>CM057459.1:1407627500-1408227500 GCA_016271365.2 Neoceratodus forsteri | reverse complement strand
CAAGTCAGGGGACCAGAATTACTAATACAATTCTAACAACATGAGAATAAAACAGTATAATAAAACACACCCCAAACCCCAAAAGGGGAGAAACGCTAAAAGGGCACAAAATAGTGCCCACACTAAGTTGCCCGCACCCCACCCAAGTAGAAGTTCTGAGAGGGGCAGGCTGGGGGAGGAGGTCATAATATAGCAAGACTCCATTAGAAGAAACATTACTAAGGTGAGTAATTTTTTCTTCAAACAACATGAAGTCTTGCTATATTATGACAGTAGCAGACTACACAGCAGTACCTCCATGGAGGAGGGGCAGAACCTACTTAGGGAATAGGCTCTGAAGAACAGCTGTGCCAAACCGAGCATCTCTCCTGGCCTGGACATCCAGGGAGTAATGCTTGGTGAAAGTGTGTACCGTTTTCCAAGTAGCAGCCTGGCATATCTCTAATATAGGGATGTCTCTGGCAGCAGCAGCTAGAGACGCAGCTGTACCCCTGGTAGAGTGAGCCCTCAAGCCAGAAGGGGGATCTCTGCTCAGTTTCTGATAACAAAATTGGATACAAGAGACAATCCACCTGGCAACTGATCTCTTAGTGGCAGGTTTGCCTTTCCCAACTTCACCATAGGTAAGGAAAAGTTGGAGGGATTCGAACCTGTGACCTTTGGTACGCTCTATATAGTAACTAAGAGCTCTCTTAACATCCAGGCTGTGCAACCTCCTCTCACCAGAAGAGGAGTGATCAGTGAAAAATACTGGAAGGGAGATAGATTGGTTAAGATGAAAATCTGAAACCACCTTAGGTAAAAACTTCCTATTAGTCCTAAGGACTACCTTATCCCTGTGGAAAGAAATAAAGTCAGTTTCTACTGACAAGGCTTGCAACTCACTTATGCTGCCTAGCAAAAGTGATAGCCACCAGAAAAACAGTTTTCCAAGTTAGATACTTAAGCTCTGCAGAAAACAGAGGTTCAAAAGGGGGTGCATTAACTGGGCAATACAAACATTAAGGTCCCAGGCAGAGGCCGGTTCCCGAAAGGGTGGATTAGTATGGAGTAATACCTTAAAAAACTTGGAAAACACAGGGTGAGTGGAAAGAGGGATGACTTTCCTGCTGAAACAAAAGCAGATACAGCTGCCAAATGGACTCTCAGGGTAGCTGGTCTGAGACCCAAGGAATTAAGATGGACCATGTAATCTAATACAATGGGCAAATCAGCAAATTCTGGGGAAATACTTTTCCCAGCACACCAAATGGAAAACCTTTTCCATTTAGAACTATAAGTAGCCCTAGTGGAAGGCTTTCTGGAAGCCTTTAGGATTTCAAGAACACCCTGAGAGAGGTGTAAATCAGCAAACTAACTCCTCAAGAGCCAGGCCTTGAGGTTGAGGGATTTGAGGTCCGAATACCAAACCCTTCCCTGGGCACAAGTTAAATAGGTTGTGATTCCTGGGGAGGCAAAGGGGAAGATGGATTGTCAGTGACGGAAGGAGTGGGTACCAGGGCTGCCTGGCCCAATCCGGGGCAATCAGAATCACCCTGCAAGGCTTGAGATCTGATTTTGACTAATACTTTGAATAGGAGAGGGAAGGGGGGAAAGCATAAAGAAACTTCCCTGCCCAATCCAGGAGGAGGGCATCCAGGGGGACTGAGCCCAACACTGGAGGCCTGCAACAGAACAGAGGAAGTTGGCGATTGTCTGGGGCTGCAAAAAGATCTGAGGGGTGCCCCATCTGGCAAAGACTATCCCCAGCACTTGAGGATCCAGGGACCATTCGTGATGGCCCTGGGAAATCCTGCTGAGAGCATCTGCTAGGACATTGTCCTTCCCTGGAAGATGAACTGCTATGAGGGAAGTGTTCAGGGAATAGGCCAGAGACCACAACTTCATTGCCTCGGTGCACAAGGCCGAAGACAGAGTGCCCCCTGTTTGTTGATGTACCACATTGTTGTGGTGTTGTCTGTTCTGACTTGTATCACCTTGTTGTGGACAGATGCAGAAAATGCTTGAAGAGCTAAAAAGACAGCTCTGAGTTCCAGCAAATTGATGTGGAGCAGAGATTCCTGGGGGGGACCACACTCCCTGAGTGGAAAGGTCGCCCATGTGGGCTCCCCAACCCAGAAGGGAAGCATCTGTAGTAAGAGTCAGATTGTGAGCAGGGGAAATGAAGGGGACCCCCAACCTTAAATTGCTCTGATCCTGCCACCACTGGAGGGCCTGGATCAAGGTTCGAGTCACTGGGACCAACTTGGAAAGGGGGTCTCTCCACTGAGACCAATAGGTTCTCAAGTGAAACAATGTCTCGTCTGAAATCTTGCTCCCTGCACAACAGCTGTGGATGCAGCCATGTGTCCCAGGAGCTGCAGAAAGTGTCTTGCTGGTCAAGAGACCTGCAGAGTGAAGGAGGAGGCCAGAGCCACTAAATTCGTCACCCTTTCTAAGGGAAGAAAAGCTCTGGCTAGCTTTGTGTCCAACTCTGCCCCTATAAAGGTGAGTACCTGGACTGGTTCCAGAACAGACTTTGGCAGATTTAGCAGAAAGCCCAGGGAGGTGAGAAGCTGCTGGGTGACTTGCAGGTGAGATTTTACCTGTTCTGGGGACTGGCCTACAATGAGCCAATCGTCTAGATAGGGAAAAACAGCAATCCTTTGCCTCCTTAAGTGAGCCACTGCCACTGCCAGACACTTTGTGAATACCCTTGGGGCAGAGGTGAGGCCAAAGGGCATTGCTCTGAACTGGTAATGACCTGAGGGTAGTTCGAATCTGAGGTACTTTCGATGGGAGCTTCTAATTAGGACGTGGAAATAGGCATCCTTGAGGTCCAGGAGGCTAACCAGTCCCTGGCCTTAGGGAGGGTAAAATCATTGCCAGAGTTACCATTTTGAACTTCGGTTTCAAAAGATGCTTGTTCAGATATCTGAGGTCTAATATGGGCCGCCATTCTCCTGTCTTTTTTGGGGTAAGGAAGTATCTGGAATACAGACCCCTGCCCTGGTGCAGGGGAGGAACCCTTTCCACTGCTCTGAGAGCCAACAGGGTTGAGACCTCTGCTTCTAGAGCAAGGGTCTCTGAAGCACTTGCAGGTAGAAAAAATCTGGTTCTCAACTTGGGGAACTTTTGAAGCTGAGAACCAGACACAAGCTACTACTTCCAGAACCCACTTGTCTGAGGTTAAAGCCCAGTTCTGACTAGAGGTAAGCCAGCCTGCCCCTACCGGTAAAGGAGATCGGCCCTGGGCACCCCATCAGGGTGCCTGCTTAGCAGGTGCTTTAGGCTGAGGGGTGGGAGCAGGCCTGCCCACCCCTCATCTGCCTCTGCCTCTGAAGAAGCCCCTCTGAGCATAGGCAGAGGAGGCCTGAGTCTGATAAAAAGGCCTGTGAAAAGGCCTACCCCTACCCCTGGGGGTATGCCTCTGGGGAGTGGCTTGCCGCTCCTTAGCTTGGGCACTTTTGTAAGTAGTCCTATATTCATCCATCTTTTTCATGTAATTCTCTGTCTGCTCCCCAAACAGAGAATTTCCCACCACAGGAAAATCCATAGCCTTAGTCTGGGTATCCTGTGACGGGCTTGCTTGGCTAATTCCAAAACAGTAGCCCATCTAGATTTCTGATACCTAGCTACATAAACCATACAATTTGCTTGCCTGAGTCCCAGAGAGGCTGCCATATATTGTTTTTTCGCCATGGCATCAATCTTCCTGGAATCCTTGTCAGGAGGATGTGAAGCCAGGGGAATGTTAGCTTTATCACAGGCTGCAGCCTGAACTACCCCAACATGACTGCATTGCTGAGAAAGGAATTCTGTATCAGGACCTGACAATGTGTACCTTCTGTCCATCTTTTATCTACAGGAGGCACAGAATTAGAGCTTTAAAATTTTTATTGTTTGCTTCCTAAAAGACTTATGCAAAGGAACAGACAATCTCCTAGACTCTGGAATATCCATCATTTCTACAAAATCAGGCTCCTCTTGCTCATCCACAGCTTCTTCCAAGGGAAGCTGGAGGGTTTCAGCAACTTTTTTGTAAAACATAAAATGAGATGTGGACTCAGATAGCATAGGGGGAGATTCTAAAGGTCTGTCTAGGGAAATGTCCGGTTCAATGGGCACACCCAGACCTTCCCAGCCACATTCATACTGTTCATAATCATCCTCCCCCTCCTCTGGTTCATAAAACTCCTCAACATCATATTCCTGAACCACTGGAACCGACGAACCGACCTTTTGCCAGATAGTGGCGGTTCGACGAACTCCAGACAGTGACTGGACAATTTGTATGGCTTTTGCTATCTCTGCAGCAGTTGGAGAAGGGATTTTGGGCTCAAACCTGCCCATTTTTTTACTGGAACTGGTTCCTCAGAACCAGCTTTTCTTTGCCTGAGGAAGTCTCGCCCTGGTCAGAGGCACTCCCCTCGTTGGGTTGGCACCGAACCGGGCTGTCATCGGGTCAGTGGACTTTTGGCCTCGTTCCCTGAGCCTGCCCAATCTCTTTTCCAGGGTGGCTGCAGGAAAATTTTTACATATCTGGCAGTCTGACTGGAGGTGGTCAAACCCCAGACAATAGACATGTGGTGGGTCAGCCTTGGCAAAGGCTTCCCCAGACATCAGTGTTGAAACCCAGTGGGCCGGTGTTTCTTTTGGGTTTCTCAGACATAATGCCAGCCTAACCAGAAAACTTGCCCTTTAAGCGGCGGTGCCAGGCAAGACACCCTTATCGGTTCCCCAACCGTGTCACAGTATTAGGAAAAAATATAATAAAATCTGTTTTTTTAGAACCGAGAAGAACCGGAACCGACTCTAAAATGTTAAACTTTAAAATTAATGAGTTTTAAACTCAGCTGATCGGTTCAAAACCGAACCGATAAACTTACAAGTTCCACACAGACAAAACCTTTTAATTACTTACGATTACCACAGACAGAGCTTGAACCGAACGGTTTAGCGGTTAAAATAAAACTATTCTCTGTTGAATCGGACCGAGAAAACACTGTTTAAACCGAGAAATGAACCGAGCAGAAGGAGAAATCTCCAGAGCGACTGTTCACTGAGGCGGAGTAAAGAATCTGACAGTTCAGGTTTGAAATTACACAGATAGAGCTGCTTCTTAGAGCTCGTGCTCAAAGTTCTATTTTGGAATGGTATTAACCATTTCACCTCCGGAGCAATTCTAGAGCTGGATCAAACTGCTACTGTCATAATATAGCAAGACTTCATGTTGTTTGAAGGCCCTGCAGAACAGCTACTCCAAAACCTGCCCTCCGCCTAGAAGCAATGTCCAGACTGTAGTGTTTGGTAAAGGTATGGACAGAACTCCACGTTGCTGCTGCACAGATATCAGCTGCGGACAGGTTATGCAAAAAAGCTGCGGAAGCAGCCATGCCCTTAGCAGAATGACCTCTCATAGGCCCCGGCACAGGCTTTTCATACTTGTGGTAGCAAAAGCAAATACAATTGCTCAACCAATTGGACAGGCACTGCTTAGGAACAACTTTGCCTAAAGATCTGGTGGCAAAGGAGAAACAATTGATCATCATTACGCAACTCTTTTGTACGATAGGTATAGCATCGGAGAGCAAGATGCATGTCCATAGTGTGCAGGAGTGCCTCACCTCTAGTTGCAGGGGACGGAAAATATACAGGGAGCTCCACTGATTGATTCAGTGTTACCTCCGAAACCACCTTAGGCAAAAACTTGGGATTTGTCGTGAGGACCACCCGGTCCCTATGGACATTTTTTTTTTTTTTTAGTTCTTTAACCAGAAGTAGCACACTAAGCTGAAAGCTTTTTTTACAGATGCCACCTGGAAGAACAGGGAAGTTAAGTGACTTGCTCAGGGTCACACAGTATGCAAGTGGAAGCTGTGGGATTCAAACCCAGGTCTGGTCTGCTGGATGTCACCAGATTTGCAGCTCAGAGCCTTAAACCACTGAGCTATACCGACTCCTTAATTTTTTTTTTTTTTTTTTTAATTATTTAACATTAAATAAGGCTCCTTACAAAACAGAGCCTGAAGCTCTGAAATTCTTAGAGCTGAGGTAACTGCAACTAAAAACAACGTCTTCCAGGACACGAAGCATAAATCATACCTCATCGCTGGTTCAAAAAGTGAGAGAGTGAGCTTCTCCAACACAAAAGAAGTATTCCATGACTTGTGAGGCAGAACAAGAGAAAGGGTTCCAGTCTTTGGAAGCCGCCCACATGGAAAAACGTTTCCACTTCATAGCATAGGTGGAACAGGTAGACTCCTTTCTAGCCTCAACCATTATCTGGGCGACTCGAGAGGAGACCCAGAAGCAAGAGACCTCTATGTCTGCAGCAGCCACGCATGAAGGTGCAGGGTCCTGAGCCCCAGATGGACGAGCCGGCCTTGATTCTGTGTTAAGAGGTCGTGAGTCATAGGAAGTGGAACCGGTGGTTCCTCCGCTAACTGTTGCAGAAGCAGGAACCAAATCTGTCTCGGCCAGAGGGGGCCGATTAGGATCACCCGCACCTTCTCTGCCTGAAGCTTGAGGAGAACCCTGTGGAGAATGGGAAACTGAGGGAAGGCGTACAAAAATGTCCCTGTCAAAGAGAGACAATGTGTCGTGACAGAAAGCACCATGCCCTGGAACGAGCGAGCAAAATCTGTGAAGTTTTGCGTTGAATGGGGAGGCGAAAAGGTAGAGTTCTGGACACCCCCACCTTAGGAAGAGCAGCTCTGCCACTTCCTGACTTAGTTCCCAACTGTGACTGAGGGTTTGAGATCTGCTGAGGCTGTCCTCGGGAAGTTTTGAACGCCTGGAACATGCACAGCCACGAAGGACAGATCGTGCTGGACTGCCCAGTTCCACACTCTCATCACTTCCCTGAAGAGAGAGTACAAGCGACTTTCTCCTTGTTTGTTGAGATACCAGACTACAGACACATTGCCCATCTGAATGAGCAGTGATCCCTTGGGGAGAAGGGTCTGGAACGCCTGAAGTGCGTACAAGACCGTCCTCATCTCCAGAACGGTGATGTACAACACCACCTCCGAGCTGGACCAAAGTCCCTGTGCTTGGTGCTCCCCCAAATGTGCCCCCCAGCCCATATTCAAAGCATCTGTAGTCAGATGCTGAGGGGACAGGACCCCTGAATGGGAGACTCAAAGAAAGGTTGCAGGGATCCCTCCACCAAAGCAGGTCTTTCTGGACTGCCAACGATACCAGGACCAGATGGTCCAGGTCGTCCAGGAATTGATCCCACTGCCCCCGCAAGAACTACTGAGTGATTCTCATATGCAGCCTCGCTAGGGGAACGGTAGTGATGGATGTCGCCATCAGGCCAAGAAGGAGAAGGACCTCCCTTGCTAGAATGGTCTTGGATCAGGCCAGCACTGAAGCTTGATGGACTAGAGTTTCCACCCTGTCCAGAGGAAGGAAGGCCCTGCTCTGGACGGTGTCCAAGACTGCTATGGTGAATTGAAGTCTCTGATTCTGGGAAAGAGACTACTTGGGGAAACTGACAGTAATCCCCAACTTTGAGAACAGATCCAGAATGAAATGCAGAGCTTCCGAAAGAATCCCTGGAAGGGGCCGAAATCAGCCAGGCGTCCAGTTAAGGGAAAACTGCTATGCCATGGCGACACAGAAAGGCCGCCACCACCACCAGGTACTTAAAGACCAGAGGTGTCGAAGACAGACCAAAGAGGAAGGCCCAGAACTGGAAATGCTCCCCCTGGAAACAAAACTGCAGGAACCGGCAGTGGCTGGGGAAAACTGGAATGTGCAGGTAAGCATCCTGCATATCCAGAGCACAAAGCCACTGGTTCTCCATCAGGAGAGGGAGAAGGCTTTGGAGGGTCAGCATTCTGGTACTCTACGAACAGGTTGAGACTGCTCAGGTGGAGAATGGGTCTCGCGTTGCTGGACTTTTTTGGAACCAGGAAGTGGGAGTAGAACCCCCTTCCCTTTTGCCGGAGGGGAACTCTCTCTATAGCCTCCTTGAGCAAGAGAGTAGATTTCTTCTCTGACTAGAAGAGCCTGGTCTCAAGAGTAGGATGACCGGATTGGTGGAAAGTCTGATGGAATCTCCAGAAACTATAGTGTTTCCGGTGGACACAAGCTGCAGGACCCATGCATCGGAGGCAACGCCCTGCCACTTCTGCGTGTGGCAGGACGAACCACCCCTCCAAGGTTCCTCGCACTGAGGCTGAAGAGGGGGTGGGGCAAGGGAGTCAGGAGGTGGCAGGACGGTCAGGGGGAGGGCCCCCTGAACATCTGATTCTTGGAGGCGGGAGGGGTGACGGAACCCGTGGATTTACGCTTGCCCTGGCGACGAACCGAGGCCTGCTTCCTCTGCCTCCAGGTCCTTTTCCGAAAGGGCTGCTGTTGGGCACCCGATTGGTACATGGACCGCACTTATCTCAGAGCCTGACCTTTATCCCAGAGATTGGTGATGTAGTCTTTGGTGTTGCCACCAAAGAGCACCGAGCCCGGAAAAGGGGCATCCTGAATCGCAGACTGAGCCTCATTTGCAAGGCCAGAGATGCGAAGTCAGGCCAGTCTAAAAGCAACAGCAGTCACTGAGGCGCGAGCTAGTTAATAGACAGTCATATGTGGCCCACAATGCATGTCTGCAAGAAAAGCGAGGACAGGCACAGTTCCTTAGCGATCTCCTCCCAGAGATCCAAAGGTTCTCTAGATTGGACCCAGGCCTCGAGCCTGGCCAAGGTAACTTTTTGGTACGACACCATGTGGGCCACATAATTAAGGGACTGAAGCGCACATGTGGCCGAAGAATAGACCTTCTTACCAAACTGGTCCATCTGCCTAGATTCCTTGTCTGGAGGCGAGGTGCTCATGTACTTAGGTGCTGAAGCGCAGTCATGAGCAGCTGAAATCACGAGTGCCTTCGGATGAGTGTTGAGGAACAGAGCATTCTTGGGCGCCCGATAAACCCTGTCCGCCCTCTTGGGGACAGCTGGGATGGAATGAGGCATCTGCCAGCCCGTAGAGGTGAGATCCTGGAGAGGTCCATGGGGGAACAGGGATCGGGGACAGAGACTTCAGGGTCCAGGTGTTCGAGTCTCTGCCGCATCAGATCCTGCTCCTCAGACTCCAGCTCAATTCTGCATGGACCTCAGAAGGTCCAAAAAGGCAAGGTCCTCCGGTGGGGATTTGGGGAAACCTTGCCCTTAGGAACTGTAGACTCATGACCCGAGGGCTCCTCTGGCGACTCGTCGCCATCCTCCTCATCATCATCCCCATCGTCCGGATGGTCTCCAAGATCCAGAAGCAGTAATATCCTTGCGAGTGGTCCCCAGGACGTGAACCATGGAAGGAGACAAACTCCTTGGAGACGGAGACCTAAGAGAGCTCAGTGGTGGGAGTCTGCTCACTAGATCAGATACCAGCTCCAAGCGCACCCCCTGCCACCAAGACTGAATAAGAGTCTTGAAGACTGGTTGAACGGGGGCTTGTGGAGGAGGCAGAGGAGGGATTACCAGGGGAGGACTGTAGTGATACCCCTGGTAACCCGAATAGCCATACCAGAGTACTGACCGCATCCCGGGAAGTAATGACCCACTCCACTCCAACCTGGAGGTGGACCAGCTGGGAGATGGTCCCCAGGATACCCCAAAGGGTAATGCAGGACAGTCCGGGGTCGTGAGCAGAGGCCTGTCATAAGATCTAACAGAGGGGGGAACCCACGTAGGGCCCACCGTTTTATAAATCAGCAGCAGAGCAATAGTCGGAACTGGCACCACCCAATCTTGCGCCAAAACAGGGGTCAGCGTCGGAGGTGCTGGCGTCAGAGCCGGGTGAAGGGGACCAGACAGAGGGACCGCATCTGGCACTGGAGCTCAGAGCTGGGGCAGATGGCTGGGCCCAGGCTCAGGGACAGTCGTTGGGGGCAGTGGAAGAACCACTGCCGGATCTGGCAGAGGGATCTCTACTGGGGCAGGCATCAGGTCAAGAGTGATCCCACCAGAAGGGATAGGAAGGGCCTCTGGAGTAGGGCCACATGGCTGAGGAGGAGCCTCCTTCCCTGCGTCCCCTTAAGTAGAGTGCAGAATGGACCCAGAGATGTGGTCAACGTCCATAAGTTCCGCAGTATCGTCACTAGAGGTAGCGGCCTGAGCAGGGGAAGCTACCGGCTAAGTGGAAATGGGGAGGGAGCAGTCTCCCCTAGGCTCTGCCAGACGTCAGGTTGAGCACCGTTAGGCGACATGTCTGAGCACTCACCTGGGACAGGCATCTGACCAGACTGAGTCTGGCGGGAGGGGGAGAAGCCCCCTGCCGACTTAGCGGCTGGTGTTGTGCAGGTCCCCGAAGCCAGGGGAGCAGACTTACCAGTGGCCGGGCGCTCCCCGGAGGAGCCAGGGGCAGACTTAGCAGGCGCAGTGCGGCCAACTTACCCACAGAGAAGGATTTGCCAGACTTACCATCCGGAACTGGCTTGGCCTTAGGCGGTGGCTGGGAAAAAACCTTGCCTGTCAAGGACTGAGAGGTCTAGGCCTGGGACCTCTCCGTAAAGCGCTCCCGCTCCCTAGGTTTCTCTCTTCTGTTCCATTTTGGAAGGAGATGAAGATGATCAGATCTGCTCCATCTGCTTTTCTAAAGACGCCAGCAGTGTCTTCAAAAGATGGGCCTCCAGACCCTGCTGACTCCTTTTGTGTGTGGCCTGGTTAAAAGGCTGGCAGTCCAGGCAAGAAGAAACTGGGTGGGTCTGGGCCTAATCACGTGGCCATCCTTATGTTGAATTTGCGTGCCACAGGTGGAACACTTTGGTGAAAACATAGAAGAAAATTCAAAAACTTGAAGAAAAAAACGCGGCGAAAAATGACGATCGATCGAGAAGTCTGCAATGTGACAGACATGAGGCGATGGCGGGAAAGAACTGGAGGGTGGGTGTGGGGACTGTCCACTATATACAGTCACGCTGACATCAGTCATGTGATGTCAGGTGGGTGGTCCCCCGTCAGGTATTGCTAGAAAAAGTCTGCCGTGTGGCCAGATGGCGCTAGTCCTACAAATGATGACCTACTGAAGGAACCCTCTCGAAGTAAGATCTTTAGATTTGACCAGTGGGTGCAGTTTTTCCGGTCGTCCAAGCTGCAAGCGTGCGAGGCGACCATCCAAAACTTGCGGATGGAAGGCGTGACACAGATCGCAGGCCTGAGGGTCATGTGCATGGGCCAGGCAGTAGACTCACTTGGAATGCAGGTCAGAACGGGACATTTTCTGCCCACAAGGACACCAGCGGAACCCAGGCAAGAACTTGTCCCCATCGCGGTTGTACTCACGAATTTACGTGGAGAAACCCATACAAGTTTTATTTTCGGTAAGCTAGCCAGTTTTAAAGCACCAGGGCCTACTGCGTGGTGAAGGGAACCTGATCTTCCAAGCAGAAAGGAAGATCCGCTGCCATGGGAGGAGCAGAGGCATATAACACCTGGGTGGGTGGGTGGAGGGAGGAGCCAGCTTTTAGACCTTCCGGCAGGATTTAAAGGGAAAGGGACATGCCAACAAGTGTGGATAAGAACATATCCACATCCCTAGAAAGTGCCATTTGTGCAGAAACTCCACGAAAATGGTGACATTCAAAGTTGGTGAAGCAAACAGGACCTTCCTCAAAGCTTCATGAAGTTAGTTTCACGACTTCGCAGCAACTTTATTCTCATCCATTGAACTTGTAAAGGCACTCAAAAGCAGAAGAGGCCTATTACCTGCACATACAAATTTACAGGAGATCCATAAACTACACATATTATGTAAGCTCTGTTGTTGCACACGATATGAGATACACCCGACCTCTTGTCCTGTGCAAAGTTGCGTAGTTTTTTTTTTTTATTTTTTATTTACTAATGATAGCCCAACTGAGGTGTAAATGTAAATAAAAAGTGGGGAAAAGGGGGACAGGTCAGGGGTTGGGGGGGGCAGAGCTACAAATGTGCCAGCCATTAAAGATGGGTACCTTGGCAATAGGATGGGGCAGGGACAAGGAATGAGGGGGATTCCATACTAAAAGGGATAAGATGGGCCAGTAAGGGGGAAAGGCAGAGTCGTATATGGGTAGAGTCCATACCTGGGTTAACTGGGCAGGGAATTCAATTCTGAAGTGCGCAAGGAGGGGTAGGAGGAAATTGCATCTTGTGGTGCATGTAGGTACAAATGACTTGGCAGGAGAGACGGTCGAGGTTGTGAATGAGAGGTTCGAGGAGCTGGGAAGGTTGTGTGAGGAGCTGGGGGAATCTGTGGCATTCTCATAGGTGCTCCCAGTGCCCTGCACGAGTATGGAGAGGAAATAATCTGGTTCAAGGTCAGTTGGCATTCATCTATATCCCCCTCCCATAGGTTGTGCCTGAAAATAGGCAGAATTTGTCTAGTGCACTTACACCCGGTCAATTAAAAAAAAAAAACGGAGGATTGGAGAGCTCAACACATGGCTGGGGGAATGGTGTCAATCCAAGGGGTAGGGTTAGTGGGTGGCTGGGGCAAAACCTGTGACAATATCGATCTATACGCAGGGAACAGACTACACTTGAGCAAAGAGGGAAAGGGAGTATTACAGCAGGGGTTAGAGGGGTACATAGCAACAAAGGTGGGTTTAAACTAGGTGGGGGGGTAGCGAGTGGACAGCTCGTAGGCAGGGGTCCCAAAGAGGGGAGCCAGACAAGCTTACCCCCCCCCCACGTTAACAGGATAGGAGTCTGCGTAGAGGCATGGGGGGTCGTCAGGGAAAGGTAACAAAGGAAAAGGGGTGGACGGTGGCCATGTTGAGTGCGAGGAGCCTAGGTAATAAGTAGAGTTGCAGGCTCTCCTGGCAGTGGGGAAGGTGGACATTGCAGCCATCACAGAAACATGGGCCACCCAGTACCAGGACTGGGATATAATGATCCCAGGGTATAGAATATTCAGGAAAGATAGGACTAAGGGGAAAAGGGGGGTGGTATTCTATATATACACACACATACCTCTCAAGTGCCCCTCATTACGAGGGACATCCCTCATTTGGCCCCTTAAAATTGCTGTGTCCCTCATCCATCCCTCATGGGAAAGGAGCAGTCCACACAGCAAATGTGCTGTAAATTCAGACTTAAAAGCAGAAACACTTACCATTCTAAAATACTAAATCCAAAATCAACTTTGTACAAGTAAACACTATGGATTTCACAGTGTTCCAAGCTTGTATCTCCATGTTTGAAGATGTGTCCCTCATTCTGAGGGTCTGTGTCCCTCTGTCATTTTGGGTGTTCAAAAATGTCCATGTCCCTCATTTCAGTGACAAAAGGTTGAGCGGTATGCATGTACAGGACTTTTATTTATTTATTTAGCTTTTGTTGACCGGGTAAGTGCACTAGACAAATCCTGCCTATTTTCAGGCACGACCCGGGGAGGGGGATACAGATGAATGCCAACTGACCTTGAACCAGATTAAGCTGTTGGTGGTAATTTTAGTGAATGAGGAATTTGGCCAGGACACCGGGAAATTCCCTACTCTTTTTCGATAAGTGCCATGGGATCTTTAATATCCACCTGAACTACCACCAGTCCAGGCAGATGGGACCTCGGTTTAACGTCTCATCCGAAAGACTGCACCTCGGAAGTGCAGCACCCCTCTTATGCTGCACTACAGTGTCAATACTGGGATATTAACCCAAGTACCAGATGTGGGAACTGAACCCACAGCCCTCTGATCTCCCGGCCTCAGAGGCGAGTGTGCTACCTACTGAGCCACTGACACTGGTAAAGACTTGACAAAGTGTATAAGGGAGGAAGGGGAAGAAGGCAGAACAGAGGCCCTATGGATGCAGTTTCAGGACTCTAAAGGTAGGACGCTGAGAATGGGGGTAGTATATAGACCACCAGTGCAAGGCGATGACCTGGATAGAGAGCTAGCTGAGCAAATCAGAAGGGTCTGTAGGAAGGGAAAACAGCTGTGGTGGGGGACTTCAACCTACCTGGGGTGGACTGCAGCACTCCAACCACCACGAGTGCCAGGGAGCAGATAATACTAGAAGTATTTCAGGATAACTTCCTGTTGCAGTTGGTACATGAGCCGACTAGATTGGAGCGGACACTGGACCTGGTACTTTCAAATGGAGAGGGTGTAAGAGAACTGGGGTGGAGGACCCTCTGGCTGGGAGTGACCACCACTCGGTGTGGTTCTCGCTCAATATGGGTAGGGGAAACAGGGGGTACGGGGACCAGGGTGATTAACATTAAAGGGGCAGACTTTAAAAGGATGGGGGAAATTTGGGGTAGGTGTCTAGCAGGAATTCAACCAGACATGGAAGCTACTCAAAAATGGGATATTATATTTAAAAAAAAATAAATAAAAAATAAAGAGTTCTGACGGAGGCCATTAGAACTTGTACAAAGACAGAGTGGGAAGGCCAAAAAAGCCCAGCTGGTTGACTAGAGAGGTTATGGAGGACGTGAGAGCCAGGAGGAAGGCATTTTAGAAACTCAAGACATTAGGTAGAGGAGTTGACAAGGATGAGTATATGAAGAAGTCCAAGGAGGTTACCAGGCTGGTCAGAGCAGCCAAGGCTTCAAGGGAGCAGAGACTGGCACAGGGTATTAAGGAAGGAGAAAAGGACTTCTTCAGATACATTAGAGAAAGAAGGAAGGGCAAGGACCAGATTGTGAGGATTAAGAAGGACAGAGGGTGGATGGAGACGGGGTGGATCGGGCAGAGGCATTAAATGAATACTTCTGCTCTGTTTTCACGAAGCAGAAAGCGGGGCAGATACCCCAAGGGAGGGGTGGAGTGGGTGACTAACATAGGGATTACAGAAGACAGGGCTCTGGAAGGGTTAAGGGCACTGAGGGTGGACAAGGCACTGGGACCAGACTGCATTCACCCTAGGGCACTTGGGGAGCTAGCGGAGATCCTGGCAGGACCACTGACTTACCTGTTCAATACCTCCCTGGACACAGGATGCATACCACAAGACTGGAGGATAGCCCATGTGGTGCCCAGTGGCCCTACAGATGAACCAGGCAACTACAGACCAGTGAGCCTCACATCAATTGTGGGGGAAGCTCATAGAGACAATCCTAAAGGAGAGGCTAGTGGCCTTTTTGGAGGACAATGGTCTACAGGATAGTCAACATGAGTTTGTCTCTGGCAGATCCTGCCAGAAAAATCTAAGTATTACGACTGGGTAACCAGAGAGCTGGACAGGGGCCATGCGGTGAATGTCCTGTGTTTGGACTTCAGCAAGGCTTTTGATTCCGCACCACATGGGAGGCTGGGGGCTGGAATACACAAGGGTGGGAACGAAGAAGACCAGATGGATCGTCAACTGGCTGAACGGCAGGCAGCAGAGGGTGGTGGTTGGGGAGAACTCATCACCAAGCTGAAGAGACGAGTGGGGTGCCACAGGGATCAGTATTGGAACCAGTGCTGTTTGGGATATTCATAGCTGATCTCACACGGGACGCGGAGTAGATCAGTTTGTTCGCCGACCATACGAAAATAGGAGCTATGGTAGATAACATCGAAGGGTGGAAAGGGCTGCAGAAGGACCTGACCAAACTAAAGGAGTGGTCAGAAACATGGCAGCTGGGATTCAATGACAAATAGTGCAAGGTACTGCATTTTGGAGCTAGGAACCAGGGGAGGAGCTACCAGGTGGGAGGGGTGCAGCTGGAAAGCACCAAGGAGAGAAAGGATCTGGGGGTGCTTATAACAGGCAGCATGAACTCAGGTAAGTGTTGGAAGGCAGCAGCAAAAGCCAAAAGGATGCTGGGGTGTATAACAAGGGGAATCTCTTCCAGAAATAGGGAGGTGATCCTTCCCTTGTACAGATCTCTGGTCAGGTTGCACCTGGAGTACTGCATGCAGTATTAGTGCCCATTCCTGAAGACGGACATCAAATTATTGGATGAGGTGCATCGTAGGGCGTCCAAGATGATCCAGGGATTGGAGTGAAAGTCTTATGGGGATAGACTGGGCGAGCTGAACATGTACTTTCTGACAAGAGGAGAGATGGGGGATATGATTTAAACCTTTAAATACCTTAAGGGGATAAATAAGGCTAATACAGAAGGGATTTTCCAGTTTAGAAGAGGGAGGGATATGAGAGATCAGCTGAGATTGGGGGTTGGGGGGGAGCATTCAAGAGGGAATCATTTATTAAATTTTGTTAACCGGCTAGGCCCACTGAGCACCGAAGATCCCTTTTGCAGGGGGACCTGGAACTGACATCAGTCACCTGACGTGGGGGTGGTTCCCCGCCAGAGACTGATAGCTATAAATTTTTCCACGGGGTCCTGATGCCTGCCAACTTCAGTCCTATATGCAATTACCTACTGCAAGAGCCCTCTCGAAGTAAGATCTATTGTTAGAATTTATGCCTGAAGACAGTTTTCAATTGTTTCATGCTGTATCTGTGGAACGTATGCATTCTTGTTTGCATCATACTTGACGTGGAACCTGTGAAAGAGCTTTCTGCTCAAAGGTGTTAATCCAAGATCTCAATAAATAAAATAGTATAGCAAAGATTATATACAGCAGGTTATACAGTTCAAAAACATAACTGCAATCACAAATATGAAAATAAGGGAATTGTTTGGATACGGCCAAAGCAAGTTTCACTGTGCCGTAGGTAGCAAATCAGGACACATTTTTTCACTGAACAGGTAGTGGACAGGTGGAATGCTCTACCAGAGGAGGTGGTATCCTGGTAGGGGGCGTGGGGCAACTGCAAGTTGAGGGGGTAGCTGCACAATCGAGCAGACGTGATAGACTAAGGCTTGCTTCTGCTGGCATTTTCGCATTTTTCAGTGGGGTCCTGCTTCTAGCCATTTTATAGCTGTTTAGACAAACAAAGGCTAAAGTGATTTACAACTTTCCTGCAAATAAATTACTTTTGGCATCAAGGGAACTCAAATCTCGGAACAGTCCCCACAAGAAGCGACTTTCAGCACACACCCCATTCTTTATTACTGGAGATAGTTGTATGATACAAAGCTCTTTGTCCCCTATAAGTCATATTTCTACTACTTTTCCTTCCACAGAAACAGAATTTCCCAGCAGATAATACCTCTTGGCCCACCTAGTCTGGATATTATTCCCTGCCTCCAGTACCATCCCAGATCCTACTTCATCTCCAGCCCATTCACCCTCCTTCCCTTTCCTTAAGATTCCCTTATGCCCATCAAATGCATTCTTGAACACTACAGTTTTCACCCTACCACCTCTGCTGGAAGATTATTCCAGGATTCCACTGCTCTTTCTGTCAAGTACTTCCTCCACATCTCTCCTGAATCCCCCACAGCTATATCTTGCCCCCTTCTCCCAGGCATCTTTTTTTTCTGAAAAATATTTCCCTCCTGTACCTCATTTACCCCCCGTGATGTATTTAAAGGTCTCTATTATACCCCCCCTTCCAGTGTGTAAATGTTTAGGTCCTTAAGTCTCTCCCCGTAGGGCTTCTGATGCAGACCCTGCACCATTTTAGTTGCCTGCCTCTGGATCACCTCCACTCTGCATGTCCTTCTAGAGATGTGGTCTCCAGAACTAGACATGATACTCTAGATGGGGTCTTAACAGCGATCTATACAGAGGCAATACCACTTCCCTCTTTCTGCTGGTGATGCTCCTCCCTATGCACCCCAGTATCCCACTAGCACTTCCAAATGCCTCGTCACACTGCCTGGTCACATTTAGATCTGACATGTCCACTGCCAGGTCTCTTCCCTACTTTCTGGTCGCCAGAACCACTCTTTCCATTTTACACTCCACCCCTGGAGTTCTGTGCCTCAAGTGCATTACTTTGCACTGAAACCCAGCTGCCACATCCTTGAGCACTCCAAGTTTTTCTCAGGTCTCTACTCACACCCCCCACCCCAAGTGTCAACCCTAATTCAGATTTTGGTGTCATTCACAAAGAGGCAGGCCTTCCCTTCCAGCTCCTCTGGAATGTCAGTTATGAAAACACTAAAGAGGACTGCTCCCAGCACCAAACCCTGAGGCACCCCGCTGGTCACCCTCCCCTCCTCCGAGTGAACTCTGTTTACCAACACCCTCTTGTCGCCTATCCCCCAAGCAGTTGTCAGGTTTACCACCTTTGGACCCACTCCTAAGCTACCCAGCTTGCTTACTAGCCTCATAGGTGTATAGTTCAAAAACCTTACTGAAATCTAGGTAGGCCATGTCCACTGTTCCACCCCAATCTAATGCCTTGGTCGCCCAGTCAAAGAAATCTATATTCCCTGAAATAATGGGGATTAATCTCCCCTGGTGTTTCCAAAATGCTCAACTAATAGGAGGGAACAGGCCTTGAGTGACTAGTTTAGAGCCACAGTGAGTTACACGACTGAGATTTAAACCTGGGTCTACTGGTTCCAAAGCCTGCGCTCTAGCCACTAGATGACACTGCATCCTCAGTGAAATTACAACTTTTGTTTCTCCATGCATGGTTTCAAGTAAAGTGGTAAGCAAACCAAACTTGTACCTTCCAGGAGAGATCTCCATTTTCCTGGGACAGCTGGTCCATCTTACGATCCTTCTGTCTGTTGTCAGTCTTCAGATCCTGACACAACTTCAACGCATCCCGCAGTCTGGTTAGTAGGCTGGAAAAAATATATAAATAAATAAAAATCAAGGCAAAACTGCTAATTTATTCCAATTCTAAGAACAGTTTCTAGAGTCATACATTGTGCAACATCCATAATTTGTGAGCACGTGTAGGGGCGGGGGTTCCCAACCTCCCTAAATCACCAATGTGGGAGGTGAAACACAGAAACCATTATTTAGCATTTGATGACCGGGACAGGCAAGCTGACCCGAGCCTTGTTTCCATACGCAACCCGGGAAGAGAGGGAAAGTAGAGGAACAAACTATTTACCTAAGGCAGCCTAGTTTCTACCCAGTTCTTTAGCTGGATGATCACCGGGACTAAGACGACCCGTAAAACACCACGTAAAGGGGATAAGTAGGATAATTTGGGCTTACTGGATGGACCTTGGATCTTTTTCTGCCTGAATGTAACTATCCGATATGTAGGTGTCAAACTGCTTCCTGAAGGGCAGCACTTGATGTAATATTAGCGCTGCACTGGAAGATACTTGTGGCTTTCCATAAAGGAGGACCCCCATATTGTTCTCATTTATCTAAAGGAAAGCCACTCTGATACCACTTTGTGGTGCACTGTTTGCTGCAGATAGCTGTTTTTACAACAGGCAGTGGCAATAATACTTGCCAAAATTAAGTATTTTGAAAACTGATGTCTGGGACACTTCACTCTATGAGCTGAGCTACAGCAATAAGGCACCAAGGTAAAGTTTTAAATTTCCTGAGGGTTTTAAGTGTAGGTCATTGCAGTCACTTGGGTGAACCAGCAACTGCATCCATAGAGCTGACTTTCGAGGCAAGGACTTCACTGCAACAAGCCTGGGGAAGAGATTAGTGAATTGTGCTTCAGACATGGGAGACAATGTGACAGTCTTTTTGTCTGCATAGTAGTCTAAAGTTTCCAACCACAAGCATTCAAAATTAATTGCAAACCTTATGAACTGTGACTATCTGGTCGCCTTTGGAACTGGGAGAGCTCCTCAGTAGATTCTGTGCAGGTGTGCACCCACCCACCTGGACACAAAAGACTGCCCCAATTCTGGTCACAGACATTTATTATAGGAACACACTGCATTTCAACTTTACTAGTCTGTTTTTTTTTTAAAAGGGGAGGGGGAGTCTTAAATGTTGTTCCATTTAACTGCTATGTCTGACTATGGGGACCATTCTGGGCAGGCAGAGAGGCAATGCAAAGTTTTCTTCGTACATTTGACCATCTCTCCTTATTGCAGAGGAGGCCACCCAGTTCAGTACTCCCCAGATGGAAAAGCAGGCAACAGGTGATGCTTCTGCACCACAGTAGTGCAGTTTGGGGACTTACCAAATACAGAGCGATTCCTACACCACCTTATTGGGGTGTACTCTGCTTCATGTCACCATGAAGTGAGTTTTGAGTTTATAGTGGAATAGTTGAGTTTATGGGATCCACTTTATCCCCTTGAGTTTGTGGTTAAGATGTGCTATCATGACCTGCAGTTGCTATCTGTGTAACAGTGGGGATTCTAACAGTGTTATAAGTAGTAAAGCATAAGTCTAAGGATCAGAGAAGTCAGGTTAAAATGGAGCCAGGTGCTGCAAAAGCTAAACAACAAAACCTCCACTGTGTTATTACAAGAGATGCACTGGACCCACGAGGAACACAAGAAATTTAAGAGGCTGGGTAGATGGGTATAGGCCTCCCTCTATGAGGCACACCGTCATCGTAGAGGGGAGGCAATTTTCATAAAGCCCTTCCCCTACAGATCACAGTGGTACAAGAAGAACCTAAGGAGCGGTTTGTACGCACTGAAGGCACCTACTAGGAGATTTTATTTATTTTATTTATTTAGTTTTTGTTGACCGGGTAAGTGCACTAGACAAATCCTGCCTATTTTCAGGCACGACCGGGAGGGGGAGATACAGATGCATGCCAACTGACCTTGAACCAGATTAAGCTGTTGGTGGCATTTTAGTGAATGAGGAAATTTGGCCAGGACACTGGGGAAATTCCCCTGCTCTTTTCAATAAGTGCCATGGGATCTTTAACATCCACCTGAACTACCACCAATCCAGGCAGATGGGACCTCTGTTTAACGTCCCATCCGAAAGACGGCACCTCAGAAATGCAGCACCCCTCTCATGCTGCATTACAGTGTCAGTACTGGGATATTAACCCAAGTGCCAGATGTGGGAACTGAACCCACAGCCCTCTGATCTCCCGGCCTCAGAGGCGAGTGTGCTACCTACTGAGCCACTGACACTGCTATGCCTCTGATTATTTTTTTAATCCAAGTTTATTGAACGTGGGTACAAAATGAACCGATACTAATATGCAACATCACAGTATACGTCCAAGATTACATGAGACTAGGGCACCGTGTTTCCCATCTGATCATCAGTCACAGAAAGTTACTCTACAGTTACTTCATCACAGTATGCTACATGGGCTAAACACAAATCTGTGATCATCATTGCCAGTCTCGAAATCGCTTTAGAGTGTCCCTAAAATAATTAGGTAGAGAGATGGCTGCCAGGCTGGGTCGCCGTCAGGTTGTGCTCTAGCTTAAGTACTGCAGCAGTTTCTACTCCCCTAAAACTGCTCAGGACTTACAGGTGGATAATTAGAGTATAGAGTGGAGCTCTGGACTTGCATTTTACCCAGAAAGCACCAAAAGTGTGTTCATTTTTAAGTTTATAAGCAGGTAGTGGTCAAGGTGTAGGGAACTTGAGCAACAGTCTGGGTCAAAACTAGTGAGTTTAGGTGTAAGAGTTAGTTTTTATTTTCTAGGTGAGCCTGGTATCGTACCGCAGAGGAACCCATAATTTATTTCACAAATAGGTGCCACTTGTCAATATCGTGGCACCGACTGAGTATTGAGCCTAACTGTGAAGCTGGAGAGAGGAGAGTTCTTGCAGAAGCCAGAGTGTGGCGAACTGGAGGAGTGATGAGCGGAGCGGAGAGTGACATTAGGAGAGGTCTTGGTGAGAGTTGTGGATGGAACAGATTGGAGCAAATTGAAGATCTTAACTCCAGTGAATTGGTGACCAGTAGGGGTCATGTTGTGGGGAACGACTTCTCCAGGTGGCGAGGGATTGGACGTGGTCCAGATGCCAAGGAGCGGGTGTCCATTGACAGGAACTGGTCCAACACTGCTGGAGAGAGCCGAAACCCCAGACAGGTTGGTTTGCGGACTGGCCCACCAGTCAACTAACAAGGGCTTTTTTTTAAGTTGACCAGTGCCTACGTTTCATTGCCAAGTGGCCACTACATCATTAAAAAAAAAGAAAGAAAAAAGCTGCTGCCCATTGCATATAATGGAGCGCACCCCTGCGCTCACTGTCGTCTGATCAGCACACTAGTGAGCTCGGGGGTGGAGCATGGGCAGCAGCAAACGACTGGGAAGTTCTTGGGACCCGGGTTTTACATTTTTATGAGTGATGGATCTTTTTAATTAGTTAAAACTTTGCAGACATGTTAACTATTTGGCTCCTCTGGCAGCAAGACACCGATGGGTATGGTGCAGGGCCATATCTTGGTGAGTAAATTTTGAGTTGTTTAATTTTGTATTAAAAGGGGTATTGGGAGGTGGGTTTTGCGGATAGTTAATGTGTGTATGTCGGGCAGTTGATTATTTTGTTGGAGTGACTGGTTGTGAAACATAGTGAGTTAGACAGGTTATTGGTAAGGTTTATTTGTGCATATTAGTGGTTGGAGGGTGGATGTTTTTGAGTGGCTTCAGTTTTAAAGAGGAATAGAGTTAAACAGGACATGCTGGGGTACTAGTAGTGGCCGGATCGTTTACTCAGCATCTTTGCTGCATGACGTCTACCCCTTTGCCGGCCTCCCTGTGTCAGCAACAGCATTTAGACGCTGCAGGAAGGTAGGTGTTGCGACTGGGCATGGGGGCAAGCAGCAATTTGCAGAGGATACCACCCTAGTGAGTAGCATTAGGGTGGTCAGGTCCAGGAGGCACCATGTGGCAAAATGGGACCATGAGAGGCCAGACGTGTTTGGTTCCCATTCCTAGGGTTCCCACCGGACCGAGTGGGCAGGCAGCCGAGGGACCGGCAACCTCCACTGGTCCCCTCTGGGTGGTGCTATGCAATGAGAGGTCGATGAGAAACAAGACCACTATTATACCAGACTTGATTTCTTCTGTTGACCTTGCTTGCATTACGGAGACCTGGCTAGGAGGAGATGCAGGTCCAGTTTTGGAGGCATCTTTTCCATCTGGGTACTCTGTGGTGCACTGCCCAAGGTGGGAACGCAGGGGTGGGTGTGTGGCCATCTGTTTTAGATCTGACTAACTTTCCCATGCACCCAGTGGGATCTACTTCGTTGTTTGAATGCGTGACAGTTTGTGGGGTCCAGGTGCAAGATCCTCCTCGTGTATCGTCCCCCAAGACGAAGGGGGGGGGGGGATTTCCTGCAGGAAGTCATGGGCTTCATTGCTGGCAGGGTGTTGGAGTCACCTAGGTGGTTGATTCTGGGGGACTTCAATGCATGGGTCAACAAAAAACTCACATTTTGGAAAAGATTTCCTCCAGCTGATGACATCTATGGGCCTCGCAAACTGGTTGCTTCTGCGACCCACTGTCACGGCAACACCTTGGACTTATTCTCACTGGGGCTTGAGAATATGAATCTCAAGATTGATTCAGTCTCTTGGTCTGATCACTGCACGGCAGAGTTCTTGTTCAGGGCCACCCCTGTTAGTCCCTCCCCTGTTGAGATGGTCTGCTACCACCCTTTGAGGGGACTGTAGTCAGTGGTGGGTTTTTCTAGTGTCAGCACTGCCTATGCGCGGTGGTTGGATGAGGCGGTGGCAGCATATAATAATGCTGTCACCAATGCGCTCGACACCATCGCACCAATCTGTATACGACCCAGGTCTTCTCATCTGAGACCCCCGTGGTTGGATGGAGCTCTCAAGGAAATGAAAACCGGGGGTTGAAGGTTGGAGCATTGCTGGAGAAGGGACAGATCTGTGGAGGACAGAATGACTGAGAACTCACTACGGTGAGCATGAAAGAGCAATCAACCATAAGAAGGCACAGTTCCCGTCCAGGGAGATTGCTGCAGGAAGAAACAGAACGACTATGCTCTTTCAGACCGTAGGCACATTACTCCATCCAGTCTGTCTGCAGCCGAAGAAGGAGCGATTTCAATTGCTCAGTGAGAGGAGTTTGCTCAGTTCTTTTCTGAAAAGGGTGTCCTCCATTAGGGATGGAATCTCTCCAGCGGGGACGTGAAAACTCCTGCAGTATAGAGTCGGGTATGTACAGGGGCACTCCGGTAGTCTAGGAGGAGTTTTAGCTGGTGGGGGTGTCAGAGGTCATTGAGGTAATCTTGAAGCTGCAACGCATTTTTCTGAACTGGACCCGGGCCTGATGCATCTACTAGTGGGATGAGTTGAATCCGTTGGTCCATGGTTCGCCGTGATTGTCCTGTGTTCGCTCTCAGAGGGGTTATTGCCCAATGTCTTGAAAGAGGCATTGGTGAGACCCCCTACAGAAGAAACAATCTCCCTACCCAGACATCTTAGTGAATTATCAACCTGTCTTCAACCTCCCATTTTTGGGGAAGTTTGTGGAGAAGTGGCAGCTTCACAGCTCCAAGTCCACCTGATGGCCTTTGACATCTACGAGCCACTCTAGGTTCAGAAGAAAGCATAGCACTGAAACAGTGTTAGAGTGCAAAATGATCTCAGGACGATAAGATAGAGAGCGGTCAGTTCTCGTCCTCCTAGATCTCTCTCCTCAGATTTTGACACCGTAAACTACATGGTGCTACTCGATCGCCTTAAGAGGTCTCTGTGGACTCAGCGGCAAAGTCATCAGTTGGTTCGAGTCCTTTTTGTCAGACAGGAAAGTACAGTTACTTAAGAACTTACCGTAACAGTAGATCTTCGAGAACAGCTCTTGCAGCAGGTTACACCATTAGGACTGAAGCCGGCAGGCGTCAGGACCCCGCGGAAAAATTCTAGCTAGCTATCTTCAGCGGGGACCGCCTCCAACGTCAGGCGTGGTACATAAGGGGCGGTCCCGCCAGATTCCCCAGTTCTCCCGCCGGAGACTCCCGGCCGCAGGATGACAGAGTGGGAGACCGAGGATCCACCGTCAGAAGAAAATAAGGGAGGAAATTCCCTAAAATAAAAGGCAAAACCATGCCTCCTCCAAGGGGGAAGGTGGGTGGGAAGGTACCTGCTGCAAGAGCTGTTCTCGAAGATCTACTGTTACGGTAAGTTCTTACGTAACTGTACTATCTTACTTCGAGACACAGCTCTTGCAGCAGGTTACACCATTAGGACTGATTCCCAAGCAGTAACACTGCCAGAAATTCCGGGAGGAGGAAAATAGAAAGTACATTCCAGGTCCTGAACCTAGGACAGGAGACCCCAGCACCGCAAGGCCGAACCAGCCCTTCTCGCCGAGAGGCGGCGTCCAGGCTATAATGCCTGATAAAGGTATGGCCAGAGCTCAAGTGGCTGCAGCACAAATAGCAGAGGTGGAGATGCTTAGTGCTGCAAAGGATATGGCCACGCCTTAGTAGAATGACTCCTCGACCGAGCCCGGAGGGCTTTTGTTTTATATCATAACAGTAGGAAATACACTGGACAAGCCAGCAAGACAGAGACTGTTTGGATACCGATTGGCCCATCATTCTCAGAGAAGGAAACAAAAAGCTGTTCAGAACTACGAGAGGGTTTAGTTCTGTTGAGGTAATACCTCAGGCTGCGGTGAACATCCAGGGTGTGGAGCAAAGCCTCTCTTCTATTTGAATAACTCGGGAAGTAGACCGGAAGGTCAATATCCTGGTTTAGAGAGAGTGAAGAGACCACCTTAGGTAAAAACTTAGGATTCCTCCTCAGGGATACTCTGTCCCGGTGGAAAACTAAATAAGGCTCTTTGCACATAACAGCGTGAAGCTCAGAAATTCTTCTCGCTGAAGTAACAGCAACTAAAAATAACGTTTTCCACGATAGAAAACGTAGCTCGCAATCCGCGACAGGTTCAAAAGGAGGGAGCGTGAGCTGTTCCAGGACAAAGCAGATCCCATGGAGGCACAGGGTCCCTAATGGGAGGCCTAAGGTGTAACATTCCTCTAAGAAATTCCCGAGAGGCGTCCAATTGAGCTACTGTACGATGTCCCACCGGGAGGTGATAGGCAGAAATGGCACAGAGGTGCACCTTAATAGAGGAGTAGGCTAGGCCTGAATGAAAAAGGGAGAGGAGGTAATCCAACACTACTCCCACAGGACAACCTAAAGGGGAAAGATCACAGGCTCGCGACTACAAACAAAACGCGCCATTTCATGGCGTACGTCGCATGCGCTATGAGCTTTCTGGCTGCAGAAAGAACCTCTGCAACCTCTTGCAAGACCCTGTGACGCAGGATGGCTATGTCTCTAGGAGCCAAGCATGCAGGTTCAGAGAGCGAAGGTCCGGATGGACTAATGAACCTTTCTCCTGAGACAGGAGGTGGGAGCTGAACGGCAACAGGAGCGGGGGTTCCCGAGATAGTTGCACCAACAAAGGGAACCAGATCTGTCTGGGCCAGAACGGGCCACCAGGATCATGAGTGCGTGCTCCCGCGTAGTTTGAGAAGAACTCTGGATCAACGGGAAGGGAGGAAAACTTAGAGGAATCTGTTCACCCAGGAGAGGGATAACGCTGCCGCCAGAAAACACCAGGCCCTGGATCTAGCGAGCAAAATTGGGCAGTTTTTGTTGGATGGGGATGCGAACAAGTCTAGTTCTGAATTCCCCACGAAGAAACAGATCCTCTGCTACCTCTTGAAGAAGTTCCCACTCGTGGACTCTGGCCTGGGATCGACTCAGGCCGTCTGCAATTATGTTGTCCACCCCGGGAACATGCACAGTGATCAGATTTGCGCCGTGTCCGATTACCCAATCCCACACCCTCATGGCCTCCCTGCAAAGGGGGTAAGAGTGTGCGCCTCCTTGCTTGTTGAGGTAATACATCACCGCCGTGTTGTCTGTCTGAAGCAGGAGAGTACACGGTGGGATTACTGACTGAAAGGCCTGCAGGGCATAGAGAACCGCCCTCACCTCTAGGACATTGATATGGAGATGAGCTTCCAACGGGTCCACGTACCCTGGGACTTTACCCCGTCCAGGTGTGCCCCCCACCCAAGACCTGAGGCATCCGTGGTGAGGGTTACCTCGAGACGGCGCTACAAACGGACGCCCTTGAGAGCGACCTGGACTAGCCACCACTGCTAGTCTCGGATCACTGAGTTCGTGATCCTGACCGGATGCTGCAAGTGGTCTTGCCTTTGGTCCCATTGCACCTTGAGCATCCACTGGCTACCCACATGTAGGTCTTGCTGAAAGGGACAGTAGGAATGCCGCAGCCATCGCGTCTGAGCAAAGCGAAGGACCGACCCTGGCAGGTCACGATCTTGTTCGGCGACAAATCCTTATGAGGGATCTGATACGCCCGCCTGTCGTCCGGAAGAAAAGCTCTTCCCTGAACAGTGTCCAGGACTGCGCCTATAAACTGCAGTTTCTGCGACGGTACCAGGAGAGACTTCATAATTTATGAGAATGCCCAGAGATTGGAACAAGTCCTGGGTGCTCTGAACCGCTGAGTAACAACGCCTCTGAGGCGGCTATGAGAAGCCAGTCGCCGAGGTATCGAATACATAGTGGCCCCGCTCTCCTCAGAGATGCTGCCACGACTGCCATGCACTTGGTAAAGACCTTGGTGCGGATGACAGTCCGAACGGAAGAGCTCGGAACTGAAAGTGGTGGTCGAGAAACTCGAGCGCGAACTTCTGGTGCGCGTGAGCTTATGGGATATGCAGGTATGCGCCCTGCATGTCTAGAGACGCTAAAAAGCGCCTTTGTTTCAGCATGGGAATAAGGCCCGGAAGAGTCACCATGGAATCTTTTGTAGGCGATCGACACATTGAGGTCGCTGAGGTCCAGAATCGGACGGAAGGTCCCTGATTTCTTGGGAACCAGGAAGAAGTGGGAATAATATCTCCCTCCTCTGGTTCTCCGAACGTAGTCTATCGCCTTTTCTTAGAGCGTGAGTACCTCTTGCCAGATCAAATTTTTGTGCTGACCCGATACCGGGAAAGCAAAGGAGGCCTCGAGGGTGGCTTTTCTGCGAATTCTATAAAGTGGCCTAGACTGACCAACTGCAGAACCCACCTGTCGGTGGTAATGGCCTGCCATCCCGGCAGGAAGTTCGCAATGCCACCCCCGACCATGATTTCCCATTGATCCTGAGGGGTGGGGGCCGGAAAGGAGTCAGGCTGTGGCGGCAGATGGGCCCGCTGGCTGGGCCAGCCTAGGGGAACGCTGACCTCGGCTAGCGGGCTGTTTCCCTGGTTCTACGGAAACCGGAGAACCTCTGATGTGTAGAGGAGCCGGGTTGCCGCTGTGTCCGCCACATCGAAACGGCTTTGGTTCCTGAGAAGGAACCAAGCTTGGGTCGGTACATTGTTTGAACAGACCTTACCGCTTCCCGCCTCTTGAAGTTTGGTAATGATCTTCTCGAAGGATTACCAACAAAACTTCCCCGAACGGAGCGTGCATAATGTTTTTCTGGACATCCGGTAAAGCCGGAGACACGTAACCAGGAGTGTTCCGAGGCATACGCCAGAAGCTGCCACCGGGTCGATGAGTCCGCTGGAGTCGCACGCTGCTCAAGCACTTGGGTCCCCACTGCCTGAACCCGCACAGAGGAGCTGGAGCATCTCCTCCTTCTGCTCACCTTGGGCAGTTTCAGCCGCCTCCCAGACCCTGTTCCCAAAAGCGTGCTGGAATTGAACCATGGGGTCAGGTAGTTCAAGGATCTGACGGCAGGTAGCGGAAGCGCATGACGGTGCTCGCCCAGTGCGTCCCCACTGTTTGGACTCTGGGTCCGTGGCAGGGTGCCTCAAATGTTGTGGCCTCTGTGACCGGTCATGTGAGGCTGTGATGACCAGAGTCGGCCCGAGGCTGCTGTGTCAGGTATTGGTCGCCCTTAGGAGCCTTGTACAGACGATCAGCTTTCTCGGCACCGCCGAGCAGGGCGGACGCTTCCACGCCTGCCTTGGTGACGCCCACGCAGTGTCCACCAAGGTGGTACCACCACAGGCTTGGGGTCCTTCTGTCAAGATATTTGGCAAGGCATAACCTTTCCGGGTCTAGTTCTCTGCATCCCATCCCATGTTCTCCTGGATATGTCGATAATATCCATGAACGAAGGGTCATCCGGAGGAGATCTCGGTGTCTCACGTGGGTCCGGAGAAGGGATGGAGAGAGGAGATGGGGATCTAGAGGAAGAGTAGACTGATCCAGTGTCCTCCGTCGACGGCGAACGTCTGTGTCTCCTGGATCTCTTGGGACTGGGTGATCCAGAAGGGGATTTCGACGGAAGTCTCCGTTTTTCTGATCTTCCCCTGGGAGAGGGTCCAGGCTCCCGGGGGGCAGGTAAGCGGCCTGCCGACCCCGAAGGTGAAGGGGGGGCCTGGTACCGGAGGAGGGGGGGGAGAAGAGGAGGAGGAGCGGTGGGGGCCATGTCCCTTTTAATGGTGTCCCACCAGTAAATGAAGAGATCCTTCACTTCCGCTACAGAAAGTCCCGACGACGGCCCAGGCGCCGGTCGTCGGGTCCCGGCGTCTGCTCCACAGGGGCTGGGTGAAGGCGAGGGGCCCTGGGAGTTTCGGGCGAGGCCGGGTCGCTCGGCCTGGTCCTCGGGCTGCGAGTAAGTCCTCCTCAGTCGCCTCCTGGCCGACGCCGGTCGGAGGCGTGGGAGCCTCTTTCAGGAGGAACGGACGTCGGTCCCCCAACCGGCGTCCGCTGGGATGGTTTGGCCGATGACGGCCGTCCAGCCGACGACGGCTCCAGCGAGGAATGACGTACGGCCGACGACGGTCGAGCCGGCGTCTGGTCCACAGGTCTCTTCAACGGTGTGAGCTCCAAAGTTTTGCGAGGAGGCACAGAAGATGACCGGACATTGGGAGCCGAAGGGCGGGAACCCGACTTATGGTGATGGTGGTGGCGCGCCCCGGACTTCACCAAGGCCTTGGAAGAGGAAGACGACGGCCAGGCGGACTTGGCCTGAGAAGAAGAAGGCTTTCTTATCGCAGCCGGGGGAGGCTGAGAGTTGGCCCTGGAAGGAGAGCGGTCGGACCGAGAACCGGAGCTGTGGGACTCCGAAGCCCTGGACGAGGACCTGGAAGGGGCCTTCTCCCTTCTTTTCTCCGCGTGCTTGTGGGATTTGGACGAAGATTCCCCCTTGGAGGACATGGTCTTCAGTTTTTCCTCCAACAAAAAAGCCTGGAGGGCCTTCTGACGTTCGGCTGTTGAACCCCTGGCAAAACAACAGGCCCGGTATCGTGGTCTGGGGCCCAGGCACCTAACGAGGCCGTGTGGGGGTCCTTGAAGGGGATCTGTTTCCCACAAGCACACTTGGAGGGATGACCGGAGGTCAGAGAGGACATCAGCAACAATCTTGCTTGAAGAAAAAATAATTTCCCGAAGGAAAGCTCTGAACCACGCGTCACGTGCTAGACTGAAACCGAAGGGTCGAGACATGCAAGTCGATGGCAGGAAAGAACTGGGGAATCTGTCGGGACCGCCCCCTTATGTACCACGCCTGACGGAGGCGGGACCGACGTCGGGGGCGGTCCCCACTGAAGATAGCTAGCTAGAATTTTTCCGTGGGGTCCTGACGCCTTCCGGCTTCAGTCCTAATGGTGTAACCTGCTGCAAGAGCTGTGTCTCGAAGTAAGATCAACGGGTAGTGATGGGGAGTTTCTCCTCCTGCCCAAAGTCCCTGACCTGTGGAGTTCCTCAGTGCTCAATCCTGTCGCCCATGTTGTTTGCAGTGTACATGCTTTCCTTGGGTAACATCAGATGATACGGTCTGAGTTTTCACTGCTATACAGAGGATACCCAGCGGTATAGGTCATCTGCACCCAGAACATCGGACGCTATGGATATGTTAAGCAGATGCCCATCTGAGATCCAGGATTGGAGGTCCTCTAACTGGCCGAGACTGAACCTGGATAAAACGGAGGTGCTAGTGATTCAGCTGGGTTGTCGACGGGATATGGTCGCAACTGGGTCAGGAACAGGGTTGTTCCTAGGTGCCACCTCACTGGTGGCAGACAATAAGGCGCAAACTCTGGGCGTCATCCTCGAAGGACTGATACTGGATGCTCAGGTGTCTTCCATGGTCCAAAGTGATTTTCACCACTTGAGGAATATCACCTGGATTAAACCGTTAACCCTGCCTAATGACCTCCGCTCACTGGTACACGCTTTTGATACATCCAGGCTTGATTACTTTAACGTTCTTTACTTCGGGGTCAGTGGGGGTAGTCTTCACTGGCTGCAGCTACTGTAGAATGCTGCGGCGAGGGTGTCGGGCCTTCCAAGGTCCGCTCACATAACCCCGGTGCTGCATGAACTGCACTGGCTGTCGGTCAGGTGGAGAATTGTCTTCAACGTGGGCTTGCTCACTTATAAGGCCCTATACAAGTTAGGTTGTGGATATCTGTCAGACCTCCTGATACCTGCACGCCCCGAGCGCTCACTACACTCATTCATGGAGGGTTATCTCACAGTCCAGAGGATGTGGTCGAAAACATTCATTTGGAGTAGTCGTTATGTTATGGAGTTCGCTGCCTCTTGTTATAAGAGAGGTCACCTCCGTGGAGAGCTTCAAAAGTGTACTGAAAGCACATCTGTTTAGACAAGCTTTTAATGTTTTGCCCAAACCCAACGAACATTATGTATAGAGCACCCAACTGGCCAAACGACCTTCCACCAGACCTCCTAGCCAACTCCAAGTTAGGACCCTTCAAAAACCAAACTTCAGCTCCTACCCACACCCGTCCCCCAATCTTTCCACCCCTGGCCACATCCTATAATTTTGTGTCCTCTTTCTCCCCCTCTCCAACTCTCGCATATTACCTAGGTTTTTTTATTACCTTACCCTGTATCTCAACCACTCGTACCCCTTAACCTCTCATCTCCCTCCCCCCTCCCTTGTACCCTTAATCCTCTCATCTTACTCCCTCCCCTGAATATAACACCTGCCTTGTTTATCCTCCCATTACTACCTCTAGTAACACCCCCCTTGTATTTTCTGCCTCCTACTCTCAGTCAACTCCCCTCATCTACTCTGTCTCCTTTCCTCATCTCTGAACCTACGTTAATGGAAATAGGACCAAGTACCTCCACCCAGTATAATGCCCATCTCAGACTGCTTAATTATTTTACCCTCTGTCTGGTTTCTACATACTCCTTTACCTGCCTACTCTTGACTTCATATCTTAGAGGTCCATGACAAGGTCACTTCTTTGGCCGCTCTTACAAAGTGTAAAAGTTAGAAATCCATGTAACTCGATACCTATGCAACATATACCATGTAAATTATGGCCATGTAACTATTGTAACCTTTGCAGCACTTACAATGTATATTTTGACTTATTTTTGGACCCTGTACTTTTCACTGTCTATTGTACTACGTAAACTGTTCCTTGTTTCCTTCATTCTATGATGTGGAGCCTTTGTTAATGAGCCACTGGATCAAAGGTTACAATTCCGAGACTTCAATAAATAAAATTATGATTTTAATGATCAACTTAATTTATTGCTTTGACTGATTTCATGTGTAAATATCTGTACCTTTATGTAAAGTGCCCAGAACCCCAAGGATTGGGTGCCATACAAATTTTAGTCGCTGTCCTCTGTGTTCTGAAGCTACACAAAGAAGTCTTGAGTCTCTTTCCCAAATACATTAGCCACAACAGCCACTTGAATGTAAAGGTGCTAGTACGTTTGTTAACCCAGAATGTAATTTGTTCCAGCCTATAAATTACTTGTGTCACAGACTCAGTTTTGCAGGGTTGGGGGTTCCGATACCAGCCAACATCGGGTTATAGCTTTTTGCACCATTACAAACAGCACATGTCATAAGCACACTAAGTCTTTCCCCCACAACCCATCTGAGAGAAACCCAAGTATCTCATGTTATGATAAGAACAACATCTAGACTGAACAGGTTAGAAAGGACCTCATCTATCTCCACCCAAAACTCTCTCGACTTTGAGCAGGACCACAAAATGAGTGTGATGCCCTAGTCAAAACAAACAAAAACAAAACAAAAAAAAAAAAAAAAACAGGTTTTGATTCTCCAGCTGTATCCCTGCCACAAAGGAAAGTATGTACTGGTAAATGCTGACTGGAAGATCATGAACCAATCTTGGTCTGTTAGAACCAGGTCATTCTCTCCCTCCCACTTTTGTTTAATCTTACCGGTTTGATCCTTGATCAACAGTGTCAGTGGCTCAGTAGGTAGCACACTCGCCTCGGAGGCCGGGAGATCAGAGGAGCTGTGGGTTCAGTTCCCACATCTGGCACTTGGGTTAATATCCCAGTACTGACACTGCAGTGCAGCATGAGAGGGGTGCTGCACTTCTGAGGTGCCGTCTTTCGGATGAGACATTAAACCGAGGTCCCATCTGCCTGGATTGGTGGTAGTTCAGGTGGATGTTAAAGATACCATGGCACTTATCGAAAAAGAGTAGGGGAATTTCCCCGGTGTCCTGGCCAAATTTCCCTCATTCACTAAAAATACCACCAACAGCTTAATCTGGTTCAAGGTCAGTTGGCATTCATCTGTATCCCCCTCCCCCGGGTCACGCCTGAAAATAGGCAGGATTTGTCTAGTGCACTTACCCGGTCAACAAAAACAAAATAATAAGCTCTGAAATGCTTTATATAGGGCTGAAATCTGTCCTGTAGCAGTAAAGTATGCCCTTCCAGAGTCCTACCAGTGGTGGCATTATTTACTCGTTTTGAATTTTGTTGACTGAGTTGGCCCACTGAGATAAGTCCTTCCCTTTTCAGGGCCGACCCTGAAGAGTCCGTTCTGTGATCAAGCCCCAAAATGCTTTATATAGGGCTGAAATTTACCACGTAGCAGTAATGCTCAAACACAAGACAGTATTAGTTGCCCCTCTTGTGATTGAATATGTGCCCTCACCTGATGGAATCTGAAAACAAGAACAATTTAAAAGTTGAATGTTTCTTTCAGTACATTAAAATCCCACCCCCTGGAGAAACCGAATTGAGAAATATAGGTCTTTCTGTGCCAACCCCCGGAAACCAAGGTCAAGAACTGATGGTGGAAAGGCTGGGTCCCATGTCTGCCAGTGGCACATCCATAGATAGGTGCCCAATTTCAATCTGTCCCATGCTCGATAACCCACCTCGAGTGTGTTTCTGACCGCTGGAAATGTTATGTCCGAACAGTCTTATCTGAACTTACAATCTATTAAATGTTTGATTACCGGGTAGGCCACTGAGCCCCGAAGGTCCCTTTTTCAGTGGCGACCCAGGATACAGTACAGATGACAGGGGTCTGGTACAATTTGTTACAGAGAGAGTACAGTTGCTAACCAAGTTACAGTAAAAGCAGTTAAAACAGTCGCAGTGGGTCAGTAAGTTAGATCTACTGATCTGGCTCCAAGGGGAGCCACACACCCACTTCTACTTACTCCATCTGCTTTCAGGTGGGCATGGACCACAGGAGTAGAGTCTGGACATGTACTACATTATAGTACAGTTCCACGTCAAGAACTGCCCTCCCATCCTCCATAAGCGTACTCAATGGAGTCTTCCTGCCAATAAACTTGGAAAAGGACTTCTGCCAATCCAGAAACTGTTTTTTGGGGATCAAACACTGCAATGCATTGAAAAAGATACAAGTAATATGGCAGGATAATCAGGGAGCCAGTTCTGGAATATAGTGGGAAGTTTATCATGGAACATCTGCCAAGATTCTCTTGCACTTTGTGCATCAGCAGTACAAAGTTGGCATTGTAGAGTTTAGGCAGGTCCCTTGTCACCTGACTATACAAATTCTTTATACAGGAAGCTTGCCACTTCATTAGGAACACTTTCCTCATCTGATGCAAGGGGTTATAATAAAACTTGAGAACTTCGTCTTATTCAGGACGCAGCCTATGTGCAACCAAAACTGTTAGAATCCCCTCAGGTATCTTATCGATTTCTCAGGGTTTGCGAAATATAAAAGTACATCCTCAGCATTATTATATATATATATATATATATATATATATATATATATATATATATATATATAATGCCTTTTTCTGGGAACTGTCCCCCCGGCCATATTTCAATGTCCTGTATTCTGGAGTTGAAGTATCCATTGGGACAACGGCTCACTATACAGAGCAAAATAACTGAGGTGAGAGGGGGTACAGCCCTGCTGCGTGCCCAGATAGATTAAATTTAGGTAATATGACACCATTCATTTACACATATGACTGCAGAGAGGAGTACAGAGACTGAAAGCCTGTAATGAACTCTTCAAGGAATCCAGATTGTTCAAGGACTGCAAATAAAATTTCCAAACTACTTTAAACGTTTTTTCAGCATTAAGCTACAAACATACTTTACGCTGGTGTTTTCTAAAAGTCTGACATGGATTGTTACGTGCACATTTGCCCAGCGCTTGCCTGCTCATTATGAAGACTGTCTACTGTAAATTTATGATGTTGGGCAAGATGGAATTTACATGTGGTCCATGTTGAGGAAAGAATGATGGATCTTACCCCCTTCAGTATTACAGAAATAGTGACATAATTCCAAGTAGGTGACAGGCCCCCCCCCCCCATATTTTATTAGAGACCCTTCAGAGAAGTGGGTCGCTTTTTCTGAAAATTTTTATAAAACCCCCCTCTACATCCATCTGGGCCAGGCCACTTTTTTTTTTTTTTTTTTTTATAAAGGCCTCTTGTAATTCTAAGCCAGTAATCAGCACACTCAAGAGAGCACACTGTTCTTGAGTGTGTTTGGGGAGTTCAAAGAGAATCTAAGGCAGCTTTTTTACCTCGAGTGGCAATTTCCACATGTGGGCTATACAACTTTCTACAATAGTGAACTAAAGCTTCAGAGATCTGATTGGCTTTCATCACTAAATTTCCAATGTTTAGGTGGCGCATTTTAGTTATACAAGCTTTAGCCACTTCCTGTTTCAGCTGGCAGGCCCAGTTTATTTGCCCATGCTCCTCCCTTATAGTATAATCGTTTTGAAAAAGAGGAGCTCTTTCTTCGTCTTCCCCTCTGGTTATTTGTGTTTTGGCTTGCATCTGTCTTAGTTCAGTATCCCTAGTCTAGTCACCTCCACTTTTTGTGCAAGCTCCAATTCTTTCACACTTGGTAATGGTGTCTGAAGCAGTTTCCTATGTTCCCTATTCCAGTGTGCCATCACAGAAATGAGTTTCCCCCCCAAAGCACTGTTTTGGTAGTGTTTGACAAGATTGGTGAGGAGACATCAGTCATGTTATTTGCTCTCAGCATCCTGTGTAATTCCCCTTTCAGACCCCTCAAACCAGGGTAATATCATGGATTTTAAACATGTTCTGTCTTTCATAATGCTGAAATCCACATTTAAAAATGCAGGATGATGGTCCAAAACGGCAGAAATACACACCCACATGGCCTGAAATTGAGACACATCTTGCTTCTAGATTACATAAAGTAGGTGTCAATCTGGAGTAAATCTTAAAGAGGGGTGTAAAATAGATAGTCACAGGCCTGGGGATACTTCATCTCCCAGATGTCTACCGCTCCTCAATCAACCTGGCCACCATCTTTGCAACACACAAATTCAGCCCTGCCATCTGAGCAATGGTATCCGGTGACCCATTAAAAATCGTGTTCTAGTCACCACCCATAAGGATTATGCCATTTGCCTTTTTCACAACTAATTTGAGGATGTTAGCATAGAAATATGAGAAACCAGGATGGGGCATATAAATTCACCAAAGTGAAAGGTGTGATCTGAACCATTCAGAACAACTAGAACGTATCTACCCCCACAACATCAGTAGTCATTCTGCTCTCCTCAAAAGGCAGGGAATTTGCAAGCAAAGTCATCACCCCACTCTTCCTTTCTCCAGAGACAAGCGATAGGCCTCGGAAACCCCAACTTCTAGAACTTTTGTGCCTCCATGGACATTTAAAGGCATCTCCTTGATAAATGTAATTTCACCTTTTCCCCGTTTTAAAAAAGCTAGCAATCGTATATGTTTACTAGAGCTATTTATCCCATTAATATTAAATATCAGTACCTTTGTTAAAGCCATTTCTAAATCTGTACTCCATTTCCCTTTGTAGGGTACCAAAGACTGCAGATTCGGAACCTTTGTGATTTCTGTGAATAAAATTACCTGTACCCATGGCAAACCAACAGAAATAAAACAATATGAAATATTTATCAACAAATGATTGGGCACTGTAAGTGTCTGTGGTGGCCCATTGCCAGCTTTTGTTTGGTAACCCTCAATCTCTTGGGTAGTGACACTTAGTGTCCCTCCCCATCTGAAACTCAAGGACTTAACCACCTCTCATGCTTCGTCCTGATCTTCCTAGGCAAAGCAGGAAAGCCAGATCCCTCCGTACACATGGTCTCCCATTTTGTACCGTGCAAGACCTCAAGCACACCGATCCCGATGTAAGGCGGACTAAGCAGGATATGAAATACCTGCCTGCTTCCTAACGTGCAGTACAAACCATCACCCAACCATAATGTAAAACCCCAGTCAGGTCACCCCCCAAAGAGATTTTTACGCATAATCATATTCAGTCTACTGCTGTCCCTACTCCATTCAAGGGACAAAGAAGGGTGGCTGTACACCCCTTGGAACTGCTGCAGCAGCCAGTTTTATTTTATGCAGTTACACATGATTGCCAGGCGGACCGGAACCAAAGTAGGCTAGGCCCCCCTCACCACAAGGCTGTGCAGTTTGTTCTCTAATAGGGATGGAGTCATAGACCGCAAAGTGACTATGAACAGACTCGTGAAGCACCTTCCCAGGTCAAGAACTCGCTGACCACCTGCATTTGTTGGAGGAGGGTGGCAAAGAGGCAGGCCCCTCATCTCATAACCTGTGTGAGGCTCAGCACCCTGTGAAACTACCTGCCAACTGGTCAGGGTTCATCCTGTCTTTCCTCATGTTAGTCCTTTCTGTGTCGCTAAGCACTATGGCAGGGCTGCTTCTAGATGAGCAGCCTCTCGATACGGGGACAGAGTGACTCTCCTAGTTCCAGTCCCTACTTAAAAATAACTGCCTCAATCCCCTATCAGCAGACACCAAACTAAAAAATCTCCACAGTCACCAGACCTCCTCTGTACAGCATCCCAGTCATCGAGGCATAGGTCAGGAAGCATAGGCAACCCAGAAGTTAGTTATGTGGGAGTTAAGAAATAAACTGGAAGGTCAGTAGTGTGATTTAGCATTCTTCAACATGATCTTCAGTAGAAAACTAGGATTGGTACATAATGTAACTCTTCCCTTGAGGAAAAGAAAAGGAGGATCTGCAACCAAAGCCTGCAACTCAGATACGAGTCTAGCAGATGTCAGCCACTTGGAACAGTGTCTTCCAAAAGAAACAGCTCAAAAGTAGCCGCAGGCTCAAAGGCATAGTAAGGGCCTCTAGGACCAAATTAAAGGAGATCTACTGGCAGCCATGAAGCCCCTACATCCCACTGCACAGATCAGGGTTTCCAGTAGCCAGATTCCCCCCAGTCACAATATACACCAATGCATTAATTTACCTGAATGCTCATAAATCTGGAACAAGCTTCCCCACCAGCTGGCATATTCTAATATTGCGCCCCTCACCCCCAGGATCTCACTGCTAAAACCACGAGATGACATGCCTTTGTCCTTTCTTCTATGGTGCCCATATGTACAGAGATTATATAATCTCCATATCTCCCATGCCCTGCTTTATTTTCACAAACAGTGCGAAAATGTCACGTGCAAGAGGGAACTATGATCCTGATCGTCCCCTTCTGGCTTCATCAGATCTGGTTCCCCTTGCTTCAACAGGTGGCAGTGGAACCTCCAGTGCACCTGCCCTTTTGCACAGACTTGCTCTCCCGGTGGCAGGGCACCCTGGTCCATCGGGACCTCAGGTCTCTCCACCTGCATGCTTGGCTCCTGAGGACGTAGCCATTACAAGGTTTAGAAACACAAGACTTTGATGGCAGATAAGGACTGCTTGGCCCACCTTGTCTGTCCATTTCCCTACCTACTGGATAAGCTGCAATTCCTAGTTAACCAACAGCCTATTTCTTCCTACCCCCACAATAATTGCCTTATGTCTGTCCCATGCATTCTTGAATTCCCCCACAGTTTTTGACCCAACGACATCCTCAGGAAGGCTGTTCTATAAGTCCACCATCTCTGTGAAAAAATACCTCCTAGCATTGCCCCTGATCCGTAACCCCCTCTATCTTCAAACTGTGTCCCCTTGTTATTGCACATCTCTTTCTGAAAGATGCTACCCTCTTGGACTTTGTTGATTCCCTTGAGGTACTTAAAAGTTTCTATCATGTACCTCCTTTCCTCAAGGGTATACATATTAAGCTCCTTTAGTCTCTTCGTATGGCTTCTGTTGCAGACCCTGCACCATTTTAGTTGCCCTCCTTTGGACTGCCTCCATCCTGTCTACGTCCTTGCAGAGATGGCGTCTCCAGAACTGGACACAGTACTCCAGATGGGGTCTCACCAACTGTCTGTACAGAGGGATAACAACTTCCTGTTTTCTACTGGTGATGCCTCTCCCTATACATCCCAGTATCCCCCCAGCCATCCTTACTGCCTTCTCATGTTACTTACTAACCTTTAGGTCATCTGATATGTCTACCCCCAGGTCCCTTTCCATTTTTGTTACTACCTCCCAACCCCCACCCCCCACTGTGTACTCTTCCCCTGGGTTTTTGTTTCCCAGGTGAATTACTCTGCATCGAATCAAAGCTGCCATAATTCTGACCATTCCTCTAACCTTGCCAAGTCCCTTCTCATCCTTTCCACCCCCTTATGCATCAACCCTGTTGCAGATATTCGTGTTGTCTGCAAAGAGTCATACTTTTCCCTCCAGTCCCTCTGCAATGTCACTTAGACATTAAAAAGGACTGGACCCAGTACTCAACCCTGTGGTACCCCACTAGTACCCCCCCTTTCTTCGCAGTGGACTCCGTTTACTATTACCTTCTGTGTCCTCTTGTACAGCCAATGTTTTATCCAGGCTACCACCCTGGGACCGACTCCCAGGCTGGCTAATGTATTAATCTTTGTGTGGACTGTGTCAAATACCTTGCTAAAGTCTAGGTAGGCCATGTCCACAGCCCCTCCCTGGTCTACTACTTTGGTCATCCAGTCAAAGAAATCAATTAGATTCGTCTGACATGACCTTCCCGCTGTGAATCCATGCTGCCTTGGGTCCTGTGCCCCACTGGCCTCTAGGTACTCAACAGTTCTTTCCTTCAGAAGTGATTCCATCATTTTCCCTACCACTGATGACAAACTGACAGGTCTGTAGTTCTTGCCTCTGTCTTGCTCCCACTTTTGTGAAGAGGAATCACATCCGCCCTCCTCCAGTCCTCAGGTACCACATCATCCTCCCATGATTTGTTAAAAGGGTAGTCAGTGGTGTCACTAGTTCTCCCCTTAGTTTTTAGAATTCTGGGGTGAATCCAGTCAGGCCCTATTGCTTTGCCCATCTTCAGTTTTAGGAGTTCTTTCAGAACCCTTTCTTCTGTGAAAGGACTGGTATCGACCCCCCTATCCAGAGTGCTTCTACTGATTGGATTAGGTACATCCCCCTCTTCTTTTGGGGTGGTCCGTCCCTTAGGCGGTGGATATTTTGGTGGCAGCTAGGAAACCAGCCACAAGGGCCACCTATTCCATGAAGTGGAAGTGTTTTGCTGTATGGGCTGCCTCAAACCAATTAGACCTCTTTACCTGTCCAGTGAATCAGATCCTGGAGTACTTGCTTTCCCTCAGACTCTGGTCTGAAATACTCCTCCATCAAGATACACCTTCCAGCCATCTCTGCTCACCATGTTATGGCTGATGGCCGTACTGTGACTCAACCTGAGCGTCTGACACGTTTTTGTGAGGCATCCTACACTTGAAGCCTCCAATCCACAACCTGGGCCCCGCTCGGGGCTTACATTTTGTGTTAGAAAATCTCACCCTGCGGCCGGTTTGAACCTGCCATAAGTTGTGAGCTATGCTATCAGTCATGGAAAGCGTTATTTTTACTTGCTATTACTTCTGCTCAAAAGATTTCCAAGCTACAAGCGCTCATGTGTGAGCAGATATAATGGATTTTCCACAAATACAGGGTGTCATGTACCAATCCTAAGTTTCCTCCTAAGGTGGTGTCTGAATTCACTTTGAATCATTCCATCCACCTGCTTATTATCCTGAGCATGCCAATCCAGGGGAAGCACTCCTCCATACTTTGGATGTGCACAGAATTTTGCAGTACTATACACACCAGAAAAAAGGACTGCAGGAAGTCTTCACAATTATTTGTTTCCTTCGCCCCTGGACAAGAGTGTGTTCCAGTGTCCAAACAGTGTTTATCCAAATAGTTGATTAACTGTTATTTTCTGTTACAGGAAGTACGGTAAGGAACTTCCAGGTGTGGTTCGTGGCCACTTCAGAGGTATGGTCACCTCCGTGGCATAGTTCCATAAGGTTTCAGCTGTGGAGATCTGTGCAGTTGCTACCTGGAGCACTGTCCATACCTCTAACAGGCATTACAGTTTGGATATTGACTCTAGGCGTAGAGCAAATTTCGGCCTGGTCATTCTACAAAGCCTTCTCTCGTAAGTCCTTTTGGCCAACTGCCCAGTCTGTCGGTCTTTGCCAAAACTGCTTGGGACTCATCCTACCGGTGTGGCCTGCTGCAAGAGATACCCTCGAAGTGAGACAGTATAGTTACATGAGAACTTACCATAACAGTAGATATTCAAGAGGATCTCTTGCAGCAAGCCATGCATTTCCATCCCTCCTAACCCCTTTGTTCTCTTGTGGCTTTTTGGCGTTCTGCCTAGCTCTCTTCTTCCAAGGCAGAGATTCTTCTGCTTTATTTTTCCATTTCACGCGAAGGCTACCTCCTCAGTTCCTCTAACAGCCTCCTGCTTTTGGTCTCCAGCAGGAGAACTGAGGAAGCTATGGGAGCCGCCTACTTTTATAGGATAAGCAGAAATCAGACTGTGATGTCAGGGGTGGGTGGCCCCTTCTGGTAGGCTGCTAGTTAAGACAGTTTTCCGTGTGGTGCCAGTGCCTGGCAGCTAAGTCCTACTGGTGTGGACTGCTGCAAGAGATACCCTCCAAGCAAAATCAACGGTTCATCATGTTTTGGTGACAGCATAAAAGTAAGCTTAAAATAATCGTCAGTGTAAGCAAATACTTGAAAGCTGAACTCTGCAGCAGCTGTGAACTGAGGGGCTGACAGTGGAAGAACTGAGGCATGGTGGAGATGCTCACGTTTTATAGGCGCTGATGAGACATGACAACATGGGTGGATCAACCAGCAAAAATTTCACGGTGGTCAACTAGTCCAGGATGGCTTACAATCCTATGATGTGGCCGAGTGCAGGGAAATGTCCTCAAACATGTTTATAGCCGGCCCGGTGGCGCTGAGGGTTGTGTCCGTTTCTCCACCCTGGTTAAGATTGGTTTTAATGGCCCTCAGTGTTTTATCAATTTTAGAGACATGGCTGCCGTGTGTGATAGAGACCACCAAGTCAAAGTCTTCATCAGGTGTTTTCTTTAGCGCCATTTCTTCCTCAAAGGCTGCCCTGGTCTCCTGTCGGAAACGTAGTGGCCCGACAAATGCAGTTTCTGGACCACCAGTAAGTCTATTAATTTCTGTGCAGTGATCACCATGATCTTGATCTTCCCCACAGCATTTCCTGTGCTTTTTGCTAGTAAATCTTATTAAATGAAGTAAATTAATGTGGATTTACTCAGAGGGCTAAGGGAGCTAGCAGTTCAAGCTGCTATAGCAGCGATACTAAATATTTATGATCTTAAAGAGGAGTGGGAATATGTGCAATTTTTGAAGAAGATTCTGCTAGGAACAGTAGTCAAGAGGCAACATATGGACCTGATCGGAGATTTCCATAGTATGCTGCAGCCTTCCCTCGACAAGAGTGGGGGGAGGGGCAATAGGGCAACGTGTGAAATGTCTTTTGCTCAGGAGCTGGGTCTCACCAAGATCTAGCACTTGTCAACCCAACAGTGAAAGATTACACCCATTACTCCCATCCCCACAACATGTACACCAGGACAAACCTTTTCTTATCTACAGAGTGGGTACATGTTGTTCAGGATTGAGGCATTCATGCTATCACCCACTCGCACCACACTCAAGTGGTCATGGGGTGACAACTGTACAGCCTTGCAGAAAGTCCACTTGGAGACAATGTCTCTTTGCTTAATGACTCAGCATTTAAGAAAACGGTGGCCACTTAAATCACAAAATACCTTTGTTTGAACAGGGAGAGACACTAGCCAGGCCAACCAATGGGATGGCTTCAAAGCAGGGCTCATGAGGGAGATTAAAATTTGCCTTGCAAAAGTTAAAAACAGTATTGCCGAGAGAACAGAGCTGGAATATATCCAGACAGAGCTAGAATATAATATATCTGTTTCACAGGTAGAAACCAAGATCGCCCTAGATGAGAGATGACGCCTCTAGATCAAAGAATGTCAGGATAAGCTTCAGAAGTTAATTGAACAGAATAGCAAAGGCAATATTAGAAGCACCAAACAATGTTGACTTTGAGACTGGTAACCAGGAGGTGAATTTACTTGCCTGGTCAATTAGGAAACGCAACAGGCAGCTTTGAAAATTAGGAAGGTAGGTTATTAGGCCCCAGCAAAATAATACATTCATCTAATATTATTCTGCCCCATCTGCGAACAAAAGGGCTCCCTAGCACTGAGACAAAACTGAAGAGTTTTTCAGGCTTAGTCATCTACAGGAGTTAGGAAAACATGATCAAGAGAATCCAAAACACAGATAATGGTAGATGAAACTGTTGAAACGATTAAGGAAGTAACAAATAGGACGGCACCAGGGATCAACAGTTACTCCTCTGAATCTTACAAATGCTTTAGTGAACAGCTGGCGCCTGAGCCAAGTCAACAACAGTCACACAACACATTCAATTAAAACCCTAACCAAAACAAATCGACCACAAATACAACAGAAAGAGTACAAAGCACAAATATTCAGTGGAGGACTAGCCTCACAGGGACCACAAGCAATTCAAAGTCTGGAAAAATCACAGAATGTCCAAAGGGAGTTCACTACATGGAGACTGCAACCTCGAAATGCGACCAGAGAAAGGACTATAGAACCACCTCCCAGCGCAAAGAAAACATGAAAACCAACTGAGGACAGAAACTAGGAGGGAAAGGGGCAGTTCCATCATTCCCTGGTGCCTGAACTACTAGTGGAACTGAAGCCAAACACCCTTCCCACACAATGCCCCATGATATTTTTTTTTTTTGGGAGACACGCAAACAGACTCCCCGCCCCCATTTCAACAACTCTCCTAAACTAGCAATGAAATCTAGAAGACTCCCATTTCTATTACACACAATCTGGTCAAAAGGATGGCCACCAAGTATCCCTTGAGTTCATACTCTTAACAGCTTTGATATAATATAAATTCCCAAAGCCAAGTGGAACAGCTGGAGGGGAGCCACCAAACTAAATACTGTAGAATCCACTTATGAATACCCCCTCCCCTCCAAGGCCACAGATTCAACTGATCCTCCACACTCACAGCCTCCTCCTGAAAACTATTCTCCATGCTTCTCTGACCAGAAAGATCAGCAGAGGTCTTCCTCTGTCCAGAACCCTGAATTAAAGTCAATGATCAAACTGCTGAATAAGAACAAGCTGAGGGAGCCAACTCACAAAAAAAAAAAAAACAGGCTCAGCAGCCTACTGCAGTACTTAGCATTAAAATGTAATACTAGTTAGCACTGCCAGCAAAAAACATCCTCCCTAAGGGAGATGGAGGCATCTGGCTAGAGCCATCTTGGAAAAAATCCTAGTGACATAATCCCATCCCTTGGTAAGGTACACTGTGGATATGGTCAGGAGGAGGAGAGAGTGGGTCTTGAAGAAAATGCTGCTGACTAACCTAGAGTTTCACCCATGCCAGCCATGTATTAGAGTAAGCCCAAGGCACTTAGTTCCACTTCTACAGTACAGACATTGTCAGACATGAGTAACCAAACCCTAGTTATATTTCTTTTTAACCGGTGCAAGTTTCAGTTAAGTAGCCAGCTTGTCTACCTAAAAATACAGCAGTGAGTATTTTTCTCTGTACTTTATGCTCCCTTGCACCAACCATCCATCATCGGACCTACCACTCTGTCCAGCCCAATCCCATCACCTGTCATCTTCAGGATTTACCCTGACACCATGTTCCTCCCCAGATGACCCCTCCAGGGCAAAGGCAACCGTTTGGCTTTGGTTTTGGAGCCGGGCCTAGTTGGCAGTATGGGACCTGCTGTGGGCAGCATCCTGCACAGCCGAGGTGTTCCTTTCTCTTCCCACCCTTTGGATGCTGCTTGCGTCCTTGTGCTGATACAGTGTGCATCAGTCAGGGCAGCAATGTCCCCCTCCCTCAATCTGCTGACTCCGGCTGTACCGCCAATTGTGGAAACCCAGGTGGCAGTACAGCAGCGGAGTTCAGACACCTACCTTTCACGAGGAAGTGAGCATCCATTGGGATGCTACACCTCCCCAGCCAGCACTCCAACGACCTGGACTCATTCCCAAACCCAGACTGCCGGCGTCACAAATAGTAGTGCTGTCACTGCGCCAATGGGCCAGCCTGAGATTTTCCTTAAAGGTATACAGTTAGATATCTTTAAGAAGGTGAAGATTTGGGCACCCTGCAATCCGGTCTGACTGGCAGATTTTGTGATTAGTAGTCAAAGGCTACCAAAAAAAAAAATCAGCATGAATCACTACTTTACAAGAACCTTAAAATATTTTATTTTGAAGGGTCTTAAAAAATTACTACAGAGACACCAGTTTTCTGTATGGATGGTCCCAGACCTCAAACTATAAGTTTTATATTGGGAAGGGGTTGGGGACCAAGTCATGGAGAGGGGCCCACCTTTCATTTTTCTCTCTCAGCTCTCCGAGCTCCTTTGGCTCTCCTTGCTCAGACTGTTTCTCATTTAAGGAGACCAGACGAGAGATTCGCTGCTGCATTGCTGAGATCTGTATATCTGCGAGAAAGGAAAGAAAAAGTTAGGGCTGATTCTCACCAAAAAGGTAGTTTAGCTGATTTGTTAGGGCTATAGCCGACAAGCAGCTTGCAGAGATTGGAGCAGTAAATCTGCAGGAGCCAAACTGAACATTCCCAACAGACACCTATCTCCCAAGCTTGGGAGGAGCTCTACACCACTGCCTCATCATCATCTGGAGCCCCATGACATGCACTGCAGTGCAGCATGACATCAAGCGTCTTCAACAGGCATGTGGGTGTTGGGGGATGGGCCAATACACTCCTCTTCAGTAATTAAAGGCAAGACAGACAGTGATAGCAATCACCATTGATAGCAATAGCACACCACGGTGTTCACTACTGCAGTACAGACAGCAGATGTCACTACTTACGAAACATTAAATTACTCTGCAGTGATAGAGCTGTCACTGCAGCACTAGAGCAATCGTTACTGCTACTAATGGCGATGGCTAGGACTGTCAGGGGGAAGGTAATGGAGGCTATGACTATCAACCAATATCCCAGCACCCTGACTGAGTGTCATCATCCCCCCCAGTCTAGAAACTTCTGGGAGGAGCTCGCCACAAGCTGGGATAGGAAGCAAGTCTGCAGTGCCACCTGAAGAGCTTATCTGGCCCTGACAGACGGGGTAGCAACTAATGAAGACAGACAGGGAGACCATGGATGGAGGAGAGGCAGTGTTTTTGACCAGGCCTGGCACAGTCATGCAGTCACCCAAGCAGAGCAGTTACTTTGGTAAGAACATGACTGGGCATGAGCACCAACAGAGGTATCAGTTCCAACCCAACAAGGTGAGAAACTGGGCGAGAAAAACAAAAGAAACAAGTAATGCTATTTAGAGTAATGTTACAAATTACATTACAAACAAGAGTCAGATTTTACATTCATTGGTATTCAGGGCACACCAAAAAACTGAGTGTAATACCAGTGCCGGTATTCAGTTTTCAATCCCAGGTTTAAAGAATTGTTGCAATATATGTGAAAAAAACACGTAAATCTGTATACCAGATTTTTGCAAAAGACAAGCTCATATGCGGAGTGCCAGAACCCAGTCAAGCTTGCAGAAGGTTCAAAGCAGTTAAGTGGGAGGAGGTCAGAAGCAGTCCTAGGGCTGTGTGAACCTTTCAGAGGCAGAAGAGGACATGAGTCTACATGCAGAGTCTTGAACCCCACTCAGGTTGGCACTTGGCAGTAAGGCTAAAGTAGTCCTGAAGTCTGTGTAAACAGAGTCCAAGATCTGCCGTTGTATAACTGCCCCGTGGTGGCCCAGAGGAAGGAGAATCAAGTTGGCAGAGATCCTGCTCCTCCCACTTCTCCTCTCCCCCCTAGACACACAGAGAGGCAGTGATGGACAAAATAGTCTGACATCAGATCTCAAGCTAAAGTTACACGCAGACATTCAGAAGGGATAGTCACCATTAAACTGGAACACATCTCTTTCCAATTCACCACAAAGGAAAAGGAGTAGGTATTGGGTGAGATCAACTAAACTGCAAATTCAGGGAAGGGTGAGAGAAAGGAGGGTGGTGGACATGGAGAGAGATAGAAGGGGAAAAATCCTCTGTACCCCAGTCTGCACCCAAACTGAGAATTCAGTCCAATCAGAGGCAACTGAATGCAATTGATATGAGGAAATGGGAAAATTTCTATACTCAGAATGGTTAAAAAGGTAGCCTCGTACCAAGCCAGTGTAGTGTATTGTGGGCAACCGCCTGGGTGTAGGTGTCCATAGGGAGAGCTATGGAGGCAGCGCTCAGATCCTGGATGGACAGGTGATGAACTGTGTCACTTGTGGTTGGTACAACGTGGCCTTGGCCATCATGGTTCACCATGCGGCATCCACCTCCTTCCCCATGATCAGGCGTGGCTTCACATGCCCTTACAGATTGGGCGGCGGGCTGGATTCCATGTGGACAAAAACCCTAATTGGTAGATTACACCAATTAGCCCCAGCACACATGCTCTGCCTCATTCCTAATGGCTATCCAAAAATGGAGTTTCAACATCAGCAAATTGAGGTGCTTCAGACCCAAATGGTGGATGGAACATTAGACAACTCTGAACTGTAGGCATCAGCAAAAGGACTTGCAAGAATGGTGGACAGTAAGGAAATAAATAAAAGCAATTAGGAAATCAGAGAAAATAAGAAGGCAGATGCAGATGGGCAAGAACGTTATGAGATGCAGAGACAAACCACACAGTGATGGATCTGATTTGCAGATGGAATAAGCACAGGGAGGTTATGAGACTTGCTCAAGGTCACAATAAGTGGTGGTGGGATACAAATCTGGGTCTTGAGCTTCACGGCTCTACACTGCCTCTTGGATGGCTGCATGTCTTAATAGTTTAAATGGTTTTCACATCAAGACCGTTATGTGCTGTATGTCTCAGCGCATGTTGTAAAGGTTTCATAAGTCAAATAGAGCAATCTTAAAGCACTTTTCCAATTTCGAGCAAAACTTTTAGTATAATGGACCAAATTCAGAAGCTGTTTAATTTTCTGGATTTACCTCACTCCATTCTTTATTAGAGGGCATTTGCATGAAAACAGGAACTCTGTCGCAGGTGTCATACTGCCCTTCTCTTCTTTCGTTCTGCTACATTCCCAATTTTCAGCCTGATATTGCAATCTGTTGCTGTTGCACTGAACATGATCTCACAGAGGATCAGGGTTTCAGCAAAGGGGCAGAAGGATGGGATGAACCCCAAGACAAATAAAAATGGAGGGGAGACAATTTCATCTACCTCAATTTCTTGTATTTGTGCACTATAACTGAAAAGTTCCTACTGCTACCCATCCCTCAGAACACACCTGGGAAGAAGCATATTGCTGCTCAGTCTGCCTTCCTGGCCAAGAAGTTTACAAAAATGTAATTAAGTGCAGTTATGTCTAGATATATTATATTTAAAATAGTTTTCCTGGATACAGGAAATCCTGTGAGAGTAACATGACCAGAACATGGCAGAAGCCTCCCAAATACTCATACCTTAAGTTTTGAGCCATCGGGAAAGTACAGTTACGTAAGAACTTACCGTAACAGTAGATCTTCGAGAGAGGCTCTTGCAGTAGGTACTTACATATAGGACTGACGCCAGCCGGCGGCAGGACCCCATGGAAAAATTTCTAGCTAGCAGTCCCTGCGTGGGACCACCCTCTCAGGTAACCGCGCCATAAGACATTGGTATAAGGGCGGTCCCAGACGCCCGCCCAGTTCTTCCTCGCCACAGGCCCAGAAGGCCCGGACGAGAGAGAAGCAGATATTTCCTCAATGGAAAAGGAGCTGAAAAGCCTAGGGGATGGCAGGCGGAAGTAGACATTTACTGTAAGAGCCTCTCTCGAAGATCTACTGTTACGGTAAGTTCTTACGTAACTGTACTATCTTACTTCGAGAGGGCTCTTGCAGTAGGTAATTACATATAGGACAGAATCCCAAGCAGTCTGGAACAGATAAGAAAGGCACCAGGAGGAGGAACTATTCAGATAAGGAGTAGGAAAGCTTGCAACCCTCAAGAAAGGAGGCCTTGCAAGACCGCTAACCTGAAGCCTGCTCTACGACGAGAAGCAATGTCCAAACTGTAATGTTTAGTGAAGGTATGGACGGAAGTCCAAGTGATGGAGCACAAATGTCTGCCGCGGACACATTCTTGAAACAAGCCGCAGAGGCAGCAACTCCATGAGTGGAGTGACCTCTGACTTGACCCGGTAGGGTCTTCTTGTACTTGTCATAACAGAAAGTGATGCAATGAGCCAACCACTTTGACAGGCATTGCTTGGAAACAGCATTGCCTTCTCTTGTGTGAGCGAAATAGACAAACAACTGATCAGTCTTTCTGAGATATTTCATCCTATTGGTATAATATCTCAGAATCCTGTGAACATCCATGGTGTGAAGCAAGTATTCTCCATGATTGGAGTATTGCGTGAAAAAAGCAGGTAATTCGATAGACTGATTCAAAGTAGATGCAGCTACCACCTTCGGGAGAAACTTAGGGTTTGTGCGGAGAGCTACTCGCTCTTTGTGGAAGATCAAGTAAGGGATTTTGCACATAAGGGCCTGAAGATCGGAAATTCTGTGAGCTGAGGTAATGGCCACTAAGAAGAGCGTCTTCCACGATAAAAACTTCAAGTCTGCAGAAGCCGCAGGCTCAAAGGGGGGAAGAAAGTTTCTCAAGGACAAAATTTAAGTTCCAAGGTGGAGCTGGGGTCCAGATCGGGGGTCTGAGATGAAGGACCCCTCTAAGGAAGGTTTTGGATACCTCTAGCTGGGCAAAGGCCTTATCAGCGAAAGGTACGTGGTAGGCTGAAATAGCTGCCATGTGGACCTTCAGAGAGGAGTGACTGAGACCCAGGTCGAAGAGATGACACATGTAATCCAGCATAGTGGTTATGGGGCAGGAAAAGGGTTCCTCGTTCCTAGGCGCGGCCCAGATGGAAAATCTCTTCCATTTCATGGCATAAGTGGACCTAGTGGAGGGCTTTCTGGCCTCTACCAAAATCTCGGCTACCTTAGGGGATACTCCAAAGCGAGATTGAACTAGTCTGAAGGAGCCATGCATGAAGTTGAAGGGACTTGAGTCCCGGATGGACCAGGGTCCCCTGATCCTGAGTCGGCAATCCCGGAGATAAGGGAAGAGGAGGAACCTCTGAGTATTGTTGAAGAAGAGAGAACCAAATTTGCCTGGGCCAGAAAGGAGCAATTAGAATCATTTTTGCTACTTCTAGAGCCAGTTTCTGTAACACACGTGGGACCAATGGAATTGGGGGAAAAGCATAGACGAATCTGTCCTTCCAGCATAGAGATAGAGCGTCTCTCCAGAAAGCTCCTCGCTCTGGAGCGAGCGAGCAAAAGATTGGAAGTTTTGCGTTTTGGGAGGAGGCGAAGAGGTCTATTTGAGGAGTCCCCCAAGCCTGAAAAATGCTGTTTACGACTATTCTGCCTAATTCCCACTCGTATGGAAGAGCTGACGAGTGACAGTCTGTCTGCTAGGACATTATCTACTCCCGGAACATGGATCGCCGTGAGGTGAAGGTTGTGGAGGGTGGCCCACTCCCAGACCCTCATCGCTTCCCTGCACAGTGGGTAGGATCAAGTTCCTCCCTGCTTGTTGATGTACCACACCATGCACATGTCCACTTGAATGGCTAGGTGACCGGGAAGGATGCATTGGTGAAGGGCCTGGAGTGCATAAAGCACCGCTCGGAGCTCGAGAACATTGATGTGGAGAATGATCTCTGATTTTGACCAAAGTCCTTGAGTTCGGTGAGGACCAAGATGGGCCCCCCCCCCCACCTTCGCCGGAAGCGTCCGTGGTTAAGGTCTGATGGGGGGGAGGATGAAAGAGGGAACCCCCCAGAAGAGGTTCTCTTGTACCATCCACCACCTTAAGTCTCTGGCCATCGACGAGGAGATCAGGATCGTAAGATCTAGGTCATCTACTCGGTCCCACTGAGATCGAAGAGTCCATTGAGATATTCTCATGTGGAGGCGTGCTCGTGGGATCGTCGGGATGGCAGCCGCCATGAGCCCCAGTAGACGGAGCACCGACCTCACCGGAACCCTCTTGAAGTTCAGTAGGAGGGAAATCTGTGACTGGAGGGAAACCCCCCGGTCCGGAGGCAGAAAAGCTTTGCACAAAGTAGTGTCTAGAATCGCCCCAATGAACTGGAGCCTCTGAGAAGGCTCCAGAAGAGACTTGGAGAGGTTGATGGTAATACCCAGGTTGGTAAAAACCTGCCGGGTGAGGGAGAGGAAATGCAGGAGTTCCTCCCTGGATGGAGCCGCCAGGAGCCAATCGTCCAGGTAGGGAAAAACCTGAGCTCCCAAAGAACGCAGGTGGGCCGCTACCACCGCCAGGCATTTGGTAAAGACTCGAGGAGCCGAGGAAAGGCCAAATGGAAGCCCCCGGAATTGGTAATGGACCCCTGGAACGCAAATCTGAGGTACTTTCGGTGCGAAGGGCAATGGGATGTGCAGGTATGCATCCTGCATATCCAGTGCACAAAGCCATTGGCCCGGCCGAAGCAAGGGCAGAAGGGATTGAAGGGAGAGCATCCTGAACCTTTTGTATTCCACAAACAGGTTCAAGGAGCTGAGATCAAGAATCGGTCTAAGATCTCCAGTCTTCTTGGGTACAAGGAAGAAGTGGGAATAGTACCCCGTTCCGTAGAGGTGAGGAGGAATGGGTTCTATAGCCCGTTTTGCAAGAAGAGCTGAGATTTCTTCCCTGACCAGAGAAAGATGGTCCCTTGAATAAGTGGAATTCACAGGGGGGTGACGTGGAGGTTTCTGCAAAAACTCTATGCAGTGTCCCTCTGCGATGATTTGAAGCACCCATGAATCCGAAGTTATCCTCTCCCACTCCGGGAGGTGGAGGGAGAACCTCCCTCCTACCGGTTCCTCCGGGGTGTCCGGAGGTCGGTGGGAGAGGGGAGGAGTCAGGTGGTGTGAGGCAGCGCCGCAGCTGGAGTGCCCGTCGCTTTTTTGGGCGGTGGGGCCCTGGCAGCTGTGGGGGCCCGGCGTTTAGTGGCCCGCCTTCCCTGAGGTTTCGCTTGAGGCTGGCTGCGTCTGTGAAAGGGATGGCGCTGCGGAGGATGGGGACGGTACAGTGAATCCACGGATTTAAGGGCCGTTCCCTTCTCCTGCAGGTCAGTGATGATGTCCTTGACATCGCCGCCGAAAAGCACGGAACCCCTGAAAGGTGCCTCTTGAATGGCGGATTGCACCTCCGGGACCAGACCTGACACACGGAGCCATGCGTGGCGCCGTAGGCTAACGGCAAACGCAGAGCTCCTCCAGCGGTGTCCACTGCATCGTATGTCGTCCTTAGCATGTGACGGCTGGCCAAACGAGCAGAACGGACTAGATCGGCCAACTCCTGCTTGAGTTGGGAGTCCGGCAAGGAGTCAATCTTGGATTCCGCCTGGGTAAGGACGGCCTTCTGGTAATCCCCTATGTGAGTTACATAGTTCAGGGCCCTTATACCCACCCAGTGTGGAGGAAGCGTAGATCTTCTTTCCAAACCGATCCAGAAGGCGAGATTCCTTATCCGGGGGAGACGAGCTCAAGTGTTTAGGATGTGCGGACCGGCCGTGAGCAGCGCTGATCACGACCGAGTCGGCACGGGGGTGAGAATCTAAAAAGTCTACACCCTCCGGAGCCTGGTATAGCCTGTTCGACTTCCTAGGAAGTGGGGCTTAGGTCGATGGTTGTTTCCAAATAGTGGAAACAAGGTGGGCATGAGGCTCGATCCAGGGTGGCACTAAAGTAGGGGCCGTAAGGGGCAAATCCAGATGTTCGGTGAGTTTAACCCGCTGAGGATCTGGATCCAAGGACCGCCACTGATGGACCTCCTGGATTTTCTTAAGTAACTCCGTAAAAGAAGGATCCTCCGGAGGAGACCCCGGAGAAGTCCTCGGCCGGGGTTTGGACGGAGAACGTAGCTCGTCGTCTTTATCGGAAACTCCCGCGGAAGCTTCCGAGGAGTCCGAAAGGACCACAGAGGAAGAATCTGAGGCAGAAAAAGACTCCATCGCCCGTCTAGGGGGAGGAACGTGTTCCGTGGGAAGAGTCCCAGAACGAGTGTCCTGCCCCTCTCTGGAACCCGAGGGGAGACCCCGAGGAACTGGAGGAGGGAAGGGAGAGCGCCGTCTAGGGCGTACGGGAACTGGTGGAGGTACCGTCGTCGTAAGACGGCTCTCGACTTCTCTGGTGAGCTGAGCCTTGGCCTCAGCCCACCAGGAGGCAAGAGTCTCCTGCAAATCCACCGGCGGCCTGGGGGGCGGTGGTGGAGGAGGGGGATAGTGAAACTGAGGATATCCGAAGGGAGAGTACCCAAGACCAGTCTGCGGATAAGTCGGAGATGGGTAGTGAGGCGTCTGGTACTGCGAAGCCGAAGGATTCGGCGCGGGGTACTGCGGGCCCGGGAAGACCAGCGTCGGGTATGACGGCGGGTACCAAGGCGCTGGAGGAGCTGCCGGAGCAGACGGCCCAGCCGGGCACTCCAGGGGCGGATCAGCCAGAAAAGGCCCCTGGAGTGGAGGGCCCAGAGGAGGGAAAAAAATCCCCTGCTGGCGTCGGAGAGGCCGGTGTTGGGTCCGGCGACAGCGGGGCCGGTGTCGGCTCGGCCGGCATCTGGGGAAACCGGCGTCAGATCCAGGTTCTCAGTGGGGGGATCTGACAGAAGCCCAGGATCCCTAGTCTCATCTGGGGAAGGTGGTGAAAAATCCCCTGAGTCAGGCAAGGGGGACTGGGACTCCCCTGACGGCAGCGAAGGCTGCGGAGAGCCTGGCACGACGGAAGAGGGTGGTTCCGACGTAGGCTCTGGGACCCGGCGCACGTCGGAGAAACCGACGTGTGACTTATGGGTCGAAACCCGGCGGACGTCGGAGGAGCCGGCGTCCAACTTCGGTGCTCTCACATCCGAGACGAGCAGAGGAAGAAGAGAGGCCCGGTCGGAGGGAGAGACAGCCCGGCGCCGCCCCGAAGGGTCGGGTGACTTAGGGGCCTTCTCCCGGAGGACATCGGAGGAGCCGACACCCGGCTTATGGGAGGCACCCGCACCAGTAGGCCAAGGATGTGAGACCGTACTGGGGGCTAGAGTCTCCTTTGGCCTGGAGACACCCGACAGGCCCGGACTCTAGCCTGAAGGGTGTGCCGACGCCTCCTCCAAAACCTTGGAGGCTGCCATCGGAGGATCCCCCGGAGGGGAAGTTAGCTTACCCGCGACCCCGGCCGGAGTCGCAGAAGAGGAGGCCTTCTCCCTGTGCCTATCCTTGTCCTTTTTATGCCCTTCCGGAGAAGTCGACGCCTGCCTTAACTTTCTCAGCTCTTTTTCCATCGCAGACATCTTTTTCTTCAGGAGATGGGCTTCGAGGGACTGCTGGCGTCGCTTGCAGGTTGCCGCGTTGAACCGGAGGCAGTGCGGACAGTTATCGACCGCGGGTCGGGGCCTAGGCAGAGGGAGTGACCGTCCTTGTGTGGCAGTTGGCGCCGCATCTAATCACACTTGTTTTTAGAGGGGACGACATAAAACTACGCTCACCTGACGATCGAACAGAGAAAACTGCAGCTTTCGGAAAAAACGCATTTAAGAGACAGAACTGCAACGAACCTGACCGCGAGGTGCTACCAGAGCCAACGTGGAAAGAACTGAAGGCGGGCGTCTGGGACCGCCCCTTTATACCGACGTCGTATGACGCCGGTCACCTGACGAGGGGGCGGTCCCACGCCAGGGACTGCTAGCGTCAGTCCTATATGTAATTACCTACTGCAAGAGCCCTCTCGAAGTAAGATCTATAGCTTTTTTTTCCCCATTCATTTTCAGTCATTCCTGCCTGTAGGGATGACCAATACTGTATGCTCCTCCTGCTCTTTTGCGGCTACAGCATATGCATGAATATAATAAAATCCTACCCTTACAGACTTCAGTCTGTTATATTCTTGATGCTGTCTGGTCAGATAGTGGGGAATGTTTTGTTTACCGAGTATGTGTTTTTCACACTTTAGAACTACTGTTTCTGGAGCGTAATGTTTTCAGTTTTGTAGCTTGTACATAAACCCTAGTCTCCCAGGAGCCATACACTTAAGATCTGCAATGCCCCATAGCAACCACCTGCCCCCAGTCAGCTTCTGTGTCAGACTACGGAGCTTGCATATGAAAAGAAAACTCTGTACTTAGCATAATTGCTCATCTTCCAGAATAGCTCACCATTCATTTACCACTGATGTGTCTGGGACTAGAGGCACTAGAACCCCGCGGGGGCACTTTTTTGCAGGGAGGCAGCGGACACTGGCTACTGACTACATCTGCGCACCTCATATGGTGGCGTGCATGCCAGCCAATAACTGTCACTGGCTCCCTCACGCACTTCAGTTCTATTCGCCAGGAGAGAAACAAAGCTGAGAGAGGGCCATTTACTAGCTCAAAGGGATAGGGAAGGATCTAAGAAACAAGACAAGAACAAGGCACACTAGGTGGCACAAAGCAATAGTACTGTCTATAGAGCCAGATTGTCATACCACTAGCCAAACAGAAGTTGAAAAGTGGTCTAAAAAATAGGGCAGAAGCCCAGAGCATATGACGTGGGAGGCAGTATAGCGCAGTGGTTTAAGGCTCTGAGCTGCAAATCTGGTGACATCCAATAGACCAGACGTGCATTTGAATCCCACAGCTTCCACTTGCATACTGTGTGACCCTGAGCCAGTCACTTAACTTTCCTGTGCTCCCAGGTCGCTCCTGTAAAAAAGTTTTCAGCTTAGTGTGCTACTCCTGGTTAAACAACTAAATAAAACGTGGGTAGAATCACGAGGAGGATGTCCATGAATGGGACCCCCTTTGTAAATGAGATGGCACAATGTGCCACAACAGGAAAGGGACAGACGCCTGGAAAAAAAAAAAAAAAAAAAAGAGGAGAAACTCCATCTACCAGACAGAACTGATTGAACTCCTGAGTTAACCATGTCCCTCTTCCTTACATCAAGGAAGAAGAAAAGGAGGACCCTATGTGCATCTGGAGTTGCAGGACTGGGCAGTCCAAGGGAGTAGAGATGTATTCATCACCCCAGACACCCCCCTAAGGGTAGCGGGCTAAGGGCCCAAATATACAAAAGAAAAAGGGAATATCAACCAAAACAGTCCGACATAGGTCAGTTAACATCCCAACCTTACAGGAGTGCCTCAAACCGAGTACAGCTAGCCTCGTTGGACTATCCCACCCAGCTAGCAGTACTCTCCAGGAATGTATACAATGCTAGCAGACCTTTGTATTTTTTCCGCTTTCTACTTAGGTTTGTGGTCATTTATCACCATCACAGATTTTATTTCATAGGTGGGAAATCAAGTCTATAGCTTGCGCCAAGGAGATTTGTCATTTTAAATTAGTCATTTTTTAAGGAAATGTTTGTCTAATTTATTTTTGAATATTTCTATGGTGTCACTTTCCACAATATCTCTTGGCAACTCGTTCCATGGTTTGACCACTCTTTGGCAGAACTATAACGCTTGTCTATTTTATATAATTCACCCTTTAATTGGAAGCTATGTGTTCTTGTATTTGTGTTAAGTACCTTTTGTTCCAATCCAACACATTCTAATAAGTCCTTATTTCTATATGCACCGTAGACAAGACTGGTCTTATCTCCGGTATTTGAGTGTGTATAGATCTAGTTCCTCGAGTCTGACTTCGTTAAGTATGATTTTTCAGTTTGTGTGTGCTTTGTCACTCCTCTGAATTCTTTCTATACGATCTACGTCCCTCCTATATGATGGACTCCAGAATTGGGTACTAAACTCAGCAAGGGGTCTCACAAGAGCGCTATACAAAGGCAAAATTACAGTGCTGTGTCTGCTCTTCATATTCCTTAAGATGCAGTTCATTTTGTGAGCTTTTTTTTGATACCCCATACTCTGTTTAAACGATAGTTTACTTGCTACAAATACTCCTAAAGTCTCCTTCACTCTCCGATTTCAAGGTAATATTTAGCTTGTTTCTGTCTCCAAAATGTATCACACAGCATTTGTTATTAAACTTCATTGTATTTTCCTGTGCCCACCTACCTGTATATATTTCATTTAAACCAGTTTGAAGGTTTGTAATATCCTGATCAGTACTGGAGAGGGCTCCTATTTTGCAGTCATCTGCAAACTTAGTCATCCAACTGTATGAAAATACTGAACAGAATGGGCCCCAAAGACTGAGCCCTGTGGCACACTGCTCATCACCTCTCCCCAGTCGGACATGTAACCTCTGATAACCATACACTGCTTTCTATTGATTAACCACAATGTTATCCACTTTACTATTGCTGTGTCTACTTCGAACTCCTGAAGTCTAACAGTCCTGCATGAGGTACTAGGTTGAGTGCCTTCAAAAAATAGAGAGTACACAACATCCACCAGTAAGTCTACATCTAGTGCCCTGCCAACATATTCGTAGAAGTGTACGAGACTGGTTTGACATGATTTCCCCGGTGTAAATCCATCTTGTGTTACATCTATCTGCCTTTTTTTTGCTATATGTGAGGTAAGATGTTCATTAATGTACTCCTCCATGATTTTGCTCAGTAGGCAGGTCAGACATATGGGTCTATAGTTCTTGTAGCCTGTTATTCCCTTTTTGAATATTGGTATTACATTGGCCATTTTCCAATCATTTGGCACAGTGCCTATTTCCAATGATTTTCTAAATAATATGGTTATAGGGCCTGGTAGATAGTTTGCCAACACCTTCAAAATTTGGGGGTGTTATCCATCCTGTCCTGGCAATTTTTAGTTATTGTAATTTTAGCATTATATTTTGTGGGTCAATTAATATTTTATCCGGACTGGAATTTGCTCCTATTTTTCCATGGTTTGTATTTGGTTTCTCTTTTGGTTGTTGTACACTTAGAAAGTGTTTGTTAAAGTGATCAGACATTTTCGTTTATTATTGTATTTCCTTCTTTTAATGGAAATATCTGGTTTGATCCTTTCTTCTGTTTACTGATAGTTAAAGGTTTTATCTTTGGTTTTGTTTGCAATTCTTAATTCATTTATTTTTGCTGATTTTATTGCCTTTTTACAATTTGCTGCTATGGATTTGAAATTGTTCCCATTTTGCGCAGATTTTTCTTTCATCTGCTGTATAGCCTTTCATTTTTCTTTGTTTCTGTATCATTTTACTAAACCATGATGGTATTCTACCCTTTGTAATATTTTATTTTACTGGGTACATATTTATTTGTACAGCAAGTAATTTTTTTGTTTTAATGATTCCCATGTCTCATCTACATTTATTCAATTTGGTTTCCCCATCTTAGACCCGGCTGTAAGATCCCCCTTCTCTGTATTTACTAAATACTTCTGAACTCCTGAGTAAAGTTGTTTGTTGCTGTACTATTACTGTATCTGGTAGAGCCGCTGCTCTATGTGCAGCATTTCTACACCACTGCCATTCACCTGATGCAGGGTACTACTATCACACTTCTCTAGTGTATGCATCGCACATGTACCCCTTGTTTATGGCAGGCTCGTGATGCTGGGGTTTTATGTTTGTGTCAAAAGATATATATGGCAATGAACGGATTAACTACGAAAATATTCAGATAATACAATCCATCAAAAAAAAAAAAAGAATAAATGGCCCGCTTCTCCTCACAGGCAAGTACAGAGCTATATAGACGTTAGTCCTTTTGCTCGCCATTTTATTAATAGCCCTAAATATTATGTTTAAGTACTCCTACAACAGGGATGTATTCTACATAAAGGCTAGTGTACTTAATCCAAAAAGGAGCAGGCAACCCCCTCGCCCCCCATATACAGTGTAGCTGCCAAGTGAGATTTGACTGGATAGTGCCATGGGGCACAAGCTGCATGTAGCAACAAACAGGAATATACTCAAGGTAGAGAAAAAAGAAAGGAGTCATATTGCCAAAAATATATTTTTTGGGGATTGGTGCTAGGGCCCCAAAGGATTCATCCCAGTTTTGTACGTGCGTGTGGCACCAGAAGTTCCTAACTCCCCTAGTTATGTATAAAAAGAAGACAGACCCTATAGTGGGGGTTGACTGGGAAGATGCCCAGCTAGCATGTTTGTGGTGTTGTCAGCACCAGAAGGGCGAGTATGCCCAGAGGCTCTCGCTATGTCTGAGCAGTGGATTGTGGGTGGAGCAGGGCAGGGAGTGATAATCAGTGGTAAAGATATTCTGGAAGATTAACAATTATGGTACATACTTAATGTTCATATCTTCCAGGAATCCACCTTCACCACTGATTCCCACTTATTGGTCAAAGTACCAAGCTCCCCTTCTTTCTGAGGGAAGAGCTGGGTCACCGTGAAGGTACAGGTGTCCTAAGCCCTCTGCATGGGGGAGAACACCCGCGGGCGGGGGCTCCTCATGGGTCTGGTGGGGCCAAACTGGTGAAGACTCCTGTGGCACAGGAACAGGAGACTGCCCAGACAACTCAGCTGGCCATGCAGGAAAAGAAATAAGCTCTCTGGAACTGCAAGTTCCAGCACCTTTATGCCAGACTTAAGGTGCCAGTCTGTGGCAGACTGCAGTTCATGCAAGCCTGAAGGCCACCTCACTGGCATATGATACCATTGATTGGTGCAGTGCTACCTCCAAGCTTTGAACAGAAAGGCAAATGGCTTGCCCGACTATCTCGCACTGAGGCACTGCAGCTACGATCTGACCTGGCTGAAACGATGGGTGCTATATGAAGACTGTTTGATGTGCGGCAATGCACATGAGGGTGTGTGCAGAGGTAAAAAACTTCCTCCTTAAGGGATATGTCTATGCAGACTCCCACCTCTGGAGACCAATCATGTGGGGAGCGTCTCAGCCCCAGAGTCAGCAGTACTAGCAGCCCTGATGAGGGGTGAAGCACTGCACCTGCAGATCCTGTGGGTGCACGATACTGGAATATGAGGTCCCGAGAGATTAGAGGGCAAGAACAGGACACGCCTCCATACTACCCATGATGCCTACTTGAAGGTTGTGAGCCAGGCAGAGACGACAACAGTGTCATAACTGGGAATTCCAAGGACTCAACGGCAGGGCTACTGGATCGTGACTTGTGAGTCGAAGATTCTATGTCCTCGGAGGACGTTGATGGTGAAAAGGCAAGGCACTGACCCCAGAGGTTGATGGTGCTGGGGAGAAATGTCAGAACTTGGCCTTGTTGGAATCCCTATGGAAAATATCTAGGGCACCCATAAATACTCCTTGCTGTTCCCATGTAAACTGCTCCTCAGGGCCTATGAATGTGGGCAACCTCTCTAAGACTTGCTGAGGCCTGGGAGGGAGACTAGATTAAAGGTCTGTAGCTGGGATGCAGAACTGCGCTGGCGGGGGCACCTGGCAGTGTTTTGTTTTTTTGTTTTTTTAAATAGTATACTTTATTGATTTTCATATAATACGACATACAAAAATACTAACTCATCAGAAAGCTACAAAATACAAACACTGTGGGTATAATATACACAGAATTATAGAGGCCATCAGGAAAAGCAAAGGAAACAAAGAAATAAAAGTAGAACATATCATGATGGTGATTCAAGATGACAGAGATGAGATGGTGTCAGTTTTTGGATTGGAGCTGATGCTCCATTCACCTGTGGACCCCTACCTAGATAGGAGGGCAGGGCAAACTGAGCCCTTCAGCACCCCCTGGCTTCCTGGCTTGGAGCTATGGGACGGAGGCTCTGGCCCTGCTCCTTGGGATGAGAACAGTTGTCTCCTCCATCGGTGTTGGTGTGTGGGCTAGGAGTAGTAGGGTTTCGACCACACTCCATTTGCGTTCGAAGCAGTGCAAGCAGTTCCAGAGTGAACAGACCATCTTTCCTATTCTCAGGGCATCGAGGAAGGCATTGTGCCATTCCCTGGGTCTAGGAGGGTGTAGTTATCATCTAGCCAGTGTCTCAAGATAGTTAGTTTGGCTATGACTGCTATAAGGGAAATATGGAATTTTCTGTTGCCAAATATTTATTCGAGGCCTAATCCTAAAAGGCAAATTTAAGGGGTAAATCGGTGTCTAAGCCTGAGAGGGGGTCCATGTGATGTTGAATGGAAACCAGAGTGAATCTGCTGAGGCAGTCCCAAAGGATATGTTTTAGATCGCCAGTGTCTTGGTTGGACCTTGAGCATAGTGCAGAAGGCAGGTGTCCCATTTTGTGCAGTCTCTGTAGGGTGAAGTACATATGTACGATTTTCATCTGCATTAGTTTAAGGCTGTCTGCCTTGAGAGAACTGTGAATGTTGTCTCATACTGATTTCCTGGTTGTGGGGTCTTGTTCGGGGAACACCTTGGTCCAGTATGGACAGGCATCAGTCTTCTGTAGTTGATGGCTCCAGCAGCTTTTTGTAAAGCTTGGATGTAGGATGATGTGTGGCTAGAGTGATCAGCTCCTACCACACCAAGGGGTTATTGTAGCTGCCAGGGTCCAAGAGGGAGAGTCGTGGCGATGGTGTGGCAGAGTTGGAAGAATGTGAAAAAGGTTAAGCGCGAGTCTGGCAAGGCTGAAGAGTAGGCTTCATATGTTATGAAGGAGCCACTTCTGATGAGGTGTCCCAGTAGAACTGGACAGGAGGAGTGGAGGAAGCTGGCGGGGATGGCTTTTTGCTGGATCTGGAAGTTTGGGTTCTCGCAGATAGGCTGATTTGGGGATAGGATGGGTTGGGTTTTTAGGGCGCTATGCAGTTGTCAGCTGACCAGGTGGGAGGTACCTATGGGTGTGTTTTTAAGTTTCTCCGGTATTTGTGAACGTGCAATGTATGGAAGAGACTGGATGCTGATGCGAGCTGAGTGATAGAGGTAGAGTTTGATCTGGTGCCACTGTGGGGTATAACCATCGGGGAGGGGGGTGGGAGTCTGTGTTCCACCATAGGAATTTCCCAGCGTGAACTGCCAATTAAAGTAACTGAAAGTCAGGAAGTCTGAGTCCCCCTCATCCTTTGGGCAAAGCTACTTTCTGGTAGGCTCTGCATGTTTTTTTTGTTGGCCCAAAGAAAGTTAAGGATTGATTGCACTTTAATAAACCAACTCTTGGGGAGAAATATGTCTCATTTCAAGGGGGTACAGTATTCTTGTTAGTATCTTCATTTTGATTGTATTGATTCTGGCCCCGAGGGTCAGGGGGAGGGTTAACTACCTTGCCAAGTCTCGTCTAATGGTTGTGAGGCCGCCTACGGTTCATATGTATGTCTGTTTGAGGGTACTATGAACCCTCAGGTATTTGATGGAGTTTGGGCACCAGTTGGTGCCCCATTCCCGTGTATGCGTCTGTCACGCGACGGTTCAATGGCATGACACTGTCTATGTTCAGTTTCTACCCCAATAAGTTCCCAAATTCCCTCAGTAAGGCAAATGTTGGCAAGATAGATGAGGTGGGGTCCTCCAGGTGCAGGAGGATGTCATCTGCATATGAGTGTTTGTATCTGTGTCCCCCTACTAGGATTCCCTGGATCCTCTTGTCAGTATTTTCTGGATTAGGTGCTCTAGGTATAGTTTGAATAGATATGGGGAACGTGGTCAGCCCTGGCGGGTTCCTCTGTGGAGCCTGAAACTACTGGAGTCAAGTCCACTGCATCTGATGCGGGCCAAAGGGTGGGAGTATTGCAGTGTCATGCAATCAATGAATTTCTCCAGAAAGCCGAAGTGTCAGTGTGGAACAGAAAATTCCAGGAGACCCAGTCAAACACCTTTTCAGCATCCAGAGACAGCATGTTAGCTGCATGTTCAGATTCCTTGGCTGCTGAAATCAGGTGGACCAACTTGAGCAAGTGATCCGCCGATCTCCTGCCTTTTATGAACCCTACTTGTTCTGGGCTTATCAGCAGGTCCCATACATTCCCAATTCTTATTGCCAGGATTTTGGCAAATATTTTGATGTTTGTGTTAAGCAGAGATATGAGCCTACAGCTGGCAAAGTTAACTGGGTCTTTCCCGGGTTTGGGGAGTAGTGTAATCAGGGCATCTTGCAAGGAGTGATCTAGGTGTCAGGAGTCCAAGGTCGAACTGAAAAGGGAAATTAGCGTACCGGTCAGATGTTGTGCAACGGTTTTGTAGAAACTGTTGGAGAAGCCATCTGGGCCTGGGGCTTTATCCAGAGGCAGTTCCCTCAGAGCTGTCTGGATTTCATGGAGTGAAATGACTGCTGAATCTGGCGACTTTGTCCAGGAGCAGGTGAGGAAGTTGGGCTGCTTCCAAGAATCTGTCAGATTATCCGAGGCAGTCTCCTCTGCTGCATAGAGACCTTGCTAGAAATCTACAGAGGCAGTGTCTGGGTTAGTGGTAAGGGGGGGAGCCAGCTGGGAATTTTCAAATTTCCTTGATCAATTCTAGAGGATTCTTGCTGCTTAATCCTTATTGCTAGTAGCTTACTGGCTTTTTCTCCCTGGTCTATGTATCTGGTGCAACCTTTAAGGACATCATGTTCTGCCTGTTCTCTAATGTTTTCACCGTATTGTGCACTCAGGGCATCAAGCCGTAGCCAGTTCTCTACAGGGAATTTGGTGGACAAGGATTTTTCTAGCTGCCTAATCTCGTTTAAGAGTTGTTTGGACACGGCTTCCTTATTCAGTCTCCTGGTTGTAAGTCTAATGAGTTCTCCACGTATTGTGCATTTGGTACATTTTGGTAGTTGGAAACCGGGCCTGTGTTTTCTTGGAAAAAGGATTTAATGCTGTCAGCTATTTTCTCTAATGCCATAATGTTGGGAGGATGGAGTTGTTAATTTTCCACAGACTGTCCCTCCACTGGGGGTTTGAACTGGGGGACAGCGACAGGAGAACTGGGGAGTGATCCAAGATGAGTGTCTGCAAGGAGCGATGGGAAGATGCTGAAGAAATCCAGTCTGAAGGAGATATTATGGACTGGGGACCAGAAAGTACAGTTACTCAAGAACTTACCATAACAGTAGATCTTCAAGAGGAGCTCTTGCAGCAGGTATTACACTTGGGACTAATGCTGCCAGGCATTAGGACCCCATGGAAAAATTTCCTAGCTAGCAGTCTGTGGCAGGGGTCCACCCCTGACGGCAGCCATGCCCAATGTCAGACATAGTACAAAAGCAGCGGACCCCAGCACCATCTCAGTTCCCCGCCAGAGACCTGGTTGGTAAAAATGGACAACCAAGAAGGAACTCCCCTACTGGAGAGAAGTATGCGTAATGACACTGACATGGGGGCTGAGGGTGGGAAAGCCACTTGCTGCAAGAGCTCTTCTCAGGTATCATACCTCATTTGACAGAGACTGCAGGGGATTTTGATCAGACAATAGTGATGGATGGTGCTGTTCAGTTACACCAGAAGCTGATAGAGCCAATTGAAAAACAAAAAGATTTCAAACATTCTGTCCAGGACAATTAAAATAACATGCAATAACTTTTTTAGAAAAAAGTTTGAAGGGAAATGCAACAACTGTTGTTCTCTGACTGGGATCCAAGATCGGATAATTTGACTCAAGAAGGTTAGACTTGTCATGAATCGATAGAAATTAAACTTAGACAAAAGCAGGGACATCATTAATTATAAGGACTATTATTCTGAAATCAAAAGACAAGACACAAGTACAGGGGTGTGCAAATCCTATTGCCCCCGTCCAGGGCACGTAAATTTCCTTGAAGGGCAGGTACAAAAAGAAAGCTAATTTCCTTATAATGAATAGGGGCAAGTGAAAATTCTGCTACAGTCATGGCTGGGCAAGTTCTAAATGTTTTGATTTGAACACCCCTACAAATAGTTACCATCTACTAGATGGTAACCTTACTGAATTGCTCCCAAAATAATGCCGGCCTGGTGGCACTGAGGGTTGAGGCGCTGGACGCCACACTTCGTACCACACCAGCAACCCGGGTTCGGGAGTGAGCCTGGTCGGACGGGGTTGGCGGAGAGAGAAGGATTGGCGCCCAACAGCTGCTCTCCATCTCCGGGAAGGGGACCACACTCTCGCCTTGATACCACCACCTGTTGGAGGCGCTCAGGGTGGTCGGTGCGGTTGAGAGCACCTGCATAGGAGTAGGCGCTGGCAGAGGACCAGCGCCGATGTCGTTTCCAAGCAGCGGCAGCCTTGCTCCTCCTTGCATGCCAGCGTCGGGGAAACTCATCTCGGAGAAAAAAGCCCTCAGCCTACTAAATAGCGTCCTCCGAATGAGTCTCACCACCTGCAGGACAGACAAAGGCAGACTTAAGCTGTACAGCTTCGCTACAGGGATAGAGGAGGTAAGGTGGATCTCTCCTCGCCCAACCCGGGGGGTAATCTGGGCCATCAAGGGCCCCAAGGCAGTGCGTGTGGTACTCTAGGGGCAGACCCAGAGTGTCGGTAGGGTTGGGAGGGTGATGCTCCTTGGAGGGACTGAAGGAGTGGAGGTTGAGGGACAGCAGGCGTAGAAAAATAATAAGGTAAAAAAAAATAATCATACATACATTTTGAAGAACATCTCTCAAGGGTCCATAACAGAGGCTGAGGGTAATTTTATTAGAAATGATACACCTACACTATTCACATTTATGTTTTACCCAAAATTCACAAGACCCACAAATTATTTAACACCAAAACAAGGGCAATGTGGTTTACTCAGAGAGGTCAATATCTGGAACAAACTTCCAAGTAAGACAGTACATAGCTACGACATGGAAGTTTTAAAAAGTGCTAAATGACCACTGTAAAAAGGTATAAAATGATACTACTATTGAGAAATGGTGAGCCTCTATGGCATACTGCCTCAGGCTTGTAAATTACGTATTAAAGGAACAGTTACGCAATAACTTACCATAACAGCAGATCTTCAAGGGGATCTCAAATCAGGTAACACCATAGGAACCTTTGCCAGAGAAGAGGAATCCACATGGAAGATTTTCAGCAGCACAACTGGGGCTGCCCATGCAGTCTACATCCACCGACGTCACCAACACTATATAGGCATGGGCAGCCCTGCTCCTGCCTTAGTTCTTTTCCTCTGAAGACTATAGGAGCAAGGTTCACACCTTGGGGAACCGAGGAGACAACACAGAAGGACCCAGCTCTAGATAGAAAAGATGGAAACACCGATAGCCAGGTCCTAAACAGGAGCCCCAAGAAGAGGGATGCTGGGAGGGAAAAATCAGACCGAATGACTGAGGTCCCCGTAAAGTTCTATTGCTATAGTAAGTTCTTACGGAACTGTTCTATCTTCTTCCAGGGTAGCTCAGTCATCAGGTCAAACCGCAGGAACGAGTCCCAAGCAGTTACATGTGCAAACAATCTGGAAGGAAGGCCAACCATAAATGATCTACTGTAATGGTAAGTTCTTATGTAACTGTTCTATCTTCTTAGGGGGTATCTCAGTCATCAGGTAACACCGTAGGAACAAGTGCTAAGCAGTGACAAGAGTAACACAGACAGTCTGGGAGGTTGGATCTCCATAAACTTAAGACAGGAGTCCTCGTAACACAGCCCTGTCAAAACATGCACAGGCTCTAGAGGCAATGTGCAGACTGTATCTGACTGTGTAAGACTAATGTTTGGGGAAAGTGTGGACTGTACTCCAGGTGGCAGCCGCACAAATGTCAGCAGCTGAGACCCATTTGAAACAAGCCACAGAGGTAGCCATGCCTCTGATGGAGTAAGCTTTGACAGCACCAGGTAATTCTTTGCCGTACTTACTGTAGCAGAACACAATGCAATTTGCCAACCATTTGAATAAACACTGGTTAGAAACTGAAGCGTCTTCTTTACATGGGGCGAAAGAAAAAAAGCAACTGCTTAGACTTTCAGGACTCTTTACTCCGGAGCAGATAACTCAAGGTTCTGTGTACATCTAACGGGTGGAGCAGTGCTTTCCCTGGATTGGCATGCTCAGGAAAACAAACAGGAAGGTACACTACCGGTCAAAAGTTTTAGAACACCCCCATTTTTCCAGTTTTTATTGAAATTTAAGCAATTCAAGTCCAGTGAATAACCTGAAATGGTACAAAGGTAAGCGGTAAACTGCTAGAGGTTAAAAAAAAGTTTAGATTAGCAAAAACTGCTGTAGAGAAATTGCAAAGAAAGCCAAGGTGTCAGTGAGTACAGTTTCCTACCATCAAAAGGCACTTGGAAACTGGAGGAAACTCTGACAGGAAGAGGTCTAGCAGACCCAAAGCCACAACAGAATCAGAAGACAAGTTTCTGAGAGTCAACAGCTTGCGTGATAGGCGGCTCACAGGACAACAGCACAGAATGACTGGCACCCTGAACCAAAAGGGCTACCACAGCAGTTTGCAGCACCATGCAATACCCTCTGGTCTACACCTAGTTGGTCAGGGGTTCATCCTACAGCAAGATAATGACCCAAAACATACCTCCAGGCTATGTCAGAACTACCTTCGAGGAAAAGAACAAGACGATAGGCTTCAAATCATGGAATGGCCAGCACAGTCTCAGACTTAAACCCCATCGAGCTGGTTTGGGATGAACTGGACAGAAGGGTGAAAGCAAAGCAACCTACAAGTGCAACACATTTGTGGGAACTTCTGCAACAGTGTTGGGAAGAACTTCCCGAACAAAATTTGATGTCCATTGTAGGAAGAATGCCATGAGTGTGTTCGTCGGTTACAGTATATCTGCAAAAGGTGGCTACTTTGATGAGTCAAAAATTTAGATAAAATTTTGTTAAACAAAATGATTCTATGATTTCTTTTTTATCTCCAATTGTTTATTTGTTCTATGCTTTAATTTGAGTACATTGAGACATTAATCTGCATGAATTTCAATAAAAACTGGAAAAATGGGGGTGTTCTAAAACTTTTGACCGGTAGTGTAGATAGTATGATGAAGTGTGAAAGTGTGACAGGGTAGAATAGGGCACACTCCCAGTTATGGAGAAAGCGTTTAAATGCAAGGATCTTTCCTTTTCTGTCTATTCTCTGCCCAGTTGCGCAACCAAATTTTCCTGTGAGACTTCAGAATTGATCAACCTGACAGGCTTGCAGTTCTTTGCCCCTCTCCATCTCAGTTTTCTCATGCTTTTTCCTCCATTGCATATCTGCTAATATAAAAGTATGTGCAAATCTTTGTTTTTCTCTATATAATTGTCAATTTCTGTTATAGGTCCGATTGAGCTATGGTAGAAGTGGCTGCTGCAGGGTGGGATTTTTTTTTATTTTTAGTGCATTTTCCTTTGTTTATGTTTAGTGTACTATGAACATGTTTATGTTTGCCTAGTCATGATGGAATTTTGTTTTGTGATTTTCTTACGTGTTTATGTTAAATCCTGTTCTCTTGAAAAACAAAGTTATTTGCAACAAAAAATATGTGCAAATCACTGTATGGAAATGAAACTGATAATGGGATCCTATTGTTTAGAAAATATATATAGTGCTACTGTTGAAATATATATAATTATACTTTGAGATGATTGCAGACAGCTATTGAAAACTTCAGAGGTTACCAGAGTTCACATTTTAGACCTTTTTGCAAAAGCTGTGGACATTGGGCCTCAGCTAAAGCACACTGTTCTACTGTGTTCATACTGCCAGATACTTACGAGAACAGAACACTTTGCAAGAAACAGGATGCTTGAAATAAGAGTGAGGGTTGAAAAGACATAAGAGCTAAGTAGCAACTGCAAAAGAGATTAGAAGAAAAAGGGACAGAGAGTGAAAGAAAAAACTTAAATTTCTCTTCTGTACATAGTTATGAACAAGATTATTTTTTTGCTAATGTAAATAAATACAGGTTACTCACCTGTAACAGGAGTTCTAGGAATGGTATATGTTGTTCATCCACACTCATTGGCAGGTATCCTTGCCGCTTTAAATCTTGCCGGAAGGTCTTCAAGCTTGCTCCTCCCACCCACCCGGGTGGTATAACTCTCGGCTCCGCCCCATGACGCCAGATCTGGCCCGCTGGAAGCTCAGGTTGTGCGTCGAAGCCAGGGAGGTCGGGTGGGTCGTGTGGATGAACAACATATACCATTCCTAGAACTCCTGTTACAGGTGAGTAACCTGTATTTCTAGGGACATGGATATGTTGTTCATCCACACTCATTGGCAGACTCCTAGCAGTTCTCTGGGAGGAGGGAGGCAAGACGCACACTCCCAATACTTACTTGGGAAAGAGACTGGAGAACCGAGGCCCCAAAACCAGCATCCCGGCGTGACTCAAGGTCGATGTGGTAATGGGTAATGAAGGTGTTTGCTGACTTCCAGGTAGCAGCCCTGCAGATTTCCTGGATAGGGACGTCCCTGGAAGCAGCCACCATTGCAGCAGTATGGCGGGTAGAATGAGCTCTTATCCCTCTGGGAGGCTCCATGCCCGCCAACTTATAGCAGAGATCTATGCAGGAAGTCTGCCAGGTGCGGCTTCAGCGTAGGTGACAAACAGCTGGCGAACCTCTCCCCGAATTTCAGCCGTGCGCTCCTTATAATAAGCGAGCGCCCTTCTAGGGTCCAAAGTATGGAGCCTGTATTCGGCCTCCGAGGTGTGATTGGGGTAGAACACCGGCAGAGTCAACACCTGGTTAAGGTGAAACTCCGACACCACCTTCGGAAGGAATTTCGGGTGGGGGCGCAGGACAACCTTGTCCCTGTGGAAGACCAGGTAAGGAGACTCGATGGAGCGCCTGAGCTCTCCATCCTTCTGGCTGACGTGATAGCCACCAAGAAGGCGGTCTCTCCACGACAGGTGAGAGAGCACACCTGTGCATAGGTTCGAATGGCTTGCCCATGAGCTTTGCCAGTACCAGCAGTAGATCCCACGGAGGTGGAGGTTCTCGCACCGGAGGGGAAATGTGATCAAGGCCTTTAAAAGCGCCAGACCACCTTCTCCTGCGCCACCGACTGCTTCCCGGCCCGCGCCCGGTAAGCAGAGATGGCTGCCGGGTGCACCCTTAGGGTCGTCGACCTAAGCCCTTGATTAGAAAGGGACCATAAATAGTCCAAGATGCTTGCCAAGGAACAGGAGGAAGGGTCCAAGCCCTTGCCCTGACACCAAATGGAAAACCTTTTCCATTTGAAGGCATAGCATTTTCTGGTCGACTCCTTACGGGACGCCTCAACTACATTGAGGACCTCGTCGGAAAGACCCAAGGCCTGGAACTCTAGCCGCTCAGGAACCAGGCCGTCAGGTGCAGGGATTGAAGGTCCGGATGGAACACCTTCCCCTGATTGACTGAGAGCAGGTCCGGGCGAGCTGGAAGCTGCCGCGGAGTCCTGGAGCTGAGACTGAGGAGATCTGGGTACCAGAACTGGCGAGGCCAGTCTGGGGCTATCAGAATCACCTGCGCCTTGTCCCTCCTCGCCTTGAGAAGCACCTTGTGGATCAAGGGAAATGGGGGAAAGGCGTAAAAGAGGCCCGGGGTCCACTGCCTCGAGAAGGCATCCCCCTGCAGCGAGCCCTGCTGAGGGGGGCGGGCATGGAACAGTCTCAGCTTCGCGTTCTCCCTGGAGGCGAACAGGTCCACCTGAGGTGTGCCCCAATGGGAGAACAGATGATGTACTACCTCCGGCAGGAGAGACCACTCGTGGGATGCAGCCCCTATCCGGCTCAGGGCATCGGCCAGGGTGTTGGAGGCTCCTGCCACATGAATGGCTAGGAGATCCGCCTCCAGGCTGCGCACGAGTGACCAAATGCGAGAGCTTCCTCGCATAGAAGCATGGAGCGCGGCCCCTGCCTCAAGGCGTTTAGATAGAACATGGTCGTGGTATTGTCCGCCTGACTCTGACCACTTGACCCCGGAGGAACGGAGCAAAGGCGGTGAGAGCTAGGCGGACCGCCGGAGCTCCAGCAGGTTGATGTGGCATCGACTCCCGCTGGGACCAGGAGGCCATGAGCCCGGTGTTCCCCAGATGGGCACCCCAACCCATCAGAGAGGCATCGGTCGATAGAGAGACCGCCGCTCGGGCGGACGAACGGGATGCCCTCCCTGCAAATGATCTGGAACGGTCCACCACTGGAGGCGTTTCACATCCCTAGTCACCGACACAAGCTGGTCCAAAGGATCGCGCTGCGTGTGACCACTGGCTGGCGCCAGTCCTCATTGAAGGAGCGCATGTTCCAGCGGGCCCAACGGACCACGCTGGTGCAGGCCACCATGAGACCCAGGAGGCGCAGGAAGTCCCGGCAGGAGAATTGCCCAACCAGAAATGATCGGGCAAGGAGGAAAGAACCCCGGCCCTGTCCGCCGGAGCCGCGCCTGGCTCAAGAGAGTCGAGCTGCGCCCGATGAATAAAATCACCTGCTTTGGCTCGAGTTCCGACTTGGCCTCGTTGATAAGGAGGCCCAGTTGAGAGCAGACCTGGAGGGCCAGATCTCTGGACCCCTCCGCCTCCTTCCTGGAGGGAGCTGCTATCAGCCAGTCGTCCAGGTAAGGTACACCGGACCCTCGGCGCCAGAGGAATGCTGTCACCACTGCCATGCATTGGTGAAGACCCTGGGAGCTGGAGAAGCGAAGGGCATGGCTTGAACTCGAAAGGGATCCTTCCGCCGGAAGCGAAGGAATCTCAGGTGAGACGGACGGATAGGGACGTGAAAAACGCGGCCCTGCAAGTCCAGAGAGCAGAACCACATGCCGCGCTCCAAGGATGGTATTATCTGAGCCAGAGTGACCATCCTGAAGGTTCGAGACCTTAGGAACTTGTTTAGGCCGTGGTAGGTCGAGAATGGGGCGCCAGCCCCCGTCTGCTTGAACCAGGAAGTACCTGGACACAAACCCTGGGTCTGAAGGAGGTCCGCCACCTCTTATCACCTCCTTCTGGAGGAGGAGAGCGATGTCGGCTCGACGAGCCGCCAGTGAGGCTGGGGACTCCGGTTTCTCCAGGGGCTTACGGCTCTGAAGGGTGGTGCCTGCTCGAATTCCAGAGGCAGGCCTCTTCCCACCACCTCCAAGACCCACCTGTCCGTGGTAACAGCGGACCAGGCGGAACGAAGTGCTGGAGCCGCCCTCACGGGGACCCAGGGGTAGGTGGACGGGAATGGGGCGACACCCTCAGCCGGCCACTGGGCAGGCTTGGAGGAGGGACCGCCGAGGGACCTCCTGGGCCTTTCCTCCCTGCCTCCTGTTAGAGGAAGCCGGCGGCTTGGGTTTGGGATGCCAAGGCCGAGCCTGCTGGCCCTGACGTTGCTGGGCCGGCGCGCCGGGGGCTGGGAGGACGAAGGGCTTAGGCTGCGGTTTAGCGGCCTTGTCCTTCTGAGCGGAAGAGACAGAGTCCAAGGTAGCATTGGACTTCGATCCTCTGCAGGTGACCTTCCACCCCAGGGCGAAGAGGTCAGTCCCCAAAAGGAACATCCAACTTGTGCTGGGTATCCAAGTAAAGGTGGATATCCTCAGCCAAGCTCACCAGCGCATAGCCACCACGGCCGCCACCGATCTGGCACATGAGTCCCCTATATCCAAAGCAGTCTGGAGCTGCTGTTTGGCCACTGCCCTGCCCTGGTCCCGCACCTGCTTAACTGTAGTCTGCAGATCGGGCGGAAGATGAGGATGACCTCATCCAGGAGCCCAACAGGGCATGAGAAAAATGTGCCATGAGGACGCCGAACTGGCTCTGACGAAGGGCCGAGAGGACGAGCGTAGACTTTTCGCCCGGACATAGTCCAATTCTTGACCCTTGTCAGAGGTTTGTCCACATCCCTTGGCGCTACCGGGCGTACCGAAAACGCTGTCGGTAACCAACCCTCAGCAGAGGGGTGTTCAAAACCGGACAAGGAACCGGTGGACCGTGATACTTCCTGGCCATCCTGGCCAAGGCGCAGGCAGGAAGCAGGGCGCTGCCAAAGCTCCAGTGCCGACCCACTATGGCCTCGCCACCGGAAAGGCCTCCGCCGGAGAATCCCTCGGTCCAGAATCTCCGTGAGGATACCTGGCCCGTTTGGAACGGGTTCAAGCTCCATCCCGTGACCCGAGATGAGCCAAGTAGTCCTAGGAAGGACGACGGGCTATCGCCCATTGACTGACCTCCTGAAGACCCAAGTCCAGTCGCTTGAGAAAAGGGAGGAATCATCTTCGACTTGGAAGAGTCCTCAAGAGCTGCTCTGGCCTGAGCCACCCTTCACCTGCCGAGGTCGGTCGGGAGTGAGGGTAACTGACAGCCGATGGGGTAGACCTTAGCCGATCGAGAATCCTTGGTCGGAGCCCCAATTGGTGGCTGTGGAGGCGGAGGTTCCACCGGAATCGGTGGAGCAGCTGGTTTGGCCGAACAACCGCCTGGGTATAGGCCTCGGATAAGTCGAGGGTTGTGTAGGCCGCCCGTGACAGCCACTAATGGCTGGGAAGGCGACGGGTCGGCTTACTCCCGGTCAGGAGGAGCTGTTGCAACATAAGGTCCTCGTACCATCGGACGTAATTTCTGTGACCTCCCTCGTCCGAGGAGGAGGATGAGAACCAGCCGGCGGCTTGTACCTTGATGCGAGACCGAGACCGCCTATGACGGTGGGATCGGCTGGACGCGAAGAGGTCCGACAGAGAGTCCCGAATTTCCAAGGTCAGTGCGGGAGGTGTTGGCGGAACCGGCACTCCTTCGGCCCGGATGGTCCATCCGAGGGCCCGGAACCGGAGGCACAGGCCAGCCCACGGGATCCTCAACCTCCCGGGGAACCGGGAGAGGGAATCTCGCCTGCTAAAGGCGACAGCCCGTCCCAACGGGTCGAGAAATCTCGATTCGCTGGTGGAGTCTCGTCAACTGACCTGACGGGGACACCGTGAGGCCAGTGGTCAAGCCGACAGTTCGACGACTCGGGAGAGGGACCTTTCCGCCCCCAAGAGCGTCGACGGAGGGACTTACCCCTGTCCTTCTTTTTGGACCGAGAATAAGGTCCAGCAGACGTAGGCCCTTCTCCCTTAGTGGAGAGGGACAGACAAAGCTCCTTAAAAGAAGCCATGTAGGAAGAACCCAGAGAGAGCGGGATAAATGCCGCGGCCGAGGAAGATACGGCCCGCGCCGCCCTCTCTTCGAGGGCGATCATCCGGCCGAGCAGGATCCGCCGAGCCTCACGCCGCGGACACCCGGGCCAACCGGGCCTCCTTGGACTCTTCACACCGAGGGAACGCCGGGCGTGCCAGCTGCAATCGGGCAGCACGGCTCCTCGAGGACCGAGGCCGAGAAAGATGAGCACAGGTCGCAAGCCTGCGGGTCGTGCTCAAGGCCTAAGCAGTAGACACTGACGTGGGAGTGTGGATCCGCCCCGAGACATCTTCAGCCCGCATGGGCATCTCCGAATCCGGAGTCCATTTGTCCATCGTAGAGGCGAGGGATCGAAGACTGAAGTCTTTTTCGCAAAATTTATTTTTAAATCCGCAAACGGAGAAATAGGAACCAGTCTCAAACGCAGAGCGTTAAGGAGGGAACCTGAGCTTCCAAGCGGTAAGGAAGATCTGGCGTCATGGGGCGGAGCCGAGAGTTATACCAACCCGGTGGGTGGGAGGAGCAAGCTTGAAGACCTTCCGGCAAGATTTAAAGCGGCAAGGATACCTGCCAATGAGTGTGGATGAACAACATATCCATGTCCCTAGAAATATTTTTTGGGTGAATTCTACAACTGCTCCTGGTGTTTCCTATGCTTCCTGATCTGTGCCGAGATGACAGATGGTTTCAGCCTAAGTGGGATTTACACTGTGCATACCGTAAGACGGTAGTTTTGTGCATGGGTACTGGACCTAGTAGCAGGGAAGCACAGAGGAAGTTATGGATTCTGCAGCAGCAAGTCCAGGAGTGCTTACCAGGAGAATGGCAGCCAAACTAGCAGTGACAGAAGTCCACTCAGATTGTACAGCCAGCACAAGTTATGGAAAAAGAACAGGCAGCAACAGAACCTGAAAGCCTGGTGGACTTTTTCAAATAGTGGACTATACAACAAAGAGACTAAGAAGCAGAGAGAAAAAGATTCAACATTTAGAAGCGCAGAGGAGTGAAGAGATGCAGCAACAGGAGCAGCGATGGCTGGATGCCTTGCAAGCTATCAAAGGCAGAGGAGCCGGCACAGATCCAGACGAGCAACAAAATGCAAGCAACTTAAAAGCAATTAAACTTATTAAGTTGTGTCCTCAGATGATATACAGGCATACCTGACAACTTTTGAAAGAGTGGCCAAAGCAGCAATGGACACTCAGACTAGTACCCTACCTGACAGGGAAAGCCCAACTTGCCTACAGCAGTATGGACACTGCACAGTCAGAAACCTATGACCTGGTGAAAAGCGAAATCCTGAAATGGTATGACATCTCCGGAGACCCATACAGGTAGAGATTTCGATCTCTGAGGTACAACTGTCGACAATCCTCGAGAAGCCTTCACCTGACTCAGAACTCCTGATAAAATGGATCCAACCAGAGAGCAAAAAACAGTCCCACAGATCGACACATTTGCCATGGAGCAATTCATCAACATCTTGCCTACAGATGTGCTGCTGTGGGTAAAGGAACACCAACCAGAGAGTGGGGAAAAGGCAGTTTCTTTGGCCAAAGACTACCAAATGGCCAGACAGACGCCACAGCAGCAAGGTAATAGCCAAGCACCGGCCAGACCCTCTCCCCCCATTTAAACTCCAAGCCTGATAAGAACTCTGATGGGGGTAACAAATCTATGTCCAAATACATTATCTGCTATAACTGTAATAAGCCAGGCCATTTTGCAAGAAACTGCCATAATGAGGAGAGTGGCACTGGAGCAGATTTGTCCTTGGCAAATTGGGGCAAGTACTTAACAGATGTGAAGGTGGGAAATAAGACTGAAGGGACTCTGATTCCGGAAGCAGACAGACCCTAGTGCATGTTAAAGTGCTAGAAAAACACTGTGAAAAGGGACCAGGTACTGGTGTCATCTGCATCCACGGAAACACTCGATACTATCCCACCATCCAAGTGACTGACCATTAAGGGTGTGTCACACCAAATGAAAGTGGGGGTAGTACCCAAGTTACCTGCACCTCTGATTTTTGGAGACTACTTTCCAGGACTTACTGAGTTGATCAAAGAGGGAGTAAATCCTGATGTTTCAGCAGCAGTGGTGACAAGAGCTCAGGCAAAGAAAATTTCAGACGGTGAGGACACTTTTCCTTTCAAAGATTTTGATTTGGACTTGTTTGAGCACAACTCCAAGATCCGGAAATCCAGGAAAGAAAGACGATGCATGAAGAAACTGTGGCAACAAATGACTAATGGACATGAAGGGTTAAAATATGAAAATGCTGAAACTAAATTGATAACTGATTGTGATTTTCTTTCAGAACAAGCCAACAATGTTTCTCTCCTGGGTTATTTTAAGCAGCTGAGGGTAAAACTAAGACAGGGTGGACCAACGTTTAAAAAAATGCAGTGGGTTACTGTACACAGTTTGGGTTCAACCTCAGACACAGGAACAGACAGAAAAATAGGTTACTCCCTTGTAAATGGAAATTACATACCTACCGTAATTCCTTGATCTTCTTGGATGAAGTCTCCACCACTCATTCACACTAATGGGAGTACACTGGAGGCACTAGGACCCAGCGGGAGCAAACTTTTTCAAGAGGGCCAGCACCTGAGATGGAGCTGCGAAGAAGTGGCACCGCGAGCCCGACGCGTGCAGTAATGACTATCTCAGCGTCGACCCAACCATCTCAGTACCTTTTTGCCCCCTTGCTAAAGTCAGGTTGGGGATAGGGATTGTAAGTCCTCGGAACAAAACTTCTGCCCCTACCACCCCTGGGACAGGATCTGAGGGGTGGCAGGTTTAGGTTTGGATTAGTGGCTCTGCCAGGAGGCCTTGTACTCATCTTTTTTCTTGTAGTCAGTGGTTCTATAATCAAGCATATTTTGATCACAGGGAAAATCCATGGCCTTGTTCTGAGTGTCTGTGGTCAGACTGGTTGTTCTAAGCCAGGCGAAGCGTCTCAGAGAGATGGCATGGGCCATCGCCATAGAGGCTGCATCATTACTGTCATCTGCCATGTGGAATTGGTACACAGTAGCTTCCAGGGCAGTTTGACATATCCACCAGCTCCTGCACCATAGAACCTGATCTGTTGCAGGTGATAGCCTGGACAAATTTCGAAAGGGCTTTCTGATATCTGGCTGAAAATGCCATGTAAGAAGAAAGCCTGAGAAGCAAGGAAGCTATGGCATACATTTTCTTTGCTATAAAGTCAATTTTCTTGGAATCCCTGTCAGGGGAGGAGGGCGACAAGGAGACTCCAGCTTTCTCACAAGCTGTCTGCTGCACTATACTTTCATGGCTAGGGTGTGTAGACAGGAACTGAGTACCATGTTTAGACTATTTATATTTTCTCTCTCAAGCCGCTAATCAACCAGATACTGAAGTAGGGTGTTGAAGCACTTTCATGGTATTTTTTCTAAATGCATTATAGATAGGGACAACCAGAGTCATTGAGGATGAAAACCTTCATCTCACTATAACCTTCATCTTCATAGACATCCTGGTTGGGCTCCTGCGTAGGGAGGTCCAGGGTATCCAGCATATTTTGTTTAAATGTAAACAGAGGAAGGATCCTCATGGTCATCCGGGGAATCCCCAAGGTGAGGGTCTAGGGGACTCCTGGGGCTCAAGGACCTGAAAATCCATGTCAGGAGCATCATAAAATTGATCATCTGCATCACCCTCACAATCTACAGAAAAGAGAACTATGGAAGAGTGCTTGCCAGCCCCAGTAAATCAAAGGACCCATCTTTTGAAGGGTCTGAAACAGTTGCCATGCTTTTTCCATATCTTGCACTGACTGAAGAACCTACGCAGTTTGTAAGAGTTTTGTTTTTTCTGTATGCTTTAAGCTGCCTGTCGTCTCGCTATTGGCTGTCCCAGGAGCAACAGGAGCATATCTGTCTTGACAGTTTCTTTTTAGCCACTTCTTCAGAGGCTTGCTCAAGTTTCCTTTTTCGTCATTCATTTTTCAATTTGTGAGGAACTTCATCTTTGGATGCTTTATTTTTTGGCTGGGATCTGGAGGGTTCCTCCGCACTTCTGCTTTTGGTATTTGTGCGTTTGAATGGCCCCTAGTCGGAAGCCTTTGATTTATCCTCAGCCATAATAATCAAAGGTTTGCCTGCTATGTTCGCCACTTTAAGCAAAGCAAACCAGTTCTGGACCTACGAACTGAGTGCAGGTTTCTGTGAAAATGCCGCCGGCCAGTCCTGCCCCAGTTAATAAACTATTACTAGTGCCTTTTGGGGGTTGTAAAACTGGATGTATACCAGTGCCAATCTTGATAGAAACCCAATAATACTCAACTATGCACAGGTGGCTGCTGGACCCTTATGGACAGTCCTGACACAGATGATACCAAGGTCCAGTAATATAACAAAGGTTTCCTCGTAATTGCCAATCTAGAAAGAAAACCCCCGGGCACTGTTTAAATTTGAAATCTACTGCAGGTGCTTTTCGGAAAACCCCACAAGGTCTGAGGTAAAAAACAAGGCAACTGTCCCTAATTCAACAGTTCCCACAAGAATTCACCCCAAAAAATGTAGGAAACTGCTGAAAATAAGCACCCGCGATGAAATTAGGCTTTAAACTAAATAGCTACGGCAACAATGAAGTCAAAATAGCGCCGTCGCACTAAAACTAAAAAATTTGTGCAGCGCTAATGAAAAAGTTAAACTTTCACTCATCACACTAAAAAATAATTTATGAGGAACACTTTACCCAGATAAGCACTAGGAGGCTGTCAAGGAAAGTTGGGAGACACCGCAGAGACAATATTGCTCAGCCAGCAGAGAGAAAATTCTGAAGCATTCAACAACTCTCACTTAGCTCACACCCCCTCCTGCCTTTTGACTGGCCTGACCCTACGCTCATTTAAGTATCTCTTAAAGGCACACCTCTGGGGTGGTTGCACCTAGCCAGCCAAGTGCAAAAAAGTTACTGATGCTAAAGGACTCCTGGGGTAAGAAGGTAACACTTCAAGTTATGTGGGACCTCGATTGATACTGCCATTAAGGGGAAAATGCTATATTGCAGTACCTTAATGTGGTAAAGTGGAACATCGGGATGGCTACCACTGTAGGGTCTCCTATTCTAAGGGTTAGAGTCTGAAGGATCATTTCGTTTCCAGTACTTATGTGGCACCAATCCCAAGGAGACCAATTTGGTTCATAGAAAGGCCGAAGGGCTTCCATAAATGTGGACCATGCATCAGCTGCAAATGTGCCATGCAGGGTGACAGTTTTACTCACCTGCAGAAATAAACTGTACAGATATTAAGGGGATATGTGATTGGCAGCTATGTGATAGCTGAACGTGGAGCCATGAGTGATTTAACCCTGAACTCAGCTGCCATGAGTGCTGATATTTCAGCTATCACATAGCTACCCAGGACATATCCGTTTTATAAAATAGGAGTGTGTTTTGTGCTGTTTTTTTGTTTGATGGAGTTATCACACTGTGATGATGTAATCAGTGTGATAACTGGAGCTGTCACTCTGCAGTGAGAATACCTGTTTTCATCGGAGTTATCTTCTCACTCCCATTGTGTAAGCAAGTTTATTACCTGTAACACTGCATTTGTAATGTATATTTGGGGTACACTTGCTCTCTTCTGTATGCTGATAGGACTCTGGGAAGCATTAAGAAAAGACTCCCAAGAGCGTAGAAAATTGTCCATCAACAGGCAGATTTCCTATGGGAAAATCACCGTAGTGTATTCCATAAAGGTACACAGAATGCTATACATGTCATGGACAGAGAGCATGTTGTGTGTTGTCCAAAGAGTGGTGTAAGGGAATGATCCTTCTGCAAAAATTGAATAGGTGGATCTTCACCCTGCAGACTCTAAAGCCCTCGGGTTTAATTGACCAATTTGATTTGGTATCATTCCTATCCACTGTTCTGCCTTGGATATTGCTTCGTCTTATTCCGACTGCATTACCACTTGTCTGTTGTGTTTGTTTCCTCTAGTGTTTAAGCTGGATGACAATAGAATCTTGCATTTTTTTTCCTTCCTTCTACAAGAGCGCCCCCCCCCCCAAGCATTTCTGTCCAAACTGCAGGATCACCCTGATCTGAGAAACAGTTCTTGGAAAAGAAGATTCAGCATCAATGTTCCGGAATGTAATCACCTATGGAATTTTTTGTTTGCCGTATGATGGTTTTGGTCACCTACAGTTTGTTTTTTTTGGTAACAACCACACCCCCACCGTTCTCAGTTCATGTGTATGCCACAGATTTGTGATTAACCCCCACACACACATTTTTCTTTAACAGGACTGTGGATATTTCCACGTATGTGTGGCATATTAAAAAAAAAATTAACACATTTATCATTTAGGCCTTCCATTCCCTCTCCTTTTCCTACTTCTGTGCAGCTTGTTATACAAGATATTCATATCCCCAGATGAATACTTGTGAGTCAAACTACCAGGATTTGCGTGTCTTCTGAATCACTTCGGTGACTGTAAGTCGGTAACTCATGTTTTTCTGTGCATCTACGTTTCTCACATTTGCACCTTTTTTGCAGAGTGTGCGGCTGTTCCATATTGGCAGCATCATCAGTGCTCTCAGTGGTTGGCAGAGAGTCTCTTGTGTAACTGTGTGCTTTAAATCACAACCATGTGCCTCCAACCCCTAATTGCAAGTGAATAGATCCCCCACCCCCCGTTAGTTCGGAAGCAACACTGATCATTAATTTGTGCACCCTGAGCATTATCCATGGTCAATACAAGTGCCAGTTTATGTCCATATTCATGGCTTTATTGAATACATTTGCACCACTGTCTGGAAGGAGGGAGGGAGCAGCAAGATGTGAGGTAGAAGGTCACGCTGAGCCATGGTTGAGAGGAGTACAAGGTAGGGAACTAATCAAGGTGACCAGGAAAGATAGAAGGGGACGGGCAGATTGGGAGATGGAGAAACGGTAAAAGGAATAAATTGTGGATGTGGAGATAAATTCACCAGGGTGCAGAGGGAGCAGTTAAGTGGGAAAGCAGCTAGTACCAAACGTGAAAAAGGAAGGACAGGAAGCACAGCTACAGGGCACGGAAGAGTTGCAATCATGGGGGACTCCATAATTAGGGGTATTCACCGGGGAAGGAAAGGGGACCCAAATGTAAGCAAGAGGGTGGTTTGTATGCCAGGGATGACAGCGAGGAAGGTGGGTCCAAGGATAAGGGAAATAGTAAGGGAGGTTGGAGGAAAACCTAAGTTAGTTATACATTTGGGAACAAATGACCTAAGTGGGAGAAGGCTGAGGTAGTACAAAGCAGGTTCAAGGAGTTGGGGAAGATCTGCAGGGAAGAAGAAGTTCGCTGGATTTCTCAGAGGTGATACCAATACCAAGGGTCAGCACAGCCAGGAAAAGATGACAGGATTTTAATGACTGGCTGAGGAAATGGTGCAGGGAGCAGATGTTCATCTGTATTGAGGAGTGGGAGATCCCTGGTCAAACAAAGCACTTTTCACCAGACACGCTACATCTCAGTAGAGAGGGTTTGAGGGTACTCTGACAAACTGGGGAAATATATAACCACTAAACAAACTACTGGGGGGGCAGCAGGAGTGCAGGCCCACAGATTCCAAGAGGAGGTGGTTACTGAACCTCCCGCCCACAGTGATGGAACAGGTCTGGAGGGAGGAGGTGGAAGGGGCAAAAGGAAAAAACTCCTCACCTTAGTAATTGCTTTTCTTCTCATGGAGTCTTGCTATATTATAACAATAGCAGTCAGCCACTGCACCTGAACTGCCCCGGAGAGGAAGGAGTTAACTCCAGAGGATCTGGAGTTCTACAGCGCGAGGGCGCTGTGCCAAAGCTCTATCTGGCCAGTTTCAAATGAAACTGTCAGATCTTTACGAGGCTAACATTAAGCAACAAGTCTGTGTGGAAAGCTCTACACTAGCCAAATGGCTACCTACTAGTAGTAATAACAATATAAACAACAGAAACACCAATAACCATAATTACAATGAATAATGGTATTATTATTATTAGTTTTCCCCCCTTGACAAGCACCATTAGGACCCCCCCTTCCCCCAAAGACTCAAGTCCAGGAAGGGGGCCAATATATTACCTAAACGAACAACCTAGTTCCCTAACCCTAAAAGAAAGAGGGTAACGGGAAAAAACAACAATGGCATGACACAGTGCTTGCACTAATTTGCCACCCCTACCCAAGTAGAAGTTCTGAGAGGGGCAGGAGGGAGGGTGGTTATAATATAGCAAGACTCCATGAGAAGAAAAGCAATTACTAAGGTGAGTAATTTTTCTTCAAACACCATGAAGTCTTGCTATATTATAACAATAGCAGATTACACAGCAGTACTTCCATGGAGGAGGGTCAGGACCTACTTAGGAAATAGGCTCTGAAGCACAATTGTACCAAACCGAGCATCTCTCCTGGACTGGACATCCAGGGAATAATGCTTGGTAAAAGTGTGAACTGTCTTCTAGGTAGCAGCTTGACAAATTTCCAGAATGGGAATGTCTCTAGCAGCCGCTAGAGACGCAGCTGTACCCCTGGTGGAGTGGGCCCTCATTCCTGAGGGGGGTTCTCTACCTAGTTTTTGGTAACAAAATTGGATACAAGACAATCCACCTTGCAATTGTCCTCTTAGTGGCAGGTTTCCCTGCCAACCCTCGCCATAAGTAAGGAAGAGTTGGAGGATTCAACCTGTGACCCTTGGTGCTGCTCCAAATAGTAGCTTAAGGCTCTTTGAGTCCGCTGTGCAGTCTCCTCTCACCTGAGGAAGAATGCTCAGTGAAAATACTGGAGAGAGATGGATTGGTTCAGGTGGAAATCTGAAACCACCATAGGCAAAACTTCTATTAGTCCTGAGGACTACCTTATCTCTGTGGAAAGAAAAAATCTTCTTCCACTGACAGGGCCTGTAATTCACTTATGCCTGGCAGAAGTGATAGCCACTAGGAAAACAGTTTTCCAAGTTAGATACTTGAGCCTGCTGAGGACAGAGGCTCAAAGGGAGATTGCATTAACTGAGCAATGCAAACATTCAGGTCCCAGGCAGGAGCTGGTTCCCGAAAAGGGGGGTTAGTATGAAGTAACCCTTTAAAAAACTTGGAAAACACAGGGTGAGAAGAAAGGGAGGCAGGCTTCCCTGCTGACACAAAAGCAGAGACAGCTGCCAGATGAACCTTCAAGGTAGCTGGCCTAAGGCCTAGGGAATTTAAATGGACCAAATAGTCCAATAAAATGGGAAGATCAGCGGATTCTGGAATAATCTGCCTCTCAGAGCACCAGATGGAAAACCTCTTCCACTTAGAATTGTAAGTGGCCCTAGTGGAAGGCTTCCTTGAAGCCTTTTAAATATCCAGGACACCTTGAGAAAGGTGTAAATCAGCAATTCTAACTCCTCAAGAGCCAGGCCTTGAGATGGAGGGATTTGAGGTCCGGATACCACACTCTCCCCTGTGCACAGGCCAGCAAGTCGTGGACTCTGGGCAGGCTCAGGGCAGGGTGGACTGTCAAGGACAGAAGCAGAGGGTACCAGGGCTGTCTGGCCCAATCTGGGCAATCAGAATCACTTTGCAGGGTTGAGATCTGATTTTCACTAGTACCCTGAAAAGAAGAGGAAAGGGGGGAAAGGCATACAGGAACTTCCCTTTCCAGTCCAACAGAAAGGCGTCCAGGGGGACTGAGCCCAGCACTGGAGGCCTGCAACAAAATAGAGGAAGTTGGTGGATGTCTGGGGCTGCGAAAAGATCTATCTGAGGGGTGCCCCATCTGGCAAAGACCGACCCCAGCACCTGTGGATTCAGAGCCCATTCGTGATGGCCCTGAGAAATTCTGCTGAGGGCATCTGCCAGGACATTGTCCTTCCCTGGGAGGTGAACTGCTATCAGGGAGGTGTTCAGGGAGTAGGCCAGAGACCACAACTTCATTGCTCGTGCACAAGGCTGATGACCGAGTGCCCCCTTGCTTGTTGACGTACCACATTGTGGTGGTGGTGTCTGTCCTGACTTGAACCACTTTGTTCTGGACAGAAACTGAAAATACCTGAAGAGCTAAAAAGACAGCTCTGAGTTCCAAAAGACTGATGTGGAGCAGAGATTCCTGAGGAGACCACACTCCCTGAGTGGACAGATCGCCCAAGTGAGCTCCCCACCCTAACAGGGAGGCATCCATGGTGAGGGTGAGGGAGTGGGAAATGGGAATGAAGGGAACCCCTTGTTTTAGATTGCTTCGGTCCTGCCACCAGTGGAGGGCCAGGATCAGAGTTTGAGTCACTGGGACCAATTTGGAAAGGGGGTCCTTCCTTTGAGACCAATAGGCCCTCAAATGGAACTGAATGTCCCTCATCTGGAATCTTGCTCCTTGCACTACAGCTGTGGAAGCAGCCATGTGCCCCAGGAGTTGCAGAAAATGCCTTGCTGGTCGAGAGACTCAGAGGGTAAAGGAGGATGCCAGGGCAATGAGTCTGTCTACCCTTTCCGAGGGAAGAAATGCCTGGCTAACTTTGTGTTCAATTCTGCACCTATGAAAGTTAGGACCCAACTGGTTCCAGAACTGACTTTGTAAATTTAGCAGGAATCCCAGGAAGTGAGAAGCTGCTGGGTGACTTGCAAGTGGATTTCACCTGATCTGGAGACTGACCCACAATGAGCCAGTCGTCCAGGTAAGGAAACACAGCAACCCCTTGCCTTCTTAAGTGAGCCACTACCACAGCTAGACATTTTGTGAATACCCTTGGCGCAGAGGTAAGGCCGAAAGGCATTGCCCAGAACTGGTAGTGGCCTGAGGGCAGTTCGAACCGGAGGTACTTTCGGTGAGAAGGCCTGATCAGAACATGAAAATAGGATCCTTGAGGTCCAGGGAAGCTAGCCAGTCCCCTGGTTTTAGAGAAGGCAATATCATTGCCAGAGTCAACATTTTGAACTTTGGTTTCAAAAGATGCTTGTTCAGGTACCTTAAATCTAGAATGGGCCGCCATTCTCCTGTCTTTGGGGTAAGAAAGTATCTTGAATATAGCCCTGCCCTGATGGCAAGGAGGGACCCTTCCACTGCTTTGCAGTCCAGAAGAGAAGAAACCTCTGCTTCCAAAGCAAGGGCTTCTGAAGGATTTGTAGGAAATGTCTGGCTCTCATCTTTGGAAACTGTATGAAGCTGAGAATCAGACCCTGGCTTATTACCTCCAGAACCCATCTGTCCGGTTAAGGACAGCCAGTTCTGGCTGAAATAAGCCAACCTGCCCCCACTGGTACAGGTGACCGCCCTGGGCACCCCATCAGGGTGCCTGCTTGGCAGCAGCCTTAGGCTGAGGGAGGGGACGGTTTACTTGTGCCTAGTCTACCCCTGCCTCTGAAGAAACCCTCTGCTAAAAGCAGGAGGCTTGAAATTGGTAAAAGGCCTGTCGAAAGGCCTGCCCCTACCTCTGGAGTGTGCCTTGTGGAGTGGCATGCCTCTCCTTAGCCTGGGCACTTTTGTAGGTAGTTCTGTATTCATCCATCTTTTTCATATAGTTTTCTGTTTGTTCCCCAAACAGAGAATTTCCCACTACAGGAAAATCCATAGCCTTTGACTGAGTATCCTGGGACAGATTAGTGCATCTGAGCCATGCCAACCTACGGAAAGCTACAGAAGTGGCCATGACCCTAGAGGAAACATCATTAACATCAACAGCAGTATGAAATTGAACTTTAGAGGCTTCAATGCCATCAGCAGCCACCTGTTCCAACTCACTAGCCAGCTGGCCATGGGCCTGCTTGGCAAACTGCAATATTGTGTCCCATCTAGATTTCTGATATCTAGCTACATAAGCCATATAATTTGCCTGCCTGAGTCCCAAAGAAGCTGCCATATACTGTTTTTTCGCCATGGCATCAATCTTCCTGGAATCCTTATCAGGAGGATGTGAGGCCAGGGGAATATTAGCCTTGTCACAGGCTGCAGCTTGTACCACACCTACATGACTACACTGTTCAGTGAGGAAGTCTGTATCAGAGCCTGACAAAGTATACCTTCTGTCCATTTTTTTTTTTTTATCTACAGGAGGGACAGAATGAGGATTTTTTAAAATCTTTGTTGTTTGCTTCCTAAATGACTTATGCAAAGGAATAGACAACCTCCTAGACTCTGGTATATCCATCATTTCTACAAAATCAGGCTCCTCTTGCTCATCCACAGCCTCCTCTGAAGGAAGCTGGAGGGTTTCTGCAACCTTTTTGTAAAACATAAAATGAGAAGGGGACTCGGACAGAATAGGAGGAGATTCTAAAGGTCTGTCTGGAGAAATGTCCGGTTCAATGGGCACGTCCAGACCCTCCCAGCCACACATATATAGATCAAATTCCTCCTCCCCTTCCTGTGGTTCATAAAATTCCTCAACATCATACTCCTGAACCACTGGAACTGAACGAACCAACCTTTTACCAACTGTTGGTGGTTCGACAGGTCCCTGAGACAGTGACTGGACAATCTGAATGGCTTTAGCCATCTCTGCAGCAGTTGGAGAGAGAGCATTTTGGACTCCAAACCTACTGATTTCTTTGTCTTTTTAACTGGGACTGGTTCATCTGAACCAGCCTTTCTTTTGCCCAAGGAAGTCTCGCCCTGGTCAGAGGGCACCCTCTGGTCCAGTGGGTGCTGGACCGGCTGGCCATCCGGGTCAGCACCTCTTTACCTCCCGCCCTGAGCCGCCCAATCTTTCCAGGGTGGCTGCAGGAAATTTTTACACACCTGGCAGTCTGACAGGAGGTGGTCAGCCCCAGACAATAGACACAGTGGTGTGTGGGTCAGCCTTGGCAAAGGCTTCCCCACAGACATCACAGTGTTGAAACCCAGTGGGCCGGTTTTTCTTTTGGGTTTCTCAGACATAATGCCACTCTATCCAAAACTTGCCCTTTTGATGGCAGTGCCAGGCAAGACACCCTTATCGGTTCCTAACCTGTCAATACGGGTATTTGAAAAACCTATTTAAAACCAGGTTTTTTTAGAACCGATAAGAACCGTGAACCGCACTCTAAAAGCCCAACCAAACACTTCAAAACGTTAAAATCAGCAAACCGATCGGTTCAAAACCGAACCGATAATTGAATTTCCACACAGACTTTAAATTTGTACTTACGGTTTACCAGATAGAGCTTTTAACCAAAATGCGGTAAAATAAATACTTTTTGCCGGTTCAAATGAACCGAAAAATACTTGCTTGAACCGAGAATAAACCGAGCTGAAGGAGCTGATCTCCAGAGCGACTGTTCAGTGGAGCGGAGTAAAGAATCTGACAGTTTCATTTGAAACTGGCCAGATAGAGCTTTGGCACAGCGCCTTCGCGCTGTAGAACTCCAGATCCTCTGGAGTGAACTCTTTCCTCTCCGGGGCAGTTCAGCTGCAGTGGCTGACTGCTATTGTTATAATATAGCAAGACTTCATGGTGTTTGAACACAGTTAGCAACGGGTGGAGGGGATGAGGAACACAACAAGGGTACATGGAGAGGTGCACACAGAGGGGATAAATGTGAATAGAAGACTAGAGGGAAAAGGAAGGTCAGATTCTAGGTGGAGGGTGGTGTCTCTAAATATGCAGAGTCTTGGAAACAAGATGGACGACCTGCAGGCACTATTAGACACGAGAGTGGACATAGCTGTAGTAACAGACTCGGGCAACATCACACCATGACTGGGACCTTGCGATCCCTGGATATAAACTATACAGGAGGGACAGGTTAGTCGGAAAGGAGGGAGGGGTGGCAATTTATATCAGGGAGAGAATAACTTGCACAAGGGAGGAGTCTGAGAAAGGGGAGGTGGAGGCATTATGGGTTGGGTTCAGTTAAGGTCCAATAGAGGGAGAAAGTTGAGGTTGGGGGTGGTTTACAGACCACCCAGTCAGGATGAAGAGAGGGACAGGGAACAGAAATCACAAATATTGGAAGCTGCAGGGAAACTTCAACCTTCCCAAAGTGGACTGGAGCATATCATCCACAAGTGCTAGGAGTCAGGTGATCCTGGAAGGACTGCAGAGTAGGTTCCTGACTCAGGGCATCACTGAACCAACAAAAGCTAAGGTAATTCTTGATCTGGTGCTCACAAATGGGGGGCATGTACAAGAAATACAGTAATGGCCAGGGAGCCACTGGGAAGAAGTGACAATTGCACAGTGTAGTTCCAGATGGATATGAGCAGGGAAAGCATCCAGACTAAGACCAAAATCTTGGATTTCAGGAGGACAGACTTCAGGAAAATGGGTGAAGTGCTAAGAAGCCATCTGGCAGGCATCAGAGCAGATATGGGGATGGACCAAAGGTGGTCCAGCATTAAGGAATATGGGTTGCCACAGATGAGTGCGTTAGGCACAGGGGGGAAAAACAAAAGGACCAAAGCCCTCAGCTGGTTTACTTCTGGGGTTGTCCAGGCAGTAAGGGAAAAAGAGGTTGGCCTATAGAAAAGCCGGGAAGACAGAGAGGAAGATAGGGAAAATTACCTAAGGTTGGCTAGTGAGTCAAGTAAAGAAGTCTTGAGACCAAAGGCACAGAAGGAGCTGCAGATAGCTTAAGGAATTAAGAAGCAGGGGAAGGCTTTCTTTTGCTATACAAGTGAGAAAAGAGATAAGAAGGAAGGGATTGTTAGGCTTAAGAAAGGGATCGAGTGGGTGGCGGATAATGGGGGAAAAGCAGAGATACTAAATGAATACTTCTGTTCAGTCTTCACCAGTGCCTTCAGGAGGTGGGGGGGGCACAGATGTAATGATGGGAGGATAGAGTGAGGGAGGGGCTGCTGGTATTGAAGGTGGAGAAATCACCAGGCCTGGACAGAGTACATCCAAGAGTACTCAAAGAACTGGCTGAGGAGCTGGCAGGGCCACTGGCAGACCCATCTAATAGTTCACTAGAGTCAGGAGCAGTACCGCAGGACTGGAGAACAGCACATGTGCCTCTCCACAAAAGCAGTCCGAAGGATGACCCAGGGAATTACAGACCAGTCAGTCTGACCTCCATTGTGGACAAGCTCATGGAGACCATACTAAAGGAAAAGTTGGAGGAATATCTAGAGGAGCATGGTCTTCAGGATGCGAAGCAGCATGGCTTCATTGGGGGGTCTCATGTCAAGCGATCTGACAGACTTCTCTGATTGTGTCACTAAGACAGCAGACAGGGGCCAATCGGTAGACATCCTCTATCCTGATTTAAGCAAGGCCTTTGACTCTCTTCCCCACAAAAGGGGGATCAGGAAGTTGGTGAATCTCAAGGTTGTGGAAAAGATGGCCTGATGGGTGGAAAACTGGCTGAGGGACAGAACCCGGAGGGTGGTTGTGGGGGGGGATATCTGGCACTAGAGAGGTAACTAGTGGGGTTCCGCAGGACTCTGTGCTGGGGCCGCTGCTGTTCAGTATCTTAATCAATGACATTGGAGATGGCATTAAAGGCAAAATGTGCATATTCGCGTATGACACCAAGCTCTGTGGGACAGTGGACACAGCTGAAGGGATACAGGACCTACAAAAAGATCTGGAAAAGCTGGGGAAGTGGTCCAAGATCTGGCAGCTTGGCTTCAATGCCAAGAAATGCAAAGTTATGCGATACAGCCAAGAATCCCAGGACAGAGTACTACCTGGGTGGAGTCAGAGTATCTGCATCAGAGGAGAAGGACCTGGGAGTGATCACTTGTGACCTGAAGCACTTCACCAGTGCAAAAACGCAGCAGCAAAGACAAACAAGATGCTGGGATGCATATCAAGGGGGATTATTAGCAGGAGAGAGGAGGTTATACTGCCCTTGTACAGGTCACTGGTAAGGCCACTTCTAGAGTATGGAGTTCAGTACTGGTGCCCACATCTCAAAAATGACAACCTGCTGGAGAAGGTCCAAAGGAGGGCTACAAAGATGGCAGAAGGTCAGCAGGGTAAGGCATATAAGGACAGATTGAGGGCACTGACCATGTACTCCCTGGAAGACTGGGAAGGGGGGACATGATTGGGACCTTCAAGTACTTGAATGGAATAAATAAGGCTGATAAGGAGAGTCTCTTTAAGCTGAGTGGCAACCATAACACGAGGGGGCAATGTCTTAAGCTGAAGGGTGGGAGGTTTAGGAGGGTGGTCAGGAAGCATTTCTTCACAGAGAGAGTGGTGGATATTTGTAATGTGCTGCCAGAAGAGGTTATCTTGTTAAAGACAGTGGGCAGCTTTAAGGGAGGCTGGGATAGGGGGAAGGTAAGGATCATTGGTAGAGAGGATGGGAGGAATGGGAAGGGAAGGCAGGGACATTAGCTCAAGCTGTGGACCATGCAATGCGAGCAGACTTGATAGACCAAATGGCCCTCTCCTGGCTTCTTCGCATGTTCATATGTATGTCCATACAGCCAAGCAAAGCAACACATATTACAGACAAGTGGTAAGAGCACAGGAGAACAAACCAGGAGATCAATGCTCCCCTCATATCAATGAATCTCAAAATGTTTTCTCCTCAAATGTTCAGAGTGGTGATCCATGGTGACAGAGTGAGAATAAATTTACATTAAGGGGAATTAAAAAATGAATAGTTTTTGAAGGAGAGTATTCTCACAGTGCACGGACCCTGGAGCAGTGCTGGTCATAAGCACCCCTGGGACCAGTGTTCAGGAAACAATCAGGTAAAAGTGGCAGTGATGACAACCCACTGCTAGTCCTCCTTCAGACTTACCTTTTTCTGTTATGAGCTTCTGATTCTCCGCTAGTTCATTCTCTAATTCATCACGAGTGACCCTCTCATTGGCCAACTGCTCCTTCAATCGTCTGACTTGGAACTGAGGTGTCAGGAACACCTCCAGCATAGGTGAGGAGGGTGGGGCAGACGAAGGTGAAGACAAGTAGCTGTAAATGGAAGAAAGAAGGAGCATCAAGAGGGTGACAAGGAGCCCATTTTAAACAAAGAAGCAAGTTCATAAACTTCACAAAGCCCTTATTGGGCTGAACTCCCACTACTCCGTATCTACAGTACATCCACACCACTGCCCCCTCCTAAGCCAAATCTTTCTTCACCGCAGCCGCTACCCTGTATTTCCTGAGATCTACAGAGCCACCCAGCTGGACAGTGCACAAGTTTAAAGGGGGCTTTAACAGACAGGCCTTTGGCTTGGGGTCAGCTCACAAATGAACTACCAACATTTCCACTTTCCAAATTTTGTTGCTGGGGCAATTCAGGGACCCTTGTAGCGATGCCACAGAGTACCCACACAAGCCAACCATTTCCTGTACTCCACTTACATCAGTCAATATGGAATGGTGCACAGCACAGAGTCCAGGGAAAAAATAAGCCCTCCTGCTTGTCAGCAGAGAATCAACAGGCTGACACTTGCAAGTCATGCGACTTCAAATAGGCAGCGCACAAGTCTGTTTAAATAAAAATGGAAATAGAGAGACTTGGGCTGTAACTTACGGAAAAAGGAAGCAGCAAGAGCCAAGTTGCAATCTAACCCTTACTGAAACAACTTAAGCTACAGCTGGAACAATTAACCTATAGAGATGGCTCACCTTGCAGCAAAGGAAGCTCTGATTAAGCAAGGCAGGAAAGCACAGGTGAATTAACAGGCAATGTGCTGCTTAAGTACAGTTACGTAAGAACTTATAACAGTAGATCTTCAAGAGGAACTCTTGCAGCAGATTACACTAAGAACTGAAAAAACTGAAGCCTGTAGGTGCCAGGACCCCACAGAAAACTTTCAGCTTGCAGTCTATAGCAGGGGATCACCCCTTGACGTCAGCCTGCCCTCGACGTCCCTTATGGTATAAAAGGAGTCAGTCCTCTGTCGTCGAGGCACAGGTCAGGAAGCACAGGAAAACCAGGAGCAGTTCTAGAATTCAAAAATATTTACACTACCAATAACAAAAAAATAAACTTGTTTAGTACAACTACTTACAAAGGCAAAATAAAATATAGTTTCCTTCAGTCTCTGTGTCCCTTTTCTTTCTCAAGCAACTGCAGCTCAGCTGTCTTATAAGTCCTTCCAACCACCAGTCTTAAGCATCCTGTTCTTGTAAGCATCATGCCTGTTCAGCTTGAACAGAGAGTGTCCAAGCTGAGGCACCTTTTCCACTGCTCTTCTGCAAAAGGCTTTAAAATTTGCACTCTGGTAACCCCTTGAATTTTCAAATATCTTTTTGCAATCATCTCAAACCACAATTGTATACATTTCAAAACTTAACAGAATATATTTTCTAAACAAAAGGGATCCCAATATCCGTTACATTTTCATACAAGGATTTGCACATATTTTTATATTAGCAGATATGCAAGGGAGGAAAAACAGCCAGCAAGAGAGGACTGGGATACAGTGAGGCAAAGAACTGAGAGACTGTCTGGTTGATCAAGTCCTACGTCCCACAGGAAAATTTGGCTACGCAACCAGACAGACAAGAGACAGGAAAAGGAATAGAAGAAAAAATTACTCACCTTAGTAATGTTGTTTCTTCTAGTGGAGTCCCAACCTTCGAACTGCCCCGGAGATGAAAGAGTTAACTTTCCATACCAGGCATGGAACACTGAGCTCGGTTGAGACTCTGTCTATTGCTGTTTAAACTCAAACCGTCAGATCTTTACGAGCTAAACTCACTAAGGTCCTGTGTGGAAGCTGTAAACCTACACTAGCCAACTGGCTACTAAACATAAAAACAGATTTTTTGGTCCCAAAACAAAGACTCAAGTCAGGAGACCCAAAAAATGAAAAACAACAACACCCACTCACCAAGAAAAAGGGGTGAAAACAACAAGGTAGGCACCTCCTGAGTGCCAACATTGCCACTGCCCACCCACATCCCAAAACATAGGTTCTGAGAGGGAAGGTGGGAGGTCAGAATACAGCAAGATTCCATTAGAAGAAACAACATTACTAAGGTGAGTTATTTTTTCTTCAAACAACATGAAGTCTTCCTGTATTCTGACAATAGCAGACTACCAAGCAGTACCTCCATGGAGGAGGGACAGAACCTACTTAGGAAATAGGCTCTGAAGCACAGCTGTGCCAAATCGAGCATCACTCCTGCCTGGATATCCAGGGAGTAATGCTTGGTAAAAGTGTGAACAGTTTTCCAGGAAGCTGCTTGACAAATCTCTAGAATAGGAATATCCCTGGCAGCAGCCAGGAAAGCAGCTGTACCTCTGGTAGAGTGAGCCCTCAGGCCTGAGGGTGGAACCTTACCCAGTTTTTCCTAACAAAATTGAATACAAGAGACAATCCACCTGGCAATGGATCTCTTAGTGGCAGGTTTCCCTTTACCAACCTCACCATAAGTGAGGAACCGTTGGGGGGAGTCAAACCTGTGACCCTTGGTACGTTCTATGTAGTAGCTAAGGGCTCTTTTCACATCTAAACTGTGCAGCCTCCTCTCATCAGAGGAGGAATGGTCAGTGAAGTACACAGGAAGAGACAGATTGGTTAAGGTGGAAATCTGAAACCACCTTAGGCAAAAACTTCCTGTTAGTCCTGAGGACTACCTTATCTCTATGGAAGGAGATAAAACCAGGCTCCACTGACAGGGCTTGTAACTCACTTATGCGTCTGGCAGAAGTGATGGCTACCAGGAACAGTTTTCCAAGTCAAGTACTTAAGCTCTGCTGAAGACAAAGGCTCAAAAGGGGGTTGCATAAGCTGAGCAATGCAAACATTGAGGTCCCAGGCAGGGGCAGCGTCCCTGAATGGAGGGTTGGTATGAAGCAATCCCTTAAAAAACTTGGAGAATACAGGGTGAGCTGAAAGAGAAGAGGGCTTACCTGCTGAAATGAAAGCAGAAACAGCTGCCAGATGCACCTTTAGTGTAGCTGGTCTAAGCCCCAAGCTATTCAAATAGACCATATAATCAAGGACTGTGGGCAGATCAGCAGACTCTGGGGAAATATGCTTTCCAGAGCACCATATGGAAAATCTTTTCCACTTGGAATTATAAGTAGTCCTGGTGAAAGGTTTCCTAGAAGCCTTCAGAATATCCATTACACCTTGAGAGAGGTGTAAATCAGCAAACTAACTCTTCAAGAGCCAGGCCTTGAGATTGAGAGATTTGAGATTCGGGTACCAAACCTTCCCCTGAGCACAGGTTAACAGGTTGTAATTCCTGGAAGGCATAGGGAAGATGGACTGCTAAGGACAACAGAAGAGGATACCAGGGCTGTCTGGCCCAGTCTGGAGCAATCAGGATCACCTTGCAGGGTTGAGACCTGATTTTGACTAGCACTTTGAACAGGAGAGGGAAGGGGGGAAAGCATACAGGAACTTCCCTTCCCAACTGAGAACTAAGGCATCCAGGGGGACTGAGCCCAACACTGGGGGCCTGCAGCAAAATGGGGAAGTTGGTGATTGCCTGGGGCTGCAAAAAGATCTATCTGTGGGGTGCCCCATCTGGAGAATATCACCTCCAAGACCAGGGGATCCAGTGACCATTCGTGATGGCCCGAGATATCCTGCTGAGAGCATCTGCCAGGACATTGTCCTTGCCTGGGAGGTGTACTGCTGTGAGGGAGGTGTTCAGGGAATAAGCCAGAGACCACAACTTCATTGCTTCTGTGCACAAGGTCGTAGACCGAGTGCCTCCTTGCTTGTTGATGTACCACATTGTGGTGGTATTGTCTGTTCTGACCTGAATAACTTTGTTCTGAACAGATTTGGAAAAAGCTTGAAGTGCTAGAAATACTGCTCTGAGTTCCAATAGATTGGTGTGAAGCAGAGATTCCAGAGGGGACCACAACCCCTGGGTAGTCAGATCGCCAAAGTGAGCCCCCCGCCCCAAGAGGGAGGCATCTGTAGTGAGGATTAAAGAGTGGGACTGAGTGACAAAGGGAACTCCCTGTCTTAGATTGTTCTGATCCTGCCACCACTGTAAGGCCTGGATCAGGGTTCGAGTCACTGGGATCAATTTGGTCAGAGGGTCCTCCTTTTGAGACCAAAAGGCTCTCAAATGGAACTGAATGTCCCTCATCTGAAATCTTGCTCCCTGCACCACTGCTGTGGAAGTAGCCATGTGCCCCAGGAGCTACAGAAAATGCCTTGCTGGTCGAGACACCTGCAGGGCGAATGAGGAGGCCAGTGTGATAAGGGTCCTTGCCCTGTCCAGGGGAAGGAAAGCTCTGGCCTTTTCTGTATCTAGCTCTGCGCCTATGAAGGTGAGGAGCTGAACAGGCTCTAGAAATGACTTTGAAAGATTCAGAAGGAAACCCAAAGAAGTGAGCAGTTGCTGAGTTATCTGTAGGTGTAACTTGACGGTCTGGGGACTGGCCTACTATGAGCCAGTCATCCAGGAATGGGAAGATGGCAATCCTTTGCCTTCTTAGAGAAGCAACTACTACTGCCAGGCATTTTGTGAACACCCTTGGAGCAGAGGTTAGACCGAAGGGCATTGCTCTGAACTGGTAAAGGACTGAGGGCAGCTCGAACCTGAGGTACTTTCGATGGGAGCTTCTGATGAGAATATGGAAATAGGCATCCTTGAGGTCCAGGGAAACTAGCCAGTCCCCTGGCCTTAGAGAGGGAAGAATAATTCCCAGAGTCACCATTTTGAATTTTGGTTTTAAAAGGTGCTTGTTTAAGTATCTGAGATCCAGGATGGGCTGCCATTCTCCTGTCTTTTTTGGGGTAAGGAAGTACCTGGAGTACAATCCTTTGCCCTGGTGTAGGGGTGGAACCCTTTCCACAGCTCTGAGAGCCAGGAGGGAAGAGACCTCTGCCTCTAGGGCAAGTGCCTCTGAGGGATTTGCAGGTGGAAAGGATCTGGTTCTCATCTTTGGAAATTTTTTGAAGCTGAGAACTAGTCCCTGGCTTACTACTTCCAGGACCCACTTGTCTGATGTTAGAGACTCCCAGTCCTGGACAAAGTAAGCCAGCCTGCCCCCTACAGGTAGTGGTGAATCGGCCCTGGCAAACCCATCAGGGTGCCTGTTTGGCAGAGGGTTTTGGCTGAGGGGTGGAAGCAGGTCTGCTTGTACTCCTTCTGCCTCTCCCTCTAAAGAACCCCCTCTGAGCATAGGCAGAAGAGGAGGCCTGGGCTTGGTAGAAAGGCCTATGAAAAGGCCTGCCCCTGCCCCTGGGGTGCTGCCTCTGAAGAGTGGCCTGCCTTTCCTTGGCCTGTGCACTCCTATAGGTGGTCCTATATTCATCTATTTTCTTCATGTAATTCTCTGTTTGCTCCCCAAACAGAGAATTACCCACAACAGGAAAATCCATGGCCTTAGTCTGGGTATCCTGTGACAGGCTAGCACATCTGAGCCAAGCCATTCTACGAAGTGCCACAGATGTAGCCATGACTCTAGATGACACATCATTGGAGTCCACTGCAGCATGGAATTGCACCTTAGATGCCTCAATACCATCAGCAGCCACCTGCTCCAGCTCCTTGGCAAGCTGGCCAGGGACATGTTTTGCTAAAGCCATGACAGTGTCCCATCTGGATTTTTGATACCTCGCAGTATAGGCCATATAGTTGGCCTGTCTGAGTCCCAAGGATGCTGCCATGTACTGTTTCTTTGCCATGGCATCAATCCTCCTGGAGTCCTTATCTGGGGGGTGTGAAGCCAAGGGAATATTTGCCTTATCACAGGCTGCAGCCTGCACTACCCCAGCATGGCTGCATTGTTGTGTAAGGAACTCCTTATCAGAGCCTGACAATGTATACCTCTTGTCCATTCTTTTATCTACAGGAAGTATTGTATTAGGAGTCTTTAAAATCTTAAATGTCTGTTTCCCAAAAGGTCTATGTAAGGGAATAGACAGTCTCCTAGACTCTGGGATATCCATCATTTCTACATAGTCAGGCTCCTCCTGGTCATCCACAGCTTCTTCCATAGGAAGCTGGATGGTTTCAGCCACTTTTTTATAAAACATGAAATGGGAGGGGGGACTCAGAAAGCCTAGGAGGAGACATTCCTGAAGGTCCATCTGGGGAGATGTCCGGGTCAATGGGCACATCCAGACTTTCAAAACCACATTCACTTTCCTCATACTCCTCTTCCTCCTCCGGTACACAATATTCTCCTAAATCATACTCTTGAACCGGCAGAACCGAGCGCCTCCTTGATGGTGCCGGTTCGGTCGGAACCGGGGAAAGCGACTGCACAATTTTTATCGCTTTGGCTCTTTCTTCAGTGGTTGGAGAAGAAAGTTTTGGATCCACACCAGCTGATTTTTCTTTTCTTGTTCTCTTAGCCGGAACCGACTCCTCAGAATCTGCTCTCCTTTTGCCCGAAGAAGTCTCGCCCTGGTCAGAGGGCACTCCTTCTGGTTCGGTTTGAACCGAACCGGGCTGGCCATCCGGTTCAGCGGACTTTTTGGCCTCCCTTTCCCTGAGCCTACCAACTCTCTTTTCTAGGGTAGTTGCAGGAAAATTTTTACAAATCTGGCAGTCTGCACCGAGGTGGTCAAACCCCAGACAATAAACACAGGTGGTGTGGGGTCAGCCTTAGCAAAGACTTCCCCACACACACTGCAGTGTTGAAACCCAGTGGGCCCGGTTTTTCTTTTGGGTTTCTCAGACATTGTGCCAGTCCTAACCAAACTTACCCTTTTGATGGCAATCCACCAGGCAAGACCTCTGACGGTTCCCGACCATAAACATGGTCGTGGAAAAAACGAATAAACTGCTTTTTTTTTTTTTTTTTTTTAGAACCGATAACCATACACTCAAAGTACAAATAGAGATATTTTTTTTTTTTTTTTTTTTTTAACAACTTGATCGGTTCAAACCGAACCGATGAACCGTTTACAAGTTCCACACATAGAAACAGATTTTGATGGCAGATAAGGACCGCTTGGCCCACCCAGTCTGCCCATTTCCCTACCTATTGGATAAGCTGCAGATCCTAGTTAACCAGCAGCCTACTTCTTCCTACCCCGGCCCCCTAGAATTGCCTTATGACTGTCCCTGCATGCTTGAATTCCACCACTGTTTTTGACTCCACAACCTCCTCCGGAAGGCCATTCCATGCATCCACAACCCTCTCTGTGAAAATATACTTCCTTAAATTACCTCTGAGCTGCTCCCCTTCTATCTTCAAATTGTGCCCCCTTGTTCTTGCACACCTCTTGTTTTGAAAGATGCTACCCTCTTGGACTTTGTTGATTCCCTTGAGATACTTGAAAGTTTCTATCATGTCCCCCCTCTCTCTCCCTCACACAGAATAGAAAATAATATAAACCTATCTAGTACTCACAAATACCACAGACAGAGACTGAACCGACAGGTTACGGTTTAAATTCGGTCGAAAACCGAGAAAAGCGGTACTTTAACCAACAAATTGAACCGAGCAGAAGGAGAATTCTCTGGAGCGACTGTTCAGTGAGGCAGAGTAAAGAATCTGACGGTTTGAGTTTAAACAGCAAACAGACAGTCTCAACCGAGCTTGAGCTCAGCGTTCCATGCCTGGCATGGAAAGTTAACTCTTTCATCTCTGGGGCAGTTCGAAGGTTGGGACTCACTGCTATTGTCAGAATACAGCAAGACTTCATGTTGTTTGAACAGATCCTTACATTTAAGCACTTTCTCCATAACAACTTGGGACACAGTCCTATTCCACTGTGTCACATACCCCCCAAAGTGGGAACCTGTTTTATTAAACAGATTTCCAAAACATTTTATTATTTCCCTACTAACATTTGCTGCTTTCAGAAATTAAGCACATGTGCATGATCTGTTTTTTTTCTATAACAGTACAGGAAGACTTCCTCCAGTTAATGATGTCACTGGGCTTCACACAGGTTATTTCCTCCTCGACCCATATTGGTGGTCATTCACTGGATTTGGTGTTCCTTCTGGGGATGGAGATATCCGACCTGGTGGTGGAACCAGTCGGATGGTCTGATCCTCCATTGGGCTGTTTTGTGGCCACCCCTTGTAGGCCGGCCCCTACGGAGATGGTCCGGTATCGCCCTTTAAGGGGTGTTTCCCCTGACGGCCTGATGGCGGTGCTGGACCTATCGAGCTTACCGAGAGATTGCATGGATCCAGGAGAGCTGGTACTTGCCTATAATGAGGCGGTGGCAGGGGCCCTGGATTCCATTGCTCCTGTTCGTGTTCGTCCTCTCACTCTTCGACCCAAGTCTCCTTGGTTTGATGAGACTTTGAGGGAGTTGAGGAGAGTTGACTAAGGTTGGAGAGGTGCTGAGGAGGTCAGGTCAGGATTGTGACAGACTTAGTTTGATGGATCACTATGTGATCTATCAATCAGCAATCTCGTAAGAAGGCAGAATTCCTGTCCAGAGAGATTGCTGCTGCACAGAATAGACCAGCTCAGCTCTTCCGGACTGTGGACAGATTGGATTGCACAATCTGTCTGCAGCCCAGAAGAGCGTTTTCTCAAGAACGGTGTGAGGAGTTTGCTCTATTCTTTTCAGATAAGGTTGCCAAAAATCAGATCTGACATCCATCTAACCCTCTCTAATGGGAGTAGTGGTGGTCGGCAGGAGATGTCGGACACCCAATTTGTGTGGTCTGACTTCGGCCTTCCCACAATTGAAGAAATTGTGATGATCATACAATTATTGCGTCCGACCAACTGTAGTTTGGATCCGGGCCCCACACATCTCTTAGTGGGGTGTGTGGATAAAATCGGCCCCATCCTAGCTGAGATAGTCTGTAGGTCCATGGAGAGGGATTTTTCCAATCTCTAAAGGAGGCAGTGGTCCAGCCCCTCCTTAAGAAATCCTCCTTGGACCCGGACTGCCTGGCAAACTACAGGCCTGTCTCTAACTTACCCTTTGTTGGTAAAGTTATTGAGAAGGTGGTTGCTTTGCAGTTAAATGATCATTTGACCAGCCACAATCTCTACGATTCTCTCCAGTCCAGATTTGGAAAAAGACATAGTACCGAGACAGTTCTGATTCGGGTGCTAAATTACCTCCTAATAGCGAGAGATCGAAGATTTTGTTCCATTCTGGTCCTTCTTGATCTCTCTGCAGCATTTGATACTGTAGACCATGGTGTGCTATTGGAACGCCTGCGGTCCATCTGTGGACTGTCTGGTACAGTCCTCAGTTGGTTTCAGTCTTACCTCGAGGGTAGGACTCAGAGTGGTGTCTGGGATTTTTTCCTCAGCATCATTCTCCCTATCCTGTGGGGTACCGCAGGGTTCCATTTTGGCACCCATGTTGTTTGCAGTATATATGCTGCCATTAGAGCGTTATTATTAGGCGGTATGGTCTGAGTTTTCACTGCTATGCAGATGATACTCAGCTGTACATGTCCTTTGCGCCCGGTCAAGATGCTGCCTTTTCGCCTTTTAATAACTGTCTTGCTGAAATCCAGGACTGGATGAATGCGAGTTGGCTGAGGTTGAACCTGATAAAACTGAGGTGTTGGTTGTGGGCCAGGATGGCCGGGAGGCGGGTTTATTGGTTGGATTACCCTCGGGTTTATGGCTCGGGGATATCCCGCTAATTACCTCAGACCGAGTGTGGAATTTGGGCGTTGTATTTGATGACCGCTTGACATTTAAATCTCAGGTGTCAGCGGTTGTCAAAACCTCTTTTTACCATCTGAGGAACATCGCCCGGGTGAAACACCTGGTTCCCCCTGACGATCTGCCTATTTTGGTCCACGCTCACTCTCCCGCCTTGACTACTGCAACTCGCTTCTACCTAGGGTTTCCTGGGATTGAGATTCCGCCTGCAGCTAGTGCAGAATGCGCAGCCAGGCTGTTGACGGGCTCATCTAGGGCCAGTCATAACGCCTGTGCTCCGTGGTTGCACTGGTTGCCAGTTTGCTGGCGAATCACTTTCAAGGTCGGTTTGCTGACCTATAAGGCCCTACATGATCAGGGACCAGTTTACCTGAAAGATCTCCTTCATCCCTACTGTCCTCCCGCCTTCCTCCGATCCACTGACGAGGATTGTTAGACTCAGGGTTCGCTTAAAAACTTCAGGGCAAGATCATTTAGTTTTATGGCCCCAACCCTGTGGAATTCTCTACCTCGTCAGGTGCGGGAAAGCCCTACTGTCCATAGTTTTAAAGAATCTTTAAAGACTCACCTCTTTAGTAAAGCATATAATGATTTTTAATATTGTTTATTGTATTTGTAATTTTTTATCTAGTATTGTACAGGCGCCTTGGTTTTTAGAAAGGCGCCTTAAATAAATAAATAAAGATTGAGATTGAGATTGAGGAAGTAGTCAAGTTCAAACCAATACATTTGTTTTTCAGTCTACAGGACTCTCAATTCCTGATCCATATCTGGACAGAAAATCAGCACTGCTATTCTCTTTACCAGATTTGTGTATCACCATGAATTTAAATGGCTGTAGTGCCAGGTACCACCCTTGTGATTCTGGAATTTTTATCTTTCATTTGGTTAAGCCAACAGAGAGGATTGTGATCTGTTATATGCACAGTCAGTTCCTAGCAAATAAAACATAAGGGACACCGTGGCCCACTCTGCTGCTAAACATTCCTTTTCGATAGTGGAATACCTTTTTTCTCTGTCATGCAACTTCCTACTTATGCACAGAATAAGGATGTTCCATCCCATCTGTATTTTGACTCAGTACTGCACCTAGGGCTACCTCTGATGCATCTGTTTGTAGCAAAAATGGTTTCACAAATCTGGGCTTCTCAAAAGAGGGGCTGAACACAATGCAGCCTTAACGGCTTGAAAAGCTTCATTACACTCTGGGGTCCATTTCACATTATTTGGGTACCATTTTTTTCTTGAGTTCAGTGAGTGGAGAAGCCAATTCAGCAAAGTTGGGAACAAATCTCCAATAATAACCAGCCAGACCTAAAAATGACCCGACATGTTTGTTTTAGGGACAGGGCTGTCAGTTACAGCTTCTATTTTAGAAACCTCTGGCTTAACTTCTCCATTTCCCAACACATAGCCCAAATATCTGGTTTCCTGCATGTCCAATGCACATTTGGTAGGATTAATAGTTAGACCTGCATTTTTGAAAGCTTGGATAACTGCTCATAGGTGTTCCACGTGACTTTTCCAGTCTGGACTGTACACCATGACATCATCCAGGTATGCAGCACAGTAACCAATGTGAGGGGATAAAATTACATCCATGTATTGCTGGAATGTAGCTGGCGCACCATGTAAACCAAATGGCATGGTGGTGAACTGACAGAATCCTATAGGGGTGGCAAATGCAGTTTTGTCTCTGGATTCTTTAGCTAAATGTATTTGCCAGTAACCCTTGGTGAGATGGAGGGTACTGATGCACTTTGCACTCCCCAGTCTGTCCACCAAATCATCCATTCTAGGCATAGGATAACTGTCAAATTCTGAGACTTGATTTAAGTTTCCTAAAATCAAGGCAGATTCTAACACCCCCTTTTTTGTTTACAATTACCACTGGAGATGAGCAAACACTCCAACTCATCTATCATACCCAGTTCTTTCATTTTTTGTATTTCCTTAACCACATCAGGTTACCGCTCTGGTAACCTGCATGTCTTATGCCTAATAGGACGAGCATTCCTTGTCACTATTATGTGTTCAACCCCTTCTGCTCAGCCTGGTACCATGGTAAGAGTACTGTTAAATGTCTTTAGCAAATTACGAATGTCTGCAGTTTGTTCCGAGGTTAAGGAAACATTCACCTTTACAGCATCAGCATTTACAGTTTGTTCCAGTCTACCATAAGGTACATAGATTCACAGTAGTTTAAGCACAGTAGACATAAAATACCCGTTTTTGTACCTGCCACCCGTATACCCTATGGATGGAATTCAAATTACCCCCCCCCCCCATAAAGTTGTCCAAGCTATGTTTAAATGTTATATTATTACTGTTAATAATTAACTGGTAAAGCATTCCACATTCCTACCACTCTGTGTATAGAAACTACTACGTTTGATACACATTTCTCACCAATAAATTTATAACCGACTCCTAGTTGATTTAGTATTAGAAACAACTGTTAAGCCTACTGTAGTTTAATCATCTATTATTTTATATACTAGACAAATCTCCCCTTATGTGTCTAGATTTACATCAGTACATAAATATCAGTTTCTGGTAAAACTAGCAAAGCAGCTTTTGGCATTTTATTAACCCATTTCTTGAGGAGGTTAGCATGGTATATCTTAGTAGGATTTTTTTCTGTCAAGGGTCTCAGTCTCATAGTTAACGGTGCCAGTACGTCTAAGGACCTTATAAGGCCCTTGCCACTTTATTAACAGCTTATTTTCTGTTGTGGGTAACAGTAGCAAAACCTTTTTCCTGGCTCAACCCCCCACTCCCCACCCACCATGGTCATAATGTACCTTCTGCTGGTTTTGGGCCTCTTCCTGATTACAATGGGCAATTTCAACATATTTTGCCAGCTTCTTTCTTAGGGCACACATTTAAGAAGGTATAGATCGTTTCTGAGTGGGGTTATCTTCCTTTTTTTTTTTTTTTTTTTAAATCACATCCAGTGGCCTTCTTGGCTGCCTACCAAAAAACAGTATTTCAAATGACGAAAACCCTGTTGATGCATGTGGCACTTCTCAGTAAGCAAAAACTAGGTAAGGCAAGTATTGGTTCCAATCTTTCCCTTCCCCATTTAAACCTTTTTTAAACATGCGTTTTAGGGTTTGGTTAAAACACTCAACAAGATTGTCTGAGGGTGATAGGGGGAGGTTCTTATGGCAGTGATACCTAGGAGTCTGTACAGCTCCTCAAGTAATGCAGCACCAAATTACTACCCTGATCAGTAATAATTTCTTTCTCTAATTTCTATACTGTCTAGGCATGCTCACTCTGCTGAAAATTTTAGCAAGCTCTGCTGCAACTTTTGGGGCTGTAACAGCATGCATTGCAAATGCTTCTGGCTATCGACTATCAAAGTCGCATACTACCAGGATAAATCTATTACCTTTTTACTTTTGTCTAAAAGGACCAACCACATCCATTGCAATTCTCTCAAAAGGCACATCTATCAAGGGTAGAGGTACCAAGGGCACATTGTCTTCTAGTGACTGGGGCTACATTTTTTTTTTTTTTTTTTTTAAACTGTTTATTTCTAACACATTTAGAATACATTCCAAACAGTGAAATATCATATGTAAATACATTGCGGTCACCACTCCTCTTAATATACGAGCAAAAATTCTACTGCTTTAAGATGCATCCTAGGGGGTTACTACAATCTTTAGAGCAAAATTAAGTGAGTACAAAATAGATGAATACAAAGCCCATGAGCTGCATGGTATAATGCTTGACAGATTAACTTCGTAAGTTCCAAGTACTCTGTCTCCTCCTCAGAGGGACTAAAGGAGAGTCCATTCTATTATCACTATAAGAGCACCAAGAGTGCTAATTCCATAATGATAGAGCTACCACATATTTAAACCGACTGTATTGGGTGCCAAACTAGTAAGTGACTAACTGCATTAACTACACACAGTAACCAAGCTTGGCCAGGTACAATCCAGCCTGAGATAGTATGTAATAATCTTATGCAACAGCAACATAGTTTTAACTTTAAACAAAATAATGGAGCTCAACTGGAGCCAATATAAAAATAGCCAGGAGAAAATGTCCTGAAGTTATATTGCTTGCAAAGTTCTGGATAGGTACTCATGACCTGTTCAATGGTTACAGCACTTTTTATGCAGCATTACTTTTTCTCTTCTCTCTCCCCCAAGAAATAATCCATTTGGTTTTTCATGACTCTTCTGAACAGCTTTTCTCCTGTTCCATTGGACGTCTTCTTCTTAGAGCTTGTTTCTGGGTCCACCTAAGTGTGTCCTTCGGGTCTGAGAATATGAAGATCTTGCCCTGGTGGATTATTCGAAGACACGGAGGGAAGATACTATGTTGGATCCCCACTTCGCACAGAAGCGCATTGGTGCCATCAAATTGTTTCCGCTACTGCCTGGTGGCAAAGCTGATATCCAAATAAAATCGCACCATCTCTCCCTCGCATAAGTGTTTTTTTCCTGTCTGGCAAGAGGGTCAAGAGATGGTCTCTGGTCGCCACCCCTGTCCATTACTGCTAGAACTGCCCGCAAAGCCTCAAGATTCTCAGGCCTACCTCTGGCTGCTATTCTATAGGCCTTCTGCAGTCCCTTAATGCATGCTGCAGCAACTTCTCAGAGTTGCTGTTGTAACCAGTCATGAAGAAACAGAATCAAATGGTCCCCTTCAGAGCCCTCCAGGAGACCTAATATACGTATATTCATTGCCCTGGTTTGATTTTCCAGGGTTTCCAGTCTCATCTTCAAATATCCATTTTCCTTCAGCATGTTGGTTACTGCTCCCATAGCTGCATCACAACGTTTCTTAGCCTGTACTGATTCCACCGTTACTAAATTCAGTGCGGTTTCCAAAGTAGAAACTCTGTTGGAACTACCATCGATTTTGTTGGATAGCCAGAGACTGATGAGATTAGTCTATTTTAAGACCAAGAGAATGTAACGTTTCTTCGCCTTCTGTTTCCATGTCTGCGGCCAGATGGTGGGGTGTAGACCACGTGGCAGTGGCACTAGCATTTTTTTGATTTTGCTCCGTCATGCAGGTTCCGATCTTTACGTGGATTCCCCATTTGGTCACTCCAACTCTCAGACAAATGAATCCACAAAACGTTGCACTGGTCAACCCAAAAGTCGCCTCTTTTAGCTACCAAAGCAAAGTGTAATGCTGAGCACTATTTAAAAGCCGCCATCTTGCTCTGGCTCAAAAATGCCAGTCGACTGAGGCTACTTTCGAACACTCAGCACAGGAATTACAATAGGTAACATCTTCATGAATTCCAGGCCAGTAAACTCTATACAGCAATCTTGCAAGGGTGTGATCCCTCCATGAGTGACCAACCATAGGACTATCATGTGCTATCTCTGTAACAGCTCTGTTCTATACTTCTGTGGTATAACCAATTGTTTTGTCTGTTCCTGTACCTGAGGTTTAACCCAAACTGTACAGTAACCCATTACATTTTTTTTTTTTAAACATTGGTCCGCCCTGCTTTGGTTTCACCCTCAGCTGCTTAAAATAACCCTGGAGAGAAAGTACAGTTAGGCAAGAACTTACCGTAACAGTAGATCTTCGAGAGGCGCTCTTGCAGTAGGTATTCACCAGTAGAACTAAGCCATCAGGATCCAACAGAAAAATATAACTAGCAGTCTCTGGCAGAGACCGCCCCCAACATCACCTGACCGACGTCAGTGCGCGCCAGTATAAGGGGCGGTCCCCACGCCCACCTTCCAGTTCTCCCACCAGAGGCAGACAGGGCATGACAAGAAGAGATGCCCCCTAAGAAAGGAAACTCGGGGGAAGGAGGGAGGGAAAGCAATACCTACTGCAAGAGCAGCTCTCAAAGATATACTATTACAGTAAGTTCTTACGTAACTGTACTATCTTCCCTCGAGAGGGCTTTTGCAGTAGATATTCACCAGTAGGATGGAGCCCCAAGTAGTATGGAACAAGTCTGAATCCAGGAAGGAGCAGAAAAAACATCCACCTACAGAAAGGACTGGCAGATAAGGGAGCTCAAGAAAGTAGCCCCTCCAAGACCGCCAACCCAAATCCCGTCCTGCGGCGAGAGGCAATGTCCAAGTTGTAATGCTTTGTAAAAGTATGTACAGATGTCCAGGTAGCGGCTGTGCAAATCTCTGCAGCCGACACTCCTGAAACAAGCAGCAGAGGCAGCCACCCCTCTGAAGGAATGCCCTTTCACTTGACCGGGAAGGGTTCTGTTGTACTTTTCGTAACAGAAAGTAATACAGTTAGCCAATCAATCAGAGAGGCACTGCTTGGAAACAGCAATACCTTCCCTCTTGGGTGCACAGGAAACGAAAAGTTGGTCCTTTTTCTTAAGATCCTTGGTTCTGTGAGTATAGTATCTCTGGATCCTATGAACACAAGAGTGTATGTAAAAGATACTCTCCCTGCTTGGAATGCTCCAGAAAAAAGACTGGGAGCTCAATGGACTGGTTCAAGGTGAATTCAGCCACCACCTTAGGCAAACATTTGGTGTTGATACGCATGGCCACAGTGTCTCTGTGAAAATCAAATACGGGATTTTACACATAAGGGCCTGAAGTTCGGAGATTCCCCTAGCTGAAGTACTGGCCACAAGAAAAAGCATCTTCCAAGAGAGGAAGCGCAAATCAGCATCGGGAGGCAGCATCAGCTTCTCCAAGATGAAACTGAGGTCTCAGTGGCAACAGGGATATGGATAGGGGGCTTCAAATGAAGAACCCCTCTGAGACCTCCAGCTGAGCAACCAACTTGTTCCCCATCAGAAGATGATAGGTTGAAATGGCCGCCAAATGCACTTTTAGCGAGGAGCAGTTAAGAACCAAGTCGTAGTGGTACCTTAGGTAATCCAGGATCCTGGCCACCTGGCAGGAAAATGGTTCCAAATCCTTGGAACATGCCCAAATGGAAAACTGCGTCCACTTTATGGCGTAAGTAGGTCTGGTGGAAGGCTTTCTGGCCTCCACCAGAATGTCAGCAACCTGAGGAGCAACACCAAAGTGAGTGGCGGCTACGTCTGTAAGAGCCAGGCATGTAGATGGGGGGATATGACACCTGGATGGACTACGGTCCCCTGATCCTGAGTCAGCAGGTCCTAAGATATTGGAAGAGGGACAGGGGGCTCTTCCGAAATCTGCTGCAGTAGAGAGAACCAAACCTGCCTCAGCCAGAAGGGAGCGATGAGAATCGTGCAAGCGCCATACGCCCGGAATTTGTTCAGAACCCTCGGAATCAAAGGTATTAGAGGGAAGGCATAAACGAATTTGTCCCTCCAACACAGACAGTGTGTCCTGCCAGAAAACGCCACGCCCTGGAGCGAGCAAGCACAAGGTGGGAAGCTTGGCGTTGCCGGGGCAGGCAAAGAGGTCCATCTGTGGCATACCCCACTGAGCAAAGACGCCGTCTACCACCTCCTCCATGATTTACCACTTGTGAGCTCTGGCCAAAGAACAATAGTGTTTTGTACACCTGGCACGTGGACCGCTGTCAAGATGTAGGTTGTGCTGTGATGCCCAATGCCACAACTTCATCACCTCCCGGCACAGGGGATAGGAACGAGTTCCCCCCATTGGCTGAGGTATCAGACTACACACATTATCTGACTGTATCTAAAGGCGACCGGGAAGGATGAAGGGCCTGAAGAGCATAGAGGACTGCCCTCAGCTTGAGTACGTTGATGTGCAACTGAATCTCGACATCTGACCAGCTCCCCTGGGTCTTGCATGATCCAAGGTGGGCTCCCCAGCCGGCCCCAGAGGCGTCCGTAGTCCAGGTCTGGAAGGGATGAGTGGAGCAGAAGGAAACACCCTGTTTGAAGCTCTCCTGAACCAACCACTATTGAAGAACCCTGATCATTGGGTCAGAGATAAGGACTTCATGATCCAGATCATCCAGGCTTTGATCCCACTGAGCTATGAGGGTCCACTGCAAGAGCCGGATATGGAGCCATGCCAGAGGGACAGTAGGAATGGTGGCTACCATAAGGCCTAAAAGGCAAAGGACCTTCCAAGCAGAGACCCATTTTTGAGAGGTCAGGAAACTAGCCTGAATTTGCAGAGTCTCTATTCTGTCTGGAGGGAGGAAAGTCCTGCCCAGGGTGGTGTCCAACACTACCACAATGAACTGCAGCCATTGGCATGGGACCAAATGAGACCTGGCATGACTGATAGCGATGCCAAGATTGGAAAATATCTCCAGAGTGAGGGAGAGGGAACGCTGAAGATCCTCCCAGGAAGGGGCTGCAATCAGTCAATCACCCACGTAGGGAAAACCTGGACCCCTCGGGTACTCAGGACGGCTGCCACCACTGCCAAACATTTGCTAAATACTCTGGGAACCGAGGACAGGCCAAAGGCAAGGGTCTTTAACTGGTAGTGTTCCTCCTGAAAACAAAAATGGAGGAACCAGCGGTGGGAGGGACATATAGTGATACGCAGGTAAGCATTCTGCATGTCCAGAGTACGTAGCCATTGTCCCAACCTCAGTAGCAGGAGGAGGAGGTTCTACAGAGAGCATTATGAACCTCTTGCATTCCACATACAAATTGAGGGAGACGAGATCCAGAATGGGCCTCAGATCACCAGTCTTCTTGGGCACTAGGAAGAAATGGGAGTAGTAATCTGCCTCCCGGTACAGCAGAGGAACGGGTTCTATCGCCGCCTTCAGCAGAAGGGAGCGTATATCCTCCAGCGCCAGAGTAATGTGCAGTGGAGGGAAAAAAAAAAAAAAAGACGGGTGGAGGTCTGTGGGTTTTTGAGTGAGCCTCTGACAAGCTGGAGAACCCTAGAGTCTGTCGTTATCCTCTCACATTCCGTCAGGTGGAAGGAGGAACTGCCCCACAGTGGCTCCACTGGATTGGGGGCCAGAGGAAGAGGGAGAGGCAATGAGTCAGGGGGCCGAGGGCAGAACTGGCGGCCACAGCTCCAGAAGCCTTACAGGACTTGGTCAGAGGAGTTTTGTGTCTGACACAGCTCTACGTTTATTTAGGCGTCGTGACCGCGTCTGCTTATGCAGTAGTCGATTTTGACATAGAAAGGAACGCCACTGTCCTTGGGTAGTAATGTACATGAATTCCACCGATCTCAAGGCTTTACCTTTATTTTGAAGATCGGTGATGTCTTTGACATCACCACCAAAAAGGACTGACCCCAGAAAAGGGTGTCCTGAATGGCTGTTTCCACCTCGGGCACCAGGCCAGAAATATGGAGCCAGGCATGGCGGCATAATCCAATGGCGAATGCCGAACTCCTGCCAGCTGTGTCCAATGCGTAAGGTGGCCCGGAGCATATGTCTGCAGGCAGATCTAGCCGGGTGAACAAGGTCCCTCAGCTCCTGCTTGGTCAAAGAGTCTGGAAGAGTCTCCAATTTTGACTCCACCTGGCTGAGAATGGACTTCTGGTAATAACCATGTAGGCAATGTAATTGAGGGCCCTAACATCCAGGGTACAGGAGGCGAAGACCTTCTTCCCATACTGGTCCAGAAGCTTAGATTCCCCATCAGGAGGAGAAGCACTCAGGTGCTTAGGCTTAGCGGTTCTGTCATGGGCAGCACAGATAACAGAATCCGCCTTGGAGTAAAGGCTAAGGAAATCCTTGCCTTCAGGACATTGATAAAGCCCATCAACCTTGTGAGCGAGTGGAGCTAAGGAGGAAAGCTGTTTCCATATAGTTGTGGCAAGGTCTTCATGAGGTTCGATCCAGGGTGGAATCAGGGTGGGGGAGGTTTCAGCCAAATCTAAGTGTTCACCTAACCCCAGCCATTGAGGATCCTGCTCCACCATCTTCCAGCAGTCATAGGCCACCTGGATGATCAACAACTACAGAAAGGAAGGATCTTCCGGAAGGGATTTAGGAGAGTCTTTCAGTTTGAGGGTCTCTGGAGTGTGAGGCTCGTCTCCTGGGTCAGAGGGCTCGAAGTCACTGTCTGACTCCAAGGACTCTTGAGAACTCGAAGAGATTACAGGAGGAAGAGGGAGTCTGACCAGTCTGGAAACATCCACAGGACAAGATAACTCCCTGGGGTGAGAGTTAGCAGACTGTTCTGGTATGGTGTCCGGTAGAGGCGGAGGGGTCTCCGCCAGCAGACGCTTATCCAGCTTCAATGCGAGCTGGGATTTGCCCTCAGCCCACCATGAAGACAGGACTGCTTTCAAGTCCACCTGTGGTTGTGGAGGATGACGACTTGGGAACCAGTAGTTCAGAAACCCATAATATTGGTAACCGAAGCATGACAGCAGGAAGCCTGGGCCAGGAAATCCTGGCATCAGGTACTGTGGCGTCAGGCAACCCAGCGTCGGATGGCCCAAAGGGGCAGACAGTCCTGTTGGGGGCCCAGTTGGGGGACCAATGGGCCCAGCATCGGCCTCACTGGCAAGGGAGTAGGAAGCGATGGCCCCACAGGAGGGTCCGTAAAAACGGGCCCTAAAGGCCCAGACATCAGAGCTGATGGGCAGCTGTCTGGCGCAGGCAAGCCAGAAGGCGACCGCGTGAGGTCCAACATTGGGGGGGGGGGGCACCCCAGATGACTGAAGTGTCCCTTGGACCACTTTCCCCATGGGTGAGGGAGGGAGGGACCAACTCCAAAGAAGGGGACGGAACAGTCTCCATCAGCAGCTGATCTCTAGTCAAGGTCGATGTGGTAGTGGGTGATAAAGGTTTGCTGACTTCCAGGTAGCAGCTAGGCAGATCTCCTGGATAGGGATGTCCATGGAAGCAGCCACCGATGCAGCAGTATGGCGAGTTAAATGAGCTCTTATCCCTCTGGGAGGCTCCTTGCCCACCAACTCATAGCACAGACCTATGCATGATGTAATCCATCTTGCTATTGTCCATTTGGCTGCAGGTCTGCCAGAAGCAGCTTCAGCATAGGTGGCAAACAGCGGGAGAACCTCTCCGCGAATGTCCACCGTCCTCTCCTTATAATAGGAGAGAGCATGTCTCGGGTCCAAAGCATGGAGCCTGTACTCTGCATCAGAGGTGTAATTAGGGTAGTATACCAGCAGAGTCAACACCTGGTTAAGGTGAAACTGACCATCTTCGGACGGAATTTCAGGTGGGGGTGCAGGACAACTTTATCCCTCTAAAACACCAGATAAGGAGTCCACCAAAAGTGTCTGGAGCTCCCGGCCGTCTTCCACAAGTGTGAGAGCTCACACTTGTGCCTGGGTTTGAATGGCTTGCTCATAAGTTTTGCCAAAACCAGCAACAGATCCCACGGAGGTGGAGGTTCACGCACCGGAGGGGATACGTGATCCAGGCCTTTGAAGAAGCGCCCGACCAGTGTCTACTGAGCCAATGTCGGCTGACCGGGCCCAAGGCTGGTAAGCAGAAATTGCTGCCAGATGCACCCCAAGGGTTGCTGACCACAGGTAGTCAAGAATGTTGGCCAAAGAACAAGATAAGGGGTCCAGACCCTTAACCTGACACCAAATGGAAAATCTCTTCCATTTGAAGGCATTAACATTTCCTGGTCCATTTCTTTCAGGATGCCTCCACCATGGTGTAAACATCTACGGAAAGACCCAAAGCCTGGAACTCTAGCCGTACAGGTACCAGGCTGTGAGATGCAGGGATTGAAGGTCCGGATGGAAGACCTTCCCCTGGTTCAAAGATACCAGGTCCGGCCGTGTACAAAGCCGCCCCGGGGGCCTGGAGCTGAGGAAATCTGGATACCAGAATGGGCGCGGTCAGTCTGGGGCTACCATGATTACCTTTGCCTTGTCCCTCCTTACCTTGAGTAACACCTTGTGGATCAAGGGAAATAGAGGAAAGGAGTAGAGGAGGCCGGGGGTCCACGGCCTCGAGAAGGCATCCCCCTTCAGCAAGCCCTGCTGGGGAGAGGGGGCATGAGACAGTCTCAGCTTGATGTTTTCCCTGGAGGCAAACAGGTCCACCATCGGTTTGCCCCAATGGAAGAACAGGTTGTAAGCTACCTTTGGATGGAGAGACCACTCGTGGGATGTCTGGCCTACGCGGCTGAGAGCATCCGCCAGCTGGTTCGAGGCTCCTGCCACATGGATAGCTAGAAGATCCACCTCCCACCGGCTCATGAGGATCCAGATGCGGAGTGCCTCCTTGCACAGCAGATGGGAGTGCGTGCCGCCCTGTATGCCGAGGTAGTACATGGTCGTGGTATTGTCCGTCTGGACTTGAAACACTTGACCCCAGAGCTGAGGAGCAAAAGCAGACAATGCCAGTCTGACTGCTCTGAGCTCCAATACGATGATATGGCATTGGGACTCAGAGGGTCCAGAACCAGTGGGCCCTGTTGTCCCCCATGTGGGCTCCCCAGCACGAGAGAGGCATCAGTCGTAAGGAGGACCATCAGCTCGGGGCGGACAAACAGGATCCCTTACCGCAATCAGTCTGGTGCGGTCCACCATTGGAGTGCCTCCCACATCTTCTGGGTTACAGTGATCAGCTGGTCGAAGTGACCGTGGCGCTGAGTCCACTGGGAGCCCAGCTCCCACTGTAGAGGGCGCATGTGCAATCTGGCCCAACGGACCATGGAGGTGCACACCGCCATGTAACCCAGAAGGCGCAGAAAGTCCCAGGCAGGGTGCAAATGCCCAACCAATAATGACTGGGCAAAGGAGGAAAGAACCTCCGCCCTGTCCCCCGGGAGCCGAGCTCTGGCTTGACAAGAATCGAGCTCTGCCCCGATGAAGCCCATCACCTGAGAAGGCACAAGTTCCGACTTGGCCTCGATCAGGAGGCAGAGTTGGGAGCCGAAGTTGGGCCGCCACCACTGCAATGCATTTGGAGAAGACCTGTGGGGCAGAAGACAGGCCGAACAACATGGCTCGGAACTCATACAGCGTCCCTTCGACCCTGAAGTGGAGGAACCGCTGAGAAGAGGGACAGATTGGGACGTGAAAGATCGCGTTCTGTAGATCCAGTGAACAGAAGCACATTTCGCTCCAGAGATGGTATGATCTGGTTCAGCGTGACTACCCGAAAGGTGCAAGACCCGAGAAACTGATTCAGGTCATGGAGCTCTAGAATGGGGCACCAACCCCCTGTCCGCTTGGGCACCAGGAAGTACCTGGAGACAAAGCCTGGGTCTGTTGGAGAATCCGGCACTAGAGCTACTGCCTCATTGCGGAGGTGATGAGCTACATCGTCTTGAAGAGCCGACCGGGTGCAAACGGAAATCTGTTCCTCCTGAGGGTGCGGGCTCAACTGGGAGGGTACTGCTCGAATTCTCGAGGCAGTCCCCGACAAACCACTGCGAAAACCCACCTGTCCGAAGTGATAGCGGACCAGGAAGAAAGGAAGTGGCAGAGCCAACCCCCCACTGCAGGACCCAGAGCTGGTGTGACGGGTATAGGGGTGGCAACCCCCAACCCGTCACTGATCAGGCTTAGAGGAGAAGGAGGCTCCAGGACTTGAAGTCCAAGCTTGGGCCGAGGGCGCCAAGCTTGAGCCTGCTGCTGATGATGCTGCTGACCTCCTTGGTAGGAGGGCTGCCGAACCGCAGAGGAAGAATGCCGAAAGGGCTTCTGCTGGTTCTTGCCCGAAGAACCTTTGGCAGAAGTGGCATCCAAGGTGGCGCTGGACTGCTCTATGAGCAGTAGGTGACCAGCCCTTCCTGGATCGAACAGGTCGGTCCCCAGGAAAGGCACATCAGCCAACTTGTGCAGAGTATCCACCTGGAAGGAGGAAAGCCTCAGCCAAGCCCTGCGGCAAGAGGCCACTTCGGCGGCCATCGATCGGGCACAAGAATCCCCTATGTCCAGGGCCGTCTGGAGCTGCTGTTTGGCAACAGCATGGCCCTGGTAACTGAGCAGTTTGATCATGGTCTGCATGTCCGCAGTGAGATGAGGGAGGACTTCATCCAATGACCCAAGAAGGGCATGAGAGAAGTGTGCCATAATGACTGCCAAGCTGGCCCGAAGGCCCAAGGAAGAGGTCGCTTAGACCTTTCGGTCAGTGTTGGCTAAACTGCCAGTACGTCCGATCACGGAGGTGGTCACCAGGCGCTCGGTCAAGGTGTTCCATGAACCCGCAGGGACCCCATGGGCACCGCATACTTGCGGGCAGACGGTGCTGGGCATGAGGCAGGGTGCTGCCAAAGTTCAAGTGGCGGGCCAAAAATGGCTTCGGACACTGGAAAGGCCTCCATCAAGGCATTCAATCTTCAAAATATCTGTGAGAGGGTACGCCCGCCTTTTTCTGGATGGGTTCCAGGGGCATTCCGGTGGAGTCGGAAATGAGATGGAGAATCCCTTGAAAGGAGGAAGGTTCTTCCTCCATCCCAACGGATGACTTGTCATCCCCAGATGAGAGTGGAACCCAGTGACAGAGTCCGAGGAATCATGATACAGCGGTCTACCGCCTAAATCACCCTTGATCCTCCGAGTGAGATCCGGGGTGACCGTAACAGACAGACGGGGAAGGCCAGTGTCTAGTCCGTCCTCTTTCGATTTAGCCCCTCCATTAGGCGGCAGTTCCACTGGAATAGGTGGAGAGACTGTGATGGGCCGAACTGGAAGACGGAAGGGCCCCACGGGTGGAGGAACCAGGGAATTCGGTTCCAGAGGGGTCGGCTTCGGCCTGGGAGGCGAAAGCCAAGTCATGTCCGGGGTAGGCAGTGGAGCCGGTCAGGATCAGCTGTTGCCACATAAGAGCCTCATAGCACCGAGTTTCCACCGGAGCCTCTCCTCGTCCGAGGAGGATGAGGACGACCTGTGACATCGCCTCTTCGAGCACTTAAGGCTCTTCCTCGGTCATTCGGCCAGGGGGTCCTGGATCGTGACAGAGACTGGGGAGGCAGACTCGGTCGATCGGGAGACACCGGTGTGATCAGTGAAAACCTTGCGTCTGGAACCAGGTCCTTGATGGGGACACCAGCAGGCTGCGTTCTCTTCATCCGGAAATACCAGGACCGGAGTCCATTTTAGGGAGTAGTCGGCACCGACCGGTGACAAAGGGTTGATCGGGTCAAGGATAATTTCGACCTAGCTGGCCACGTCCTCTGTCCCCTTGCCAGACGGAAGATCCATGAAGCCGGGTGCCGAGAATGCAATCTTGACAGAGGTCAAGACCAAGTGTTCCTGGGACTCTGACCTTTCTCGATCCCAAGAACGTCTTCACTGGGAAGAACAAACGGGTCCTATCTCTCTTACGAGTGCGGGAGGAGGGAGAGCCCGAGGGCACCTCTTCCCTGGGTGGGGAGAGAGACTGGCACATCTCCATAAAGGATCCCGAAAAGGTGTAGCCCAGGTTCAGCGGGCCGAAGAAGCTTCGACTGGTCGAAGCGCGAGCGGCTTCTTCCCTCGAATGCCTTCATCTGTTGCAGCTGATCGGCAGAGCCTGCGGCAACTGCCCACCTAACCTCCTTCGACTTAACCGGAAGATTCCTTTTTTCCGGTCTCCCCAGCTTAGGGCGTGCCTTACGGTCGTCCAGGACGTTGGGATGGAAGGCCAAGCAAAAGTTACACAACGAGGTGTCATGGCTGACCGTCTAGGCAGTAGACGCACGTGAGGTGGGGATCGGTGTGTGACTTCTTCTGGCCTCAGGGACATCGGCGAAATCCCAGAGAAGATTTCTCCTCCATGATCAATGCTGCAAAAGTGCACTCGCTAACTCGAACAAGTTTGAGAGTCGGTAAAACCAATAATTTGAAAGCCAGGGACTACGCAATGCGAGAGCACAAGGGAGGCAACCGGCATCTTCCAGCGGAAAGGAAGATCTGGCATCATGGGACAGAGCCAAGGTATACACCACCCGGGTGGGTGGGAGAAGCCAGCTTGAAGACTTCCGGCAGATTTAAAGTGGAAGGGGACAATGACAAATAGTGTGGATGAACAACATATCCATGCTCTTAGAAGAACTATTTTGGTGAGAAAGAGGATTGAAAATCAAAAAAGGGCAAATACTTATCCAATATGGCAATGCTAGCAGGGCTGTTCTTCCGCGAGGACCGACTGTCACAAGCTGGCGGCGGGAAAAAAAACTGGAAGGCGGGTGTGGGGACCACCCCCTTTATACGGACACGTGCTGTCTGTCAGGTGACGTTGGGAGCAGTCCCCCCGCCAGAGACTGCTAGCTAGAAGATTTTTCCATGGGGTCTTGACACTTGACGTCTTAGTCCTAACTGGCGAATACCTGCTGCAAGAGCCCTCTCGAAGTAAGAGACATAGTTATCTTGTGCTGAAAGAAAATCAGTTATCAATTTAGTTTCAGCATTTTCATAACAACCCTTCATGTCCAGTCATTTGTTGCAACAGCTTCTTCATGCAGAGTCTTTCTTTCCTGGATTTCCAGATCTTGGAGCTGTGCTCAAATGTGCTTAAAGTCTGAATCAAAATCTTTGAAAGGTAAAGTGTCTTCTTCGTCTGAACTTTTCTTTGCCTGTGCTCTTGTCACCACTGCTGCTGAAACATCAGGATTTATTCCCTCTTTGATTAGCCAACTAAATCCTAGAAAGTAATTTCCAATAATCACAGGTATAGGTAAAAGTGGGTACTACCTCCACTTTCATTTGGTGCGACACACCCTAAATGGTCAGTCACTTGGCTGGTGGTATAGTATCGAGTGTCCCCCCATCGATGCAGATGACACCAGTACCTGGTCCTTTTGCACAGTGTTGTCCCAGCACTTCAACATGCACTAGGTTCTGTCTGCTTCACAAATCGATGAGTCCCTTTACAGTCTTACCCCCACCTTCACATCTGTCAAGTACTTGCCCCAATTTGCCAAGGATAAATCTGCTCCAGTGCCACTTTCCTTACTGGGGTGGTTTCTTGCAATATGACCTGACTTATTACAGTTATAGCAGATAATGACTTTGGGCATAGATTTGTTACCCCCACCAGAGTTCTTATCAGGTTTGGAGTTTAAATGGGGAAAAAGTGTCTTACCGGTGCTTGGCTGTTACCTTGCTGCTCTGGCATCTGTCTGGCCATTCGGTAGTCCTCAGCCAAAGAAATAGCCTTTTCCCCACTCTCTGGTCGGTGTTCCTTTACCCAAAGCTGCACATCTGTAGGCAGGATGTTGATGAATTGCTCCATGGCAAATGTGTCTATCTGTGAGACTGTTTTGCTCTCTGGTTGAAGTCATTTTATCAGGAGTTCGAGTCGGGTGAAGGCTTTGAGGATTGTCGACCGAGCTACACTTCAGAGATCGAAATCTCTGCCTGTAGGTCTCTCCAAAGATGTCATACCTTTTCAGGATTTCGCTTTTCACGAGGTCATAGTTTTCTGATGTAGTGTTCATATTGCTGTAGGCAAGTTGGACTTTCCCTGTCAAGTAGGGTAACAGTTTGATTGTCCATTGCTGCTTTGGCCATTGGCAGCCTGTGGCAGCTCTTTCAAAAAGTTGTCAGGTAAGCCTCTATCATCCAAGGGTCATAACTTTTTAAGTTTAATGGCATTTAAGTTGCACTTTGTTGCTCGTCTGGATCTGTGCCGGGTCTTCTGCCTTTTATAACTTGCAAGGCATCCAGACATCGCCACATCTCTTCTCTCCTCCGTGGTTCTAAATGTTGAATCTTTTTTTCTCCGTTTCTCAGTCTTTTTGTTGTATAGCCCACAATTTGAAAAAGTACATCAGGCTTTCAGGTTCTGTCACTGCCTGTTCTTTTTCCATAACCTGTGCTGGATGTACAATCTCAGCTTGGACTTCTGTGTCTGCTAGTTTGGCTGCCAATCTCCTGGTAACCTTTCCTGGACTTGCTGCTGTAGAATCCATATGTTCCCCTCTGTGCCTTCCTGGTACTAGGTCCAGTACCCACGCACAAAACTCCCGTCTTAGAGTATGCACAGCTTAAATTTCACTGCCAACATCATCTGTCAACGAGGCACATGTCAGGAAGCATAGGAAAACCAGGAGCAGTTGTAGAATTCATCAAAAAATATTTATTTACACCAGCTAGCAGTAACAAAAAAATTAAACTTGTTCAGTATAACTATTTACAAGGCTACATAAAATAGTTTCCATCAATCTGTGTCCCTTTTCTCTCAAACAATTGCAGCTCAGCTCTCTTACAAGTCCTTCCAACCACCATTCTTAACAAGCATCCTGTTCTTGTAAGTATCAGGCACGTGCAGCTAGAACAGAGTGTACCTGAGCCGAGGCCCCTTTTCCACAGCTCTTCTGCAAAAGACTTAAAAATTTTCACTCGGGTAACCCCTTGAATTTTCAATTAGCTTTTTGCAATCATTTCAAACCACAATCATATACATTTCAAAAATTAACACTATACATTTTCTAAACAAAAGGGATCCCAATATCAGTTACATTTCCATACAATGATTGCCCATATTTTTATATTAGCAGATATGCAAGGGAGGAAAAACAGGCAGCAAGAGAGGACTGAGAGGCAAAGAATTGTGAGACTGTCAGGTTGATTAAGTCCTAGGTACCACAGGAAAATTTGGTTGCACAACCAGGCAGACAAGAAACATGAAAAGGAACACAACAGATCCTTACATTTAAACTTTCTCCACAACTTGGGACAGGGTCTTATTCCACCCTGTCACAAACTCCAGCATCATCTCAGTTCTCCCACCGGAGACCCCGGCATGCATAAATAAAGGAGGGCTGAGGAAGAAGCAGCCACCAGGGGGATGGAGGGAGGGAAAGCAGCACCTAGTGCAAAAGCACCCATCGAAGACCTACTGTTACAATAAGTTCTTCCGGAACTGTACCATCTCACTTTGAAGGGGTTCTTGCAGCAGGTTACACCATACAAAAAAATTACTCACTATAGAAAAACGAATACAAGTCACTTAGCAAAAAGTCATTAATTTGACTTGCTACTGCTCAGTGGAAATATCTGGTATTTTCACACCCCATGTATGAATCCAAGGCTTTTTTAAATGTTCCATGCTTAGACTACTGACTAGCCAATTAATCAAGTTATTCTAGATAACAACTCTGATTAAACCAATGACTTATTTTTGTTGTTTTATAAAACTCCCCTTTGAGCTAGTAATTATTGAATCTTGAGATTTTGCCCTTGTCCTTTTTTTACTAGTCCAGTAGAGGTCCAAATAATATTGCTATGAAAGGCTTTGAATACATAACATAGGTCACCCCTAAGTCTTCTATATTTCAAGGAATGTAAACCAGTTTCTTGTAACCTTTCATTATATGGCATGTCCTTTATTTTATGTACTTTTTCATAATCCTAATAATTTACCACTTGACACATCCTGCTTCCTGGACTTCCTCCAGCTAATGAGTTTGTTAGGCCTTACACAGGTTGTTACCTCCTCGACCCATATTGGTGGTCCATTCATTGGACTCTGTTCCTCCTGAAGATGGAGATCTCCGATTTGGTGGTGGAGCCAGTCAGGTGGTCTGACCATCACTCCACTGGGTTCAGTTTTGTGGCTCCCCCCAGTAGGCCTGTCCCTACAGAGATGGTCCGGTACCCCCCTTTGAGGGGGTGTTATCCCAGATGGCCTAATGGCGGTGCTGGATCTATGGGGTGAACCAAGTGAATGCATGGATTCAGGGGATCTAGTACTTGCCTATAATAAGGCGGTAGTGGCGGCCCTGGATTCCAAAGCTCTTGTTCGCGTTCGTCCTCTCACTCTGCATTCAAGGTCTCCATGGTTTGATGAGACCTTGAAGGAGTTTAGGAGAGTGGGACGAAGGCTAGAGAGGAGCTGGCGGAAATCGGGCCTGGAGTGTGACAGACAGATTGATGGACCATTACGTGGCCCATCAATCAGCAATCACCCGTAAGAAGGCAGAATTCCTGTCCAGTGAGATTGCTGCTGCACAGAACCTACCAGCTCAACTCTTCCAGACTGTGGACAGATTGTGTAACCAGTGTGAAGAGTTTGCTCGGTTCTTCACAGATAAGGTTGCCACAATCAGATCCAGCATCTGTCTGGCTCCCTCTAATGGGAGCTGTGGTGCTCGGCAGGAGATGTCAGGCGTCCAGTTTACCTGGTCCGAATTTAGCCGACCCTAAATCACTGACATTGTGATGGTCATCCCAGATGCTTCGAACAACCAGCTGTAGCTTGAATCCAGACCCCACACGCCTTCTTGTAGGATGCATGGATGAGATCGACCCGGTCCTGACTGAGATAGTCTGGAGGTCACTGGAAAGGGTTGGGGGATCTTCCCGGACCCCTGAAGGAGGCAGTTCAGCCCTCCTTAAAAAGCCCTCCCTTGACCAAGACTGTCTGGCGAACTACAGACCTGTCTCTAATGTACCCTTGGTGGGTAAGGTTATTGAGAAGGTGGTTGCATCGCAGCTTGATGATCATTTGACCAGCCACAATGTCTGATTCTCTCTAGTCAGGATTTAGGAAGAGACAGCACTGAGATGGCCCTTGTCCAGGTACTAAGACCCGTTCCATCTTGGTCCTCCTCGTTCTCTGTAGTGTTTGACACTGTAGACCATGATGTGCTGTTGGAGTGCCTGTGCTTCACCTGTGGACTGTCTGGTACGGTCCTCGGGTGCTTTCAATCTTTCCTCGAGGGTAGGACTCTAGTGGTGTCTGGGATTTATTCCTCGGCCCTGCTCCCACTATCCTGAGGGGTGCCGCAGGGCTCCATCTCGTCACCCATGTTTGCAGTTTATATGCTGCAGTCGGGAGAGATCATTAGGCAGTACGGTCTGAGTTTTCACTGCTGTGCAGACAATACTCAGCTGTACATGTCCTTTGTACCAGTCAGGATGTGTTCCTCTCGGTATTTTAACAACTGTCTAGCAGAGATCCAGGACTGGATGAGTGTGAGCTGGCTACGTCCGAACCCGGCTAAAACTGAGGTGCTGGTTGTGGACCCAGATCGTCAGGAGGTGGGTTTGTTGGCAGAACTATCCTCTGGACTATGGCTTGGGGGTGTTCAGCGGACTACCTCAGACCGGGTACGGAACCTGGGCGTTATTTTTGACGGCTCAACCCGTAAATCCCTGGTGTCAGCAGTTGTCAAAACCTCTTTTTACCATCTGAGGAATATCGCCCAGGTGAAACATCTGGTTCCTCGTGATGATCTTCCAACGTTGGTCCACACCTTCGTTACCTCTTGCCTTGACTACTAAAACACAGAAACATAGAAGTTGATGGCAGATAAGGACAGAAAGGCCCATCAAGTCTTCCCATTTCTTTTTCTACCTTATAAATGTGCCATCGGCCTTTGCTCTGTCAATGGCCTATCTATTCATACTCATCTGTATTGCTCCCTTATGCCTATCCAATGCCTGTTTGAAGCCCTGCACTGTATTCATATCCACCACTTCCTGAGGTAGGCCGTTCCATGAATCCACCACCCTTTCTGTGAAAAAATTTCCTCACATTACCCCTTAATCAACCTCCCTCTAATCTCATGCTGTGTCCTCTTGTCCTGCTATTTTTTTTTCATATTGAAACATGTCAGACTCACCTTAATGCCCTTAAGGTGTTTGAATGTTTCGATCATATCACCTCTTTCCCTCCTTTGCTCTAGGGTATACATATTAAGCTCCGTTAATCTGTCCTCATATGTTTTCTGATGCAGTCCCTGCACCATTTTGGTTACCCTTCTCTGACAGCCTCAATTTTGGTAGTGTCCTTCTGAAGGTGACCTCCAGTACTGCACGCAGTACTTCAGATGGGGCCTAACCAGCGTCTTGTAAAGCGGGATTATTATCTCCCTCTTAAGACTTGTGATACCCCCCTACTACTACACCCCAACATCCCTCTAGCCTTACCTACTGCTTTAGTGGTCTGCTTGGATGATTTCAGGTCATCTGTGATTATGCCCAAGCCTCTTTCTTCCCTTGTAACTGTCAGCAACTCCCCTCCCAGCCTATAGGTGGCTTCAGGGTTTCTCTTCCCCATGTGCATGATCTTGCACTTGTGTTAAACCCCCGTTGCCACTCTTCCAACCATTTTGTCAGCTTATCCAGATCTCTTCTCATTCTGCCCACCCCATCTGGATCATCTACTCTGTTGCAGATCCTGGTGTCATTTGCAGACAAACCTTGCCCTCCAGTCCATATGCAATGTCACTGATGAAGATACTGAAGAGGACTGGCCCCAGGACTGATCCCTGAGGTACCCCTCTTATGACTTGCATCTCTTCTGACTGTATACCATTTACCACCACTCTTTTCTGCCCGTCAACCAGTTGACCAACTTCTGACCCACCCCGAGCCTACCCAGCTTATCAATCTTCTATGTGGAACAGTATCAAAAGCTTTGCTGAAGTCAAGGTAGGTGACATCAACTGTTCCCCCTTGGTCCACCACTCTGGTTATCCAGTCAAAGAAATCTATGAGATTAGTTTGACAGGACCTTCCTTTTGTAAACCCATGCTGTCTTGGATCCTGTGCTCCTATGGATTCCAGGTGTTGCACTATCCTTTCCTTAAGGAGTGCCTCCATAATCTTGCCCACTACTGAGGTAAGACCGACTGGTCTGTAGTTCCCTGCCTTCCTCCCACTCTTGTGGAACAGGATCACATGAACCCTTCTCCAGTCTTCTGGGACCTCTCCTGTGCTCGGAGACTCACTAAACAGTTCTGATAATTGCTCTGCTAGTTCCACCCTTAGCTCCTTTAGTACCTTGGGATGTATACCATCAGGTCCAATTGCCTTGTCCACCCTGAGGTTAGCGAGCTCTTGTAGGACCCTTTCTTTTGTGAAGGGACTAGTGCACACCTCCCTCCTCCCTCTGTCCATGGTGCTGAGCTGTGGGCCCTGCCCTACCATCTTTTCAGTAAATACTGAGCAGAAGTATCTATTTATGATAGATGTTTTTCATGGTCCTCGTCCTCCTCCTCACATGCCCCCTTATCCCCACTGATCTTAGCAATACCCCCTTTAGACTTTCTCCTTTCATTAATGTATCTATAGAATGTCTTGTCACCTTCTACTGGCCGTGCTAGTGTTTCCTCGGTTTGGGCCTCTGCTTGCCTTACTGCCTTCCCTGCTTCCCTTAGGGAAGCTTGGTATGCCTCCCTATCTTCATCCCGCTGCATTCCCTTATATTTCCTGAAGGCCAGCCTTCTGGCTCTGACCTTTTCTGCTACTGTTTTTGAGAACCAAAGTGGTTTCCTTCTTCTTTTGCACTTCCTTTTCTCTAACACAATGGGATGTTGCTTCAAGTATTGCATCTTTAATGCTTGCCCACTTTGCCTGTACCTCCTCACCTGTGTTTCTTTTTGCCAGGGTTAGCTTAACTCTGTTGGCCATCTTATCAAAGTCAGTTCCTCTTCAGTTCCATATTATTGCCTTGGAATGAGATGTTTTAGTTCTAGTGGCCAAATTGAACCATACCATGTGATGGTCACTGGCCCCCAGGTGACCTACCTGGAGATTCGAAATCCTTTCCCTGTTAGTACTAGATCTAGGATAGCCCTGTGTCTTATGGGTTGTTGTACCAGTTGTTTGAGGCCCTTCCACTGAAGTGAATCAACCATGTGTCTAGTTCTGGCAGATGTTCTTGCTGGTATTGACCAATCTGTATTGGGCATGTTGAAGTCTCCCATTATCAGAGTCTCCCCTTTAGCGGTCATGTTTTGTATATTTTCTAACAGTAATGTGTCTGTGTTCTCCCCCTGGTCTGGAGGTCTGTACACAACCCCAGTTTGTATGGCTGTCCCATTTTCTGTTTCCAGGGTGACCCACAGTTCTTCTGGCTCCTTATGTGTATTCTGAATTTCTGTAGCTTTGATATTTTCATTGACATACAGGGCCAATCCACCCACCCACCCTTTTTTGCACCTCTCTTCTGAACAGTACATAGCCAGGTACTGAAGTCTTCCTAATGGCTATTCTGTCATTATTGCCTGCAGGTCTGGGATCTTGTTTCCAAGACTGCGAGCATTTGTGTACCTGATTTTTCTATTGGCCAGATTTCAGTGCGTTAGTTGCTGGGCGAGGTCTGGCGTTTCCCCTGTACGTCGAAGGGGGAGCCAGACCTTTTTCCTTAACTGGTGATGAAAATGAACTACAAACATGCTGAACTCCTGTTTGACCACTAGCTGAGGGGGGAGGGGTGTTCTTTCCATTCAACGTTATCGGGTGCTGCACCACTCTCCCCATTTGCTAGTTTAAATATTCTGCAAAGACGTCAAACTTCTGCCCCAATGCACAGACTCCCTCCTTAGTCAGATGCAATGCCCTTTTCCTAGGGCCACCGGGGGCTGATATCCGCCGCTTGCACCTAGTGCAGAATGCGGCAGCCAGGCTATTGACTGGTACTTCTGGGACCAGTCATCCAACGCCTGTACTCCGTGGACTGCACTGGCTGCCAGTACAGTGGCAGATCACCTTCAAGGTCGGGTTGCTGACCTATAAAGCCCTACATGATCAGGGACCTAGTTACTTGCAATATCTCCTTCACCCTTACTGTCCCCTCCACCCTCTCAGATCCACCGATGAGGGATTGCTCGAGATTCCCAGAGTCCGTTTAAAGACATCTGGGGCCCAGGCTTTTGGTTTTGCGGCCCCAACCCTGTGGAATTCTCTACCTCGTCAGGTGCAAGATTGCCTGACTGTCCAGAGTTTTAAAACTGCACTTAAAGTTTATTTATTTAGCTTGGCATACCCAGATTTTTAGGCTGCCATTGTAATATTTATAGAGTTTTAAATTGTTGGATTTTAGTAATTGATCTGTTATGATTATGCTCGTTTTATATATGTACAAGCTCCTTGGTTTTCAGAAAGGTGCTTTTTACAAATAGATTGAAAAGGAGCTCCGTATTCTAGAATTGGTCTGATAAGAGTAGAATAAAGTGGAATCAGTACTTTTTGTCTACTTTTTATGTTCCTTAAAACACAAGCCATAATTGTTAGCCCTTATTACTGTCTCTTTTGCGTGCCGATTAAATTTCAATGAGTTATTGATTATGATACCCAAGTCTTTTTCATTATCAGTTGATTTAAGAATTGTATTATTGATAGTATATGAGTATTGTAAGTTATGTCCTAAATGTATGATTTAGCACTTTCATTGAATTGCAATTTATGTTGTCTAGTCCAGTTCTCTAATACATTAATTTGATCCTGGAAAGATTTTGCTGCATCAGAATTATTGACTATTGCACCTATTTTGGTGTTGTCTGCGTATCTTCATATCCACACATCTTGTTTGGTTTGCATACTGGAAATAAATATGTTGAATAATGTGGAGCTCCAGGATTGAACCTTGGGGCACCCTGCTAGTGACATTTCTCCATTTAGACATGTGTCCCCCGATACAGACCCTCTGTTAGATCGCCATGATGCTACCCATGATATGATTTTAGAATCAAATAATAAATCTTTTAAAGGGAAATGTCCATCTAGGATTAAATGAATCAATATTGTTACCAATGGAAATCTGCTTTACATAAGCTATTGACAGAGCCTGTAACACCTTTAGAGCCAGAATTATAACCCATTCAGTTGCCCCTCCCTTTATAGCTTCAGGCATCTATTTTCTAAGTCACAGGCACAGGAAATGACATCACATCAGGGGGAAACACATAGTCGATAAATATTTTAACCAGCAGAGGCACATTAAGCTGAAGCTTGAGTGCAGGCGCAATCAGAGCACAAGAAAGTTGAGTGACTTGCTCAGGATCATACAGTAATGCAAGTGGGGACTGTGGGATTCAAACCCAGTCACCAGATTTTCAGCTTAGAGCCTTAAACCACTGCACTATACTGCCCCTTTCAAGGTAAAAGAAAAAGAAGAGTTAGGCCTCTTGATGAGCTGTCACAACCAGCCACTTAGTCTAGTGACTGCACCTGGGAGTATCAGGGAAGTGAAAAGGTTCTATCTCAAAAAAGGGTCTACCAGAGATTTCCTGCTGGAAAGAGTGACAGTTGGAATCACGAAATGAAAAAACAAATCTGCTGTGTTTTTTTATTTTACTTTGGTGAAAGGAAACCCATTTCTGGATGGTGTTCAAATAAAGATTTTATTTATGTTGCAACCTTCAGAAGGAGTAGTGCTAGAACATGGGGAAAAGTGAGTTGTGTGTGTGTGTGTGTGTGTGTGTGTGTGTGTGTGGGTGGGGGCACTGTAGTAGTAGCAGACCATGATTGCTTCCCTTCTGACACTGCATGCATTTGGGGGCACTCTGAATGCTCCTGGGCAAATGTGGGGGGTGTCTACCCCCCACACGCACCTGTAGGTTCTGGCACCCACGTTCAGAAGGGTTCTGTATCTACTGCCATCTATCCTATCACACACCAACACAAAACAATTTTGTTACAACTTATTTACCCAGGATAGTCCAGCTGAGATATGCCACCTCATTTCCAGAGGGGTCCTGCTGCTATTCATTTCTGCTGCTAGGTGGACAGGAGCACTAGGGGGTTATGTGACTTACTGAAGGTCACAGTTAGTATTTGACTTTACTGAGGTTTGAAACTCTCACCTCCTGGGCCCCAAGCTTGTGCTCTAGCCACTAGATAACACTCCTACAAATGACAGAACATGATGCCAACAAAAAAAAATGTAAACACAACTACTTCAGTGTTAACAAATACTGGACCTAAATAGGTACAGGAACATAAATGTTTACAGTGTTACCACAGTAGCAGAATATTCTGCAAATCACACTGGCACTGAACATTTTACTAAACTGAAAGGTCACAAAACATTGTATAAAGCAATATAAACCCCAAAGGAGCTTGGAAACAGTTGGCACTGGCAGTACACAATGTTTGTTTATAGCAAGCCCTTCAAGATTAGAGACAAGTTCACATCCCCATGAACTGAGTAAAAGCATATTTGTTTCACTTCCTCTGACCTTCAAGGAGGCAGTATAGCGCACTGGTTTAAGGCTCTAAGCTGCCAACCTGGGTTTCAATCCCACAGTCCCCACTTGCATTACTGCATGACCCTAAGCTAGTCACTTAACTTTCTTGTGCTCTCAGGTCACACCTGAACTCATGCTTCAGCTCAGTGTGCCTCTCTTGGTTAAAATATTATCGATTATGTGCGTTTTCCCTGATGTGATGTCATGTCCTGTGCCTGTGATTTAGAAAATAGATGCCTGCAGCTATAAAGGGAGAGGAACTGAATGGGTACAATTCTGGCCCTAAAAGTGTTACAGGTTCGGTCAATAGCTTATGTAAAGCAGATTTCCATTGGTAACAATACTGATTAATTGAATCCTAGATGGACGTTTCTTTTTAATGTTTTTATTAATTCATAATAGGAAAGAGTTGAAGGCCTTAGAATAGTCTAAATATAAGATATCCACAGGCAGTCCTTGATCCAAGGCCTGGCCTACTGGCTTGAAGAAATCTAAAAGGTTTGTAACACAAGATCTGTTAGGAACAAAACCATGTTGTGTTATGTCCATTATCCCATGTTCAAAAATGTGATTATTTCAGCGTTTTTTTAATCAGTTTTTTCCATGATTTTTCCAACTATAGAGATAATGCTTCTCTGACGATACTTGGTTAGTTCTTTATTTCCCTTTTTAAAAATTGGGGTTACGTTAGCCAATCTCTATTCAACCATAACTTTGCCTGCTTTTAGAGAGAGGTTATATAAGTGAGTACGTGGACCTACTAATAAATCTGCTAGCTGCAACAGAAATTTAGGATGTATGTTATCCGGGCCTTGTGATTCATTGGTGTCCAAAGCTTTTAATTTGATAAGTACTTCTCTTTTGGTTATAGTGTAATTATTTGTTTGAACAAACACCTGATCGAGATTTATCATTTTATCAGAAGTGGCATCTTTCTGAAATAAGCTAGTGAAATACACATTTAAACTTTCTGCCATTTCTGTCTTGTCCTGAATGATGCTATTTACATTTAATGGTCCCATTTGTTTTTGTCCCCCATTTAAACTGCCTATATAACTATTTTTTTTTATTGTCCTTATAACTTGCTAATTTTAGTTCCATATTTGCTTTAGCTGATTTTATGTGTCTTAAATTTTTTTTTGCCAACAATTTATATATTTCTTCCTCTGAGGCGTCTCATTTTTACAATATTTTTTGTATGCTGCTTGTGTTTCCTTTAAGAGTGTTTTTATTTTATTATTAAACCAGTTGGGAATGCGGCTTTTTTGTCGTAGTTTATTTTTGGTATATGTTCTATACAGGAACATTATTTATAATAATCCAAGTGTCTTGCAAAGATGTTATTAATTTTTTCCTGCCAGTTCCATTCCGCCAAAAGTTTGTGTCCTGATAGTTTGCATTATTATAATCCCTCAAGTAAGTTTTGCCTGTTCTTTTGCAGTTATCCAATATAAATGTTATCATATTATGGTCACTATTGGATAAGGAACAATGTATACATATATCATGAATTTTTTCTTCATCTGAAAAAATTAAGTCTAATATTATTGTTTCTAGTTGGCACAGTGAATTTGGTTTAAAATTTCATTTAATACTGTTTCTAAATAACCATTTCCAGAATAATTATTCCAATTGATTTTTGGTAAATTAAAATCACCTATGATAATTAGGCTACCTTCTATATTTATATTGTCCATTACGTCTCAGAAGGATTTATTTTCTTGTGCACTTAATTTAGGAGATCAATAGCACAGCCCTATTGTCAATTTTTTATGCTTTGTCTGTAGCATAACCCATGTTTGTTCTACGTCTGAGTTGTTCAGTTCAAGAATGTCCTTTTCATAAGCATTTCATTTTATCTTTTTTTTTTTTTTTTAGTTTGTTTACCGGGTGGGTGCGCTAGCCATAAAATGACTATTTTCAGGCATAACCCGGGAGGTTACAGGGCAGACATTGCAGGTATAACAAACAGTAGATTACATCGAGATACATAAACAAAGTGCTGTGAAACACTGAACAATAGGCTAAGCAGCACAGGCAGTATACAGGGTATTTCGAAAACATTTAACAATAAGCTAAGCATTGCAGGTAGTACACAGGGTGGTCCTGGTAGGATCAGAGATTTTTACAGTCATAGTATGACAAAAAACACAGTAGCAAGAGTATTGCAGTAGTTGTCCTGAAAATGCGATTTAGAAAGTACAACAAAAATAGATAAAAATGTAGTCAAATACTGACAAGTGCAGGGGATAATGGGCAGGGGAATGGCGATTGTGAACAGTAGGGATAATAGCAGGTCAGGATAAGGAAAGGTAGGGTATAGGATAGGAGCTGGCAAAGAGAAAGGGATGGCTACAGGGGGCTAGTGTCAGGAGAGAGCACTAGGATAGGATGTACCGCAAGGGGAGTACTGTGGAGAAAAGGTAAGAGCTTTGGGATAGGCAAGATACCCAGAGGACTAAGGAGGTCTGAAACAGGAGCATCGGTTGGTGGAGCTGAGATACTGGCAGAGTGCTTGTTTAAGAGCACAGTATGTAGGAGCTAGCCGGATGTCCAGAGGGAGGGAGTGAGTTCCATAATTGAGTTGCATGGTGGGCAAAGGCTCTAGAGCCTTTGGTGACAACTGCATTTGGAGATGCATAGCAGGGATTTGTCAGCCAAGCGCAGGCTGTAGTTGGAGGTCTGGTAGGTGAGCAGCTCAGCTAGTGTTGTTGGGGTACGAGATCTCATGATGTTGTCAACAGTGGAGCAGAGGGAGTAAAGTCTAGTATCGCTGGGGGACAAGTTTAGATTCAAGTATAATAGACAATGGTGTTTTAGTCTGTGGGAGTCTGAGGTGAACTTGCAGATGTTATATATGACATCCCATCTTTGAAGATCTGATTTTAGTAAAGGTGCATAAGTTGCCACTCCATAGGTCAGAGTAGGTAGGAGTATGCTTCAAGCTATAGCTACTCTAATAGTAGGGGGTTAGCATGTGGCTAGTCGGTATGACATGCCTAGCTTGGAATTGACCGATTTGCACACGTTGATGTGGAGTTCAAAATTTAGAGATTGGTCAAAGGTGACCCCAAGGTATTTAAACAATGTTACAGGAGTTATGAGTGAGCCATCTAAGCTCATCTTGGAATGTCTTGAATTTAGGGAGGATCCCAAATAGCATAGACTGTTTTTGCCTCATTTAGAACAAGTTTGTGGTCCCGTAGCCAGGCTTGTGTGCATTGGAAATCAGAGGAGAGATGTAGGTTGATATCAGACGCATCTTTCGCACTGGCATACATGACTATGTCATCCGCATAGAGTAGAGATGAAGAGTCAAGGAGATTAATGGTGATGCTGTTGATAAAAATTGACAAGAGAAGTGGCCCAAGGATTGACCCTTAGGGAACGCCAATGTTCACCATCTTTAGGCCGGAGCATGTAGAATTGAATATAACAGTTTGGGCCCTATTTGACAGGTAACTGTTAAACCAACTGACAACACTGGGAGGAGCAACACCCAGAGAGTGGAGTGTGTCAAGGAGAAGTGGGTGATCTACCAAGTCAAAGGCTTTTGACATATCGATGAAAACTGCTCCTAGGAGAAGCCCCGAGTCCATAGCAGTGAGAGTGTCTGTAGTAAATTTGAGTAGGGCGGTTGTGGTGCTGTGACCTTTTAGAAAGCTGTGTTGTGCAGCAGTTAGGAGGTCATTGTCTTGGAGGAATTCAATGGTTTGAATGGCAACTAGCTTTTCCAATGTTTTGCTTAGAACGGACAGGATGGCTATGGGCCTGTAATTACAGGGGTCTTTAGGGTTGCATTTTTTTAAAGACAGGGGGACTCTCACCGTTTTCCAACGTCTGGGACTCTGCTATAACGTAAAGAGTGTAAAAATTCTAGCCAGGGGTCCGGCAATGAGAGGTGCGGCAATTTTTTGCAGCCTGAGCTCAATATCATCTGATCCAATGGCTGTGCTGTCAGAGATCTTTGAGAAGTTTTGTGACCTCCTTATGAGTAATGGCCTTAAAGCGAAAGGAGGGGATTTTTGATCGAGAGGGAGTTGAAGGACCCAGTTGATTCAGGAAGGGAAAGCCGATGTGCATTTAGTCAAGCCTGTAAACTGGTCATTAAAGAAATTAGCGATGGTCTGAGGGTTGTTGCAGTGGGCACCATTAAGTACCATGCCATTTGGGGTAGGGGAAAGGTTAGATTCCAGGAACGTTTTTATGAAGGACCAGAATTTTTTTGGATCCTCTGATACACTGGTTAATACATTTTTTGCAATAGGAGCTTTTAGCTGCCCTGATCTCCTTTTTGCATGCATCTCTAAGTGTCCTGTAAGTGTTGTAGTCTTCCTGTATGCCAGAGGACTTGAAACAGCTCCAGCTTTTATGCCATTTTATTTTGTTTATATCTTTTTAGCCATCGGGTTGGCTTCCCTTTGACTCAGTGTTATCAGAGGGATGCGAGTGTCCTGAATGACTCAAATTTGCAGTGAAGATGCTGAGCGCAGACCGCATGTCATAGATCAGAGAGAGAGACTGGACCACTCTAAGTTGGCTACATCATGACGAAAGCTTTCAGTATTCAGGTTAGCATAGTTTCGGATGGTGATGAAACATGTTTTTTGTGGGGGTGATGAAGCCAGCCCCCAGGAGCAAAAGATTGGATGATGGTCCATGATGGTATCTGCAAGAGTGCCAACACAGAGGATATGCTCAGCAGTTTACAAGCACCCAGTCGATTAAGGTGCTGGAGTTGGAGCTGGACGCAATCCTTGTAGGTTCGGCGATCATTTGATACAAGTTGTAGCTCTGTATTTTGGGTAGTGTGGTGGCCTGGCATTTTCCTAACCAGTTTATATTTATATCCCCTAGTAGGAGTACTTCATTTTTGCCAGACAGCATGGCCATTTGAGGAGCTCATCTAAGCCACAGTGGCCACTGTTTGGGGGGGTTGTATTCACAAATATGCAGCTTTTTTGCCCCAAGTGTAAGAAGGGAGTGAAGAGATCTGCACTGCGTCGTGGGTCTTGTGTTCAGGACAGTGAGATGCAGGAGACTCTAAATATATTGCAACGCCGCCCCTCTTTTGGTGGAAGTTCTATCTTTCCCTCCTACAACCTACTCTGGAACAGAGCACAGAGAATCTGGGACCATGGGCTTCAACCAAGATTCGGTCAAACACAGGATGTCAGGCTTGTATAGCGAGACTCGGACCTCTAGTTCAGGGAAGTTGTGCTCTAGGCTCCAAATGTTGTGGTAGACAATAAGGATGCCTTTAGTATTGTGTAGTAGAGCATCCGAGTGGGATAGGTGGCAAGCAGGGCCTGGGTTCGTTTCAGTGTCACTGGAGAGCAAGATGGCCAGTAGCAGGAGGTACCAGAGTTTCCAATGGTAAAAAGGAGATAGAATCAGGTGTCGTAGGAAGCATTTCTTTGCATCAGATACAGTGTGATAGATCATGCCTTTAATTATTAAAAGAGGTGTTGAGTCTCGTGGTAGTTCATGGATGCAGAGGAGGTTCGAGAAGTGAAAATCATTCAGAGGTGGCATAATTATGGTCTGTTTCGCTTCTGTATTGAATATTCTGTTAGACAAGTGGATCAGGAGTGGCACGATGGCTAGAAAGAGTAGGTGCTTAGATTGGTCCATGGCACTAGTTCCCATCGCACAACGTAGGAGGCATAGTTGTAAGTCAGCAGGTGTGTTCAGTCAGGCAGGTACTTAGCAGTGCATTCAGTGTCACGAGAAAGCTCAGCTGAAGTGATGGGGGCTTTGACCAATCAGCAGTCAGGCGCTTACAGTTCAAAATTCTGGGTGGCTTGAGTGGCAGCTAGGTGCCAAAGACATACCTGGGGAGTCACGGCTTTCAGTCGGCAGAACCAGCAGAATGGCTCGAGGCTGTGCTCTGGTGGCAGAGAGGGCTTGTCCGATGGTTGTTTGCTTGGGGGTGGGCAGGTGCCTCTTGTTGCTTTGCAGAGTGTAGGACTGGCCTGTAAATCAAGCACGGTCCACAGCGCACAAGCTCCTGAAGATGGTTCCTTTGGTCAGCAGGAGCAGACGTGGAGTCAGCAGTCCAGCAGCCCCAATATAAGGGACCAAAGGAAAATTAGGCACTTAGTCATCTGACCATACAGTGTCTATATAAGGCAGGGTCCACCTAGAGTGGGTGGGTGGGGAGCTGGCATGAAGTGCTGGTGGGGTAAGACTTTCAGCCGAACCAGCAGGCTGGCTCAAGGCTGATATCTGGCATGGGAGGCTTGGCCTGCAGTTTTCATTCATTTTTCTAGCCCTGCTCCAGCAGTCTGGAAATGGCGCGGGGGCAGGTGTTCAAGTCTTGCGGCTTCAAGAGGGTGAGAGTTGTCCGGCCCGAGAAACAGGTGGGAACCACGGCTCACGCAGAGGGGATGATCCTCAGAAAGAGCAGTGTCCAGGGTACATTAGAGTGGAAGAGGAAGGAGAAAATACGTGTTGCGCCTTTAACAGGAGAGACTGCTGTTGCCCTCTAGTGGCTTTGCAGTATAATTTGCAAATGGGAAAGTCGACAGAGTGCAATTCCACCCCCTCTTTTATCAGATTTCTTTAATGGGTCATATCCATCTATATTTTCAATCCAGTTATCCCTTTTAAACCATGTCTCTGTAATGCCACATATATCTAGATATTTTCGTTGTTTATGAAATTTCAATTTCTCATTTGATCTTTAAGCTTCTTGCATTTAAAAGTAATATTTTTATATTATATGTGTGTACATTATTTATAATGTTTGTTTAATGTTTAATTTGATTACACGTGGCCAAGATGCAGTCAATATTCTGATTAACTAGTGGGGAATTTATATTACAACCCTCCCCCTATTATTCAGTTTAAAAGCTGAGCTTCCATTTTTGATTTTATTATGTTACCCAACATTTGTTATCCTACTTTAAGATGGAGTCCATCTGTGCTGTACAGCTCATTATGATTGCAGAAAGTATGCCATGCATCGATGTAGTTTGGTCCCTCTTTGATGCAAATATTTTGTAGCCTAGCATTAATCCGCTCAATGGTATTGCTTTTTTCTATGTGAGCTTTAGGTATTAGCAATATGCTTGATACAAATACCACTGCACCCCTATCTTTAGCTTCACATGCTAGTTTATTAAAATCATCAGCTATGTCTCTCGTAAAAATGACCTACATCATTAGAGCCTATGTGAAAGGTGATCAGTGGGTTTGGGTTGGCATTGTGTAGTATTTTAGGTAGTATATTACATATATCTTAGATTTTTGCACCTGGAAAACTTGACATACAATTTTGTTTGGGTTGGAAAAGATTCCATCACAGTTTCTAATTTTAGAATCCCCCAGCACTATTTCCTTAGTTTCAATTCTAGCAGTATCCACATTCTCTGAATCTGGGGCAATGTCCATCAAAGGTGAATATCTGTTTTTGGTCTTAATTTCAGACTGTCATTGCTACTCTGTTTATTGTTTTTCCTATGTGGGATTGAATGCCAATCACCATCATCAGAACATGATGTCCTACTCTTTATTATCGTTTACTTGTTCAGTCTGGGATGTTACTTCCTGGTTCTCAGATTCTGTCACTCTTATTTATAAAAAGGGACTGAATAACAGTGGGCTCAATTGGTTGTGAAGTGTTAGGACTTTCAAGTTCCAACACCTCCTTCATGTTTGTAAGATCATTCTGGGCATTCGTTAATTTATATAAATAAGTTTCATTTAAAAAGCATTTAGTACATTGATTAATCCCCCATACTGCAGCAGATGTTTCTGCAAACATATTGCATTTTGAGCATTTAGTTATTGAACCTTCCTGGCACATCTTTAATAGTAGGGCATTAACGCTATCCATTTCTGCCATTATATGTAGTTTATTTTTCTGGCTTACGATCAAGTACCCTACTGGGGTAGTCAACTGACCTTAGTGTCCTCTCCTGTTCTCCGGATCAGTCAGACACGCGCCTGCGACGATGTGCGCTCACTTAGCGGTGAGTTTATATAGTGTCACATGACCTAGTACTGCACTGGAGTAATCCTGTTTCTTCCAGGGGATCACACAGTACGATTAAACTAATGCAGTCAGCCTCCAGTGTTGCACTGCCCAGAGAGATGGAATTTATGCTAATTATGGAACTCTCATTGGCTCAGGCCAGTTTCAAACTGCTGCCCTTCGTAACTGCTGCACTCGAGTGCTCAGATTCATTACACAGCCTAACCGGGTAAAGACCCTCTAACTGATTAAACCAAAAAAAAATCCCTTTATGAACATACCCAAGAAACCCACAAGTCCCAAAAGGGACAACATGAACCAACTGGTTAAAGCACTTTAATTTTGAGTAGTAAACCACATTAAAAGGCAAGACATAGATGCAGAACCAAAGTCTGACCCCCCCCTTTTTTTTTTTTTTTTTTAGTATAGGTATAGAGCTTTAATCGAACAGTGTAATCCCCTGGAAAAAATAAGATTACTGTAGTGAGTAATTTTTTCTTCCAACCACAGGAATCACAAAGTATGATTAAACTAATGCAGGCTACCAAGCAGTACACTTTTGGAGGTTGGGCCGAGAACCTCTCTTGAATACAGGTTCTGCAGCACTGCTGTGCCAAACCTGGCATCACTTCTGGACTGTATGTCCAGACTGTAATGCTTGATGAAAGTATGTACTGTTTTCCATGTAGCTGCTTTGCAGATTTCCAAAAGTGGGATATCCCTTGCAGCTGCTACAGATGCCCCTGGTGGAATGCGCCTCGAGGCCCAGGAGTGCTTCTTTGCCAACTTTACTGTAGCAGAACTGTATGCATGCCACTATCCAGCATGCAATGGTTTGTTTTGTAACAGGTCTTCCCTTACCCACGTCCCCATAGGCAAGGAAAGTACAGTTAGGTAAGAACTTACCGTAACAGTAGATCTTCGAGATGAGCTCTTGCAGCAGGCTACACCGCAAGGACAGAGTACCAAGCAGTACCAAAATGATCCCGAATGGGTCGGGAGGTAGAAAACTGGAACATGGAAGGAGGCTTCAGGACAGAAGGCCTTGAACCACTGCAAGACCAAATCAAGCTCTCCGCATGGAAGCAATGTCCAAACTGTAGTGCCTCACAAAAGGTGTGCACTGAACTCCAAGTAGCTGCTGCACAGACATCACGGAATGCTGTAAAGGAGGCTAAAACGCCCCTGGTGGAGTGACCCTTAACCGAGCCAGAAAGTGATGCAATGGACTAGCCATCTGGACAAAGTGTGTTTTGCCACTGGTGATCCCAGTGTTCTCTGGGCAAAGGAAACTAACAACTGATCAGATTTCCCCGAGTGTCTGAGTACGGCTGATATAGTATCTGAGCACTCTGTAAAGATCCCGGAGCATGAAGTAGAGCCTCCCCTCAATTAGAATGTTCCGGGTAATAGACCGGAAGGTTGATGTCCTGATTAAGAGTAAACTGTGACACCATCTTAGGCAGGAATTTAGGATTAGTCCGCAAGGACACCCTGTCCCTGTGCAAAACTAAATATGGCTCTTTTGCCATCAGAGCCTGAAGCTCAGAAATCCTCTGAGCAGAAGTAACTGCAACTAAAAACAATGCTTTCTACAACAGAAAACGTAGCTCGCAACCCGTGTCTGGTTTGAAGGGAGGCAATGTAAGTTTTTCTAACAAAAACAAAAGATTCCAAGGGGGGATAGGATCCCTAAAGGGAGGTTTAAGATGAAGTATTCCCCTCAAAAATGTCCAGGCAACAGATTTGCCATCCACTGATACATGACATGCTGAAACTGCTAAGAGGTGTACCTTAATGGATAAATAATGAAGGCCCAAATCCGACAGGGAGGGCATATATTCAAGGACAGCATTAAGCGGCTACAGGAGGGGGTCCAGACCCCAATTGGCAGCCCACAAACAAAAACTTTTCCACTTAATAGAGTAGGTGGATCTAGTGGAACGTTTACTAGCTGTGACCAAGACCTCGGCCACTTTAGGGGATACTCCATAGCATGCTGTGGCTACGTTTGCAGGTGCCAGGCATGCAGGTGCAGAGACAGGAGGTCTGGATGAACCAGTCTATCCTGCTCTTGCGACAGCAAGCAGGAGAACAAAGGCAGGAAGATCAGGGGGTCTACTGCTAACTGCTGCAGTAAAGGGAACCATATCTGATGAGGCCAAGGTAGAGCTACAAGGATCATATCCACTCCTGCTTGGAGTTTGAACAGAGCCCCTGTAGAAAAGGAAAGGGAGGGAAGGCGTTCAGAACCCTCCCTGTCCAGCAAAGGGACAATACGTCTCACCAGAAAACACCAGGCCCATGATCTAGCAAGCAGAAACTGGGCAGTTTTGCATTGCACGGTAACGCAAAGAAGTCCAATTCTGGACGGCCTCATCTTTGGAAGAGGTCGTCCGCCACTGACTGCAGGAGTTCCAATTCGTGTGTCTTTGACAGAGTCCAACTTAGGGAGTCGACCAAGACGTTTTGGACCCCTGGAACGTGCACTGCAGTGAGCAAGAGGCCGCGTTCCAGGGCCCAGAACCACACTCACAGCCTCTCGACAAAGAGGGTAGAAGCGAGTCATCCCCCCTCTTCTTGTTTGTTGATGTAGTAGACTGACTTCTTGTCCGACTGCACCAACAAGGAACTTGGATGAAGATTCAGGCGAAATGCTTGCAAGGCATATAGAACTGCTCATCTCCAGAATACTGATATGCAATGTCAGTTCCAGAGAAGATCATGCTCCTTGAGTCTGATGGTTCAGAAAATGAGCACCCCAACCCATGCCAGAGACATCACTTGTGAGAACCTGCAATGGGGGTCCCTTTGAAAGGGAACTCCTGGTTCCAGATTCTGTGGTGACAGCCACCAGGAGAGAGTCTCTACCACGGCTTTGGAGATTGAGACTGGCTGGTCGAGATCGTCCTCCCTTTGATCCCACTGTACCCTGAGGGTCCACTGAGGGACTCATGAAAAGGCATGCTGAAGGTACGGTCACTATGGCCGCAGCCATGTGACCCAAGAATTGGAGCATGGAATGAGTTGAGACCTGTTGAGCAGCTGATATTTTGTGCACCAACGATCAATGGCGTAATGCCTTATCTGGTGGGAGGAAATCCTTCCCTTGCTCCGTGTCTAGGATTGTCCCTATATTTATGTATTGAAGCCTCTGACAGTGTCAGAAGCGACTTGGCTATGTTCAGGGTGACTCCAAGGGAGCTGAACAGGCTGAAGGTGACCTTTAGGGTTTCCAGAAGCTGATCCCTGGTTGAGGCAGTCAGAAGCCAATCGTCAAGCTACGGGTACACGAAGTGACCCTGACTCCTTAAAGCTGCTGCCACTACCACTAGGCACTCAGTGAACACGCGCGGTGCTGCGAAAAGGCAGAAGGGCTAGGCCCAAAACTGGTAGTGCCTTCCCTGAAAGGAAAACCTCAGGAACCTCCTGTGAGCTGAAAGCACCAGAATATGGAAATAGGCATCCTGCATGTCTAGGGAACAGAGCCAGTCCCCTTGATGCAGCATGGGAAGAATGCCAGACAAGGTGACCATCCTGAACCTCTTGTACTCTATATAGTTGTTCAAGGGGCTCAGGTCCAGGATCGGGTGAAGATCTTCAGTCTTCTTGGGTACCAGGAAGAAGTCTGAGTAGAACCCTTTCCCCCATTGCCGGGATGGAACTGGTTCTATTGCTTTCTTGTCCAATAGTAACTGTACTTCCTTCCCAATGAGTTTGGCATGGGAGAGGAGTACGATGCTTGGTCAGGGGCATCTGATGAAATTACAGCGCCATGACCCCTTTATCAACTGAAGGACCCATGCATCATTGGTGATTGAAGTCCACCAGTCTAGGTAAAGCGAGAATTGACCCCCTACCTCCACTGCTCTGGACTCAGCAGGCGGTATGGGGCTGGGCTGGAAGTTTGGCGTTGGAGCCCGGAGTGGGCAAGGAGACCTGGGTTAGTTTGTTCCTTGATCCCTGTGCTCCACCGGGGCGAGAGGGAGCTTTACGACAAAAGCTGCCTCTCTGCTGCTGTCCTTTAGACTTTTGCCCTCCCTGGTGACAAAACTGACACCATTTGCCAGGGGTCTGGTTCAGACCTGTACAACTGATGTACCAACTGAACGACCTTACCCGAATCCTGGAGGTCCATGATCATCTGCTCGATGTCAGGACCAAAAAGAACGGACCCGTGGAATGGCCCGTCAACACTGGCATCCTGAAGGTCCTGCCTGAACCCAGAGACTCAAAGCCAAAAATATCTCCTCATACAAACCCCTGTGGCTGCTGCCCTGGCTGCCGTATCGTCAGTCATATGAAGATCTGAGGACGCGTTTCCCCTACATCCAAGCTGGACTATAGTACGTCCAAGAGCTCTGTCTTGAGATCAGAATCGTGCTGCTTTCTGGCAAGCTTGATTGCCTTGTTCCAGAGAGATTTTTGGTACTTCACCATGTGGGTTAAAAAAAATTTAGCGAATGCATGGTGCATGTAGCCGATGAATAAACCTTTCTGCCAAACTGATCCAGGCATTTGGATTCTTTGTCTAGTGACTGGGAGCTCATGTGCCGGGGCTGCTTGGTTCTGCTGTGGGAAGCAGTCAACACGACCAAGTCGGCCTTGGGCTGTTCTCCAAGGAATGACTGATTTGTCGGGCTACGGTACAGCCAATCCACTTTTTTGGGAATAGTGGGAGCTGCTGCAGGGTGCCTCCAAGCCAATCTAGTAGCGTCCTGGAATGGGGCTACTAGGAGTGGACCCACTAAAGGTTTGGGCTCATTCACGCCTAGGAAATGAGCCAATCTCTTCCCTTCTGGATCATGATCCTCGGTTTCCCACTGGTTTAAAAATTGGATATGATGCATCACATCCAAGAAGGTGGGATTATCTGGCGGAGAACGAGGGGATTCCCCAGGAGGGTCTGGAAGAGCAGGAGGCTAAGGATATTCGCCTGAGGATCTGGAGGAGGAGGATGACCTGGAGCAAGAACTGGAGTGCCTTCTCCTATAATGCCTGGAGGCAGACCTCGAGCGGTGCCTACTCCAGTCAGGTGACCCATCGTCCAGTGGAACTGGTGATTTGTCTTTGGGCGGAGGTGGGGACTGCAGTGGCTGTGGGGTATCCATCGGAGCCGGTTGCAGTGAAACAGCCTGTGGTTCCTTAGGCAGGATGTCTTTCCTAACATATCCGACCAGGAACTGAAAAGGTCCTTTATTTCTGCAGAGAGACCATAGCTGGTGCTGATGGGCCTGGTGTACTGGCCCCTTCGTCAGGTTCCCAGGGCGGCAATTCTGACAGTTTGTTAGGAGCTGGCTTATGCACTGGTGACTTTGGCTTCTCTGGAGTCAGGTCCTTAGGCAGTGTAGGGTCTGACGGCAGGTTCGCCAGTGTCTCATCCATTGGCGCTGGGTCGGGCGTTGGGTGTGGTCTCGTCTCGACCAGCGGTTGATCCAATGGCCGCTTAGGGGCACCAGCGGCGTAGAAGACACAGACGTTGAGGAACACGACAGAGTGGTACATCTGGAGTCTGACACCCGATGCTTTGGGAAGCTGGTGACAGGGTGAGACCCCGTTTCCAGGCACCTCTTCCTGTCATCTGGTCCAGATAGACAATCCAATGATGAAGAGGACTTAGCCGGAGGATGGGCGGCAGACAGGGTGTTGCCTGCCTCCTTAACGGTGGAATCCCTATTCTTGGACCCAGAAGTATGGCTGTAGGGTCAGAGACCGAGGAAGGGGTCCAAAGGCCCTTGCCCCGAAGAAACAGATTCGCACCAACGCCGGTGTTTCAAGGCCAACAACCCGCAGGAGCTTGGGTTGATGGAGGGGCAGAGTCCGAGCTCGGACTGGAGTTGGCAGACTTCCGATGCGGAGACCTGGACAGTGAGTGAGAGCAGTAGTTTTCCTGGCGATTTTGCTTTTTCTCCTTCTTATGGGACCCCGACCCCGAAGAAGAGGATCCTAGGCCTGAAGGAGTCTTTTGTATGCTAGCCAGCTTTTGCTCCAGCAAGAGAGTCTTCAGGCGACGGATGCACGTTCGTCGATTGAAGCTCTTGCAGTGCGGGCAGGATTCAGTATTGTGACCAGGCTCCGAGCAGAGGAGGTGGGCCAGAATCTGCTTTGCACACGCACACTTAGACTTAGGGCGGTGAGTAGACTGACGGTGAAGACACTCAGTGACGAAAACTATAGAAACTATGTGAGAAATTATTTTCAGAAATGGTGATCGATTGTTAGCATGCAGGTGTCTGTTGAGCCGATGTGAACAGGTTGACAGTGGGAAAAGAACTGGGGACTGGCTGAGGACCACCCCCTTTATACCATTGGCGGATGTCGGAGGCAGTCCGACGTCAGGGGCGGTCCCAACCGGCTACTGCTAGTGAGAAAGTTTTCCGTGGGGTCCTAGTGCATGGCAGCATAGTCCTTATGATGTAGCTTGCTGCAAGAGCTCCCACTCTAAGTAAGATCCGGGATTAATCGGTTCTTATAAGAAAATTATCAGTTACTGTTTTAAACAAGAATAATTTAAAAAGAATTACACTACTGGAGTTTGTTTTAAAAAAACTCCGGAAAAATTAAAGGAGCAGTTCCTCACCGGTTATCCCGAACTGGGAGAAACTGTGAAAATAAAAATTTCTAAATTAACTAGCAGTTTACTACCAATACAGAAAATAAAGGCAGCAAATGAGAAATCTGTGAAAAAATATTTATTGAATATTGGTAACCGGGCAAGTCCGCTGAGAGAATTACAATCCCTTTTTCAGGAGCGACCCGGAGGTGCAACAATATGATCTACAAAGCAAATTCCACATTAGTAAGACTAGGAGGTACAATGCAGTCAAGAAACGTATGATTTTGAAAGTAAACACTCAGGAAAGGCTTGAGGAAGTGTCTCCGAGGCATCTGCGGTAGACAGGCGGAGAATGAAATCTGAGGCGTTTTAGAATGCAGGCAGCTCATAAGGACAGCATCTGAAAGGTGGCAAGAGCCAATGATGGTTCCATCATTAGCATACTATTCTATCTCGGGCAGTTCTACTTCAAAGGTTGACTGCAAGAGTTAGAAATATTGGAGAATTCCAGGGGTGAGAACAGGGCACATTACATGGACCAGGAGGTCCTTTTCTGACAACAACTATTACGCAACTACAAAACAAGGAAAATCAATGCATGAAAAATGGACCTTGCTGCACACAGCACAGTTTGAACCCTGTGCTATCAGGACGAATTTTACTGTACTGGTGGTCCATGGGCGTGGTGTTAGAATAGTACACTTATACGACAAACGAAAAGGGAATATGTGCGAAAACACATGGGGTTGCTGTATGGACGAGTACTACGTGAGGTTTTTCCTTTTGTACACGGACATGGTTTTGCCTTTCGAGATTTTGTGTGCTCTCTTTTCTACTGCGCTCTAATTTTTAGCGGGATTGATGTGTAACTGCCCTGGCAGGAAGCCAGTTGCTGCCTTATGCCAGGCCCAGAAAATCAAGAAAGTATTGCTTGGGAATGTCCAACAGCAGGTAGATCTCCTTCAAAAAAGTTTCCAGAGTCAAGGACATGTATTCTATGAAGGTGGACAGGTAGGACCAGTCCCCCTAACAGAGAATTCAGTTGGTTTGCTGCCATCACAGCAACACATTCAAATGAGTCAGGATAGAGGAGTAGTACTGTTGCCCGCACACACACACACACACACACACACACACACACAATGAACAACCCCCTCTCTGCTGGGATAACCACCAGTGACAGGAAATCTAGACTTTGGTCTGGAGTCCTTTGATGAAGTGTCCTCCGATGACTGTGGAGGAGGGAGCTGGCAGGGGAACAACATTAAAGGAGAGACACACACAAAGGGAAAGGAGGTGGACACCAGTCCCTCCTCAGAGGTAAGGATCCTTAGAGAACAAACAGTAACAAAGGTGGATAAAGTGTTTGCGCCAGATGGAGTACGCCCTAGGATACTGCGGAAACTAAGTGAGGTGCTGGCCACACTACTAGCAGCTAAGTTTAGCCTGTCCTTGGAAACCAGGAAGATACCAGAAGACTGGAGAATGACTGATGTGGCTCCGCTATACAAACAAAAACAAGAAAAAGACGGATAACTACAGGCCAATCAAACTTACCTCTGTAGTATGCAAATTAATAGAAAAACTGTTAAAGGATAATGGAACACCTGCCAACCAATGGACCAAGACAGCATGGTTTCACAGACGGGAAGTCATGCCAAACAAACCTAATAAGAGTGTCGACTGGCTTACCAGGGAGGTGGATAGGGGGTGGGGCGGTGGATGTAGCATACCTAGATTTTAGCAAAACATTTGATACTGTTCCACACAGAAGGCTGATGCAGGGCATGCAGGTTGGCCGTTGGGCACCGCTGACTCCTCCTCCATCCCAATTTTGTAGAGCCGGAGAGGCAGAAAACGGTTCAAAAAAGAGAAAGTGAGGCAAGAGAGCCGAATGATAGGTAAAGGAAAGGGTATAAACTGAAAATTACTGATTACCTCACCACACTCCCACACAAGGTGGAGCAGCTCATCCTGGGTGACTAATGTCAATTCGCTGAGTACCACTGCCCCCCCATATCGGACTCCTTCGCTGCCCTATATATGTCCCAACTAGTTACCTCATCCACTAGATTTAACCTGTCAGGTGGCTCTAGCACCCTCCTAGATGTAATTCTGTCGAACCGCCCCCATAAAATCAGGGATATTAATGTCCTACCAGACTCTCTAAGTGACCACTCTCCTGTCCTCCACCACTGGTCATCCCCCACACCAAAACTAGTGTCCCGGGTCACCTCACGCCGGCGCTTTCGCCCAGAGGGTCTCAGAAAGCTAAAAACGCACCTAGCCCAGCTTGACTGGTCCCCAATCCTACTCGCAACAGATATTGACTCTGCCCTAGTCTATTTCTCCAGTGCCTTCAGCAAGGCCTGCGATCTTTTCGCTCCCCTGACCAGAATCCATACCAAGAAACACAACACCCCATGGATCTCCCTATCCAAACACTGAAACAAAGATAATCTCTGGAATATTGCTGTAGAGACAGGCAAACTGGCTGACAGACAAGCCTATAATGCAGCACGTAACAAGTGCACCTGGGCTATAAGGCAGACTAAGGCCAAATATTATCAAGCCACCCCTGAATCCACTTGGGGCTCATCCCATGCCTTCTGGGACAATATGAAAGAGCTCAATGGAAAGATCCACTCCCCCCCCACCATCACTACTCTCCATAGACAGTAGCGTCACTACTGATCCTCTCTGCATAGCAGAGTGCCTCAATATGGCTTTCTCAGATCCAAGCTCGGTCCTCCCCAACTATTTTTTCGACCCTATCCCTGTCCCCAACCCACCCCCACCGCGGATTGCCCACCTTTCTACCTGCGTGCCATATCACCGCTTGAAGCCAGGCCTAATCTGCAAAAAGCCTTAGCTAGCAACAACTCCAGTTGTGATCGCATGGACGCCAGGATTCTCCTATTAGTCCTAGATACTGTACTAGCCCCTCTCACCAACCTTTTAAACCGGTCACTATGTCTCAATTTCCCAGTGCCTGGAAAACTGCAGAAATCACCCCAACCCTTTAGAGTGGAGATAGAACCTCCCCTAACAATTTCAGGCACATCTCCATTCTCCCCTCTCTCTCCCCAAAGCACTAGAAGAAAAAATTACTCACCTTAGTAATGTTGTTTCTTCTAATGGAGTCTTGCTATATTATAGACATTAGCAGTTTGATCCAGCTCTAGAACTGCCCTGGAGTGAAATGGTTAAAACCATTCCAAAATAGAATTTTGGCAAAGCAGCTCTATCTGTGTCATTTCAAACTTGAACTGTCAGATCTTTGAGCCAAACTCACTAAGGTCTGTGTGGAAGCTGTAACCTACACTAGCCAAATGGCTACCTAAATAATAACCACTGATGGTCCCAACACCCAAGACTCAAGTCAGGGACCAGAAATACTAACACCATTCTAATAATATGAAAATGGAACATAAGTATAATAAAACACACACACGCATACATACACACCCCAAAGTCCCAAAGGGACAAAATACTAACAGGACATAAGTAGTACCTACACTAAGTTGCCCGCACCCACCAAGTAGAGGTTTGAGAGGGCAGGTTGGGGGTCTATAATACAGACAGACTCCATTAGAAGAAACAACATTACTAAGGTGAGTAATTTTTCTTCAAACAACATGAAGTCTTGCTATATTATAGACACTAGCAGAATACACAGCAGTACCTCCATGGAGGAGGGCAGAACCTCTTAGGAATAGGCTCTGAAGAAAGCAGTGCTAAACCCAGCATCTCTCCTGGCCTGGACATCCAGGGAGTAATGCTTGGTAAAAGTGTGTACCGCTTTCAAGTAGCAGCCTGGCAAATCTCTAATAAAGGGATATCTCTGGCAACAGCTAGAGACGCAGCTGATACCCTGGTAGAATGAGCCCTCAAACCGGGGGCACTCTGCCCACTTTCTGATGATAAAATTGGATACAAGAGACAATCCACCTGGCTACTGATCTCTTAGTGGCAGGTTCGCCTTTCCCAACTTCACCATAGGTAAGGAAAAGTTGAGGATTCGAACCTGTGACCTTTGGTATGCTCTATATAATAACTAAGAGCTCTCTTAACATCCAGGCTGTGCAACCTCCTCTCACCCGAAGAGGAGTGATCAGTGAAAAATACTGGAAGGGAGCTAGATTGATTAAGATGGAAATCTGAAACCACCTTAGGCAAAAACTTCCTATTAGTCCTAAGGACTACCTTATCCCTGTGGAAAGAAATAAAGTCAGTCTCCACTGACAAGGCTTGCAATTCACTTATGCATCTGGCAGAAGTGATAGCCACTAGAAAAACAGTTTTCCAAGTTAGGTACTTAAGCTCTGCAGAAGACAGAGGTTCAAAAAGGGGGTTGCATTAACTAGGCAATGCAAACATTAAGGTCCCAAGCAGGGGCCGGTTCCCGAAAGGGTGGATTAGTATGGAGTAATCCCTTAAAAAACTTGGAAAACACAGGATGAGAGGAAAGAGGGGATGACTTTCCTGCTGACACAAAAGCAGACAGCTGCCAAATGGACTCTCAGGGTAGCCAGTCTGAGACCCAAGGAATTAAGATGTACCATGTAATCTAACAAAATGGGCAATTCAGCAGATTCTGGGAAATATTTTTCCAGCACACCAAATGGAAAACCTTTTCCATTTAGAACTATAAGTAGCCCTAGTGGAAGGCTTCTCTGGAAGCCTTTAGGATCTCAAGAACACCCTGAGAGAGTGTAAATCAGCAAACTCTAACTCCTCAAGAGCCAGGCCTTGGGGTTGAGGGATTTGAGGTCGGATACCAAACCCTTCCTGGGCACAAGTCAACAGATTGTGATTCCTGGGGAGGCACAGGGGAAGATGGACTGTCAGAGACAGAAGGAGTGGGTACCAGGGCTGCCTGGCCCAATCCAGGGCAATCAGAATCACCCTGCAAGGCTGAGATCTGATTTTGACTAGTACTTTGAATAGGAGAGGAAAGGGGAAGCATAGAGAACTTCCCTCCCAATCCAGAAGAAGGGCATCCAAGGAACTGAGCCCAGCACTGCAGGCCTGCAACAGAACAGAGGAAGTTTGTGATTGTCTGGGGCTGCAAAAGATCTATCTGAGGATGCCCCACCGGCAAAACTATCCCCAGCACTTAAGGATCCAGGGACCATTCGTGATGGCCCTGGGAAATCCTGCTGAGGGCATCCGCTAGGACATTGTCCTTCCCTGGAAGATGAACTGCTCTGAGGGAAGTGTTTAGGGAATAGGCCAGAGAACACAACTTCACTGCCTCGGTGCACAAGGCCGAAGACCGAGTGCCCCCCTGTTTGTTGATGTACACATTGTTGTGGTGTTGTCTGTTCTGACTTGTATCACCATGTCGTGGACAGATGCAGAAAAAGCTTGAAGAGCTAAAAGACAGCTCGAGTTCCAGCAAATTGATGTGGAGCAGAGATTCCTGGGGACCAAACTCCCTGAGTGGAAAGGTCGCCCATGTGGCTCCCAACCCAGAAGGGAAGCATCTGTAGTGAGAGTCAAGTCGTGAGAAGGGAAATGAAGGCCACACTCTTAAATTGCTCTGATCCTGCCACCACTGGAGAGCTAGGATCAAGGTTCGAGTCACTGGGACCAACTTGGAAAGGGGTCTCTTCTCTGAGACCAAAGGTTCTCAAGTGAAACTGAATGTCTCATCTGAAATCTGGCTCCCTGCACAACAGCTGTGGATGCAGCCATGTGCCCCAGGAGCTGCAGAAAGTGTCTTGCTGGTCGAGAGACCTGCAGAGTGAAGGAAGAGGCCAGAGCCACTAAATTCCTTACCCGTTCTGGGGGAAGAAAGGCTCTGGCTAGCTTTGTGTCCCATTCTGCCCCTATAAAGGTGAGTACCTGGACTGGTTCCAGAACCGACTTTGGTAGGTTTAGCAGAAAACCCAGGGAGGTGAGAAGCTGCTGGGTGACCTGCAGGTGAGATTTACCTGTTCTGGGGACTGGCCTACAATGAGCCAGTCGTCTAGATAGGGAAAAACAGCAATCCTCTGCCTCCTTAAGTGGGCCACTGCCACTGCTAGACACTTTGTGAATACCCTTGGAGCAGAGGTAAGGCCGAAGGGCATTGCTCTGAACTGGTAATGACCTGAGGGCAGTTCGAATCTGAGGTACTTTCGATGGGATCTTCTGATTAGGACATGGAAATAGGCACCCTTGAGGTCAGGGAGGCTAGCCAGTCCCCTGGCCTTAGGGAAGGTAAAATCATTGCCAGAGTTACCATTTTGAACTTTGGTTTCAAAAGATGCTTGTTCAGATATCTGAGATCTAAAATGGGCAGCCATTCTCCTGTCTTTTTGGGGTAGGAAGTATCTGAATGCAGACCCTGCCCTGATGCAGGGAGGAACCCTTTCTACTGCTCTGAGAGCTAACAGGGATGAGACCTCTGTTTCCAGGCGAGGGTCTCTGAAGCACTTCCAGGTAGAAAAAGTCTGCTTCTCAACTTGGGAAACTTTTTGAAGCTGAGAACCAGACCCTGGCTTACTACTTCAGAACCCACTTGTCTGAGGTTAAAGAAGCCCAATTCTGACTGGAGAAGCCAGCCTGCCCTCACTGGTACAGGAGATCGGCCCTGGGCACCCCATCAGGGTGCCTGTTTCGCAGGAGCTTTAGGCTGGGGGTGGGCAGGTCTGCCCACCCGTCTGCCCCTGCCTCTGAAGAAGCCCCTCTGAGCATAGGCAGAGGAGGCCTGAGTCTGGTAGAAAGACTGTGAAAAGGCCTACTCCTACCCTGGGGCACCCTTTGAGGTGGCTTGCCGCTCCTAGGGCACTCTTGTAAGTAGTCCTATATTCATCCATCTTCTTCATGTAGTTCTCTGTCTGCTCTCCAAACCCAGAATTTCCCACCACAGGAAAATCCATAGCCTTAGTCTGGGTATCCTGTGACAAACTAGTACACCTGAGCCAGGCCAACCCACGTAAAAGCTACAGATGTGGCCATGACCCTAGAGGAAACATCATTAACATCCACAGCAGCATGAAACTGAACCTTAGAGGCTTCAATGCCATCAGCAGCCACCTGTTCTAGTTCACTAGCCAGCTAGCCATGGGCCTGCTTGGCCAGTGCATAACAGTATCCCATCTAGATTTCTGATACCTAGCTACATAAGCCATATAATTTGCTTGCCTGAGTCCCAGAGAGCTGCCATATACTGTTTTTTTTTCCCCATGGCATCAATCTTCCTGGAATCCTTGTCAGGAGGATGTGAAGCCAAGGAATATTAGCTTTATCACAGGCAGCAGCCTGAACTACTAACATGACTGCATTGCTGAGAAGGAATACTGTATCAGGGCCTAACAATGTATACCTTCTGTCCATCTTTTTATCTACAGGAGGCACAGAATTAGGAGCTTTTAAAATTTTAATTGTTTGTTTCCTAAAAGACTTATGTAAAGGAATAGACAATCTCCTAGACTCTGGAATATCCATCATTTCTACAAAATCAAGCCCCTCTTGCTCATCCACAGCCTCTTCTAAAGGAAGCTGGAGGGTTTCAGCAACTTTTTTATAAAACATAAAATGAGATGGGGACTCAGACAGCATAGGGGGAGATTCTAAAGGTCTGTCTGGGGAGATGTCCGGTTCAATGGGCACACCCAGACCTTCCAGCCACATTCATACTGTTCATAATCCTCCTCCCCTCCTCTGGTTCATAAAATTCCTCAATATCATAATCCTGAACCACTGGACCGGACGAACCGACCTTTACCAGATAGTGGTGGTTCAGACGGACCCTGAGACAGTGACTGGACAATTTGTATGGCTTTTGCTATCTCTGCAGCAGTTGGAGGAGGAATTTTGGACTCCAGACCTGCTGATTTTCTTGTTTTCTTTACTGGAATTGGTTCCTCAGAACCAGCTTTTCTTTGCGAGGAAGTCTGGCCTGGTCAGAGGCACTCTCTCTGGTTCGGTTGGCACCGAACCGGCTGGCCATCCGGTCAGTGGACTTTTGGCCTCTAGTTCCCTGAGCCTGCCCAATCTTTTTCCAGGGTGGCTGCAGGAAATTCTTACTACCTGGCAGTCTGACTGGAGGTGGTCAAACCCCAGACAATAAACACATGTGGTGTGTGGGTCAGCCTTGGCAAAGACTTCCCCACAAACATCACAGTGTTGAAACCCAGTGGGCCCGGTTTTTCTTTTGGGTTTCTCAGACATAATGCCAGCCTAACCAAAAACTTGCCCTTTTAACGGCAGTGCCAGGCAAGACACCCTTATCGGTTCCTAACCGTGTCACGGGTATTGGAAAAAACGTAATAAATCCGTTTTTTTTTTTTTAGAACCGATAAGAACCAGGAACCGCACTCTAAAATAGTAACTTTTAGTTTTAAATGAGTTTTAAACCCACTGATCGGTTCAAAACCGAACCGATAACTTACAAGTTCCACACAGACAAAACCTTCATTTACTTACGGTTACCACAGATAGAGCTTGAACCGAACGGTTTTGCGGTTAAAATAAAACTATTCTCTGTTTAATTCAACCGAGAAAACACTTTTTAAACCGAGAAATGAACCGAGCAGAAGGAGAAATCTCCGGAGCGACTGTTCACTGAGGCGGAGTAAAGAATCTGACAGTTCAAGTTTGAAATGACACAGATAAAGCTGCTCTCGTGCCAAAATTCTATTTCGGAATGGTTTTAACCATTTCACTCCGGGGCAGTTCTAGAGCTGGATCAAACTGCTAATGTCTATAATATAGCAAGACTTCATGTTGTTTGAAAAAAAATAGTGGCCATTCAGCTCTCAGAGTATCTGGCCAAATACAACCTGCTGTGTCCAGAGCAACACGGATTCCACCCTGGACACAGCACCACTACAGCCCTCCTGGAGTTCTCCCAGCACCTCCACTCTGCTCTAGACTCTGGTCATGTTGCGGGTGCAGTATTCATTGACTGCTTCAAGGCCTTTGACACTGTCCGTCACCCATTCCTACTCAACTCCCTCCACCAACTTGGCTTCTCTTGCCCACTGGTTTGGTTCACCAGTTACCTCTACCAGATCACAGCACGTGAAGGTAAACGACGCCCTGTCCAATACCCCGCCGTTCGCTCGGGGGTTCCCCAGGGTTCCATCCTGGGCCTCGTTCTGGTCAGCCCATTTCTCAATACCCTCCACAGCTCCTGCTCGGGTAATATGGTACTATATGCCGATGATGCGGTTCTCCTTGCATTCCACCCTAACCCCGCATCTCTACAAGAATCCCTGCAGCACACATTCAACCAAGTAGAAAAGGGGTTCCTTGACCACCGGCTGGTCATTAACCTCAAAAAAAAAAATCTATGCTTTTTCACATCACCAGAATAAGGCCAAAAATGCCCCCCTCTGCATTCTCCCCAATAACGCTCACCCTCTCGAGCAGGTGGTATCCTACAAGTACCTGGGCATCACCTCTGACTCGGCTCTTACATTCCATACCCACATCAATACCTGTCCTCAGCCGTAAACTCTCAGATTGGCTGCCTTTATTGCCACAGAGATTGCCTCCCCCAAACTGCACTCAGACTGACCATCAACTCCTATGTCCTGTCCCTGGTGGACTCCGGCCTACCTATCTACGCTGCAGCCGACAATACTGCCCTCACCAGAATCCAGACCTCGATAAACAAGGCCTGCAGGCTCCTGTCCGGTGCATCCCTCCGCACCCATACTTGCCTGCTCTATTCCACCGCCAACCTGCTCACCTTGGAGGAGCGCCTGCGCTACCAAACCTGCTTACTAGCCAAAAAATCCCTGCTAGGACCCCCCCCCCACCTGGGTCACTGTGTCCCTGCGGCTTGCATTCCCATCCATTGCCACCTGTAGCTCAGTTAAGGCCACCTTTCTGGTGCCCCGTACCAAGACCTCCCTAGCCCAAAGGTCCTTCCACTACTGTGCCCCCACATGGTTCAACTCCCTCCCGCTCTCTGTCACTAAGTCCACCAAAATTGGTCCCTTTAAAGTCGCTCTCCATAACCACCTCTTTGGCGCCCGAAGCTGTAGTTGCCCTCAATCAACCTAACATTGGGGTCCTTCCCCATTTCTTGCCCATAGCCTTGACAATCTCCGTTGGACTGTCCCCCCCCCCCTTTTTTTTTTCAAATACGATTGCTATTTACTGCATGTAACTTTATCCGTAAACCACTGTTATATTTTTTTTTCTATCTGTATTGAACCTGTATGCTACCACTGTTGTATCTCACACTGTAACCATGTCTACCCTCCCTGCAGCGAGGTGTCTTTGTAAATGAGCCCCTGACTCAAAGGTTGTAAATCCGACTTTCAAAATAAATAAATAAAATGAAAAAGGTATAAGCCGGATAGAGAACAGGAGAAGAGGACCCGGCCATAGGGCCCCAAACCTTGGGCGGTCTCAGGGACAGAAAAAGACGAAGACAGAAAGGAAAGACAGAAGAGGAGGAGTGAGGGGATAAAGGAAGGAGAAGGCTAACTGCCACTACTATTTGGAGACCACTGGCTAGACAGTTTCAAAGTCCCCACGGGGCCTGAAGACAAGGGAGTAAAGATCTCGCCAGTTAAAGGGTTACCGATCCAAGGTCTGACGGGACAAGGTCTTAAGAGGCTTGGTGAAGGCAGCCCCCCCCCCCCCAAAAAAAGAAAACAAAAACTTAAGTTAAGAAACCTAGAGTCTGTCTCACCAACTGTCCCCTGAAGGGGAAACAGTCTAAAACAGAAGGGTAGTGAGCCTTGACTAGATGCAGGGAAAAATTCAGGAAAGAGCTTTCCCATGGAAGGACTGAAGTAGTTCTCACTCCAGGAGAAGAGAACCATGGCTCACCCGTGTCAAGGAAGAAGCGGGAGAGGGACTTCCCATGGACTCTTAGGGCTGTGCGGAAGAATGACAGCTAAAGGGACCAGTTATACGATATTCAGCCCCACGGGGGCACTAAAGAATTGTGAAGAGACTCCAATGGCGTTCCCGCAGGGATTTTCAGGGCAAAAACCCTACTCCTCGTCCTCCAGAGCGCACGCTTTGACTTTTGGTGAAGGAACAGAGTGCTCAGAGGTACCAGGGGGACTCAGCCCTCAAATGGCCTCAAAAGGAGGAGGGCGAGCAAGGTGGAGGCAGCGCCCAAGAATTGAGGCCTGTGAGGGGCTAGAGGGTGGGAACCAGTAATGAATGGTGAATATACAAGAGATCAAGAATTACGGTAGGTACGTAATTTTCACATCTCGCCCTTGTCAATCTTCACCATTCATTACCGTAGGGTGAGTACCAAGCCCCCCAGAGGGGACGTGGTACAGCCCTGAGGGAAAAGATCCCTCAGCCTCCTGCGAGTGAGACTCAGGAAAGGAAGACCCTAATCGTACGAGACAGAGAAGGTCTAAGGTTGCTCAGGACGAGGAGGTGTCCCCGTGGGTGGGGGTGGGGGGAGAGAGACAGAAGATGCCCCTGAAGAACTCTCATTGCCCTGCAAGAGAAAAAAATGGGTTCCCCAGTAGGTGGAGGAAATCACCCTACACCGGGCAACTGGTGACAATCTGTATAGATGAAGCCACACCGTCCGCCTAATGCAGAACGCTGTCCCTGCTAGTCTGGATGTCACCTCATTTGCGTCGTAGGATGCCCTTGCCTGGTGCCTTGCCAGCTCCAGACCTTGAGCAGACAGGGCAATGGCCTGTCTAGATTGCTCCGAATTAGGCAAAGATGCCAGCACCTGAGCCAACATTGACTACAGGTGTCTGTTATAGGCAGCGTGGTGTGCCTGATGAGAACCTGTATATACCAACACATGAGCTGAAAAGAAAGCTTCATCCCCACCAGTTGAACTCTACAGAATCCAGATTCGGGGGACGGTCGTGCTCCAGGCACCAAGGGCTGGAGGGAGTGTCTAGGGACATCAGGCCTGAAGGAGGGTGAGGTAAGGAACCTAGAGACCCGAGGGGTGCAATACCGTCTCCTGCAGTCTGCCGGGGCTGAAGGGGCGGCTGGAAACTGCCAGGTGCGGACAGATGCTTCTTGGAATGGAATGGGCCAGGAGGGTACCACCAGGTGGTAAGCGCTGAACTCAGAGAAATGAGCGCATCTCCTGCTCGGTACTGCTTCTCAAAACATGGAGATGCGAAGCTCCTGCGCCTCCCTCAAAAGGAACCACTGATATTCAGTGAAATCGGCGCCAGAGGACATGTGGACAGAGTGCTCCTCTCCCTCAGAAGAGGGAGATGAGCTTGAGTGTCCAGAGGACTCCTGCAGCGGGGGAGACAGGCGAAAGACCCGTTCATCCATGGCCCTGACACAAGTGGGAAAGGCCGCCGCAGTAGCTCGGAAAGTCTCCCAGATTAAGGGCCCTGTGGGACCCACATGGCCCGCGAGAGGAGGTATCTGCAGAGGGATGGGCGATGGGCACCAAACTGAAAGCCCAGACCTATGGGACCCAGAATCTGGTCTTGCCCGGAGGCTGAAGCCATAGTGGGTTGCGAAGACTGAGATGGCAAACTCCAGAACAGCCAAGCGCGCCTGGGGTTGCATGTGTCCAGACAGGCAACCTCTGCACTGCCAACTAAGGGTGCCTCCCGAGACTGAGAGAAAGGTGGGTTCAGCGCTATGACTCCTTTCCAACGCCTGCAGAGTATCAGAAGGGCAGCACCGCCCAGCCCCTCAGACTCAGAGGCCTTCTCAACCCCAGCACAGTGTGGTCCTCCAATCCAGCAGGCCCCGAAGGAGCCACAGAACAGGGGTTCCATCCCCCCATGCAGGGCCACAGCAGCAGCAGGGATGGCAGCTGCAGCCCCCCACCCCACCCCAGAGGAGGACAATTCCCACGGGCTCCCGAACCACCATCCCCATGGATCCATGGCCACCCCAGCAGTATCCTCGAGAACAGCAGACTCCGGGACTTGGGGATAGGGACACTAGGCCGTCTGGTGCCACGTCCCAAAGGGCTCTCTGACTCCGAAGAGTCAGGGTGCAAGTCCGGATCCACCTCAGAGTCCTCCTCTGGAGAGGAGGTGACGAGGCAGACCTCCAGGCTAGCGCCCCTGGGGCCCCCTAGCAGTGGCGCCGCTATGGGACACCACCTGCAGCGCCGCAAAGTGCGCTGGCATCCTGGCCGGAACTGGAAGGTGGCACCGAGGGTCCGCCAGTGTCAGACACAGCAGCCATGGGCCGAGACACTGGGGGAACCTGCACCTCCATGGAGGTGACTGCCAGGGCAGCGCCAGCAATGTGGCTCCACAGGGGACTGCGTTGCTCCTCCTCCACCGCAGAAGAGGCCTCCTCCTCGGCAAGGCTAGAAATGGAGGAGGCCTGCTCCTCGCCAGGCCATATAGACCTGGGAGGGGACCCGGAGGAAGGGTCAAGAGTTCTGGCCTTGGCGACTCGTGAGCGACGTCCTCCAAAAGTCAGCGGGGCCCTGCTGGCTTTGAACGCATGGATTTCCAGAATTCGGTGGTCCATGGAGAAGCAGGTGTCACAGTGGTCCATATCACGGTTGGGTGGCAGGCACCACAGACAAACATGCCGGTCCGAAACGTAAAAATGACGGCCACAGGGGCAACGACGCATGGAGGAGTGGCCCACTTTGGATTTACGTTTTGCCACAGAACCAGACCTGCTGAAATAAAATACAACTTTTAGGAAAATATCCCAGCACCGCTGACAAAGAACAGCAGTCTTAGCAGATTCCAACGGCATCGGGATGAGAACCAGAATGAAGGAAATAGTCAACCAAAGGTGAAATAGGCATCAACCGAAGGTCAAGGCCTAATAGTGTATTTCGAAGCAGGAGAAGCAGCGCCCAACCAGTGTGCCCAGTGCTGGTGTATTAGTCACATAGGCCGGCACCAACAGTAATGAATGGTGAAGACTGACAAGGGGGAAGATCTCAGATGGTGAACGGTACACACTCTGCAGTGGGCAGAGTGACCAGTGGAGTTCCCCAGGGATCTGTACTAGGCTTAATCCTCTTCAATGTCCACCAGCGAAATCACCGAGGTGCTGGAAGGGAAAGTATGCCTGTTTACAGATGACAAAACTCTACAACAGGGTGGATATGCCAAATGGGGTGGATAATGAAAAGGGACCTAAAAAGATTGGAAGACTGGTCAAAGGATTGGCAGTTGGGTTTCAACACTAAGAAATGCAAGGCAATGCATATGGGGCACAGAAACATAGACAAAGTCTACTATCTAGGGGGAGAGAAAACTGCAAGCTCCAAGTAGAAGTGTGATCTGAGGGTCATCTATGATAACCTGAAGGTGAAAAAATACAGGTTACTCACCTGTAACAGGAGTTCTAGGAATGGTATATGTTGTTCATCCACACTGTCTGGCAGGTATCCTTGCTGCTTCAAATTTTGCCGGAAGGTCTTCAAGCTGGCTCCTCCCACCCACCCGGGTGGTAAAACTCTCGGCTCCACCTCATGACGCCTAGATCTGGCCTGCTGAAGCCTGTACAGCGTCGAAGCCGGGAGATCGCGGGTCAGGTGGATGAACATATACCATTCCTAGAACTCCTGTTACAGGTGAGTAACCTGTATTTCTAGGGACATGGATATGTTGTTCATCCACACTGTCTGGCAGACTCCTAGCAGTTCTCCGGGAGGAGGAAGGCAAGGCGCACACCCCCGATACTTACTTGGGAAGGAGAGACTGGAGAACCGAGGCCCCAAAACTAGCATCCCGGCGGGACTCAAGGTCAATGTGGTAATGGGTGATGAAATTGTGTGTGCTGACTTCCAGGTAGCAGCCCTGCAGATTTCCTGGATAGGGACGTCCCTGGAAGCAGCCACCGATGCAGCAGAATGGTGGGTAGAATGAGCTCTTATTCCTCTGGGAGGCTCCATGCCCGCCAACTTATAGCAGAGATCTATGCAGGAGGTGACCCACCTGCCTATCGTCCGCTTGGCTGCAGGTCTGCCAGGTGCGGCTTCAGCGTAGGTGACAAACAGCTGGCGAACCTCTCCCTGAATTTCAGCCGTGTGCTCCTTATAGTAAGCGAGCGCCCTTCTAGGGTCCAGAGTATGGAGCCTATATTCGGCCTCAGAGGTGTGATTGGGGTAGAACATCGGCAGTCAACACCTGGTTAAGGTGAAACTCAGACACCACCTTCGGAAGGAATTTCGGGTGGGGGCAGAGGATAACCTTGTCCCTGTGGAAGACCAGGTAAGGAGACTCTATGCAGAGCTCCTGGAGCTCTCCCATCCTTCTGGCTGACATGATAGCCACCAAGAAGGCGGTCTTCCACGACAGGTGAGAGTTCACACCTGTGCACTGGTTCGAATGGTTTGCCCATGAGCTTTGCCAGTACCAGCAGTAGATCCCACGGAGGTGGAGGTTCTCGCACCGAAGGGGAAATGTGATCAAGGCCTTGGAAAAAGCGCCAGACCACCTTCTCCTGCGCCACCGACTGCTTCCCGGCCCGCGCCCGGTAGGCAGAGAAGGCTGCCAGGTGCACCTTAAGGGTCGTCGACCTAAGCCCTTGCTGAGAAAGGGACCACAGGTAGTCCAATATGCTCGCCAAGGAACAGGAGGAAGGGTCCAGGCCCTTGCCCTGACACCAAATGGAAAATCTTTTCCATTTGAAGGCGTAGCATTTTCTGGTCGACTCCTTATGGGACGCCTCAACTACGTTGAGGACCTCGTCGGAAAGACCCAAGGCCTGAAACTCTAGCCGCTCAGGAACCAGGCCGTCAGGTGCAGGGATTGAAGGTCCGGATGGAATACCTTCCCCTGATTGACAGAGCAGGTCCGGGTGAGCTGGAAGCTGCCTCGGAAGCCTGGAGCTGAGGCTGAGGAGATCTGGGTACCAGTACTGGCGGGGCCAGTCTGGGGCTATCAGAATCACCTGCGCCTTGTCCCTCCTTGCTTTGAGCAGCACCTTGTGCATCAAGGGGAACGGGAGAAAGGCGTAGAAGAGGCCCGGGGTCCACGACCTCGAGAAGGCATCCCCCTGCAGCGAGCCCTGCTGAGGGGGGCGGGCATGGAACAGCCTTAGCTTCGCATTCTCCCTGGAGGCAAACCTGAGGTGTGCCCCAATGGGAGAACAGATCTTGTACTACCTCCGGCAGGAGAGACCACTCGTGGGACGCAGCCCCTATCCGGCTTAGGGCATCGGCCAAGGTGTTGGAGGCTCCTGCCACATGAATGGCTAGGAGATCCGCCTCCAGGCTGCGCACCAGTGACCAGATGCAGAGAGCTTCCTTGCATAGAAGCATGGAGCGCGTCCCGCCCTGGCGGTTTAGATAGTACATGGTCGTGGTATTGTCCGTCTGGACCCAGACCACTTGACCCCGAAGAAACGGAGCAAAGGCGGTGAGAGCTAGGCGGACCGCTCGGAGCTCCAGCAGGTTGATGTGGCATCGGGACTCCCGCGGGGACCAGAGGCCGTGCGCTCGGTGTTCCCCCAGATGGGCACCCCAACCCAGAGAGGCATCGGTCGATAGAGAGACCCTCGGCTCGGGGTGGACAAACAGGATGCCCTCCTGCAGATGAACTGGAACGGTCCACCACTGGGTCACCGTCACTAGCTGGTCCAATGGATCGCAGTGTTGGGACCACTGGCTGGCCAGCCCCCACTGAAGAGGGCGCATGTTCCAGCGGGCCCAATGGGCCACGCTGGTACAGGCCGCCATGAGACCCAGGAGGCGCAGGAAGTCCCGGGCAGGGCGCAATTGCCCAACCAGAAATGATTGGGCAAAGGAGGAAAGAACCTCGGCCCTGTCTGCCGGGAGCCGTGCTCTGGCTCGAAGAGAGTCGAGCTCTGCCCCGATGAAAAGAATCACCTGCTTCGGCTCGAGTTCCGACTTGGCCTCGATGAGGAGGCCGACCTGAGAGCAAACCTGGAGGGCCAGATCTCTGGACCGCTCCACCTCCTGTCTGGAGGGGGCTGCCATCAGCCAATCGTCCAGGTAAGAGGTAAACCCGGACCCCTCGGCGCCCATGAGGGATGCTGTCACCACTGCCATGCATTTGGTGAAGACCCTGAGAGCTGGAGATAAGCCGAAGGGCATGGCTTGGAACTAGAAAAGGGAACCCTCCGCTCGGAAGAAGGAACCTTTGATGGGACGGACGGATAGGGACGTGAAAGAACGCGTCCTGTAGGTCCAGAGAGCAGAACCACCGCCGTGTTCAAGGATGGGATTATCCGAGCCAGAGTGACCATCCTGAAGGTTCGAGATCTTAGGAACTTGTTTAGGTCGTGTAGGTAGAGAATGGGCGCCAGCCCCCCATCCGTTTCGGAACCAGGAAGTACCTGGACACGAACCCCAGGTTTGAGGGAGGGTCCGCCACCTCTCTTATCACCTCCTTCTCGAGGAGAGCGATGTCGGCTCGGCGAGCTGACAGCGAGGCGTCGGACCCCGAGGCCCCCCCCGAGGTGAGACAGCTCTGAAGGGTGGGGCCTGCTCGAACTCCAGAGGCAGGCCCTTTCCTACCACCTCCAACACCCACCTGTCTGTGGTAATAGCAAACCAGGCGGAAAGGAAGAACCGGAGCCGTCCCCCCACGGGGGGAACCTGGTTGAGGTGACGAGGTGGGCGACCCTCAACCCGTCACTGTGCAGGCTTGGAGGAGGGACCGGCCGAGGACCACCTGGGCCTTACCTCCTGCTTCCTGGAGGAGGAAGCCACAGGCTTGGTTTGGGACACTAGCCTTGAGCCTGCTGGCCCTGGTGTTGCTGCGGCGGCGGACGTGCCGGGGGCGCGGTGAAAGGAGAAACTTGGGTTGTGGTCTCCGGCCCTTGTCCCTCTGAGCGGATGAGACCGAGTCAAGGTGGCATTGAACTTTTCGATCGCCTGAGGTGGCCTTCCACTCCAGGGCCGAAAAGGTCGGTCTCCAGGAAGGGGACATCCGCCAATTTGTGCTGGGTATCCGCTGTGAAGGTGGATATCCTCAGCCATGCCCGACGGCGCATAGCCACTGTGGCCGCTACTGACCTGGCGTATGAATCACCGATGTCCAAAGCAGTCTGAAGTTGCTGCTTGGCCACTGCCCTGCCCTGGTCCCGCACCTGCTTAACCGTGGATTGCAGGTCAGCGGAGATGAGGACCACCTCGTCCAGGAGCCCAACAGGGTGTGAGAAAAAATGTGCCATCAAATGCGGCCGAGCTGGCCTGGCGAAGGCCAAGGGAGACATAGCGTGAGCTTACCGCCCGGCATAGTCCAATTTCTTGGGCTCCTTGTCGGGAGTTTTGTCCAGTCCTTCAGCGTTCCGCACGCTGGAAAACGCTGTCAGTAACTAACCCTCGGCCGAGGGATGTTCCGAAACCGGACAGGGAACCGTAGGGAACGTGATACTTCCTGGCCATCCTGGCTGAAGGCGCAGGGCAGGAAGCAGGCGCTGCCAGAGCTCCAAGACCGGGCCCACAATGGCCTCAGCCACAGGGAAGGCCTCCGTAGGGGAATCCCCTCGGTCCAATATCTCCGTGAGGGGATACCTGGCCCGCTTGGATACGGGCTCGAGCTGCATCCCGGTGGATTCCGAGATGAGTCTGAGCAAACCCAGGAAGGACGAAGGGCTGTTGTCCAGCGACTGACCTCCAGAGGACTCCAAGTCCACTCGCTTGGAGAAAAAGGAGGAATCGTCGTCGGACTCAGAAGAGTCATGAAAGCTGCCTTGGGCTAGGCCACCCTCCACCTGCCGAGGCGATCGGGAGTGAGGGTGACCGACAGCCTCTGGGGCAGACCCTGAGCCGACCGAGAGTTCTTGGTCGGACCCCAACAACCGGCTGTGGTGGCGGAGGTTCCACAGAATCGGTGGGCAGCTGGTTTTGGCCGAACAACGGCCTGATAACAGCTCCAGCGGGTAAAGCGGGGGTTGTTTGGCCGCTCGGTGACAACCACTTAATGGCGAAGGCGTCTGCTTGTTCCGGTCAGAAGGAGCTGTTGCCACATGAAGATCTCGTATCGATCGGCGCAACTGCGTGAAGCCTTCCCTCATCAAGAGGAAGGGCCAGCGAGGGGCGGCGGTAGCGGGCGCTACATGATGCCGAGACCGCCTATGCCAGCGGGATCGGCTGGACCGCGAAGAAGTCAGAGTCCGAGAACCTCGGCTTTTCCGAGGACGGGGAGGGGACGGGTGGAACCGGCTCCTCCCTCGGCTCGGAGAGAACACCCAAGGGCTCCGGAACCGGAGGCACTGGCAAGCCCACGGGATCCTCAACTCCCACCGGGGGAACCGGAGAGAGGGGATTTTCGGCTTCGCCGGTCGACAACCAGTCCAACGGGTCGAGAAAGATCCAGACTGCGTCGACGGGAGTCTCGGTCAACTGACCTGACAGGGACACCACGAGACCAGTGGCTGAAGCCGAACGATCGACCGAAGTCGATGGCCGACAACTCGGGGAGAGGGACCTTTCCCGCTCCCAAGAGCGTCGACGAAGAGACTTACCCTTGTCTTTCTTCTTGGACCGAGAAGAAGGTCCAGCAGACGTTTGTCCCTCTCCCCTAGTGGAGAGGGACAGACAAAGCTCCTTAAAGGAAGCTGTGTAAGAGGAACCCAGGAGAGCGGGATAAAAGCCGCGGTCGAGGAAGATGCGGCCCGCGCCGCCTCCTCTTCGAGGGCGATCATTTGCTCTAGCTGATCCGCCGAGCCCGCCGCGGAAACAGCCGACCGGGCCTCTTTAGACTTTACCGGAGGAAAATGTTTCTCGGGGCGCCCCAGTTGTAAACGGGCAGCACGGTCTTCGAGGACGTAGGCTGAGAAGGAAGAGCACAGGTCACAAGACTGCGGGTCGTGCTCAAGGCCTAAACAGTACACACACGTGGAGTGCGGAGCCGTCCGAGACATCTTCTGCCCGCAAGGGCACCGCCGAAAACCGGGAGTCGATTTGTCCATCGCAGCCGCGGAGGGATAGAAGACCAAGTCTATTAAGCAAAAACTTTTAAATTCGGAAAACCGAAGAATTAGGAACCAGTCTTATACGCAGAGCGTTAAGGAGGGAACCTGAGCTTCCAAGTGGTAAGGAAGATCTGGCGTCATGGGGCGGAGCCGAGAGTTTTACCACCCGGGTGGGTGGGAGGAGCCAGCTTGAAGACCTTCCGGCAAGATTTAAAGCGGCAAGGATACCTGCCAGACAGTGTGGATGAACAACATATCCATGTACCTAGAAACAATGTGACGAGGCAACAGGGGAGGCTGGCAGGATGCTGTGCTGCATAGGTAGGGGAATCACCAGCAGGACAAAGGAGGTAATCCCACTGTATAGCTCCCTGGTGAGGCTTCAGCCCGAGTACTGCATACAGTTTTGGAGCCCCAGTGTTCAAAAGGACAAACAGGGTGGAAGCTGTACAGAGGAGACAGCCCACACAGGGGTAGCCTGCGTGGGGAGGAAGTCCCCTTCAGAGACAGTGGCATCACCCTAGAAGGAGAGGAGAGCACATGCTCCAGGTCTCGCTTGGAGGCATCTGTCCCTAATCGCAGGACCGACGTAGGCAACGCCAAGACTGGAGGGGCAGAGGGCTGACACTCTCCATCCAAAGAGCCGGTTGAGCCTCCTGGCTGAGAACCCACTGGGAAAAGGGGCCTGAGGTTCAGGGACTTTGGGGCTGGGGACAGTGTCTGAAACCCAGATAAGCCTTCACCCGAGATGGGGAGGGGAGCGGGCACCAAAGACAGACAAGGCAGCCCAGAGGGTGGTCTGCTGGTGAAGGAAGGACAGACCTCCCATGGGAGGAGGATCCAGAAGCAACAGTCAACTTCTGCAGAGACCTGCAGCATGAAGCAGACTGGGGCAGATCCCTGTCCTCGTCTCTGTGCTTGTGCCTCCCACTCTGCTTCTCCTTCTGGGAAGAATTAGAAGCCCCGGAGACCACGGAGGAAGAGCTTTAGCCCTGAAGCTCCTGCTCCATCATCATTAACTTCTGCTGCAAAAGGAAAGCCTGTAGAGTCTTAGATTGGCGTCTCCGTGTGGCCTGGTTAAACTCCTAGCAGTGCTGGCAGGCCTCAGTGGCATGGTTAGGGCCTAGGCAGAGCAGGCACGAGGAGTGGCTGTCCTTAGCAGGAATCTGCTTGCCACAGGCACACTTCGCTTGCCGGTCAGAACATTACTGGAGAAGGCCTACAGGAACATGAATAAAATTAAAGATAATTGTAAATGATGAAAATAAATCGTGGAGAAAACAGCGGTCGATGAAGCAGGAGCCCATGGAGGTCTGAACTGCGCGGGTCGATGGCGGGAAAAGAACTGGCCAAGGGCTGGGGGACTGCCCCTTTTATACCACTGGTTGACATCAGCACGCCGTCAGGAGCGGTCCCCCACTACATACTGCTAAGCCACAAGTTTTCCATGTGGTCCTAGTGCCTGGCAGCTCAGTCTTAATGGTTACTGCCTGCTGCAAGAGCCCCCTCAAAGTAAGATCTGCTGTGAAAGCAGCAACTCACCCTCCTAGCAAGAGGTTGGACGTAGTCGCTGTTGTGGACCCCCCTCCCGTTGTCAAGAGTTGGGGACAGGGAGCATCTATGAGGTAGGGATGAATGAAAATAACGCAGACTTGCAGGGTAGATACCTACTTGTTCATGCTGGATGTGGAGGCTACTCTCTGCATGTCAAGGAACCGTACCACCTCTGACCTTCGCTGTTTCAAGACAGGCGAGTACTCCTCCAAACTGGAACTGGAGAGGCTGCTCTTCACAACTGAAAAACAGACATTAAATACATAGATTTCTTTATACCAAAATATTTAAGAGAAAGCAGTGTAGTCTAGTTGTTAGAGTAGAGAACTGTAAACCTCGAGAACCACATTTGAATCCTACAGTGCTGAAATTATACTTAACTTCCTCTGAAAGGTCATATAGATAAGCAGCTTTATATTTGTATTATATTACAATTAACCCGGGACAGCTCAATTAAGATGTGACACTATTAATTAGGAGACGGAAAGACGACGAAAAGTTAACCACAAAAAGTTGTGCATTAAAGGATTTTAATGCGTGTACCAAGGGAGTGAGGCACGAAGAGGCAGTGTGTCCTTACATCCCTGGGAAGTGCATTCAGAGCATTTAATGTACAGCCTGGGGTCTTATTGTTCTTAAGTCGCATTGCTGTTTAACATTATGATATTTACATATACAAACACACATACTACTAGAAATAAAAAAAAAAAAAAAAAATTTTTACAATACATGAAATCGTTCATTTAAAGACATTACAAGTAAAATAGCTCCTGATTTTTAGGTAATGAGGCTTACTTTACCTTCAAAATGAGATCTGGCAACTGACACTGCATCGCTAGCTTCTTTTTCGTATTGTGTTTATGCTCCTCCCCTGCGCACCAGCATGTCTCCTTCGGGCCGCCAAGGACTGATCTTGCTCAGGGCAACCCCTTCCCCCCCAATCGCCCTACATCGCAGCCCCCCAGGGTAGCCCGATGTATCCCTTGCATCACACGGGTCCTCCCACTATGGAGAGAATGAACCTTACTGGTCTGCTTCATTGGTCCTGGGTGCTGAGGCAATCTTGGTGGTCCAGGGCTCCACGGAGGCGAGGTTCCAGGCCGCCGTCATACGACCAGTGCTCTATTTTTCCTGTTTTCTTCCACCCCACCACGTTCTCTGCCTATAGTAAGTGGCGTCCTCTGGCAGGGGCATGTCCCCACAAGCACACATCCAATCCCCAGGCTGCCGAGACAGAACCCCACCCCCACCCGAGGAAAGCATCCAATGGACAATTGTATCGCCCTCCCTGCCTCCACTCCTGACACTCAGCTTGGGGCACAAACCCAGGTCACCAGCATGCAGAGCAAACCCCTTCGCTCAACGCCACGGAGCCAGCATCGCTTTTTAATGTAGGGTCAGGTGATGTTTCTCAGACAATGATTTTCCCTTGTCTTCATAATAAGGGTTAAATAATCATACTAAGATTAGGCTGCAGCTTTCTTCATACACAACTAGTATAAACAAAACAGGAACCAGCAGAGGAAAAAGACTGGGACAAGGAGTAATGTAACATAAGTCAGCCCAAGTTTCAAGACAGTGAAGAGGAATTGAATGATCAAGCATGTCAAAAGTTACCCTACAATTAAGAAGGAACAAGAAACTAGCCTTGGCGGGAGGTAAAAACATCAAACTGATTTCCCTAGTTATCTGCAAAACAGTGTCAGTTGCCACCAGAAAGTCTCTAAATCTCATACCATTCCCAAAACAGTTTAATTTCTGAACATGCCATTCTTTACTAGCAAAAGATGCGCAGGAGGGGACTTCTGGTGACATCACCAAGCATATGGCCGCATAGTTTTGGAGATCCGGGAGCCATCGCAACAAAATCACCTAAGATAAGCGTTTAATATAGCCATCTGATATCCCAGAGTCTACAAGAAAGAACAGTGGAGATGGTGACGACTAAAACTAAAGGAAAACACACGCAGACAGCTAAAATTCGAACCCTGATGATGGAGGATAAAAAAAAACTGGGCCCAGTGAGTGAATCTCGACCTATAACCCCGGTCTAGAGTACTGCAGATTCTGAAGACAGTCTGGAGCCGATGGACAAAAATTATAATGTCTAAGCTAGATGGAACTATGAAGACCCTCCATCAAGTGGAATCATCTGTCGGACATTCGAGCAGTCCTCCGGAGCATAGATACACACACCACTGCTACTGAACAGGCCATGGGAGCTCTGGCAGACTCCACAAGCCAGTATGATCGGGCCATATTTTATCTGCTTACCAGAGAGAGAACTACAACTAAAAATAGACGATCAGGAGAATTTTTCAAGGCAAAACAATTTTCGCATATTTGGAGTGCCAGAGGACTCTTTTTCCATCGATGGAGGACTTAGAAACCAAAAGAGCAAAGCACCAGACCCCGCTCCATAATTGTCAAAATGCTTAACTATGGGGATAGAGAACTCGTTTTACAAACAGCTTGGAAACTGAAAGACATTGCTCTGGATAGTCAACGGCTCTCTTTTGACCAGGACTTTTCCAATTATCTAAACGCCAAGAGGAAACAAATTAAAGATTTCAAAAGGGTGGCCAAGGAGAAAGATTTAAGAATTCAGCTACAATATCCATCCCGTCTGTGCATTTTCACAGAAAAGGGACTACAGCTGTTTGACTCGCTTCTCGATGCTACACAGACTCTGTGCAAGCTAGGGATCAGAGTGTCAGATCTTCATTCAGCAGCAATGGAGCAAGAAATTACTCGGGTTGCCTGGCGCAGAGTGGGTCAACCATGGCGATCCCACCCTACGGCAGTGTCTTGGCCTTCGCATTTGGGAGCAGATTTAATAGAGCTGCTGGCTAGGGAAAATAAAGTGACGGAGGATGACTGACCAACTTGCAGGATCTCTTACCTGACTGACTATGGCTTAAGGTACTTTTAATAGATTCCTAAGCAAAGCAGCTCATAGCTTCAAGTGTTCATTCCTGAAGCAGTCCCTGCTGACGCCAACGAATGTTTAAAACTGCATTCGATTATGTCTTACAGTTAAAACATTATACAAGGCCTCAAACACAAATTCTGGCTTTCTGTTCCATATGGATCCACAGACAGCAAAGTTAGATAATATGGGACATCCTGACAGTAGAGTTACTTGCTGAATTGTGTTTTTTTCCCTCATTGAAAAGCCTCACTGTGTTTTGAGTTCCGAGAAGGGGTAGTGTGGCGGGAGGTTATGGTGGGAAATTATGTTGAGAACGGAAGGTTTTCCCCGTTCGAGTCTTACACCATACAGTTAAAAATGAATGAACCAGTTTACTCCCCCCTCTTTTTTTTTTGCTTTATTCTCTTTGAGGTACAAGTTTATAATGAAGGGACAACATGAAAACCTTGAGACCAAAGCAGTAAGGTAACTTAAGATGGCAATAAGGCAAGTCATATGTGGTGACTCCTGCGCCCTTGACAACGGCCACTGAGAAGGGAGCTACTGGTAGCGGCCTTACCATCTTTTTTTCTTTTCCTCATGGGGTAGAGCCTTCTGTAAGCACTGCTCGGTGACTCATATATTCGACTGACACCCTAGGGGTCAAGCCTGTTCTAACAGGCAAAGTAGCCAAGGCTACCAAAACCTCAGTATATTAAAAGAAAACCATCTACTTACCTAGGAAGCATTTAAGGGAAAACACCCCCCCCCTTTCTTTTTTCTCTTGCTGTGCGTTTTAAAATGAGATGTTTCACCGTTTATGTTCAAAAGCACCTGTTGTGCTAGTTAACTCATTCAGGCCTAGATACGCCTGTAGGTGGCGTCTGAAAGCACAGCCACTCAGGCCAATAACACCTGTAGACGTACTCAACTGACTTTCACTCAGGCCAGGAAACGTCTGAGGAAGTCAGCAGTTTGTACCTAAATATTAAACAAACCAAATTGCTTAGAATTGATTGCATAGCACCATTAGAAAGGTAATTTTGTGCTGAATAATTTTGCCACTGATACTTTGTGTCTATCATGTATACTTTAGGAGTTATTTGCATTTGTTTAAGGTATGGTGTGCATGGCTGACATTTGTCTCAAGCCTCAACTTAGCACCTTGAAAAAATCTGGAAAAAAAAAAATTGGTATTTCAGCTAGTATAAAATAAACAAATTGATTACAGTTGATTGCATAGCACCATTGGAAAGGTAATGTTGTGCTGACCAACTTTGCCACTCATACTTTGAGTGTAGCACTTACAGTTCAAGAGATATTCACATTTGTTTGTGGCATGCTGATTATGGTTTGATTTTGCTTAGAAAGGTCCAGGATGCAGTGCTAAGAGTATACAGGGCACAAGTGGTGGAAGTCTCAAAGAGTTCTTGTGGTGTGAATGAGTTAAATCAATTTACTGGCTGGAAAGTTTCAGATGGGCAAGATGCTATGTCTATGGCCAGATCTGGATGTTGAACTGGGTTCCAAATAAGGAGCACTGTCATTTTGGGGGAGAGATGAGGATAGGAACTTAATTATAAAAATATTGTCCAGTGTTCTCCTTATTAACCAGACTCATGGGTACTCTTAAAGTAGTCTCGCTAAATGTACAAGGTTTCAACTCCCCAGTAAAGAGGACGAAAAATACAGGTTACTCACCTGTAACAGGAGTTCTAGGAATGGTATATGTTGTTCATCCACACTTACTGGTAGGTTCCTTGCCGCTTTAAATCTTGCCGGAAGGTCTTCAAGCTGGCTCTTCCCACCCACCCGGGTGGTAAAACTCTCGGCTCCGCCCCATGACACCAGATCTAGCCCGCTGGAAGCCAGGTTGTGCGTCGAAGCTGGGGAGGTCAGGTGGGTTGTGCGGATGAACAACATATACCATTCCTAGAACTCCTGTTACAGGTGAGTAACCTGTATTTCTAGGGATATGGATATGTTGTTCTATCCACACTTACTGGCAGACTCCTAGCAGTTCTCCAGGAGGAGGGAGGCAAGGCGCACACCCCCTACTTAGGAAATAAGGACTGGAGGACCGAGGTCCCAAAATCAGTATCCCAGTATGACTCAATGAAGGTGTGTGCCGACTTCCAGGTAGCAGCCCTGCAGATTTCCTGGATAGGGACATCCCTGGAAGCAGCCACCGAAGCAGTGGTATGGCGGGTAGAATGAGCTCTTATCCCTCTGGGAGGCTCCATGTCCGCCAACCTAGAGCAGAGATCTATGCAGGAGGTGACCCACCTGCCTATCGTCCGCTGGGCTGCCAGGTGCGGCTTCAGCGTAGGTGACAAACAGCTGGCGAACCTCTCCCCGAACCTCAGCTGTCCGCTCCTTATAAGAGAGCGCTCTTCTAGGGTCCAAAGTATGGAGCCTATATTCGGCCTCCAAGGTGTGACTGGGGTAGAATACCGGCAGAGTCAACACCTGGTTAAGGTGAAACTCCGACACCACCTTCGGAAGGAATTTCGGTTGGGGGAGCAGGTTAACCTTGTCCCTGTGGAAGACCAGATAAGGAGACTCGATGGAAAGCACCTGGAGCTCTCCCATCCTTCTGGCTGACATGATAGCCACCAAGAAGGTGGTCTTCCACGACAGGTGAGAGATATCACACCTGCGCATCAGTTCGAATGGCTTGCCCATGAGCTTAGCCAATACCAGCAGTAGATCCCACGGAGGTGGAGGTTCTCGCACCGGAGGGGATATGTGATCAAGGCCTGTGAAAAAGCGCCCGACCACCTTCTCCTGTGCCACCGACTGCTTTCCAGCCCGCGCCCGGTAAGCAGAGGTGGCTGCCAGGTGCCCTTAAGGGTCGTCGACTGAAGCCCTTGCTGAGAAAGGGACCATAGGTAGTCCAGAATGCTGGCCAAGGAGCAGGAGGAAGGGTCCAACCCCTTATCCTGACACCAAATGGAGAATCACTTCCATTTGAAGGCATAGCATTTTCTGGTCGACTCCTTACGGGATGCCTCAACAACATTGAGGGCCTCGTCGGAAAGACCAAAGGCCTGGAACTCTAGCCACCCAGGAACCAGGCCGTCAAGTGCAGGGATTGAAGGTCCAGGTGGAGTACCTTCCCCTGGTTGACTGAGATCAGGTTCGGGCAGGCTGGAAGCAGCCTCGGGAGCCTGGAGCTGAGGTTGAGGAGATCTGGATACCAGAACTGGAGGGGCCAGTCTGGGGCTACCAGAATCACCTGAGCCATGTCCCTCCTTGCCTTGAGAAGCACCTTGTGGATCAAGGGAAATGGGGAAAAGGCGTAGAAGAGGCCCGGGTCCATGGCCTCGAGAAGGCATACCCCTGCAGCGAGCCCTCCTGAGGGGGGCAGGCATGAAACAGCCTCAGATTCGCATTCTCCCTGGAGGCAAACAGGTCCACCTGAGGTGTGCCCCAGTGGGAGAATAGATCGCGTACTACCTCCAGCAGGAGAGACCACTCGTGAGATGCAGCACCTATCCAGCTTAGGGCATCGGCCAGAGTGTTGGAGGCTCCTGCCACATGGATGGCTAGGAGATTCACCTCCAGTCTGCTCATGAGGGACCAAGTGCGGAGAGCTTCATTGCATAGGGGCAAGGAGTGCGTCTCGCTCTGGCGGTTTAGGTAGTACATGGTCGTGGTATTGTCCGTCTGGACCTGGAGCACTTGACCCCGTACAAACAGAGCGAAGGCGGTGAGGGCTAGTCAGAACGCACAAAGCTTCAGCAGGCTGATGTGGCATCGAGACTCCTGAGAGGACCAGAGGTCACGCGCTCTGTGCTCCCCCAGATGGGCACCCCAAACCATCAGACAGGCATCGGTCGTTAGAATGACCATCTGCTCGGGGTGGACAAACGGGATGCCCTCCTGCAGATGAGCTGGAACGATCCACCACTGGAAAGCGTTCTACACCTCCTGGGTCACCGCCACTAGCTGGTCCAGAGGACTGGAGCGCTGAGACCATTGGCGGGCCAGCCCCCATTGAAGGGGATGCATGTGCCAGCGGGCCCAATGGACCACGCTGGTGCAGGCCGCCATGAGGCGCAGGAAGTCCTGGGCAGGATGCAATTGCCCAGCCAGAAATAATTGGGCAAAGGAGGAGAGAACTTCGGCCCTGTCCGTCGGGAGCCGTGCTCCGGCTCAAAGAGAGTCGAGATCTGTCCTGATGAATTGAATCACCTGCGTTGGCACGAGTTCCGATTTGGCCTCGTTGATGAGGAGGCCAATCTGAGAGCAGACCTGGAGGGACAGATCCCTGGACTACTCCACCTCCAGCCTGGAGGAGGCTGCAATCAGCCAGTCGTCCAGGTAAGGATACACCCAGACCCTTCAGCGCCGCAGGAATGCTGTCACCACTGCCATGCATTTGGTGAAGACCCAGGAGCTGGAGAGGGGCCGAAGGGCATGGCCCGGAACTCGTAAAGGGACCCCTTCGCTCTGAAGCGAAGGAATCGCTGGTAGGACGGACGGATTTGGACGTGAAAGAACGCGTCCTGGAGGTACAAAGAACAGAACCACAAGCCTCGTTCCAAGGATAGAATGATCTGTGCCAGAGTAACCATCCTGAAGGTTCAGGACCCTAGGAACTTGTTCAGGTCGTGCAGGTCTAGAATGGGGCGCCAGCCCCCAATCCGTTTTGGAACCAGGAACTACCAGGACACAAACCCTGGGTCTGGTGGAGGATCCTCTACCTCCCTGATCACCTCCTTTTGGAGGAGCAGAGCAATGTCGGCTCGACAAGCCGACAGAGAGGCTATGGACCCCATAGCCCACCGTGGGGCGACGGCCCAATAGGGTGGAGCCTGCTCGAATTCCAGAGGCAGACCTTTCCCTACCACTTCAAACACCCAGCAGTCCGCGGTGATAGTGGACAAGGCGGAAAAGTGGCGGAGCCATCCCTCCTCGAGGGGAACCCAGAGGGGAGTGACAAGGCTGGGGGTGACACCCCTCAACCCGTCACTGGGCAGGCTTGGAGGAAGGACCGGCCAAAGGACCTCCTGGGCCTTATCCTCCCGGCTTCCTGCTGGAGAAAGCTGCAGGCTTGGCTTTGGGGTGCCAAGTGAGAGCCTGCTGGCCCTGATGCTGGTATTGCTGGGCCGGACGTGCCGCAGGGGCAGAAGGACGAAAGGGCTTACGCTGCTGCTGGCAGCCTTTGTCCTTCTGGGCAGACGTGACCGAGTCCAAGGTGGCATTGGACTTCTCGATTCTCTGCAAGCGGCCCTCCACCCCGGGACTGAACAAGTCGGTACCCAGGAAGGGAACGTCTGCCAGCTTGTGCTGGGTATCCGCCGTGAAAGTGGAGATCCGCAGCCAAGCTCTGTGGCGCATGGCCACTGCAGCCGCTACTGACCAGGCACAAGATTCTCCAAGGTCGGGAGCTGTTGCTTTGCCACCGCCCTTCCCTGATCCCGCACCTGCTTGACCGTAGTTGGGAGGTCGGGCTGGAGATGAGGAATCACCTCATCCAGGGAGCCCACAAGGGCATGGAAAAAGTGTGCCATCAATACAGCTGAACTGGCCTGACGAAGGCCTAAGGAGGACGGAGCGTAAACTTTGCGCCCGGAGTAGTCCAATTTCTTGGACTCTATTGAGTGGCTTGTCCATGTCCCGAGCGTTTCCGGAGCACATGGAAACACCACTGTCGGTCACCAACCCCTCCGCAGAGGGGTGCTCCGAGAATCCGGAGAGTGAGCCGGTGGGGACGGCATACTTCCTGGCCATCCTGGCCGAGGGAACAGGACAAGAAGCCAGCTCCTGCCATAGCTCCAGGGTCGGGCCAACAATGGCTTCGGCCACAGGAAAGACCTCCATAGGAGAATCCCCTCGGTCCAGTATCTCTGTGAGGGGATACTTGGCCCGCTTTGACACGGGTTCGAGTGTCATCCCAGTAGATTCTGAGATGAGCCGAAGTAATCCCATGAACGAGGATGGGCTCTTGTCCACTGACTGTCCCCCAGGACTCCAGGTCAAGAGGGCTGGAGAACAGGGAATAGTCATCGTCAGATTCAGAGGAGTCTGCAAACAGCTGCCGAGGGCCTGATCCACCATCCACCTGCAGAGGACGATCAGGAGTGAGGGTGACAGACAACCGATGGGGCAACCCATGACCCGACTGAGAATCCTTGGTCGGAGCCCCAGTTTTTGGTTGTGGAGGCAGGGGTTCCACCACAATGGTGGTACAGCTGGTTTTGGCAGAACAACCGGCGCCGGCTTCGGCTCCTCGACCACGAGGGGTTGTTTCGGCCACTCAGGTGACATCCACTTAATGGCGGGGAAGGCGACGGAGTCGGCGGTCAAAAGGAGCTGCTGCCACATCAGATCCTCGTAGTGCCGACGCAACTTGCGTCAGAGCCTATCCTCCACGGAGGAAGAGGATGAGGATAAGCGGCGCTACCGCTTCCCTCGGTACCGAGACCGATGTCAGCAGGATCGGCTGGACCAAGAGGATGTCCGAGACAGAGACCCTCAGTGTTTCCGAGGGTGGGTCTGGGAGGGAGTGTGGGAAACCCGTTCTTCCCCCGGCTCAGGAACCTTAACCGGGGACTCCGGCACGGGCAAGTCCTCGGTTTCCACTGAGGGAATTGGTAAAGAAGGGTTGTTGGCTTCTCCAGTCGACAGCCCGTCCGGCCAGTCAAGAAAATTCTACTGCAGCGACAGGTGTCTCGGCGGCTGGCCTCACGGTGACACCATGAGCCAGCGACCGCAACCTCGACCGGCAGTAGGTGTCGACTATCCGGGAAGGGGACTTTCCGCTCCCCAAGCGTAGACAATGGGACTTACCTTTTGAGTCCTTTTTCTTGGACCGAGAGGTGTCGATGGCCCTCTCCTTCAGTAGAGAGGACTGACAAAGCTCCTTTAAAGGGCAGTGGGAGGAGCCCAAGGAGGCGGGATAAATGTTGCGACCGGGAAGAAGATGCAGCCTGGGCACTTGCCTTCATAGAGGCGATCATTTGCTCAAGTTGCTCAGCAGGCCACGCCCGGACACACGCCCAGCAGAACCTCGCCGACTTTACCAGAGAATCGTCTCTCGCGCAAGTTGAAGTCTGGCATTGCGGTCTTTGAGAACGTTGACCGAGAAGGACTTGCACAATTCGCAGGCCTGCTGATCGTGATCAAGCCCAAGGCAGTAAACGCACATGGAGTGCGGATCTGTCAGAGACATCTTCTGTCCACAAGGGCACCGCCGAAAACTGGGAGTCTATTTGTCCATCGCAGCCCCGAAGGAAGAAAAAGACTGAAGTCTAGAAAATTTAAGTACGAGTTTCAGATTAACTGATGAGTTAGGATCCAGGCCTAAAACGCAGAGCGCCAAGGAGAGAACCCGAGCTTCCAAGCGGCAAGGAAGATCTGGCGTCATGGGGCAGAGCCGAGAATTTTACCACCCGGGTGGGTGGGAGGAGCCAGCTTGAAGACCTTCCAGCAAGATTTAAAGAGGCAAGGAACCTGCCAGTAAGTGTGGATAGAACATATCCATGTCCCTAGAATACTTCATTACCTTAAACTGGGAGCAGACAAACGTTTTTTGCAAGAGACTAGGTATCCAAGGCAGAACACCAAAAATGTCACTCATGAGTGGGTAGGGTGGTGGGGTCAGAACATCCTACAAATAAAAAGGCGGGCACCGCTATTCCTCGGAAAAAAAAAAAAAGAAACAAATCTCCCCTTGGAAGTCTAATTTGAAAGTCAAGCACTTGACAGTAGATTTGTATCCATCACAGGCAAAATATTCTCTCAGAAAATACACTTGGTAAATGTGTATGGCCCAAATGATGACAGACCCACTTTTTACATGTTTTCCAAAAAAAAAAAATTGCAGGGTTGGAGGAGGGCATGATATTGTTGGGTGGCGATTTTAATTGTGTTATGGATCGATCTTCAAAAACGTCATCAACCAATAAACAGATGGAAAGGCTGGTTGGGAGGTGCAGCAATTAGCCCTGGGCGATGTTTGGCGGCAATTTAATCCCACTTCAAAAGACTACACTTTATTCAACCCCCAACAAATCCTACTCCCGTATAGACTATTTTCTATGTAGCAGGTCAGATCTTTATAAGATCATTGACTGTACGAATTCCAAATTGGTTATGGATCACTCTGCAGTCTCTCTAGACCTGAAATTAGGCGATTGGGAGAGGAATACTATGTGGAGGATGAAAGTTTCTCTCCGGGAAAGAGACCTTTAAAATACTAATCACCATAGCTATAGAAGAATACCAAAACCATAATAAAATACAAGATACAGGGATAAAGTGGTACTAGGATGGACTCAAAGCAGAACTCAGGAGGCCAAATTATTGCTTACTCTTCACGGCTCAAGAAACTGCATAGGGAGCGACAGGACACAGTGAAAGAAGTGATTCAACTAGTAAAAGAACATAAGGACAGCGGATCACAGGATACTTGGAAAAAGCTAGTAGGGGCTAGGGAGGAACTTCAAGGCCTGTTAGACAAATAGGTGGAAGGTAAACTCAAGATTTACCAACCAGAAATATTATGAACACGGCAATAGAGTAGACAGGCTTCTCGCCTTCAGATTACGAAAATCCCAGACAGATATGTTAAAAAAAAAAAAAATTACAAACTAAAAAGGGAAATCAGACATGCATTTGCTATACCCCTGAACAAACAGCCAAAGCTTTTAAAACATATTATGCAAATCTATACTCTGTGGAGGTGCAGGGACAAGGAACACAGAACTCACACAAAGATTTCTTAGGGAAAATAACCCTCCCGAAGTTGAAGATGATAAAAATTCTCTGGGGTCTCAGACTGCCCTATCAGAAATAATCCAAACAATTACAAATTTGAAATCTAGCAAATCCCAGGCCCCAATGGCTTTAACGCCAAATTTTTCCAAAAATTCTTATCTTTGTTGAGTCCAATACTGGTGGATCTTTTTAATTCCCACGGAAGTGAGGGAGATTTCCCCCACTCATGGAGTGAAACCCTCAGTGATTCCAAAAGATGGTAAACCCCCTGAATTCTGCTACTCCTAAAGCCCAATATCACTGTTGAATGTGGGTTCAAAGATTTTTAAGATTTTAGCAAATAGGCTTATTAGGCTCCTCCCAGATTTGATACACCCAGACCAGGCTGGCTTTGTGCCCAATCGGCACCTTCAAGACATTAGGGCATTGCCTAAATGTGTTACATATGGGACAACAAACTGAAGGACAGCAGGTTGCTACTGACACGGAAAAAGTGTTTGATCACTTGCAATGACACTATTTATTGGCAATATTCAAATTTGGGTCTGGGACAATTCTGCATCCTGATTAGGGAGGGCACTTTACTTTTGGCCTCAAGAGAATGTTACGGTGAATGGAACGGTTTCTAGTCCCCCAAATATACAAAGGGATACCCGTCAGGTTTGCCCTCTATCCCTCTTGTTTCTCCAGAGTATTGAACCGCTGGTGGAGTTTATTAGATCACACCCAGATTTAGAGGAATTTTTTTGGGGGATAGAACTTCTCTCTATCCGGATAATACTATGATATATTTAAAGAACCCAATGAGGACTTACCAGATACTGGCTCAAATTTTGGATACCTACAGTCAGCTCAGGTTTTAAAATGAACAATGACAAAACTGAAGTCTTGATGGTAAGTGGGGCTCAGAACCCAGATCTCAAACAACTGCTTCCCTTTAGATGGGTCTCTACACCCATCCGATATTTGAATATTTACATTCCCACAGACTTGGGGTGTCCCTACCGGGTGAACTATGGGAGACTCCTGAAAGAGGTGTTCACTGACATAAAACAGTGGGAACTCTTACCATTGACCTTAATGGTCCGGATCGAAACAATCCTGTATGAATGTACTCCCACGACTTCTATTCATGTTTTGTTCCTTCCCAATCTAGATCACCTCAGTGGAAGAAGATTCATACAGCTTTACACCCTTTCTTGTGGGCAGGACCCACTACTTCGCCCTAAATTACAAGTAGGCCTGGGTTTACCCAATCTAAAAGATTATTACTTAATGGCTCAATTGGTCCCATGGGTTGCTCATCACACACAAGACCCCCAAAATGTATGGGATGGAAACGAGGGGTGAACCTGGAACAAGCCCACCCACCGATTTCACAGAGACACCAGCCAAATTAATGAAGAGTAGATAGAAAAACCCATGGCAGGAACTATATAGAATATGGGGAAGGGTTAAATCAGAATTAGGCATAAATAATATAATAACCAGTAACAGAGAAATTGTGACCCGTTCCCTTTTTCCTCCTCCTCGGTTAGACCATTCGTTCATTAGGTGGAGACGCCATGGTCTGAGCCACGACAGTCAATTTGTAAAACAGAATCAGATCAAATCCTTTCAAGAAAATCTGCAAGAATTTCGGCTGCCTGCTACCCATCTCTTTCACTACCTGCGGGTAGCTTCTTTTCTTAAAATACTAATCTTGGAGTTCAACAACCTCAACACCCCATGGAAGATTTAATCTTTAAAGCATTCCACCACCCAGGAGAATCCCATCTGATTTCTAAAATGTTCCAAGTTTATATGCACTCAGCCATCACCGACCCTTTAAAATGTCAAACAGCACGGGCGCAAGAAACCGGGACGCATCTTGATCTTCAGGTATGGCAATCTCTTTGGGAGGGTGTTTTTAGAACCTCAGCTTCCAATGTCTGGAAAGAATTTCACTGGAAACTAATAGGCAGATTCAACACACCGACTAGGACTAAACATTATAACCCGCCTATTCGGCTAATTGTTAGAGAAACTGTGGGATGATAGGTACTCATCATATATTTTGGGAATGCCCAGTAATCTGTCCTTTTTGGGAGGAGGTAACTGAGAAATACAAAGTGATGGTTGGGTGCAAGGATCCCCTCTCATTCAAACATAGGATTCTTGGAAAACCCCTGAAAAGGAAATTATTAAATGCCTAGAAATCTTCTAGGGGTGTCCAGCTGGCCGCAGCAGGTAAAGCAATCACTACAAGATGCCCGACTCCCAATCCCCCAACTTTAGCAGAGTGGAGAGACATAATTAAAGGAATAGCCAAGGTAGAAAGGATTACTGCGGAGCTACGTCTGCCGAGAGACAGGTTCAATGGAATTTGGCTGCAGTTCATGCTCCTAAAAAGAGGAGCTGGAAGGCACCTCAGTGTTATCCCAGCAAGCCTTTGCATCCTAAATGAGGTATCTAAATGTTCAGAATCCCTTGGCCATAGCAATACATTGTTTCCTTAAGAAATATAGAAAGATGGCCACCCAGCCAACTGTTTTAATTTAATGTTATGTTTTGTTTTTTCTTAATCTTGTCATTTAGAGGTAGCAAAGTACAGAGTATAGCAGGTTAAAAACTGAGATAATGGTGGTGTTCTCAGGAGGAAGAGATCAGGTACTTCTTCAGAACAGTTGCTCCTCTCTATAATAGACGGATACCTAAAGAAACTAGAAACAAGAAAGCACCAATAGAGTCTGACACAGGACCTGGAGGGTAAGCAGACGTCAGACCATGATGGAAGAAGCCTGGGACAGGAGGCTGAGAGAGTCCAGGTGTGAATCCCTGCAAGAGGATTCCTGACGTTAGAGGAGCTGACATCAGGGGAATAGTCGTCAGACCAACCGTGTCGTATAGGTAGGCAATGTCAGGCCCAGCAAAATTAAGGACACAGTCGGGATCAAGATGTGAGGGCCCCCCCCCGACAGAGGAGCCGATCAAATACAGGTTGGTACTGTCGTCAGGATCAGACGTGAGGGCCCCGAAGGAGAGTCAGACCAAATGCACGTCAGAGCCTCTGACGGAAGGAAAGGCGGAGCAGACGTGAGGAGAGCACATGAAGGGTCCAACTGTCCAGAAAGTGAGATTGAGACGACTGAGGTAGTCATCTGAGCCTGTGGTCTGGGGCCTTCTGTAGGCGTTTGAGGGTTTGACGTTGGGGTGGGCGAAGGAAGAACCACCTCCAGGGATCCCGTCCTCTTCTCGGACCGGTGGCAATCACAGGGGCCAGAGAGACCACCTGGGGAGGTGGAGGAAAGGTTCCCGTCCATGAGAAGTCTTGGGGGGATGGCCAACAGCCAAAGCAATGTGTCGGTGTGGGGTGAGATGGCGAGCCCACCAACATGGTCCGGGCGGACGCCAGGGACGACCGCTTATCGGACAAAGAAGTCACCGGCAGTTGAGGGAAGAATCCTCAACCGACTTACCGGTAGAGGCCAAGCAAGTGCCAACAGAACCCTGGGGACTCTGCTTAACGGCAACCGAGCAGGCCCCGGATGAGCCGGGGGCCAACTTATCGGCAACAACCAGGTATTTGTCAGTGGAGATCAGCAGAAAGGCAGCAGCAGTAGTACCTAGAGACGCCTCGGGAGCAGCATGGAGAACCACGAGGGCAGGCAGAGGGGGAGCAGCCTTACTGGTCGAGGGTCTACTGGAATCCCCTCAGTCCCGATCCTCCAGGCGCTGCTTCTCTCAATGCTTCCCTTTTTCAGCTTTTTAGACTCTGAAGAAGGGGAAGATGCAGTGTCCCTCAACTTCTGCATCTTTCTCAACCAAAACCATTCTAAACTTCAAAATATGGACTTCCAGGGTCTGCTGCTTCCTCTTCAGAGTGGTCTGATTGAAGGGCTGGCAGTCACAGCAGGCCGCTGTGTCGTGGTCTGAGCCAAAGCAAAAGAGGCATCAAAGGTGGCCGTCCTTATGAGGAATCTGGGCACCGCACTTCTTGCACTTCGTCGGTGGTGGAGAAGACAAACGAAATTGCGATACTATCAATCTAGCGAAAAATAGGGCATAAAATGGCGATCAGCTGGGCAAGTGTAACCGCGAAGTACTCTGCGCAGGTAGACAGCGGGAAAGAACTGGAGGGCGTGCATGGGGACCTCCCACTATACAGGGTCACGCTGATGTCCATGACATCTGGTGGGCAGTCCCCCGCCAAGCATTGCTAGAAAAGTTTCCGTGTGGTCCTGATGCCAGAGGGCTCAATCCTATCTGTGATGACCTACTGCAGAAACCCTCTTGAAGTAATATCCTGAGATACCACCTGTGCAGGGGACTGATCAGGATATGCAGATAAGCATCCTGGATGCCCAGGGAAGAAAAGCAATCTTCCTGCTTGATCAGTGGCAAGCAAGCCCTGCAGAGGAACCATATGGAACTTCTTGTATGGAATGTACCATTTCAGTCCCTTGAGATCTAGAATGGGATGCAGATCTATTCTTTTGGGAATCAGAAAGAACCTGCAGTAGAACTCGGTGTTCTGCTGACACCACAGGACAGACTATGGCCTGTTCTCGCAACAGGGAAAGGAATTCATAATGGAGCAAAGTAATGTGGTCTGGAGGGGGTACAAGGTCGGAACAGGCGGCAAGTCTGAGGCTGTTCTGTAAGCTCCAGAGTGTGGCCCCACTCTATTTGAAGAATCCAAGCGTCTGTGGCAACAGTCCTTCACTGTTCGAGTTGGGAGAAAAAAAAAAAACCCCACCACAGCCTCCTGGCTTGGAACAAGGGGGGGAGACCACGCAAGGAGTCCAGCTGAGGTTGGGCCAGAAGCAGAGGCGGTACCACTTGGTACTGGTGCAGAGGCGGCCAGTGGTTAAGGAAAGTGTAGGAATAGAGGAGGCAGCTCTATGTTTTCTTTGAAGACAGGTGCCTGATCCTGGTTTCTGGGCAACCTTTCGAAAGGAAGGTCTCTGGCAACATCTGGGTAGAGTATCATAAAGGGAGTGAACCGACCTGATGGCCCTCGCTGAGGCCTGCAAAACATTAATACTATCCTGGACATGAGGGTCAAAGAGTTTGGAGCCCACAAAGGGGGCCATCCAGGACTTTCTGCTGCACATGTGCAGTAAACCCAGAAACCGAGCCAGGAGTGCTTCCTTAGGCAAATGCCAGTGGCAGCTGCCTTGGCTGTGGTATCTGACATATAAATGGCTTGCAGGCGTTTACTGACATCCTCTGCCACCTGAAGAACCTTAAGAAGCTCCTGCTTTTGAGACCTTTCTGGGAGGGCCTGGGCAGCCGCCCTCCCCTTCCTCCACAGGGTATTCTAGTACTTAACCAGATCAGATAGGTAGCTTGAGATCAGAGGGCCCAACGTAGCAGACGAAAAGGTCTTCTTATGCAACAAATCAAGCCTCTAGGACTCCTTATCAGGAGGGAGGAAGCCAAGGTGTTTGGGCACCTTAGAACGATCATGGGCAACCTTAAAGCAGCAGTGCAACAAAATTGGGCTAAAATTTGACCCCACCTTTTTTTCTTCCTAATCAATACCAGATGTATTCCAGTTTATTTTGGTGGTAACATTTTCAGTTTCCATCATCATTTAAGAATTTTATGACAGTTTTAAAATTATTTCAAGAAAAAAATGGCCACTTCATTTTTGCACAAAAACAATACTGAGGACCTGAAGAGGGTAAGAATTGAGACGAAAATGCAAATGTACAGTACACAGCACAGTATGCATCCAGGAAACCCAAATCAACAGTTCTGCCAATATTTTTCATAACCATAGCAGAAAATTAGCTTTCTGGAATAATTTTCTTCTGTTGCACTGCTGCTATAATAACTACTGTGCATTTCAGTCTGGGCGGAATGAGGGCACGGTGGCGCCTGATACAGCATCTGCAGCACCAGGCATGGCAGGTGCGTAGTTAGGTCTGCACCAAACAACCTGGACAGCAGCATTCAGAGCTGAATGTAAAGGTGGATTGACCTTTTTGGGGGATGATTCAGGAATCTCCAGAAAAGCCACAAGATTTCTCCTGGCGGTGTCATCCTCTTCAGTCTGGAACCCCATAGTGGACTAAAGCTGCTTCATATATTATAGAAGCTGAGGTGCGTCAGAGGCGGATCTTGGTGCATCTCCCACTACAGGAAGAGGAGGCTGACCTATCAGAAGAGTAGGCCCTACCGTCCTCTTCGAGGATGAGATCAGGGCAATATTCCTCAACGTCAACCTGTTCTGAAATGGGTACCGACTGAGCGGATGCCACCACCACCTAGGAGGGAGCAGAGCGAGAAGGCCAGATCTGTGAAGTGGAGGGAGGCCCCCGAAGGAGGCATCGATGGTACGGCAGGCATAGGGGTGAACAGCCTGACCGCAGCCATTGTGAGAAGTCAGAATAGAGTTGAGATAGATGACCTGATAAGTGGACTGTGGTCGTAACCAGGAGCAAAGGCATTAAGTCCACCACTGACGGCCCCTCTGGGACAGAGGGCAACGACATGCTGGAAGCAGCCATGCAGGACAGCAACAGGGCCGAAGCTGGGCCAGCCATCAACATACTGTCCACGACGGGAGCAGCAAGGCCCAGCGCTGAGGAGTCCTGCAAAGTACTGAGCAGGGTCAGCAGAGCAGGTGCTGGCGACCTGGAGGTAGACAGCCTAGCAACCACAGAAACTAGAGAAGGACCCCCTCTCCTTGCCCAGATCGGTCTGGAAGAAACAGAGGCAGCGGTGGTGGAGGATGCCAGACCCAAATGTGCCAAAGGCATAGTCCTGGAGGACTGGGGGAAGACAGCGGGGACCACGAGCGGTGACCTGGGGAGCAGTACTTGCAACGTGTCCTTGTCCTTCAGGCAGCTCCCTAGTGATTTTCCCGGCTTTGGTAGTCTGTGTCGGACTAAATCACAGAAGATGGGAAGAAGCCCCCCAAGGCCCAGTTACATACTGGCTAATGTTTGCTCCATCAAAAATACCTTGAGGGCCCGTTTTCGGTTCCAGAGAGTGAAGAGATCGATTTTCCGGTAGAGCTTGCAGGTGAGGGCATTATGAGAAGGCCAGAAACAGCAAACAGAGGTTTGTCCTCACAGCAAATGTTTCCGCAGCAGCAGTGATGAAGAGGACATGATTCAACAGTTCTAGACAATAATAAAACTTGAAAGTTTTGGCAGTCGACTGGACGACAAAGTCTGTGAGAGAATGGTCGACAGCAGGAAAAGAACCGAGAAGGAAGCGGGGCCGCCTATGCCTTTATATAGAGATGAACTTCTGTGTAGGCGGCCCCTGACAGCCTGCTACAGAAAAATCTTCTGTGGGATCCTAGTGCCCGACGACCAAGTTCCATAGGCATGACCTGGTTATTAAAAAAAAATATATACATCACTGAAGACAATCTATAGTTACCTCACTGGGGTAAATATAGTATAGAAGGGGATTATTTTTCAAAGAGGAAGGTGTACCAGGACAAGGGGCATGCAATGAAGCTGGAAGGGAGAAATTTAGGAGGGATGTGAGCAAGTACTTCATTGAAAGTGGTGGATGCCTGGAATGGTCTCCCAGCAGAGACAATGGGGAGTAAACAGTGGCAGCTTCAGTCATGTGCCTGGGGCAGGCACAAAAGAATCTTGGTAGGAAAGCGGTGGGGGAGGAAGAGGAAGACAGATCACGTATGGTCTGTAGTGACAATACAGAGACAAAATAAACTAGGTGTGATAAGCTGTCCATATCTGCTGACAAATTATGTTTCTATATCCAGAAGTACAGGCAAGTCTAGCAGGCAATGGATGCCTGAAGGTGTGGGATGTCAGGAGGAGCAAATAACAGCACAACCCATCGATTTGCATCCTCTTGCAGCAAATACAAAATAACAGATGATTAAGAACATTTATTAAACCCAGGGTGACATTTTTAAACCCTCCCCACCCAAGAGCGAGTGTTCACAGCTCCCACCTTTCCTTTCCAAGAACTGCTCCAGGTTGTCCTTTAGATAGAGCTCATCTTCACTGTACAAGACAAAATGCAGAATAGTAGCCAGCTCCGCCTGAGACAGAAACAAAATGTGGATTAATGACCATCACAAACATGGGTAACAAACATACTGCAGTGTGACTGGCCCAAACAAATTCTGAAGCCCACGTAGTCATTCCATTATATAACAGACTGTAAATCCAGACAGGGTGGTGCACAGAGGTCAGTGGCAGCACGAGCACGGGCCAGGTTAAGAGCAAATATAAATAAGATAAAAAAATTGAAAAACTTCAACCACAGTTTGTACTAGCATCAGGCAATTTTGTGGGGTGTTTTATAAATCAGTAATCACACCAACATAGCAAACCACATGGGGAGGGGTGGGATCACTCACATCGGCCCACCCCAAGACATGCCTTACTGCTAAATTATACCAACTATCTGGAGTCCCCTGAAGGTAGCAGTTTATGTTCAGTTTTTTTACTTTATTCTGCACTCCCTTCCAACCCCCAATGGGCATCCCCACTGCTCATTTTGGGTTCAGAATCTTTATATGGTGACATCATCCTGCTGTCCTCTGAGGCCATGTACAGCATCACACGGACAATGGGCCAACAACAGTTGATCAGAGCTGTAAAAACATAATGCATTCCAGTGGACTGAATCTCCCATAGTTGTAGCCTGGCATTAAAAATGTTCAGGTTAAGGAAAGGCAGGATTAACCATATACAAATGAATTTTTTTTTCAGGCAACAGGCTCTATCACAACTGGGGCCAGTACATGTCAGGAAAGGCACATACTCGGCCATGCAGTTATGCAACGCACAAGTCCTGGCACACTGGGCAATATTCAGCTAGCATGATGCCAAGAAGTGAAGCTACAGCGGGGTGTACAATGGGCTTTCAATGGGAAGCCCAAATGAGTGGCAACGTGGATTCCCTACTCCACAGGCAGAAACATGCGACCATGGGATGCGGCAGTCTGGGCAAGGGCTGCCAGAACCCACAGAGACAGGGATTTTTGTTCTTTTTTTTTATATAAAACAAATAACTGCCACTGTCTGCATCCTCATCCCAGCCCTCTGGGGCACAGAAAAGGGCTGGGAACTGTAGCTGTGTGGCCCTTCTGGGGCCCCACACTTATTTTGGGTGTGTACCCCCAAAAACACTGGCCCAGCAGAATACAACTGCTTTAGAGCATGGCGTGCTGAGATAGCCCAGCTGTTGACCACACAGATACACATGTAAAAGCATGATCAAAGCCTGGGTGGGATATACGATGAGAAGAATTGTTAGTGCATACAGAGGTCTCCAAAGGACATCTTGTATGTACAGAAGTCAGTCTTCTGCACCCCATATCATGGCGCTTACGAATTTCAGTAGTGCATAAAGCTCACACAAGTGAGTTTAAAAATAACTTGGCACACAGTGCACATCAAGAGCAGCCCCATGGTCAGGTGTGGGTTTCTTCCTTCATAATTGCTCCCCTTCAGTTTTTACAAGGAAGGGGCAGAGAACTGAATAAAAAGAAAAAATGCATCCCCTCTGCATGTCTTGATAGTAGTGTCATCAATTTTTCATCCCGTGCATGCACGTGCACACACCCACACAAAACAGACAAGGAGCAGGCCATTTGGGGGAAGCAACTGTAAATACAGGTTACTCACCTGTAACAGGAGTTCTAGGAATGGTATATGTTGTTCATCCACACTCATTGGCAGTATCCTTGCCGCTTTAAATCTTGCCGGAAGGTCTTCAAGCTTGCTCCTCCCACCCACCCGGGTGGTATAACTCGGCTCCGCCCCATGGCCAGATCTGGCCCGCTGGAAGCCGGTTGTCAGCGTCGGCGCGAGGTCGGGTGGAGTGTGAGGATGAACATACCATTCCTAGAACTCCTGTTACAGGTGAGTAACCTGTATTTCTAGGGACATGGATATGTTGTTCATCCACACTCATTGGCAGACTCCTAGCAGTTCTCCGGGAGGAGGGAGGCAAGACGCACACCCCATATACTTACTTGGGAGAGAGAGACTGGAGAACCGAGGCCCCAAAACCAGCATCCCGGCGTGACTCAAGGTCGATGTGGTAGTGGGTAATGAAGGTGTTTGCTGACTTCCAGGTAGCAGCCCTGCAGATTTCCTGGATAGGGACGTCCCTGGAAGCAGCCACCGTTGCAGCAGTATGGCGGGTAGAATGAGCTCTTATCCCTCTGGGAGGCTCCATGCCCGCTAACTTATAGCAGAGATCTATGAGGAGGTTACCCACCCTGCTATAGTCGCTGGCTGCAGGTCTGCCAGATGCGGCTTCAGCGTGGGTGACAAACAGCTGGCGAACCTCTCCCCAATTTCCAGCCGGCGCTCTTTGTAATAAGCGAGGGCCCTTCTAGGGTCCAAAGTATGGAGCCTATATTCGGCCTCCGAGGTGTGATTGGGGTAGAACACCGGCAGAGTCAACACCTGGTTAAGGTGAAACTCCGACACACCTTCGGAAGGAATTTCGGGTGGGGGCGCAGGACAACCTTGTCCCTGTGGAAGACCAGGTAAGGAGACTCGATGGAAAGCGCCTGGAGCTCTCCCATCCTTCTGGCTGACGTGATAGCCACCAAGAAGGCGGTCTTCCACGACAGGTGAGAGAGAGCACACCTGTGCATAGGTTCGAATGGCTTGCCCATGAGCTTTGCCAGTACCAGCAGTAGATCCCACGGAGGTGGGGGTTCCCGCACTGGAGGGGAAATGTGATCAAGGCCTTTGAAAAAGCGCCAGACCACCTTCTCCTGCGCCTCCGACTGCTTCCCGGCCCGCGCCCGGTAAGCAGAGATGGCTGCCAGGTGCACCCTTAGGGTCGTCGACCTAAGCCCTTGACTAGAAAGGGACCATAAATAGTCCAAGATGCTTGCCAAGGAACAGGAGGAAGGGTCCAAGCCCTTGCCCTGACACCAAATGGAAAACCTTTTCCATTTGAAGGCATAGCATTTTCTGGTCGACTCCTTACGGGACGCCTCAACTACATTGAGGACCTCGTCGGAAAGACCCAAAGCCTGGAACTCTAGCCGCTCAGGAACCAGGCCGTCCAGGTGCAGGGATTGAAGGTCCGGATGGAACACCTTCCCTGATTGACTGAGAGCAGGTCCGGCGAGCTGGAAGCTGCCGCGGAGTCCTGGAGCTGAGACTGAGGAGATCTGGGTACCAGAACTGAGGCCAGTCTGGGGCTATCAGAATCACCTCGCCTTGTCCCTCCTCGCCTTGAGAAGCACCTTGTGGATCAAGGGAAATGGGGGAAAGGCGTAAAAGAGGCCCGGGGTCCATTGCCTCGAGAAGGCATCCCCCTGCAGCGAGCCCTGCTGAGGGGGGCGGGCATGAAACAGACTCAGCTTCGCGTTCTCCATGGAGGCAAACAGGTCCACCTGAGGTGTGCCCCAAAGGGAGAACAGATGCTGTACTACCTCCGGCAGGAGAGACCACTCGTGGGATGCAGCCCCTATCCGGCTCAGGGCATCGGCCAGGGTGTTGGAGGCTCCTGCCACGTGAATGGCTAGGAGATCCGCCTCCAGGCTGCGCCACAGTGACCAAATGCGGAGAGCTTCCTTGCATAGAAGCATGGGCGCTCCCTCCTGGCGGTTTAGATAGTACATGGTCGGGTATTGTCCGCCTGGACTGGACCACTTGACTCCGGAGGAACGGAGGCAAAGGCGGTGAGAGCTAGGCGGACCGCTCGAGCTCCAGCAGGTTGATGTGGCATGGGACTCCCGCGGGACCAGAGGCCATGAGCCCGTGTTCCCCAGATGGGCACCCCAACCCATCAGAGGAGCATCGATCGACAGAGAGACCGCCGGCTCAGGCGGACGAACGGGATGCCCTCCTGCAAATGATCTGGAACGGTCCACCACTGGAGAGCGCTCCACATCCCTGTGTCACCGGCGACAAGCTGGTCCAAGGGATCGCAGCGCTGTGACCACTGGCTGGCCAGTCCCACTGAAGGGCGCATGTTCCAGCGGGCCCAACGGACCACGCTGGTACAGGCCGCCATGAGACCCAGGAGGCGAGGAAGTCCCGGCAGGCGCAATTGCCCAACCAGAAATGATCGGGCAAAGGAGGAAAGAACCTCGCCCTGTCCGCGGGAGCCGTGCTCTGGCTCAAGAGAGTCGAGCTGCGCCCGATGAATAAAATCACCTGCTTGCTCGAGTTCCGACTTGGCCTCGTTGATAAGGAGGCCCAGTTGAGAGCAGACCTGAGGGCCAGATCTCTGGACCACCGCCTCCTTCCTGGAGGGAGCTGCTATCAGCCAGTCGCCCAGGTAAGGGCACACCCGACCCTCGGGCGCCAAGAGGAATGCTGTCACCACTGCCATGCATTTGGTGAAGACCCTGGGAGCTGGAGACAAGCCAAGGGCATGGCTTGAACTCGAAGAGAGAGATCCTTCCGCTGGAAGCGAAGGAATCTCTGGTGAGACAGACGGATAGGGACGTGAAAAACGCTGGCCTGCAAGTCCAGAGAGCAGAACACACGCCGCGTCCAAGGATGGTATTATCTGAGCCAGAGTGACCATCCTGAAGGTTCGAGACCTTAGGAACTTGTTTAGGTCGTGTAGGTCGAGAATGGGGCGCCAACCCCCGTCCTGCTTCGAACCAGGAAGTACCTGGACACAAACCCTGGGTCTGAAGGAGGGTCCACCACCTCTTACCACCTCCTTCTGGAGGAGGAGCGATGTCGGCTCGACGAGCCGCCAGTGAGGCTGGGGATCCCGAGCCCCCGAGGCGGCGGCTCTGAAGGGTGGTGCCTGCTCGATTCCAGAGGCAGGCCTCTTCCCACCACCTCCAAGACCCACCTGTCCGTGGTAACAGCGGACCAGGCGGAACGGAGCAGCTGAGCCGCCTCCCCACGGGGGACCCAGGGTAAGGTGACGGGATGGGGGCGACACCCTCAGCCCGTCACTGGGCAGGCTTGGAGGAGGGACCGCCGAGGGACCTCCTGGGCCTTCCTCCCTGCCTCCTGTTAGAGGAAGCGGCGGCTTGGGTTTGGGATGCCAAGGCCGAGCCTGGGCTAACGTTGCTGGGCCAGGGCCGGGGGCACAGAGGGCGACGAAGGGCTAGCTGTGGTTTGCTGGCCTTGTCCTTCGAGCGGAAGACCGAGTCCAAGGTGGCATTGGACTTCTCGATCCTCTGCAGGTGACCTTCCACCCCAGGGCCGAAGAGGTCAGTCCCCAAAAAGGGAACATCCGCCAACTTGTGCTGGGTATCCCAAGTAAAGGTGGATATCCTCAGCCAAGCCCGCCGACGCACAGCCACTGCGGCCGCCACCGATCTGGCACATGAGTCCCCTACATCCAAAGCAGTCTGGAGCTGCTGTTTGGCCACTGCCCTGCCCTGGTCCCGCACCTGCTTAACCGTAGTCTGCAGATCGGCGGGAAGATGAGGGATGACCTCATCCAGGGAGCCCAACAGGGCATGAGAAAAATGTGCCATGAGGACGGCCGAACTGGCCTGGCGAAGGCCGAGAGAGGGCACAGCGTGAGACTTTTCGCCCGACATAGTCCAATTTCTTGGACTCCTTGTCAGGAGGTTTGTCCACATCCCCTGGCGTTGCCCGGGGCAAAACGTGTCGGTAACCAACCCCTCAGCAGAGGGGTGTTCCAGAAACCGACAAGGAACCGTAGGGACCGATACTTCCTGGCCATCCTGGCCGGACGCAGGGCAGGAAGCAGGGCGCTGCCAAAGTTCCAGTGCCGGACCCACTATGGCCTCGGCCACCGGAAAGGCCTCCGTCGGAGAATCCCCTCGGTCCAGAATCTCCGTGAGGGGATACCTGGCCCGCTTGGAAACGGGTTCGAGCTCCATCCCGGTAGACTCCGAGATGAGCCGAAGCAGTCCTAGGAAGGACGACGGGCTATCGTCCATTGGCTGACCTCCTGAAGACTCCAAGTCCAGTCGCTTGGAGAAGAAGGAGGAATCATCTTCGGACTCGGAAGAGTCCTCAAGAGCTGCTCTGGCCTGAACCACCCTTCACCTGCCGAGGTCGGTCGGGAGTGAGGGTAACTGACAGCCGATGGGGTAAACCCTCAGCCGACCGGAATCTTGGTCGGAGCCCCAACTGGTGGCTGTGGAGGCGGAGGTTCCACCGCAATCGGTGGAGCAGCTGGTTTTGGCCGAACAACCGCCTGGTATAGGCCTCGGCAAGTCGAGGGTTGTGTCGGCCGTCCGTGACAGCCATTTAATGGTCAGGAAGGCGCGGAGTCGGCTTATTCCCGGCCAGGAGGAGCTGTTGCAACATAAGGTCCTCGTACCGTCGACGTAATTTACCCCGAAGCCTCCCCTCATCCGAGGAGGAGGACGAGGACGAGCGGCGACGCCGCTTACCGCGGTGCCGAGACCGAGACCGCCTATGACGGTGGGAACGGCTGGACCGCGAAGAGGTCCGAGACCGAGACCGAGAGTCCCGGAATTTCCGGGGTCGGTGCAGGGAGGTGTCGGCCGGAACCGACACTCCCTTCGGCTCGGAAGGTCCATCCGAGGGCTCCGGAACCGGAGGCACAGGCGAGCCCACGGGATCCTCAACTCCTCCCGGGGGAACCGGGGAGAGGGGAATCTCGGCTGCTAAAGGCGACAGCCCGTCCAATGGGTCGAGAAAAATCTCGACTTCATCAGTGGGAGTCTCGGTCAACTGACCTGACGGGGACACCGTGAGGCCAGTGGCCGAAGCCGAGCGGTCGACCGAAGCCGACGGTCGGCGGCCGAGAGAGGGACCTTTCCCGCTCCCAGAGCGCCGACGGAGGACTTACCCTTGTCCCTCTTTTGGACCGGAAAAAGGTCCAGCAGACGAGGCCCTCTCCTTAGTGGAGAGGGACAGACAAAGCTCCCCAAAGGAAGCCGTAGGAAGAACCCAGAGAGAGCGGGATAAATGCCGCGGCCGAGGAAGATACGGCCCGCGCCGCCTCCTCTTCGAGGGCGACCATCCGCTCGAGCTGATCCGCCGAGCCCGCCGCCGCGGACACCGCCAACCGGGCCTCCTTGGACTTCACAGGGAACGCTTCGGACGGCCCAGCCAAAATCGCAGCAATAAGCCCCGAGGACGAGGTCGAGAAAGATGAGCACAGGTCACAAGCCCGCGGGTCGTGCTCAAGGCCTAAGCAGTAGACACACGCGGGAGTGTGGATCCGTCCGAGACATCTTCTGCCCGCATGGGCATCTCCGAACCGGAGTCGATTTATCCATCGCAGCCGCGAGGGATCGAAGACTGAAGTCTTTTTGCAAAATATTATTTTTAAATCCTCAAACGGAGAAATAGGAACCAGTCACAAACGCAGAGCGTTAAGGAGGGAACCTGAGCTTCCAAGCGGTAAGGAAGATCTGGCGTCATGGGGCGGAGCCGAGAGTTATACCACCCGGGTGGGTGGGAGGAGCAAGCTTGAAGACCTTCCGGCAAGATTTAAAGCGGCAAGGATACTGCCAATGAGTGTGGATGAACAACATATCCATGTCCCTAGAATCTGACATTTTTAACTATGCTAAATGCAATATTTTGTACCAATGTTAAACACAAAAGCTCCAACCGGTGACAACTGTTTTTGGATATTCCACCCACTTGGCACCAATGTGTTGCAGGAAAAAGACATTCTATAAAAACTTACTGTAATTCTGTTAACTCTACTGTTGTCGTGGGAAATTACTTATAACATGGGTATTGTGCACAATGACTAGGGATTCACCGTACAGCCATATAGCTCTAACTGTGGTTCCTAGCAGCACGGCACGTTGGCATTAGGGATGTCACGATATCAGTTTTTACAGAATACTGCGGTGTCGGAAGTCATATTGATATCTTTCAACATTTTTTTTTTTTTTATATACACATTTTCAGGGACAACTTTACCTTCCACACCAACTCTCTCTGATGCAAGTGTCTGGGGAGGCTTCGTTTTGTACAAAAATTACTTCCGTTATATTACAACATAATTTTAACCATAGTACTACATGAGACTTATCAAACAGCCAGATAGTGTTCCAAGACTCCATTCTGATTAGTCCACAGACTGTGATGCAATAGAGACTGACCATCAAGAATGTCTAATAACCAACATGTGATCTCTCAAAAACCATGGTATTGATGGAGCCGGCCCAGTGGCGTGGAGGGGTGAAGCACTGGATGCCTTACCTCCTCCCACACTGGTCACCAGAGTTCAGGAACAAGCCGAGTCGTTAGGGTCAGCTGGGGAGAGAGCAAGACAGCAAGGGAGCAAGGAGCTATATTAAGCTGTAGCAAGGCAGCTCCTCTCTCAGGGAGGGATGTGGGTTTCCCCGGCTCTTGGTTGCCGCCAGTTGGAATCTGGACGGCAGTGCCAAGCCACAAGGGAGAGCAGGCGTTAGGCCAGGTGAGAAAAAGGGGCAGTCACCAGAGCCATGGAGCACATGCATACCTCCACGTGCATGCATGACCATGTTCTGGGATCCCAGGAGTAACGGTGGAGAAAACGGAAAATCGGGTACCAAGGCATGCTAGATGAAGCCCAGGAGCAGGGCACAATCAGATTCTCTCAGAGGACCACAGCCGTGCCTACCTGGAGCCCCAATGGGCAAAAAGCTACAGTATATAGGAAGGAAATAAAAAAAAAATGTCGGTATGACAAATGAAAAAATTCTCAATTTGAAGAAAACAGCCCTTTCCTTCATCTTAACAGCAGCCTGGAGAAGCTTGACTGATGTTTTTCTTCTCACCCAGCATCCAATGTGGAACTTCAATTGGTGAACCAGCTTAATGCCACCTTAACTTTAAATAAACTTTTCAAACAAGAATAGGAACCTAATTGGTTCTAAGAAGCAATCAGTAAGAGAACAATTAGTCATGTGCCTATTAGCCAATAAACAGAAGCATCATTAGTATGCCAATTCATTGAGAATATATCACACATATATGTATGTATGTGTGTGTGTGTATGTATACACATATATATACACATATATATACACATATATATACACATATATATACACATATATATATACATACACACACACATACATACATACATACACACACACACATATACATACATACATACATACATACACAAAAACTATGTCAACAACAGTCTCCAGGATAGCAATAAAACAACTCTTGGCTGTGGTACCTCTGACAATGTGAGAGTTAATATAAGAAATTACGGTGGGAGGCGGAGCCAGCAACTGGAGTGTGCAGATGTACATTCTGCAGCTCCTGCCCCCAAGCAGTCTTAAAAATTCACATTCAACTTGATTAAAGGGAAACATCCACCTGTGATCAGCTCATGCCTCAATGTGAGGCATGGCTCGATTGTGAAAATGCTTCCAACGGTTGCTGAAATATACAGACATTATCTGGCTGATCCTGCCTCCCTCTTGCTGGCATTTTGAACTGGCTCGGTGCGCCCACAACCTCCAGAGACTGTCCTATGGTGATGTACAAGATCGATAAATGTCCTGTGTAAATGGAGATATTAATAGCTCCCATTTCCAGTGTATTTGTTCTCGTGCTATACAGAGACCAGGTATAGACTGGCAGTCAACTGGGAGAAGCAGAACACCTACAAAATGAGCCACGGCCACTCCCTTAGGGCTGGGACAGAATGTACTTCAAAGGAGCAGAAAATGATGTTTGAGGACTGTAGGTCCTAAAGCATTAACTCCACAACGTGACCACACAGTTTTTGGCCATGGAAACATCCTATTCTTTGTCAGAAGGCAATGTGTAGGGGGGCACTCAGGATCCGTCATGATCAGCCATAATAACCACAGAGTCAGTTTCTGGCTGGGTGGCATAAAACGTCTTTGCAGTAGGGGCAGGATGCTGTTTATCTGCCTTGCGAGAAACATCCAGTAAATTACTGGGCCTGTGCCACACAGTCACTGTGGCATCCTCTAATGTAAGGTAAATGGGAGGAACGATCACAAATGGAGTGGTAGGAACCTCCAGGAATTCATATAGGTTCCATTTTGTGGAATCCTCTTCCTCACCAGCAAAGCCCAGCTGGTCCTGCATGAGACACAATGGAGCCTGAACAGGGGAATCCTCAGAAGCCTGAAAAGAGGAGACCTCAGGGTAAACACCAGTGTCCTCACTACAGGAAGATAATATGGAACTAGAGTCAAAGCCTAGAGGCTACTCCACATCACCTTTCAATTTCTATCCTTCCTCTATATCCAGGATGTCAACATTCTGGGAAGGAGGGATCCTAGGTCAACAAGCTGCCAGGGTAGCAACAGAGGAGGCATAGGGTAGACTACAGTAGCAGACCCAAACAAGCAAACAATCAACTTTGATGGCACTAATGGATGGGAAGGCAGAGAGGACAGTAACAGATGGTAGTGACAGCAGTAGGCACCAAAATAATTACGACAGTTTCTAGTAATACTGCCTGTGCATTGACAGCGCTACCCAGCAGAGCTGACAATATGGTCAACAAAGGGACAATGCCAGTCGTCAACAGCTGTACCACTAAGGAACAACAAATGCCACTTACAGGGAACAAGATGCTCAGAATACACTGTAAACACTAACATAGTAACATACTAAAATGCAAGTAGAATAGGCCCAACGGTCTTTCGTGTCTGCTCGTTTGGTCAGCCCCTACCCTGGAAGCTGACCTTGCTGCTCCCCTCGCCTTCTCAGGCTTCTCCCTTCCCACTTCCGGATATTCTCGCTGCATTGGATTTTGCTTCCAGAACCCTTCCCCTGTACCTGTCCCACCCCCTCTTGAACCCCTCCACCATCTCTGCCACTACCAGCCCCTAGGCAGCACATTCCATGGCTCCACCACCCTCTCAGTGAAGTAGCACCTCCTCCTTTCTCCCTGAATCTTCCCCTCAGCTTCCACCCATACCCTCTAGTGGCCCCCTCCTCCTTCCTTCGAAGCACCCTGACTGTTCCTCCCCTATTTACCCCCTTCGTGTACCTGAAGACCTCCATCATGTCCCCCCGGTCCTTTCTCTCTTCCAATGTGTACATATTTAGTTCTTCGAGCCTCTCATAGGTCCTGTCCCCCAAGCCCCAAATCATCTTGGTTGCCCTCCTCTGGACCCTCTCCAAGAGGGTAATGTCCCTCTAAGTGTGGCCTCCAAAACTGCACGCAGTACTCGAGGTGCGGCCTCACCAAGCAGTTATACAGAGGGAGCATCACTTCCCTCCTTCTGGAGGTGATCCGCCTAGCGATGCATCCCAGCATCTTGTTGGCCTTGGCTGCTGCCGCCTACAAGTCTCCAAGTTGTTCATCTTGACATCCACCACCACCAAACAGGTCCCTCTCAGCCATCGAGACTTGTAGCATTCCCCCCCCCCCAGGGTGTACACTTGGCCCGGGTTTCTGGCCCCCAGGTGAGGTACCTTGCATTTCCCTGCATTGAACCTCAGCTTCCACTTTCTAGACCATCTTTCCAGAGCCTCCAGGTTCCCCTGTAGGGCCACCCTCCTCTCCTCCCCATCCACCACCGCCCCCAGTTTTGAGTCATCCGCAAAGAGACATCTCACTCCTGATACCTGTCCTTATGTCAGAGACGTAGGCGTTGAACAGGAGGGGCCCAAGGACTGATCCCTGTGGGACCCCACTAATGACCCTCTTTGGGGATGAGACTATCCCGCCAACTACGACCCTCTGGGTCTGGTCCTGGAGCCAATTGCCTATCCATCTGATCATCTGGTTCCCCACCCCCATTTCTCCCAGCTTATCCAACAGGCTCACATGAGGAACAGAATCAAATGCCTTGCTGAAGTCTAGAAAGAGGACGTCCACTGGTCTACCCAGGTCCAAGACACTCGTCACCCAGTCATAGAACTCCACAAGGTTTGTCTGACACGATTTCCCCGGGACGAATCCATGCTGCCTATCGTCCAGGCCCCTGACTTTCCAGGTCCCCCTAGCCTCCTCCTTGACAATGCCCTCCATCACCTTGCCCACCACCCGATGTCAAGCTGACAGGCCTGTAGTTCTCTGCCACCTCCCTTGATCCCTCCTTGTGGATAGGCACTATATGCGCCACCTTCCAGTCCTGCGGCACCCACCCTGTCCTCAGAGAGATGGTGAAAAGCTCCGCCAGGGGTTTCGCCAGGACATCCACAAGTTCCTTCAGCACTCTGGGATGTAATTTATCCGGCCCCGGTGCTTTCTCCGTCTTGAGGGACCCGAGGGCTTCCCTCACTCTCTTTGCTGTAATTTCCATTTCCGCTAACTCTTCTCCTTGTTTAGCCTTCCCCCTTCCTGCCAGTTCTGCCTCCCCCTCTCCCCAGACCTGCCGACTGGTAAGGGTCCCCCCTTCCTCAGTATCACTGTCTCCTCCCACGTACGATGCAGCACCCCATTTTCCTTGGTGAAAACTGAGATGAAGTACTCATTTAGTACCTCAGCCTGCTCCCCGGTCTTGTGCCCATCTCTCCTGTTTAATCCTGCTAATCTGCCCCTTCACCTTTGTTTTTTCCCCAATGTATCCAAAGAACCCTTGTTATCTCTCTAATTTCCCTGGCCAGGTTCTGCTCCTTCCTTGCCTTAGCCCCACCACCCTAGTGGCCCTTCTAGCCATCAGCTTGTACTCCCCTCGATCCCTTTCACTCCTTGAGCACTTGAATTGCCTATAGGCTGCCGTCTTTCCCCGCACCACCTCCTGGACCTCCCTGGTCCACCAGCAGGGTTTTGGGCCCTACCGCATTTTCATCTTACTCTTGCACAGGTGCTGGTAGCATCCTGCACCCCTCTCCTGATGATTTCCCACCTACTATCAGCATCCATGTCTGACCCAATCCCATCCAAATGCTCCTAAAGGATCCTTCCCGTTTCCTTAAAATCCGCCCCCCTGAAGTCAGTTACCTCCGTCTTTGTGCAGTCTTCTACCCCTCCTAGGTCCAGGCAGAACCAGACCGTGGCATGGTCACTCCCCGCCAGCGGGTCTCTTACCTCCAGGCCCCCAATCTGGTCACTGTCTGCCAGCACCACATCCAGTACCTGCGCCTCCCTGGTAACTCTGACATAACTCAAAATCCAGCACTCACGAGAAAGTGCTTTGGCATGAAACTTTGATGCACTTTGTTGTTCTGCTCTACACTATTTGCTGCACCTATCTGAATAAACCCAACATAGACATTTCATCTCTATTATTTGGCTGGCGTATAAGTGTTAGATTTTCTCCTTTCTCAGGCTGTACATCACTGTTGGCGAGAGAGCCAGAGCCAGTCCCTGACCTTGGTGTCACGACGGTTCGGGGGTGCCTTTAGGAGCTACAGTCGTCGTGGCTTCAGATTTACCCTCTCTACTGAAATGCAGAAGTGCCAGGATCTCGAAAGAGATGAAGCTAATGAGTGCTTGCTTTGGTGACAGTGATGGTCTTTTTCAGCTTCTCCATTCTTTTTCCCTGGAAGACCTCAGTGTGGCTGTCCAACGAGAACACCAGTGAGATCCCCCAGGAATCTAACCCAAAAAACAAGTTGCTGATACAGGGAAGACACCAGCATTGACTGCACGTTTCCATTTTCTGTATGAAACCCAAAAGCTTTCTGCAACCTCTCCTAGTGGCCTGGATACTGCCATGGAAAATGAAGCAGTTCTTCAACCCCTATAGGAGGCCCAGGCAATTTACAATGCGGAATTAACTATCTAAAAGATCTTCATGCCTCACCAAAAGAAGAAAAAGTCGTTAAGGCTTCTTCGTGGGACTAGACAACAGCATGCAACTACGTTAAATAGAATTAAACAAAAAAAAAGTTTTCAAAATTGTTGCAGGCACTTTTTTATGATCTGACAAGCAGTTGATTGTGGGTAGAGGGAATAATGAGGGATGGGACCACCCACATTATGCAGGCGGCACCATGTGTCAAGGCAGGTGGCCCCAGCAAAGCATACATTTCGCAAGTGGTCCTCTCGACAGCTTAAGGTTCCAAAAGTGGAGCTCTGTGGTGGGAGATTTCCTCAGATAGAATTTTTTTTCCAATTTACTGTACTTTTTGTCTGCAAGTCAGAGTCCGTGATTTCAGCCCCAGTCATGGTCCCCGAAGCACACCACTCCCATATGAGCAGCTACTCCCCGTTGTCCCCTTGGCATGCCCTCCAGGCCGAGGCCGTGGCACTGACCAAAGTGCCGCAGACTTTGGTCAGGCCGGGGAGTCGGCCTGGGGGTGCATGAAGGAGCGGTCATGAGGACGCTGGCTGTGGTGATTCCCCCCCCCCCATTTTTCTTGAGGGGCAGGGACGTGCAATGACGTCCCACGTCCGCTCCACACCCTAGGACGTCCAGACACTGGCTGCTCCGCGGGGTCCCTCCAGTATCAGACATTCTCCCCACCTCCTCCGGAGCGAGAGCAGTCTATAGGATGCTCCATCCTCTTCACCCCCGGCTGGCACTCAATGACCCAGGTCCATTCCTGAACCCGGGTCGCCGGCATCACAAGTGGAAATCCAACGGCTGCGCCGACAGGCCAATGTCAAGGTTTGGAGGCAATGGTTAGCAAAAAACATCTTTCTGGGATCAGAGTTGCCAAGTGTCATGCTGAAGAGTCCCCACTCTAGAAGAGGAAAGGAATACTCTGCGGATCTGTCTGGAAAGAAGCACCAGATTTTCCAGTCCACAAGATGGAATAAGGGAACTACTCTCGTTTTCTATCCAACCGTGTGGTTCCAGAACCTGTAATGGCCTGGCTACAGAGAATTTCCCTGTCTGCTCTGCTGAGACTGAACTGGAGATCATCTAGTAGGGATAAACGAGATAGAACAGTTATGCAAGAACTTGCTGCAACAGTAGATTTTCAAAGGAATCTCATCAGGTCACACCTCAAACTACCGCCGTCTGGCACCAGGATCACACTAAAGCTTTTTCTGCAGCAATCTACTAGGGGCTGCTCACTCAGACGTCCTATGCAGACGTCGCCTGGATGTGTGTGTGGGCGGCCCCGCTCCCTCCTCAGTTCTTTCCCCGCCGGGGACCATAAAAGCTAGGCCTCCGACCAGGGAACTGAGGAGATGGAAGAGGTGCCCAGCTATGAAAAGCTGGAAGCAACAGAAAAGTCAATCTGCAGACAGAGATAGAAGGGGATGTGGGTGGGACAGCATGACCTGATGAGATTTCTTTGAAGATCTACTGTTACAGTAAGTTCTTGTGCAACTATTCTGTCTTCTTAGACGATATCTCATTCATCAGGTCTCACCTCTGGAACGAGTCTCACGAAGTGCCGGCAAGTAAAACAGTCCAGGTAGCAGAAGGCCAAAGGCCTAAGAAAAAAGGCCCCAGAAGCACAGCTAAGCCAAAGCCTGACCTCAGAGAGGCAATGTCTAGTCCAGACTGTAGTGCTTTGTGAAAGTGTGCAAAGTACTCCAAATGGTAGCACCACAGATCAACTGCAAACATTCCTGAAACAGGCAACCGAAGTGGCCATGCCTTTGGCGGAATGGCCATGAACTACACCAGGAAGTTCCTTACCGTACTTCCTACAAGGCAAAGTAATACAACTGGCCAACCATTTGGACAAACACTGTTTAGAAACTGGAGCACCCTCTTTCCCATGGATAAAATAAATAAGCAGGGGACTTTCTGCAGTCATTGGTATGGTGTGTATAGTACCCGAGGATTCTATGCACACCTAAAGCATAGAGCAATGCTTCCACTGGGATTGGCATGCTCCAGGAAATAGGCAGGTGGATTGATTGATTTAAAGTAAACTCAGACACCACCTTAGGGAGAAACTTGAGCTTAGTATGCAAAGACACCCTGTCTGAAGAAAAATCAAACAAGGCTGCTCACACGCAACAGCTTGTACCTCTGAAATCCTTCAAGCAGAAGTAAAAGCAACCAAAAATAACACTTTCCATGACAAAAAGTGTAGCTCGCAAGACACGGCTGGCTTAAGAGGAGGCAGTGTCAATTTTTCTAGGACAAAATACTGACCCCAAGCCAGGACCTGATTACAGATAGGAGGCTTCAGATGGAGAATGCCTCCCAGAAAATTACGGGTCATGTCTAATTGGGCCATGATGCAGCCTTAAATGGGCGCATGGAAAACGGTGATAGACAGGTGCACTTTAATAGAGGAGTATTGAATGCCCGCATCAGAAGGACAGGAGGTGCTCTAGAACATGGTTCACTGGACAGGTGAAAGGGTCCAGGTAACAGGAAGTGGCCCAGATGGCACATCTTTTCCATTTCACTGAGTAAGTGGCCTTAGTGAAGGGTTTCCTATCAGCCAGTAGGACATCAGCGACCTTCTAAGAGACCCCAAACTGAGCAAAGGCTACATCTTCAGGAGCCACGCATGCAGCTGGAGGGGCTTGAGGTCAGGATGGACCAGGGTTCCGTGTGCCTGATCAACAGGTCCCTGCAAAGATGCAAGGCAACTAAAAGTGCCACAGTCAACTGTTGCAGTAATGTGAACCATATCTGACATGGCCAAAACGGCGCCACCAGAATCAAAGTGGCCCCTTCCATTTGGAGCTTGGTGACCACCCTCTGAATTAGAGGAATGGGGAGGCGGATGCGTAGAGAAAGCTCCCTTTCCAGGAAGACAACTTGTCACCAGAAAACTCCAGGCCCTGGATCTAGCGAGCAAAAACTGGGCAGTTTTATGATGACCGGGGATGCAAAAAAGGTCCAACTCTGGACGACCCCATCTGCTGAACAGTTCTTCCATGACAGAGGTCAGTAGCTCCCATTCATGCATTCTGGACAGTAACTGACGGAGGCCGTCTACCAAGGCGTTTTGGCCGCCTGGAACATGGATGGCACAGAGTTCTAGATAGTGTTCCAGAGCCCAGTACCAGACTCATCGCCTCCTGGTACAGGGTGTAAGAATGAGTCCACCCCTTGCTTGTTGATGTAACAGACCACACAGGTTGTTCCACTGCACCAGCAGGGGACCTAGAGAGAGATGGTTCTGGAAGACCTGTAGGGCATTCAGCACTGCCTGCAACTCCAAGACGTTTATATGGAGGTGGGCCTCCATCAAAGACCAGGTCCCCTGGGTCCGAAATGGATCCAAGGACGCTACCCAACCTAGACCAGAGGTGTCCAAGGTGAGAATCTGCTGGGGGAATGGGATGATGAAGGGGACCCTTTTAGAAGGTTGCTGGGGTCCATCCAAAACTGAAGCATCTTGCACACCGGGGAGGAGACAGACTTGCTGATCCAAATCTGTGCGTTGATCCCACTGGACCCTCAATGTCCACTGGAAGATTCACATGTGCAGCCTGGCCAAACAGACCATCACAGCGACTGCGGCCATCAGGCCCAGCAGTCTTAGAAATGCCCTAGCTGTAACATTGCTGCTGTGCGTCACAAAGTGCACCTGGGCTATTAGACATTTTGCCCAGTCCCGAGGGAGAAAAGCCTTTCCCTGAGCAAAATTCAGAACTGCCCCTATGAACTGTAGCCACTGGGACAGGGTCAGCAGAGACCCAGGCAGGTTGACAGTTATTCCCAGAGAAAGAAATAACTGCATTTTATGTTCTAGGATCAGCAATAGCATGTCCCTGGACTGTGCCTTCAGCAACTAATTGTCCAGGTGCAGAAAAACGTACAGGTCATCGCGTCCGAGGGCCACCTCTAAGCATTTGGTGAAGACCCATGGCAGAGGATAAGACAAAGGGCAACACCCTGAACTGGTAGTGTTCCCCTGAACAAGAATCTGAGGATCTGCCTGCATTGGGGGCGGGGGGCAGACCTCGCTATGTAGGTAGGCATTCTTCACGTCCAGGGAGTATATATATGGTCTAAGATAGGCCTCAAATCCCTGGTGCGCTTAGAGACCAGGTAGAACCGGTAGTAGAACCCCCTTATTCCTTTGCTGCCTATGTACCAGTTCCATGGTCCTGTTTCACAAAAATGTGAACACCTCCTCCTGAAGCACTGGGATGTGGTCTAGGGGAGGACTGGAAGGTACAGAAAGAACTTCCAGAGGCTGTTCCAGAAGTTCCAGAGTGTGGCCCTGTGATTAGCTGCAGGATCCAATCAAGTGTAGTAATGGCCCTCCAATGATTCAGATGTAAGGGAAAAATGACCCTCGATCATCACCTCCTGACTTGGGACGGGGGGGTCTGGCTAGGAGTCATGCTGAAGTGGAACCAACAGCCAGAGCCGCAATTCCACCTCTGGGGCTTTTAGCGGAAACACCAGCGGAGGAGGAGGAGGGGGTAGCAAAGAGGAGCTGGTCCTGCAGCAGGGACACGGATGGGGGTAGCAAGAAGGAGCTGGCCCTGTGGTCTAGTCCCTGACCCAAACTTGTGAGAGACCTTACGAAATGAGGGTCTTTGCCTACTACTGGGCTGGGTATGATAGCGTGGAAAGATAGAATGGCCCTACCAGAGGCCTGAAGGTCATTTATAATATCCTGCACATAAAGGCCAAAACGCTTGAAGCCCACAAAAAGGGGCATTCAGAATTTTCTGCTGGACGTCAGCGGCGAATCCAGAGATTCTCAGCCAGGAGTGTTGTCAAGAAAAATGCCAGTGGCACCTGCTCTGGCAGTGGTATCAGCCATGTCATAAATGGCTCTGAGGAGATGTTTACCACCATCCTCCATGGCCTGGAGACTTGAGTTCCAGTCTCTGGGGGCCCTCTGGAAGGGCTTGTGAAACAGCTGTGCCCCTCTTTCTGAAGGTATTCAAGTACTTGACCATATGGGGCAGGTATCTGGCTATCCCAAGGCCTGAAGTGGCTGAAGTAGATGTCCTCTTGCCCCAAAAGTCACTCCTCCTGGATTCCCTGTAAGAAGGGAGGTAACTCAAGTTCTAGGGTGCCTTGGAACTGTCATGAGCCACCATGCTCTACACCAAATCAGTCTGGTTGAGGGTGCATAGAAAGGGTGCCCCAGAGGGGCCTGATAAAGCTCGTCATCCCTCCCAGGCACAGCAGGGATCAGGAAGCCCATCTTCTTGAAGTTGGAACAGGGTGTGCATTGAAACAAAGGAGATGCATGGGAGATACTATATTGGACTACAAATCTGCAACAAATCTCACTCTTGCTTAAATATGAGGGAGGTGTGCCTTACTTTGTATTCTTACATTGGTATCGCTTTGTGTTGAATTATTTTAGTTTTTAAATCAAGAAGGGGGTTTTCAAAATGCTCATCTTGTGAGTAACTTCAGAAGGGTTGAAATACTGCATATTTGAGTTTCCCTTGTGGGTAAATGGACTGCCTACTAGCATTCTGCGACAGTTTGCATCAAACTATTTTTAAATAATTCACTGGTGGTGATGGCTGATTAGTTGTCATAGCAAAGGCTGCAGTTTGTGTATTTGAACACAGACCCTCAGGTGGGAGATTGTCTGCCCTGCCCCCGACTGCTTTCAGAGCACACAACACCAGGTTGTATTGGGTCAGGGAGGCTTACCTCTGTTGCGCTAAACTGCTCGAGTTTTCTGTTTTTTCCTTTGCTGGGTATTTTCTCTGATTGTGCAGGTTGTTTTGTTGGAAGGAAGGTCACTCAGTGGTGGGTCAGAGCTTGTAGTCTATTGTGTCCTGAGGGCACGGCTTAGGTTCAAGCCCCCTGACCCTCACTCCACTCCACCCTTTGTGTCACTTCCTTTATACCAGAGGTTCTGACATTTCCTCCAGGGGAATACAACTGTTATATCCTTACAAGCACAGCACACTGCACCGACAGTAAAACGGACACTACTTAAAAATAAAATGTACACAGGGTAAAATAGAAATAAGACAGACATGTGGGGAGCAGTGCAATGCACTGGCTGTGGGGCAGCAGTCTTCCGGGAGACTTTCTGGAGGCTGAGATGCTGCCTCTTATTTGCAGGCAATGCTCTGAGGGAGGAGGCTGCCCGTCTCCAGGACAAACTGGAAAGAGTACAGGAACACACACACACACACAGAACACCAGGGCCACCACCTCTACCTCAAAGGTTGCCAAGGAGCAGCAGCAGTTGGACCACAGTGGGCTTAGGGAGGTGGGAACTGAGGCGCATCCCTTCAGACGTACCACTCCACAATCCATACGCCATTCTGGGGGAGTACAGTTCCCCTATGGAGGCACACACGGTGGAGACTGAGGTTACTGGCAACCATCACAAGGGAGGCCCACAGGAAGATGGCACAGGACACAAGTGGGAAAGGAAGCAGCTCCTGGTGGGGGACTCATTTATCAGGGGGATTGAACTGGGGGAGGGGGGCAAGGGAAAGTGAAGTAAGGTGCCCGCCTGACGCCATGGCTTGGAGGGACAGGAAGCTGATCCCAAGGACTGTAACAGCAGCTCCACAGGAGACGGTGCTGAATGTCATTGTCCACCTAGGGACAAATGACTTAGCCACACATGAAATTAGAGCAGTGCAGGAGCCTTAGACAAGTAGCTCATACAGTATCCTTCTCAGAGGTGCTGCCTATCTATGGCATGGGTGAGGCGAGGGCACTCCGCACCATGCAAATCAATGAATGGTTAAAAAACTGGTGTAGAGCACAGGGTTTTGGCTTCATTGGGGACTGGGGTTCCACCTGGAGGGATACCCCACCTATACTGGCATGGTTAGCATCTGTCCGGAAAAGAAACCAGTCTCCTCAGTGATCAGTTTAAATTTTTTTTTTTTTTATTTCTTTGTCAAGCTTTTAAACTAGCCAATGGGAGAGGCACTGATAAGCATCAGGGAATTCCCAGCCTCCCCCTACAAAACAGGGTACTAAATAAGGTAAAGATCAAGGTACAAAGGTCAGTAGGGAGCAGGACTGGGGTAAATGAACGCAAAGTCAGTAAAGGACAGGGATGGGGCTACAAGAGGTAAAGCCATCATAAAATGGAGTAATGAGTACCAATGCTACACTGACAAGCATTTAAACTAGCAAAAGGGGGCAGGCCAGCAAGGAGGGTACCTACTTGCTCACCCCACACAGCTAGCAGTGGAACCAGTGAACCATAGGAGTGGCTATCTCTGCAAAGCAGTGTGCAAAGATGGAGATTAGTGCCCAAGAGGTGGACAGGCAGAAAAGGGGCAAAATTCAGCAGAAGGGCAGACAGCAAGGAGAACCAGGGATAAAGGACAACCAAGGAAGGGGCTGGAGTAGAACAGCGAAACAGTCTAGGGAGGTCAAATCATGGAAAGACATGTGTGCAAATGCCAGGAGCCTTAGCAACAAGATGGAAGATCTGGAGGCTGTCATGGTACAGTCAGACCTGGACATTGTGGCCATCACTGAAACCTGGTGTAATGATGACCACGACTGGGAAATGGCCATACCTGGCTACAACATATTCAGAAGAGAGCAGGAAGGGAGGAGGAGTGGCACTGTATGTGAAAAATGATAAAAGGGCCACGGAGATCCAGGAGGAACAAAATGGGGAAGAGATACTGTGGGTTAAGCTGGAAAGGAAAATGGGGACAACCATCCGCTCAGGTGTGATCTATAGACCACCAGCCCAGGAGGAAGAAACAGATAGGGAGCCGATGCTAGCCATCCAAAGGATGGCAGACAAGGGTGAGGTAGTACTGGTTGGAGACTTCAATATTCCAGACGTGGACAGCAGCATCCCAGCAGCAGCATCAACTAGGAGCAGATTTATCCTGGACTCCCTTCAGGGTGCCTTCCTCAAGCAACTGGTCATGGAACCAACTCGGCAGAAGGCAATACTGGACCTTGTGCTCACAAACAGGGACAGTGTGACGGGGGTAACAGTGGGGGAGCACCTGGGGAACAGTGACCACCAGTCATTGTGGTTTGAAATCACAGAAAGAGCAGAACCAAACCACACAAACACGTATCCTGGATTTTAGGGGGGCAGACTTTGGGAAAATGGGGAGATACTTGAAAGAGGCATTAAGAGGAATGGGACAGGAATCAGGTGTTGAGGAACAGTGGGCAGTATTTAAAATGGGGATTACAAGAACAACAGAATTATGCATTAAGCAGGTTAGCAAGAGGAAAAGGAAGAGGAGACCATTATGGTTTTCCAAAGAGGTAGCAAAGAAAGTGAAAGCCAAAAAGATTGCATTCAGGCAATACAAAAGACACAGGCAGAAGGATAGGGAGAAGTACCAGGAGAAGCAAAGGGAGGCAGGGAGGTCGTAAGGGAAGCCAAAGCTCAGACAGAAGAACACATTGCAAAATCAGTGGGTAGAGGGACAAAACTTTACAGGTACATAAGTGAAAAAAGAAAGACAAAGGGAGGGATAGTGAGACTGAAGGGGAAGGATGGGTGCCACGTGGAGGATGACAACAGTAAAGCTGACATACTGAACAGGTATTTCTGCTCAGTCTTTACTGAGGAAGAGGAGGGTAATGGGTCTGAAGGGAGTAAAAGGGTGAGAATGGTGCAGAAATGGACACAAGTCCCTTTATCTGAGAAAGGGTCCTGAAGGAACTGGAAGTAATAAGAGTTGATAAAGCAATGGGGCCAGATGGAGTGCACCCAGGGCCCTTGAACTAAGAGGTGGTGGCTGAACCTCTGGCTATCCTGTTTAGCGATCACTGGAAACAGGGGAGGTACCCAAAGACTAGAGGACAGCAGATGTAGTCCCCTTATACAAAAGTGGGAACAAAGAGGAAGCGGGGAACTACAGACCAGTCAGCCTCACCTCGGTAGTGGGGAAGATCATGGAAGCACTACTGAAGGAGAGATTGGTGGAACATCTGGTTGTCAATGGACTACAGGACCCAAGGCAGCATGGTTTCACCAGGGGGAGGTCATGTCAGACCAACCTCCTTGAATGTTTTGACTGGGTGACTAGGGAGGTGGATCAGGGGAGGGCAGTGGACATGGCCTATCCGGACTTCAGCAAGGCCTTTGACACTGTGCCACATAGAAGACTATTACACAAACTGGGGAATATGGGTGTGGGCAGGACAGTAGTGTGGTGGGTAGGTAACTGGCTGGGTGGCAGGACAGAGGGTGGTGGTAAATGGCTGTCACTCCACAGAGGAAGAGTGACCAGTGGGGTACCACAGGGATCAGTGCTGGGACCGGTCCTATTCAACATCTTCAGTGACATTGCACAGGACCTAGAAGGCAGAATTTCACTGTTCGCTGATGACACAAAGCTCTGTAACAGAGTAGACACACCAAAGGGTGTAGACAGAATGAGAAGGGACCTGCAGAAACTTAAAGAATGGTCAGGGGTTTGGCAGTTGAAATTCAATACAAAGAAGTGCAAGATAATGCATATGGGGCACAAAAACCCTGGCACAAAATATCAGCTGGGGGGTGAGGATATAGCATGCACCAAGCAGGAAAGGGATCTTGGGGTTATCATCTCTGATGACCTCAAGGTAGGGAAGCAGATGTGACAAGGCAGCAGGTAAAGCAAATAGGATGCTGGGATGTATAGGCAGGGGCATCACCAGCAGGAAAAGGGAGGTCATAATTCCACTATACAAGACACTAGTGAGGCCCCACCTGGAGTACAGTGTACAGTTCTGGAGACCATACCTACGTAAGGACATAGACAGGGTAGAGAAGGTTCAGAGGAGGGCAACAAAGATGGTGCATGGATTGCATCACAAGTCCTATGAAGACAGGTTGAAGGAACTGGCAATCCTATGAAGACAGGTTGAAGGAACTGAACATGTACTCCCTGGAGGAGAGGAGGGAGAGAGGGGATATGATAGAGACATAAAAGTATCTCACAGGGAGGAACAGGGTGCAGGAATACACTATTTTTAAGCAAAAAAGATGTTCCAGGACTACAGGGCATGGGATGAAGTTGGCGGGAGGACGATTCAGAGGAAACATGAGGAAGAATTTCTTCACAGAACGGGTGGTGGACAAGTGGAACACCCTGCCAGAGGAAGTGGTCGGGGCTGAAACAATCACAGGATTTAAGAATGCATGGGATAGACATAAAGGAATTCTGAAGGTCGGGGTAAGGGGGCAACAGACTTCTAGGAAAACAAACTGAACTTACAAGCTCAAATGGGCAGACTGGGTGGGCCATAGGCCCTTATCTGCCGACACTGTCTGTGTATCTATAGTCTGGGTAACAAGCTTCCTGAACTAGTGGCCTTGATGGAACAGGAACATCTAGATATTGTGGCAGTCACAGAAACATGGTACACACAGAACCATGACTGGGATGTAAACATACCAGGGTACACCATCTACAGGAGGGACAGAGAGGGTGAAAGAGAAGGAGGAACAGCTCTCTACATAAGGGAAGGAATCAAAGCAACAGAACAAAAGGGTAAACAGGGAGCAGAGGAAGCAATGTGGGTCAACTTGGAGACAAGCAATGGCAACACAATCCGCACGGGGAGGAAACTGACAAGAAAATGATAGAAGGTATCCTTAGAATGGCAGAAAAAGGGGATATATTGTTGATGGAGGATCTGAATGCCAGATGTTAACCGGAGTACATTTGCTGCAGCCACATCCAAGAGCGGGGTCATTCTAGATGCCCTGCAGGGGGCATGCCTTAGACAACTAGTATTGGAGCCCGCTCGGAAAGGAGCAATCTTAGACCTGGTACTCTCAAATGGAGATGGAGAGAGGATCACAGATGTGGAAGTGGGTAGCCATCTGGGAACTAGTGACCATCGAACAGAATGGTTCACGATAAACACAGCAATAGAGTCAAGCCATACAAAGGCAAAGGTCCTGGACATTAGGAGGGCTGACTTTGCCAAAATGGGTGAGTGCCTAAGGAATGCACTAGCAAATGGGCAGGAAGGAGGGGTGGAAGAACAATGGGGAATAATCAAAACTGCCATCACTAAGGCAACAAGCTTTTGTGTGAAGCAACTAAAACAAAACAATGTAAAAAACCACTATAGAAACAAACTGACAGCAGATAAAGACAGCTTGGCCCAGCTAGTCTGCCCATTTCCCAACCTACAGGATAAGCTGCAGATCCTAGTTCACCAAGAGCCTATTTCTTCCTACCCCCCCCCACAAAAATTGCCTTATGTCTGTCCCATGCATTCTTGAATTCTCCCAGTTTTAGACCCCACAACCTCCTCAGGAAGGCTGTTCCATGCATGCAACACCTCTCTGTGAAAAAATACTTCCTCACATTGCCCCTGAGCCGCCACCCGCTACCCCCTCCCCCCATCTTGTTCTTGCACATCTTTTTCTGAAAGATGGTACCGTCTTGGACTTTGTTGATTTCACTGAGGAACTTAAACGTTTCTATCATGTCCCCCCTCTCCCTCCTTTCCTTAAGAGTATTGTTTGGTTGTATATTGTTCTAGGAATTACTACCTTTGAGCCAGAGGCTCTTTTACAAAGGTTCCACGTCAATTAGGTACAGTACAAAAAGGTTACATAGATAAAACAATTTGTGTTGTGTCAAGAGCAAGAAAACACATACAAATACATATCAAATCATTTGTGCAAAGGACATGAGATATCAATAATCACATTATTATAAGAAAGAGGTCATGGCACATTAGGAAAATCAAATAGGGAAAAAGTCCAGACAGAGAGGGTAAGAGAAAGGTGTGGGGAGCAGACAATAGCAGGAGAAATGGTTTCTCAAACATGTCTGTCAAATAAAGGAACAGGGTGGGTAGTGAGAAATAGGAGGTTTAATCAGGGCAGTCACAGGAGCTACAGGTGGCAAGGTGAGAGTACAGCCTTGATTTGAAAGTACCTAGAGAGGTGGAGGCAGTAATAGGAGTGCTGAGGGCATTTAGCCAGCTGGGGGCACGATAGGCAAATGATCTTTGTCCCTGAGAACTCCGGCATCGGGGGACTTGGAGAAGCTGATGTTCTGATCTTCTGGTAAAACGGGTGCTAGCGCTTGGGCATAACAGATCTTGGATACAAGGTGGAGTGAGGCCCAAGGTGGATTTTTACGCCATCAGGTAGGTAAGGTACTTTATCTGGTTTGAGAGTTGCAACCCACCTGAATCAGAGTAGAGTTCAAATGTGTGGGTACGTCGATGTGCACCAGTGAGCAGACGACAGGCCTTATTTAGGGATGTTGTAATGCGACTAGGTACTGTAGTAGTGGCAGATCCGTATATAACTAAGCCATAGTCAACGATTGAGATGATAGAGGATTGAATGGCAATCCTCAGTGTAGAATGGGTAAGGAGCTGTCTGTTCCGATACAGGAACATATACGGTATACATATTAAGCTCCTTTAGTCTCTCCTCGTATGACTTCTCTTGCAGACCCTGCACCATTTTAGTTGCCCTCCTCTGGACTGCCTCTATCCTGTCTATGTCCTTGAGGAGATGGGGTCTCCAGAGTTGGACGCAGTACTCCAGATGGGGACTCACCAACTGCTTGTACAGAAGGATAACAACTTCCTGTTTTCTGCTGGTGATGCCTCTCCCTTTATATCCCAGTATCCACCCAGCCCTCCCTACTGCCTTCTCACATTGCGTGCGTGCAGCTCTGGAGACCCGATCTCTGCAAGGACAGACAGGATGGAGGCAGTCCAGAGGAGGGCAACTAAAACGGTGCAGGGTCTGCGCCAGAAGATATATGAAGAGAGAGACTTAAGGAGCTTAATATGTATACCCTCAAGGAGAAGGGGGACATGATAGAAACTTTCAAGTACCTCAAGGGAATCAACGAAGTCCAAGAGGGTAGCATCTTTCAGAAAAAGAGGTATGCAAGAACAAGGGGGCACAATTTGAAGATAGAGGGGGACGGCTCAGAGGTAATGGGAGGAAGCATTTTTTCCATGGAGAGGGCTGTGGATTCATGGAACGACCTTCCTGAGGCAGCTGTGGAGTCGAAAACAGTGGGGGAATTCAAGAATGCATGGGACAGACATAAGACAATTCTAGGTGATGGGGGTAGGAGGAAGTATGCCAGTGGTTAACTAGGATCTGCAGCTTATCCATTAGGTAGGGAAATGGGCAGACTGGGTGTGCCAAGCAGTCCTTATCTGCTATCAAATTCTATGTTGGTCCCATACCAGGCAGCGCTGGCAGCATCCGGTAAGGCTGGCAGTAATGGAGGGATAACTTTAGGTGGAGATGACTCAGGAATCTCCAGAAAATTCACCAGGTTTCTCCTGATAATGTCCTCTTCAGTCTGGAACCCTATGGTTGCCTGGAGTTGCTTCATAACATTGCCAAAGGAGGGGTCCGCAACAGGGATCTCTGAGTGTTCCACAGAGTCCTTGCTCCCCGAAGAGACAGTGGACCTGAGGAAACCGCTCAACATCTTGTTCTTCGTAAGGAAAGATAAGGTCAGAGTGGTACTCCTCCTCAGTATCAACCTTTTCTGGACAGGGCTGATGGTAAAGACACTATGTCCGGGAGAGCGTCTAGCGAGAAAGTCGAACTGTTGTCAATATCAAGACAGCACCCGACAAGGACGACTAAGGCCTTGACTGTGAAACAAAGCGGCTGAATAAGAGCCATGGTAAGGAAGGCAAGTACCACATTGAGATCAACGGCAGGCATAGGGAGCACTGTCATCAGCTGTGATGGTGTGGGCAAAGAGCCAAGCACTGTCAAATCAGTGCCCGTTACAGCAGAGCCAGAGTGGCCCAGCACCTCTAGACCTGGCTGTGCAGGAGGTCGCAGCAGGGGACTGGCACTGACAACCCAGGGGTCTAAGGGCCTTAACTGATCATCAGTAGGCTGGAAGAACTTGCTGCTGGGGAGGGCCTGGAGGAGGCCAAGGACTGTGTGGCAGTAAAGGTTACTGAAATTGGTGGTTATGCAATCCCAGACAAAGTGGAGAAAGCCAAGAGGGATTGGGAGTGCCTTGGGGCCACAACCTTTAAGCGCTTGTCCTGGTGAGAGCGTTTCTGGTTGCCCTGGGCTTAAGTGACCTGAGAGCCCAAAGAAGCTGGAGACAGGGTGCTTGTTTTTGTGGGGAGAGAGAATGACCCCTGCTGCAATCTGGCTGCTTGTTGCTTCATCAGAAAAGTTCTGCAGGGCTATCTTACATCGTCATCAGGTAGTCAGATTGAACTTCAGCCAGAGCTCACAGGCAAGTGCGTTGTGGCTACGCCCAAGGCAGACAGACAGACTGTGGTCTTCTGTCAAAGCAATCTTTCCGCAGCAACGGAAGAGGGCAGACAAAACAGCAGTTCGGCATACTAAAGGTATAGAAATCACTTTAAAATAAAGTGAAGGAAAGGAAAAATAAAAGGTAAGTAAATTTTGGCGGTAGACTGAACAACTCAGCTTCTGCGGAGTTCGTGCTCACAACGTTGTTGGGAAAGAACTGACAAGGGAGCAGAACCACTCACACATACAGTATATCCAGGCGACACTGGTGTATGACATCGGAGAGGACAGCCCCTAGTAGGCTGCTACAGAAAAAGCTCCCGTTTGATCCTGGTGCATGATGATGGTAGTTCCAGAGGTGTGACCTGATGAAAGATCCCTGAAGATTTTCTTGTCTGAGGGAGGAAACACAATTACTATTAGTACAATTGAGAACACCCGTGGAGCAGAGACCAGGCCGAAAGGAAGAGCTTGGTAGTAAATTTATTTTGAATTTCAAATCTCAGATGAGTGGAGGATCTGAATGTGGAGATATGCCTCCGACAGATATATGGGAGCTCTAAAGTCCCCCAGTTAAACTGCCCTGAAGGACTGCATCTTGCACATGGTTTGCCTCATGAACTTTTAAGAGTATAAATTTAAGATGGGTGACTGTGTGTGTGTGTGTGTGTGTGGGGGGGGGGGTGCCTCCGACATGCACCTGATTTCTTGCAAAGTAAATAGGAGTAGAACACCTGTCCATCACCATTATCTGGAGCAGGTGATGCAGGGTCTGCTCCACCACTCTTCTCTTTACTGTTTTTCTTTTTTGTAACTAGAGACTAAAAGAACCAACCCCTTGATGGCACAATAGGGATTTCTATTGCACAGCCGAGACACACACTCTCCAGTACCCACGAGTCTGCTATGGTCTGGGCCCATCTTTCGACAAAATTCAGCAGACATCCCGTCAAGGGTCCAAGAGATAAGTTGGGCCCACAAATCCACGGAGAATCCACTTTTCTGCTTATACTTTTTTGGCCAAGTATCAGAATTGTCAGGAACACCAAGGTCTTGACTGCTCATAGGCTGCAGCATCTTTATCATGCTCTGGTACGTCTGCAAATGCCTGCTACGGATCCCATTGCCTTGAGACACGAATAAGTCATCGAGAATGTCTTGTCTTTTGGCAGGCCTTGCATTTAATAACACACACACACACACCCACCCCACGGTCTGCAGAATACTGTTCCCCAATAGCACAAGCCAGAATATTTTCTTAAATGTCTGCCCACTAACTGACTTAAGTCAGGCTAAAACTGTCCAATGGGTGGGGAGAGGGCTAATGTAAAGTGGCTGACCAGCACAACCCGATGTATTTCAAGCTGCAACTGAAAAGCACAAACAGTTTTAAAAAGTGTGGGGTGTTTTTTTCTATCGTTTCAGTGGCCCCAGAGCAGCAGCAGCATGTCTTCGCATGCACAGCTGCGTGATGCCATCATGGAACCATCACTAACCTGATGCGCATGTGTTACTAAGTGCAGCAGCATGCATACTCCAAAATTTCAAGAAACTGCACATGCGGGAAGCTCGTGCCCAATGGTTGGAAGAGCCGGAAATTGGTGCTTGCAATACCGGAGGCAGACAGAACCTGAAATACATGCATTAAGCCTGCAAGTAAATTAAACACTGAAATCAGTGCCAAAGTACAGAAAACTAAGGAAGAGAAACAACCAAGCAAATCAGCAACGTAAAAGTGATGGTGGGGGGAGATACAGAGAGGATTCAAAATGCACTTACTTACCTGAGGCAACTGGCAGGATAAACAGACCAAATACAGCAAAGGCACTTTCTGCCGCACTCTCTAAATTTAGATAAAGGCAGTGGCAAAACACCACACCAACACCTTGAAATAAGAGGCTACAATTACGAAAAGGCAGGTTTGCCAATTTGAACTCCCTTTAGCAGGCACAACTGACAGTGAGACTGCCTGTAGAAACTAACAGCCCCCATCTGCTAAAGTTACTAAGTAGGAAGAAAGAAAGCACTATGAAACATGAAGATGGAAAATAAGATGAAGAGCTTCTCAACAGCACTGCTACCTCTAGTACAGTGGTACAGAAGACTGATCAGAATGGAGACTTGAATCAAGTGATCATACCAGCATTTTGTGGCGACAGGATCAGCTCTTAAAGCTACAAAGCTGTATCAGTTAGCCCCTGGGTTGGTGAGCACAGTCAATACCCGCGCTATAAATAATTTTCCATTGACAATTTGCAGCAACACAGAAAGTGTTGTGTAAAACATGGATTCAGTCAACTCAAGTTTAAACAATAAAATGTAAACATTTGGTCAAATGGAAAAATAGATTACTCACCTGTAACCACAGTCCTAAGCAGCCATATATAGTTCCCAACCACACACTGGCAGTTCCACTGGAAGTGCAAATTCATCAGATCATCTTCAAGCCAAGCTCCTCCCACCACAGGGGCAGCATACCCTCCAGCTTCACCTCAAGATGTCAGATCTTGCACACTGAAAGCAGGGATTTGTATGCCACTTGCCAAGAAAGACCAAGTGGGTTTTGTAGATGTGATCTATATACACCACTCCTAGAACTACGGTTACAGATCAGCAACCTATTTTTCTATGGGCGTGGATATAGTTCGCAATCCACACATTTCCAGACTTCCAGTAGTCCTCCAGGAGGTGGCGGCAAGGTGCACACCCCTACTTGGCAAACAGAGACTGGAGAACCGAGGTCCCAAATGCAGCACCCCGGCAAGACTCTAGGTCAATGCTGTAATGGGAGATGAAGTTGTACACGGACTTCCAGGTGGCAGCCTTGCAGATCTCCTGGACAGTAATGTCCCTGTAAGAAGCCTCTGAAGTAGAAGCATGTCGAGAGGAATGAGCCCCAAGTCCTACAAGAGGCTCCCTACCAGCCAAGCTACAGCAGAAGTCAATACAAGATGTTATAAACCTGCCAAATCACCCATTTTGCAGCCAGTCTGCCAGGAATGGCATCAGCGTATGTTAAAAACAGTGGATAAGCCTCACCCCAAACTCCAGCCATGTACTCCTAACAAGCGAGCACCCTGCATAGGTCCAGAGTATGGATCCTCCAGTTGGCCTGCGAAGATGAGTTGGTAAAATATACCTGAAAGTACATCACTGGGTTAAAGTGGAACTCTGATATTAACTTTGGGAGGACCTTCAGGTGGGGGTGAAGAACTATGTCCCTGTGGAAGACTAGATATGGAGACTGACAAGAACACGTGGAGCTCACTAATTTATCTGGCTGACATGATGGCCACCAAGAAGACAGTCTTCCATGACAGGTGTGACATCTCACACCTGTGCACTGGCTAAAATGGCCTTCCCATGAGCACAGCCAGCACCAGCAGTAGGTCCGATGGTGGTGGTATTTCATGCACCGGAGGGGACAGGTGGTCCAGGCCCTTGAAAAAGCACCAATCTTCTTCAGGTCCACAGTCTGTGCACCTGCCAGTGCCCGGTATACAGAGATGACTGTCAGATGCACCTTGAAGGTTGTTGCTTGCAGCTCCCCCAGAGACAGGGACCAGAGGTACTAGAGGACACTAGCCATGGGGAAGGCAAAGAGATCAACTCTCCTTGCCCTGACACTAAACAGTACACCTTTTCCTTTAAAGGCGTAGCCCCGGTGAGCCGACTCTTTTCAGGAGGCCTCCACAATCTGAAGCACATCTTCTGAAAGACCCAAAGCCTGGAAATCTAGTTGCTCAGGAACCAGACTGAGGTGCAGGATCTTTCCTTGTTCTCTGATCAGCAGGTCCAGGTGAAATGCAACCGCCACGGAGGCCTGCAGCTGAAGCAGAGATCTGGATACCAAAACTGCCATGGCCAGTCTGGATCCACCAGGATCATCCACACCTGGTCCTTCCGGGTCTTTGTCACTACTTGGTAGATCAATGGGAAGGTGGGAAGGGAGGAAAACTGTACAGAATGACTGGGGTCTAGGCACTGCGATGGCATCCCCCACCAGTGTCCCAGACTGGGGGGGGCCATGAAACAGTCCAGAGGTGTACCCCACAGGGAGAAATAATTACACAAGAATTTACAGTAACAGTAGATCTTTGAGTGTGGTTCCTACAGGTCTTCACAAGTAGGACTGCGTCACCCTAGCATCAGGACGGCATGGCAAAATTGTAGCTGGCAATCATCGGCAGGGACCACCCCTGGCGTCCGATGACTAACATCTGCATGACTATACAAGGGAGCGATTCCCGGCCGTCCTCCAGTTCTTCTGCTGGAGACCTCAAAGAGGAAGCAGAACAAAGGAGTGGAAACTCCTGGAAGCCTGTGCCCGGGATGAAACAAAGTCCTGGGAAGACAAACAGGAAAAGAAAAAACAGGAGCTGCAGGAAGGTGGGTGAGAAACCTAGACTTACTGCAGGAACCTCTCTCGAAGATCTACTGTTACAGTAAGTTCTTACGTAACTGCTATATCTTAGTTTGAAGGGGTTCCTGCAGTAAGCCTTCACAAGTAGGACTGAATACTAAGTCAACTAAAAAAGGAGGAGTTTGAGACAAGGTTCCAGGAGGAGAAAAAATGTCTGCCAACTACAGGTCATTCATGACAGAAGACCTTGCAGGACTGCAAGACCGAAGCCAGCCCTGTGCCTAGAAGCAATGTCCAGACTAATGTTTCGTGAAGGTGTGGACAAAGGACCAAGTGGCCACTGCACACATCTCTGCAGTGGACACATTCCTGAAAAAGGCAGTGAAAGTGGCTACTCCCCTAATTGAGTGGCCCTTAACCATCCCCAGAAGGGGCTTTTCGTACTTCATACAACTTGCCAGACACCTTGACGGAGTGCTTAGAAATAGCCTTGCCCTGGCACTTGGGAGCAAAGGCTACAAAACGGTTGGACTTGCAAACCTCCTTAATCCTCGAGACAATCTCAAAATCCTGTGCACGTCAAGGGTGTGCAGGAGATACTCCACTCTGTTGGAGTGTTCTGGGTAAAACACCAGCAGTTCATTCTGGTTAAGAGTGAGTTCTGAAGCCACTTTCGGAAGAAAATAAGGATTAGCCAGCAAAGCCATCTGTGGAAAATTAAATAAAGCTGTCTACAAACTAGAGCCTGAAGCTCTGAAACTCTTCAAGCTGAAGTGACAGCAACTAAAAGGAGCATTTTCCATGTTAAAAAAAATGCACATCACAGCTTGCTGCCAGCTGAAAAGGGAGCAAAGTAAGCTTTTCTAACATAAAATTAAGATGGGGGGGTATGGGATTCTGGAACAGATGTTTGAGATGAAGGACCCCCTTCAAAAAGGGTTCTGGGTGCCAGCACGGTGGAGCCGAGGGCTGAGGCGCTGAACGCCGACAGGCAAGCTCTTCTCTCTGGGGAGGTGCAAGGGGCTTCCTCCAGCTGATGGCTACAACCTGGTGGAGGCTGGGGGCAGCATGGGCCAGGCGCTAGGCCTGGGGTGGGAGAAAAAGGGCAGTTACTGGGGCCATGGGACTAATGTGTGCCTCCACATGCATATGTACCCACTCTTGGGGCCCCTGAGGTAAAAACGGAGAAAAAAGCCAGCAGCAGGATGGTGAACGACTCCCCTCAAGCTCCACTCCTGGGCCAGGCATAAGGTGAGCCCCAGTAATTCCAGGTGATGGGGCGGGGTCAGTCAGATGGGGGCTGTCAGGGGGCGACAAAAAATGTTAAATGATACAAAAAAAAAAAAAAAAAAAAAACACTGTTCTAGAAACCTCCATCTAAGCTACAGTTTTGCCCTCCACCAGAAGGTGGTAGGCTGAAACCGCAGAGAGCTGGACCTTCAGGGAGGAATAACAGACCCAACTCTGACAGGTGCAAGAGGTACTCTAAAACCTGTGAAGCTGAGAAAGTAAAAGGATCTATGCTTTTAGCCAGTGCCCAGTTGGAAAATCTCTTCCACTTCATGGCATACATGAATCTGGTGGCAGGATTTCTAGCCTCCATTAAGACCTGAGTAACTCTGGAAGAGATGCCATAGCGAGAAACCACCAAGGTGGATCAGGGGAGGGCAGTGGACATGGCCTATCCGGACTTCAGCAAGGCCTTTGACACTGCCACATAGAAGACTATTACATAAACTGGGGAATATGGGTGTGGGCAGGACAGTAGTGTGGTGGGTAGGTAACTGGCTGGGTGGCAGGACACAGAGGGTGGTGGTAAATGGCTGTCACTCCACAGAGGGAAGAGTGACCAGTGGGGTACCACAGGGATCAGTACTGGGACCGGTCCTATTCAACATCTTCATCAATGACATTATGCGCAGGACCCATAAGGCAGAATTTCACTGTTCGCTGATGACACAAAGCTCTGTAACAGAGTAGACACACCAGAGGTGTAGACAGAATAAGAAGGGACCTGCAGAAACTTGAAGAATGGTCAGGGGTTTGGCAGTTGAAATTCAATGCAAAGAAGTGCAAGATAATGCATATGGGGCACAAAAACCCTGGCACAATATATCAGTTGGGGGTGAGGATATAGCATGCACCAAGCAAGAAAGGGATCTTGGGGTTATCATCTCTGATGACCTCAAGGTAGGAAACAGTGTAACAAGGCAGCAGGTAAAGCAAATAGGATGCTGGGATGTATAGGCAGGGGCATCACCAGCAGGAAAAGGGAGGTCATAATTCCGCTATACAAGACACTAGTGAGGCCCCACCTGGAGTACAGTGTACAGTTCTGGAGACCATACCTACATAAAGACAGACAGGGTAGAGAAGGTTCAGAGGAGGGCAACAAAGATGGTGCATGGATTGCATCACAAGTCCTGTGAAGACAGGTTGAAGGAACTGAACATGTACTCCCTGGAGGAGAGGAGGGAGAGAGGGGATATGATAGAGACATACAAGTATCTTACAGGGAGGAACAGGGTGCAGGAAATACAGGTTACTCACCTGTAACAGGCGTTCTAGGAATGGTATATGTTGTTCATCCACACTTATTGGCAGGTTCCTTGCCGCTTTAAATCTTGCGGAAGGTCTTCAAGCTGGCTCCTCCCACCCACCGGGTGTGAAAACTCTGCTCCGCCCCATGGCCTTAGATCTGGCCCGCTGGAAGCTCAGGTTGTGCATCGAGCGGGGAGGTCCGGTGGGTCGTGTGGATGAACAACATATACCATTCCTAGAACTCCTGTTACAGGTGAGTAACCTGTATTTCTAGGGACATGGATATGTTGTTCATCCACACTACTGGCAGACTCCTAGCAGTTCTCCGGGAGGAGGGAGGCAAGGCGCACACCCCAATACTTACTTGGGAAATAAGGACTGGAGAACAGAGGCCCCAAAACCAGCATCCCGGCATGACTCAAGGTCGATGTGGTAATGGGTAATAAAGGTGTGTGCTGACTTCCAGGTAGCAGCCCTGCAGATTTCCTGGATAGGGACGTCCCTGGAAGCAGCCACCGATGCAGCAGTATGACGGGTAGAATGAGCTCTTATCCCTCTGGGAGGCTCCATGCCCGCCAACTTATAGCAGCGATCTATGCAGGAGGTGACCCACCTGCCTATCGTCCGCTTGGCTGCAGGTCTGCCAGGTGCAGCTTCAGGCGTGGGTGACAAACAGCTGGCGAACCTCTCCCTGAATTTCAGCCGTGCGCTCCTTATAGCCAGCCCTTCTAGGGATCCAGGAGTATGGAGCCTATATTAAACCTCAAAATTGTGATTGAGGTAGAACACCGGCAGAGTCAGCACCTGGTTAAGGTGAAACTCAGACACCACCTTTGGAAGGAATTTCGGGGGGAGGCAGGACAACCTTGTCCCTGTGGAAGACCAGGTAAGGAGACTCGATGCAAAGTGCCTGGAGCTCTCCCATCCTTCTGGCTGATGATAGCCACCAAGAAGGCGGTCTTCCACGACAGGTGAGAGATCACACCTGTGCATTGGTTCGAATAACTTGCCCATGAGCTTTGCCAATACCAGCAGTAAATCCCACAGAGGTGGAGGTTCTGCACCAGAGGAAATGTGATCAAGGCCTTTGAAAAGCGCCCGACCACCTTTCCTGTGCCACCGACCTGCTTCCGGCCCGCGCCCGGTAAGCAGAGATGGCTACCAGGTGCACCTTTAGGTCGCCGACCTAAGCCCTTGACTAGAAAGGGACCATAAATAGTCCAAATGCTTGCACAGAACAGGAGGAAGGGTCCAAGCCCTTGCCCTGACACCAAATGGAGAATCTCTTCCATTTGAAGAGCGACATTTTCTGGTCGAACTCCTACAGGGACGCCTCAACAACACTGAGGACCTCGTCGGAAAGACCCAAGGCCTGGAACTCTGGCCGCTCAGGAACCAGGCCATCAGGTGCAGGATTGAAGGTCCAGATGGAACACCTTCCTGATTGACTGAGCAGGTCGGGCGAGCTGGAAGCTGCCTCGGGAGCCTGGAGCTGAGGCTGAGGAGATCTGGGTACCAGAACTGGCGGGGCCAGTCTGGGGCTATCAGGATCACCTGCACCTTGTCCCTCCTTGCTTTGAGAAGCACCTTGTGAATCAAGGGAAATGGGAGAAAGGCGTAGAAGAGGCCGGGGTCACAGCCTCGAGAAGGCATCCCCCTGCAGCGAGCCCCTGCTGAGGCGGGCATGAAACAGCCTCAGCTTCGCGTTCTCCCTGGAGGCAAACAGGTCCACCTGAGGTGTGCCCCAGTGGGAGAACAGATCTTGTACTACCTCTGGCAGGAGAGACCATTCGTGAGATGCAGCCCCTATCCGGCTCAGGGCATCGGCCAGGGTGCTGGAGGCTCCTGCCACATGAATGCTAGGAGATCCGCCTCCAGGCTGCTGCGCACAGTGACAAATGCGGAGAGCTTCCTTGCATAGAAGCATGGAGCGCGTCCCGCCCTGGCGGTTCAGGAAGTACATGGTCGTGGTATTGTCCGTCTGGACTCGGACCACTTGACCCCGGAGAAACGGAGCAAAAGCGGTGAGAGCTAGGCGGACCGCTCCAAGCTCCAGCAGGTTGATGTGGCATCGGGACTCCCGCGGGGACCAGAGGCCGTGCACTCTGTGTTCCCCCAGATGGGCACCCCAACCCATCAGAGAGGCATCGGTCGATAGAGAGACCGTCGGCTAGGGGCGGACAAATGGGATGCCCTCCTGCAAATGGAATGGAACGGTCCACCACTGGAGAGCGTTCCACATCTCCTGGGTCACTATCACTAGCTGGTCCAAAGGATCGCAGCGTTGTGACCACTGGCTGGCCAGTCCCCACTGAAGGGGGCGCATGTGCCAGCAGGCCCAACGGACCACGCTGGTACAGGCCGCCATAAGACCCAGAAGGCGCAGGAAGTCCCGGGCAGGGCGCGACTGCCCAACCAGAAATGATTGGGCAAAGGAGGTAAGAACCTCGGCCCTGTCCGCCGGGAGCCGTGCTCTGGCTCGAAGAGAGTCGAGCTCTGCCCCGATGAACAGGATCACCTGCTTTGGCTCGAGTTCCGACTTGGCCTCGTTGATGAGAAGGCCAACTCGAGAGCAAACCTGGAGGGCCAGATCTCTGGACCGCTCCACCTCCCGTCTGGAGGAGGCTGCTATCAGCCAATCGTCCAGGTAAGGGTACACCCGGACCCCTCGGCGCCGCAGGAATGCTGTCACCACTGCCATGCATTTGGTGAAGACCCTGGGAGCTGGAGATAAGCCGAAGGGCATGGCTCGGAACTCGAAGAGGGATCCCTCCGCTCGAAAGCGGAGGAATCTCCGATGTGACGGACGGATAGGGACGTGAAAGAACGCGTCCTGTAGGTCCAGAGAGCAGAACCACACGCCGTGTTCCAGAGATGGTATTATCTGCGCCAGAGTGACCATTCTGAAGGTTCGAGACCTTAGGAACTTCTTCAGGTCATGTAGGTCGAGAATGGGGCGCCAGCCCCCCGTCCGTTTCGGAACCAGGAAATACCTGGACACGAACCCCGGGTCTGAAGGGGGGTCCTCCACCTCCGTGATCACCTCCTTTTGGAGGAGGAGAGCGATGTCGGCTCGGCGAGCCGCCAGTGAGGCTGCGGACCCCGAGGTGCGACGGCTCTGAAGGGCGGGGCCTGCTCGAATTCCAGAGGTAGGCCTTTTCCCACCACCTCCAGTACCCACCTGCCCGTGGTAACAGCGGACCAGGCGGAAAGGAAGTGTCTGAGCCGTCCCCACGGGGGAACCAGGGGTGAGGTGACAGGGATGGGCGACACCCTCAGCCCGTCACTGGGCAGGCTTGGAGGAGGGACGGCCGAGAACCTCCTGAGCTTTACCTCCCTGCTTCCTGTTGGAGGAAGCCGGACGGCTGGGCTTGGGATACCAGGTCGAGCCTGCTGGCCTGAGCGTTGCTGGGCGGGCGTGCGCATGAGGCGCAGAAGAGCCGAAGGGCTTAGGCTGTGGCTGCGGCCTTTGTCCTTCTGAGCAGAAGAGACCGAGGTCCAAGGTAGCATTGGACTTCTCGATCCTCTGCAGGTGACCTTCCACCCCAGGGCCAAAGAGGTCAGTCCCCAAAAAGGGAACATCCGCCAACTTGTGCTGGGTATCCGAAGTAAAGGTGGATATCCTCAGCCAAGCCCGACGATGCATGGCCACTGTGGCCGCCACAGACCTGGCACATGAGTCCCCGATGTCTAACGCAGTCTGGAGCTGCTGTTTAGCCACTGCCCTGCCCTGGTCCTGCACCTGCCTGACGGTAGTCTGCAGATCTGCAGGAAGATGAGAGAACCTCATCCAGGGAGCCCAACAGGGCGTGAGAAAAATGTGCCATGAGGACGGCCGAACTGGCCTGACGAAGGCCGAGAGAGGACGCAGCATAGACTTTTCGCCCGGCATAATCCAATTTCTTTGATTCCTTGTCGGGAGGTTTGTCCACATCCCTGGCGTTCCCGGCACGCCGGAAAACGCTGTCGGTAACCAACCCCTCGGCCGAGGGGTGTTCAAAAAAACGGACAGGGAACCGGTAGGGACCGCATACTTCCTGGCCAACCTGGCCGAAGGCGCAGGGCAGGAAGCAGGACGCTGCCAAAGTTCCAAGGCCGGACCCACTATGGCCTCGGCCACCGGAAAGGCCTCCGTAGGAGAATCCCCTCGGTCCAGAATCTCCGTGAGGGGATACCTGGCCCGTTTAGAAACGGGTTCGAGCTTCATCCCGGTGGACTCCGAGATGAGTCGAAGCAACCCTAAGAAGGACGAAGGGCTATCGTCCATTGACTGTCCTCCCGAGGACTCCAAGTCTATGCGCTTGGAGAAGAGGGAGGAACCATCATCAGACTCAGAAGAGTCCTCAAAGAGCTGCCTCGGCCCTGAGCCACCCTCCACCTGCCGAGGTTTATCGGGAGTGAGGGTGACCGACAGCCTATGGGGCAAACCCAAAGCCGACCAAGAATTTTTGGTCGGAGCCCCAACTAATGGCTGTGGGGCGGAGGTTCCACCAGAATCTGTGGGGCAGCTGGAATTGGCCGAACAACCGGCCTGAGAACAGGCTCCTCGACTACAACGAGGGGTTGTTTCGGCTGCTCAGGTGACAGCCACTTAATGGCCGGGGAAGACGACTGGGTCAGCTTATTCCCGGTCAAAAGGAGCTGTTGCCACATAAGTTCCTCGTACCTCCGGCCGCAACTTGGCGAAGCCTCCCCTCGTCCGAGGAAAGCGTGGCGCCGCTGCCTGATGCCGAGACCGCCTATGGCCGGAGATCGGTTGGACGAAGGATGTCAAGACAGAGTCTCGACTAGGCCGAGGGAGGCGAGGAGAGTGTCGGAAATCGGCACTCCCTCGGCTCAGACGGTGATCCACCAGAGCTCCCGGAACCGGAGGCACAGGCAGAGCAGCGGGATCCTCAACTCCCACGGGGGAACCGGGAGAGGGATTCTCAGCTTCTCCAGCCGACAACCCGTCCAGCCGTCGAGAAAAATCTCGCCCGCGTCAACGGGAGTCTCGGCCAACTGGCCTGACGGGGACACAGTGAAGCCAGTGGCCGAAGCTGAGGGGTCGACCGAAGTCGACTGTCGACAAGGGAAGGGGGATCTTTCCCGCACGCAAGAGCGACGGAGAGACTTACTTTTGCTCTTTTTGGACCTGGAAGAAGGTCCCGAAGAAGTTGGACCCTCACCTTTGGTCGAGAGGGTCAGACAAAGCTCCTTAAAAGAAGCCGAGTAAGAGGAACAGAGAGAGAGCGGGACAAATGCCGCAGCACAGGTAGAAGCGGCCCGCGCCGCCTCCTCTTCGAGCGATCATCTGCTCAAGCTGATCCATGAGCCCGCCGCCGGACACCGCCAATCGGGCCTCTTTAGATTTCACCAGTGGAATTCTTTTCTCGGGGCGCCCCAGTTGTAATTGGGCAGCACGGTCTTCAAGGATGTAGGCCAAAAAGGAAGAGCACAAGTCGCAGGCCTGCGGGTCGTGCTCAAGGCCCAGGCAGTAGACGCACGTGGAGTGCGGATCCGTCCTAGACATCTTCTGCCCGCAAGAGCACCTCCGAAATCCGGGAGTCGATTTGTCCATCGCAGCCGCAAGGAGAAGACCGAAGTCTTTTTGCAAAAACTTTTCAACTTCAAACTTTTCGAAGAATTAGGAACCAGTCAAGTGCAACGCGTTAAGGAGGGAACCTGAGCTTCCAAGCGGTAAGAAGATCTGGTGTCATGGGGCGGACCCGAGAGTTTTACCACCCGGGTGGGTGGGAGGAGCCAGCTTGAAGACCTTCCGGCAAGATTTAAAGCGGCAAGGAACCTGCCAATAAGTGTGGATGAACAACATATCCATGTCCCTAGAATACACTATTTTTAAGTGAAAAAGATGTTCCAGGACTAGAGGGCATGGGATGAAGTTGGAGGGAGGACGATTCAGAGGAAACATGAGGAAGAATTTCTTCACAGAACGGGTGGTGGACAAGTGGAACACCCTGCCAGAGGAAGTGGTGGGGGCTGAAACAATCACGGGATTTAAGAATGCATGGGATAGACAAAGGAATTCTGGAGGTCAGGGGAAAGGGGCAACAGACTTCTAGGAAAACAAACAACTTTACAAGCTCAAATGGGCAGACTGGGTGGGCCATAGGCCCTTATCTGCCAACACTGTCTAAGTATCTATGTATGTAAGTCCACAGGTGCCACACATGGAGGTGGAGTGATCCGAGGCTCGGGTGTACCAGGGTGCCCTGCTTCAGGGACAGAAGGTCGTGAGAGAGAGGAAGAGGTACTGGGGGTTCCAGTGCCAATTGCTGTAGCAACGGGAACCAAATCTGCAGAGGCCACAGGAGGCAATGTGGATCATGTGCCCCCGCTTGAAGCTTCAGAAGAACCTCCTGAAGAACAGAAAGGGAGGGAAAGTGTATAGAAATCTCCCTGTCCAAGACAGAGTGCATCTCGCCCAAAAGCACCACGCCCGGGAACGAGCGAGCAAAAGCTGAGTAATTTTGCGTTGAATGGGGAGGCGAAGAGGTCCATGTCAGGCCGACCCCATTGAAGAAACAGATCTACTACTGCCTTAGTTCCCACTCGTAAGCCCTGGCAACTGATCAGCTGAGACTGTCCACCAGAATGTTGTGAACGCCTGGCACGTGGACTGCCGTCAAGGATAAGCCATGCTGGACAACCCAGTACCACACCTGCATTGCCTTCCTGCAAAGAGGGCAAGACCAGGTGCCTCCCTGCTTATGTACCAGACAGTGGCCATGTTTTCTGTCTGGATGAGTAGTGTTCCCAGTACCAGAAGGGACTGAAAAGTCTGAAGAGCATAGAGCACTGCTCTTGTCTCTAGAATACTGATGTGAAGGTTCTCCTCAATGGGCAACCAGGTGCCCCGTGTCCAATGGTCTCCCAAATGCACTCCCTATCCCAGGTTTGAGGCATCTGATGTGAGAATCATGGAGGGAGACAGAGTGGAAAGGGACACCCACCGAAAGGTTGGATATGTCCTGCCACCAACCGAGATCCCTCTGAAGGCTGTTTGAGACTAGGACTTTCTGGTCCATGTCTGCCAGGTTCTGGTCCCACTGGACTGCGAGACCATTGGGTTACCCTCATATGCAGTCTAGCCCGAGAGACTGTGGGTATGGCTGCGACCATCAGACCCAACAGTTGCAGGACCAAACGCAGCGTGGTCCAACGAGATGAAGCCACCAGCGCAGCTTGGGAGATTAGTCTCTCTGCCCTGTCACTCGGAAGAAAGGCCTTCCTCTGGACTGTATCCAGAAAAATTCCAATAAATTGGAGGCGCTGGGAGGGTAACAGCTAGGAATTGGGGTAGTTGACTGAGATGCTCAGTCTGCAAAATGGTCCAGAGTGAAGGAAAGGATTCCTTCAGACTGTCCACAGAGGGGGCTGAAAACAGCCAATCATATAGGTCTGGGAACACAAATGCCCCTGCAGTGTAGGAACGCCGCTACCACCGCTAGGCACTTGGTGAAAACCTGAGGTGCCAAAGAGAAGCCAAATGGGGGAGCTGTGAACTGGAAACGCTCCTCCAGGAAAGAGAATCTCAGGAAGCGGCGGTGGGCCGGAAGAATGGTGATATGTAGGTAGGCATCCTGCATATCCAGGGAACACAGTTAAGTGTTTGGTTGGAGCAGGGGTAACAGTCCCTGGAGAATCAACATGCGGAACCTCTTGTATTCCACGAAGAGGTTGAGCATGCCGAGATCTAGGATAGGCCTGAGATCTTATGTATTTTTGGGAACCAGGAAGAAGTGGGAGTAAAATCCCCTTCCTGTCTGTTCTGGTGGCACCCGCTCTATAGCAGATTTTTGCAGTAGAGCTTGAATTTCTTGTAGGACCAGAGATGGTTGGCCCAACGGGTAATGCAACCTGCCCGGAAGATTGGTGGGTGGTCTCTCCAGGAACTTTGTCGAATGTCCTCTTACTACGAGTTGAAGAACCCATGCATCTGCAGTTACGGCCTTCCACCGGTCCAGGTGGAGGCCAAATCTTCACCCCACTGGTTCCCCCACGGGGATGGGAGGTAGCAGATGGGGTTGAGGGTCAGGATGCAGAGTGGAGGGGTGCTCCCCACCCCCCTGTGGCAGTTTTGGGAAACTTGGCCTGGGGGATTTGAGCACCAGAACCATAGGAGCGACATTTAGTCTGGCGTCTGCCCTGGTTCTGTTTGTTCCATTTCTGCTGGTGGCGAAAGGGCTGCCGGGGTTTCTGACGCGAAAAGTACAAGGCGCGGATATCTTTCAAAGATTTAATGCTGTCTTGCAACTCCATAATATCCTTTGCGTTGCCACCAAACAGAACTAGACCCCTGAAGGAAGCATCCAGAAGCGAACTTTGAACATCCTGTACAAGTCCTGCCAGGCGAAGCTAAGCAAGGCACCCGAGACAGATGCTTGTAGCTGCACTACTTGCCACGGAGTCAGAGTCGTAGGTTCCAACAAGGGCATGGTGGCAGGACGATTTGTTCAGCCTCATCTTGTCCAGGAGTTTATGCCCGAGCTGTTCATCAGGTACCTCCTGAATGTCCTTTTCCAAATCGGACAGTGTCGATTTCTGGAAAGCCACCATGTGGGCTACATAATTCAAGGAGCGGATGGCGCAAGTGGATGAGGCATACATCTTGCGGCCATACTGGTCCATCTGCTTAGACTCCTTGTCCGGAAGGGAGGCACTGAGATATTTGGGTTCTGCTGACCTATCATAAGCTGCCGTGATTATAACAGTCAGCTCATGGTTGGGCAGTGAGGTGGGAAACCCCTTCCAATGGGTGGTAGGTGCTGTCGGCCTTTGACACCGCCGGGATGGACAATAGTTGCTGCCAGATTGTGGAAGTGAGATCTTCATGCAGCCCCGTCCAGGGTGGAATGGGAAGGGGGGTCTGTATTGACCAAATCCAAATGTTCCTTCAAGCCTTCTGCATCTGGGATCCAATTCATTGGAAGCCCACATGCAGGATTTTTTAATGGACTGGAGTTCAGCGAAGGACTGGACCTCCTGATGGTATTTAAAGGACTCTTTCGGCTGGGGCTCAATGGGAGAGTGTGGCTCAGTTTGTTTCCCCCCAAAGTCCTCATCTGAGTTTTCCCGATTCCAGCCTATTAGGCAGAGAAGCCTCTGGGACCGGTACTGGAAGCCTGTGATCCAGGATGCCTGAGGGACCACCACCCAAGTCTCTATCCAAAGCTCTACTGGAAGGTACAGGGCTACCGGTTGGCACCCTTGAGATGGGGTGGCTCTGACCACCAGCTGAGGCTGACCCAACTCCTGTAGCAGCTGTGACTTAGCATCCTTCCACCAGGCCGGAATGAGTTACTGTTCCAGCTGCGAGGGAAGGGAGAGGAGGGAGGATGGAGGATATCCTGGGTACCTTGTGGGATATGAAGGGTAACTAGGAGGTAGGTACCAATAAGGGTACTGATATCGTTGGATAACCTGGCATTAGAGGAGGGTAGCCTGGTGTCGGGAACTGCAGCGTGTAGCCGGGATAGTACCCAGTCAGACCCGGAAGAACGTAAGGTCCAGCTGGAGAAGGCGCAGAGGAACCGCTGGGTAACTGGTCAGTCGGCAAAGTGGGGGCGCCTGAAGGCCCAGGGGGATTCGTATCCATACCACCCCCAAGGATTTCTGGTGAGGGATCTGGCATCTGGTGAAGATCCGTTGGCGGAACAGAGGCCAGCAAGTGGGGCAAGTCCGGTAGAGCCCCGTCGACAGGTCTAGCTGAAGAGTGTCCAATACAGGATGGTCCTGGTGATCAGGCCCAAAAAGGACAGCGAATCCTTAGAGGGAGAGCCCTGGTGGGATGAAGTGTGACCTGCGAGCTCGCTCTGCCCAGTGTAGAGGTCCACGAGGGAGTCAGATGGGAGAGAAGTCGCCATGCGGTCACTTGCTAGGCCAGTGTCCAACTAAGAGGTGATGGCTTGAAGGGCGTCGGAGGAGCAGACAACCGGCTTACAGACCATGCCGGGCTGACAGCAGCTGGGAGGCTGGAGTCAGGCTGATCAGCCTGGACCAGGCGCCTGATGGCAAGAGCCGAAGGGTGACTTCTCGGCCAAGCTCAAAGCAGGGACCACAACTGTTTCCTCCAAAGAGGAGACCCCCAATTCCCGCCTCACCTCAGCAGAGGAGGGCATCCAGTCTGCCAGAGCAGAATAATGCCCCAGAGGTAGGGAGTACTCATGGGGTGCTCCGAGATGGTGTCAGCCATCTGGTTGGTTTTCTCTGTGGAGAGTGGCTCCGCTCCCAGCATCTCTCCTTTTTCTTCTTTTCCAGAGCCAGCGGTGACCATCTTTCCCCAGCTCCTGAAGCTCTTTTTCCATTGATGCCAGTCTGTCAGTAAATGGGCATCAAAGGTCCTCTTGCAATGGGTGCGCGTGGCCTGCAAGATGGAACACAGCGGTATTATGCATAGGCCCCAGGTAGAGGACGCAACGGGAATGGTCGTCCCTGTGCAAGATCTGCGTGCTGCATTTGGAGCGCCTTTTCTTGGGCCGAGGAGACATACACCGCTATTGAGGAAGGCATTAACGATAGATTGAACAACAAATACACTGAAAATGGTGGACTGAAGCTGTTCTGTCGCAAAGTCCGAAGATTCAGGTAGATGGCAGGAAAGAACTGGAGGATGGGCGAGGGACCGCCCCCTTTTATAGTCACGCTGACATTAGTCACTCGACGCCGGGGCAGTCCCCTCCGATGACTGCTAGCTACAATTTTATCACGCAGTCCTAACACCAGGGGGTGCAATTCTACTGCAGGAACCCACCCGATGCAAGGTCAGTTCGTTCAACCCTTCTTGATGCAGGAATCACTCAAGCAACATGTCTCCCACCTGGCTGACGGAGTCTGCCAGCTGTCTGCTTCGGTGACATGAATCGCCAGGAGATCTGAGCACAGGCTGCACATGAGAGTCCAGGCGCAGAGGGAGCCTCCCCCACAAAAGGGAAGGGAGAGAGTGCCGCCCAGTCTGTTCAGGTAGAACATGGTCATGTCGATCTGGACTTGCACAACCTAACCCCATACTAAAGGAGCCAATTCCATCAGAGCTAGCCACATTGGACAGAGCTCCAGCAGGCAGACATGATGATGGGACTCCCTGGGTGAAAAGAACTAATCTGCTCTGTGGTCCCCCAAGGTGTCCTGCCCATCCCACTATAGAGGTGTCCATCATGAGAGTGGCAAACAAAAAGGATTAGCAAGAACATGTCAGGGTGTATTCCTACCGGGATTATTGGCTAACTGCTGGGCTGTCCAAGGTGGCCGTGCAGTGGTCCAGGGATCTGACCCTCCAGACCTACTGAGACTTAGGCCTCATGGTCAACCCAGCAAAAGCCAAACTGATGCCCTAGCAGGTGATTCACATAATCGGGGAAAGATAGACAGGCATCTGTCTACTTAATGTGTTCGATTCTGGAACACATTTTTGCACCCAACTTTCTGGAGTTTCTACTGCCCGTCTGTGAGCCTGGGTGCTAATCCTTTTTGTTTGCCGCTTTTCATTGAGAGCCAGTTCCCCGAATAGCACCTAGAGAGTAGTTCTGAGACACCTGCTTCCTCGTTTGTTGGTCAATCGTGAGAGTGACTGTTGGCTCTGGGCAGAAAAACAGTACTCCTTTCCTCCATATGTTCTCGGACCAGCCACTACTCAAAGGCATCTCACATTGGCTGGGTCACTGTAACTAGCTGGTCCAAGTGTCCTTAGCACTAGGATCACTGATGGCCTAACCCCCACTGCAGGAGTTGTATCAGCATGGTCCATGGGCCTGCTGGCAGATGCAAGATGCCATGTACCTCAGCAAACTTAGGAAGTCCGGGTAGTGTGCAAGCTGTCAACCTCAAATTTTTGGGCAAAGGAGGTAAGATCCGGTGCTCGGTCTGCAGGGAGTCTAGCTCTTCCCTGACAAAATGAATTACCTGCAAGGGCTTCAGTTCGACTGTAGCCACGTTGACCAAGAGGCTTAAGTTTCAACAGGTCTAGAGGGTCAGATTCCTGAACCACTCCAGAGCTTCCTTGGACAGCCCAGCAATTAGCCAATCTTCCCGGTAGAGGTACACCCCGACGCCTTTTCACCACAGGAAAGCTGCCACTACTGCCATGCATCTGGTGAACACCCTAAGCACGGACAAGAAGTCGAAGGGCATGACCTGGAACGGATACAAAACTCCTGTGTGGAAACGAATGCAACGCCAGTGGGAAGGACTGCGATATGGAAGAATACGTTCTGGAGGTCCAAGGAGCAGAACCAAATGCCCTGCTCTAAGGAAGGTATGATTTAGTTGACAGTCATCATCCGGAACACGCACTACCGCATGTACTGACTGAAATTGTGCAAATCCAGTATGGGGCATCAGATCCAGCCCATTCAGGGACCAGGAAGTACCTGATTGGTACCCCTTACTTGCAAGGGGATCTGGAACATGGGTTATAGCCCCTTTAGCAAGAAGCTGAGCAGTGTCTTCCCATGGGGCAGATGGGATGTTCTGCGACACTTTGGACTCACGTGCAGCATGGAATCAGAAAGGCAAGACAGCCTTAAACTCAAGAGGCAGCCCTCTGCCTAGCAACTCGAGAACCCACTTGTCTGTAGTAATGACGGACCAGTGTGGGAAGAAGTGGCAATGCCAAATCCCTTCCCCCACCAAGGCTGGAGATGGACCCCTCCTCCCCAAATCACTGGGCAGCTTTGGAGGAGGAAGCTACCACTGGGTTCGGAAACACAAAACTTCCCTTGCTGCTGCAACTTTTGGGCCCCTGGCCAGGGAACTTGGCCTTAGGGCACCAGCCTTAGTACTGCCTCTGCTGAGGCTGCCAAAAGGACCAACACTTACAGGCCTACTTTTTCGGTTTGCTCTGGGATGAAGTTAATGCCAGTGCCACCCTGGACTCTATCTGTCCTGGTGAAATTCCCTTCCACCCTGGGCCAAAGAGGTTGGGGCCCAAGAAAGGGACATCGATCAGCTTCTGCAGTGTGTCCGCATTAAGGTGGAGCGCCTCAGCCAGGCCCTGCGACACTGGCCATTGCCATGAGAAGGGAGGAGTTGTCCATGTCTAAGACCATCTGGGGCTGGTCTTTAGCCAGTGATGGACTCCAGTCTCTGACCAACTTGTCAGCAGGGAGGTGAGGGATGAAATTATCTAGCAATTCCAGCAGGCAAGAAGAAAAAATTACTCACCTTAGTAATGTTGTTTCTTCTAATGGAGTCTTGCTGTATTCTGACAGTAGCAGCAGTGAGTCCCAACCTTCGAACTGCCCCGGAGATGAAAGAGTTAACTTTCCATGCCAGGCATAGAACGCTGAGCTCGAGCTTGGCTGAGACTCTGTCTGTTGCTGTTTAAACTCAAACAGTCAGATCTTTATGAGCAAACTCACTAAGGTCCTGTGTGGAAGCTGTAAACCTACACTAGCCAACTGGCTAATAAACATAAAAACACATTTTTTGGTCGCAAAACAAAGACTCAAGTCAGGAGACCCCAAAAAATGAAAAATACAACACCAATTCACCCAAGAAAGGTGGTGAAAACAACAAGGTGGGCATCTACTCAGTGCCAGCACTGCCATTGCCCACCCGCATCCCAAAATACAGGTTACTCACCTGTAACAGGAGTTCTAGGAATGGTATATGTTGTTCATCCACACTCATTGGCAGATATCCTTGCCGCTTTAAATCTTGCCGGAAGGTCTTCAAGCTTGCTCCTCCCACCCACCCGGGTGGTATAACTCTCGGATCCGCCCCATGACGCCAGATCTGGCCGCTGAAGCTCATGGGTTAAGGCCGGCCGGAGGTGCAGAATGTGGATGAACAACATATACCATTCCTAGAACTCCTGTTACAGGTGAGTAACCTGTATTTCTAGGGACATGGATATGTTGTTCATCCACACTCATTGGCAGACTCCTAGCAGTTCTCCGGGAGGAGGGAGGCAAGACGCACACCCCCAATACTTACTTGGGAAAGAGAGACTGGAGAACCGAGGCCCCCAAAACCAGCATCCCGGCGTGACTCAAGGTCGATGTGGTAATGGGTAATGAAGGTGTTTGCTGACTTCCAGGTAGCAGCCCTGCAGATTTCCTGGATAGGGACGTCCCTGGAAGCAGCCACTGATGCAGCAGTATGGCGGTAGAATGAGCTCTTATCCTCTGGGAGGCTCCATGCCCGCCAACTTATAGCAGAGATCTATGCAGGAAGTGACCCACCTGCTTATCGTCCGCTTGGCTGCAGGTCTGCCAGATGCGGCTTCAGCGTAGGTGACAAACAGCTGGCGAACCTCTCCTCGAATTTCCAGCCGTGGCGCTTTGTAATAGGCGACGCCTCCTAGGGTCCAAAGTATGGAGCCTATATTCGGCCTCCGAGTGTGATTGGGGTAGAACACCGCAGAGTCAACACCTGGTTAAGGTGAAACTCCGACACCACCTTCGAAGGAATTTCGGTGGGGCGCAGGACAACCTTGTCCCTGTGGAAGACCAGGTAAGGAGACTCGATGGAAAGCGCCTGGAGCTCTCCCATCCTTCTGGCTGACGGATAGCCACCAAGAAGGCGTGCCTTCCACGACAGGTGAGAGAGAGCACACCGTGCATAGGTTCAATGGCTTGCCCATGAGCTTTGCCAGTACCAGCAGTAGATCCCACGGAGGTGGGGTTCCCGCACTGGAGGAAATGTGATCAAGGCCTTGAAAAAGCGCCAGACCACCTTCTCCTGCGCCATCGACTGCTTCCCGCCCGCGCCTGTAAGCAGAGATGGCTGCCAGGTGCACCCTTAGGGTCGCCGACCTAAGCCCTTGATTAGAAAGGGACCATAAATAGTCCAAGATGCTTGCCAAGGAACAGGAGGAAGGGTCCAAGCTCTTGTTTCGACACCAAATGGAAAACCTTTTCCATTTGAAGGCATAGCATTTTCTGGTCGACTTACGGGACGCCTCAACTACATTGAGGACCTCGACGAAAGACCCAAGGCCTGGAACTCTACGCCAGGAACCAGGCCGCCAGGTGCAGGGATTGAAGGTCCGGATGGAACACCTTCCCTGATTGACTGAGAGCAGGTCCGGCGAGCTGGAAGCTGCCGCGAGTCCTGGAGCTGAGACTGAGGAGATCTGGGTACCAGAACTGGCGAGGCCAGTCTGGGGCTATCAGAATCACCCGCGCCTGTCCCTCCTCGCCTTGGAGAAGCACCTTGTGGATCAAGGGAAATGGGGAAAGGCGAAAAGAGGCCCGGGGTCCACTGCCTCGAGAAGGCATCCCCTGCAGCGAGCCCTGCTGAGGGGGCGGCATGGAACAGACTCAGCTTCGCTCTCCTGGAGGCAAACAGGTCCACCTGAGGTGTGCCCCAATGGGAGAACAGATGCTGTACTACCTCGCAGAGAGACCACTGTGGGATGCAGCCCCTATCCGGCTCAGGGCATCGGCCAGGGTGTTGGAGGCTCCTGCCACGTGAATGGCTAGGAGATCCGCCTCCAGGCTGCGCAGACGAGTGACCAAATGCGGAGAGCTTCCTTGCATAGAAGCATGGAGCTGGGCCCCGCCCTGGCGTTTAGATAGTACATGGTCGTGGTATTGTCCGCCTGACTCGGACCACTTGACCCCGGAGGAACGGAGCAAAGGCGGTGAGAGCTAGGCAGGACCGCCTGAGCTCCAGCAGGTTGATGTGGCATCGACTCCCGCTGGACCAGAGGCCATGAGCCCGGTGTTCCCCAGATGGGCACCCCAACCCATCAGAGAGGCATCGGTCGACAGAGAGACCGCCGGCTCGGACGGACGAACGGGATGCCCTCCTGCAAATGATCTGGAACGTCCACCACTGGAGAGCGCCCACATCCCCTGTGTCACCGAACAAGCTGGTCCAAAGGATCGCAGCTGCCAGACCACTGGCTGGCCAGTCCCCATTGAAGGGGACGATGTTCCAGCGGGCCAACGGACCACGCTGGTGCAGGCCGCCATGAGACCCAGGAGGCGCAGGAAGTCCCGGCAGGCGCAATTGCCCAACCAGAAATGATCGGGCAAAGGAGGAAAGAACCCCGCCCTGTCCGCTGGAGCCGCGCTTGGCTCAAGAGAGTCGAGGCAGCACCGATGAATAGAATCACCTGCTTTGGCTCGAGTTCGACTTGGCCTCGTGATAAGGAGGCCCAGTTGAGAGCAGACCTGAGGGCCAGATCTCTGACCACTCCGCCTCCTTCCTGGAGGGAGCTGCTATCAGCCAGTCGTCCAGGTAAGGGTACACCCGACCCCGGCGCCGCGAGGAATGCTGTCACCACTGCCATGCATTTGGTGAAGACCCTGAGCTGGAGACAAGTCAAGGGCATGGCTTGAATCAAGAGGGATCCTTCCGCCGGAAGCTAAGGAATCTCTGGTGAGACGGACGGATAGGGACGTGAAAAACGCTGCCCTGCAAGTCCAGAGAGCAGAACCACACGCCGCTGCTCCAAGGATGGTATTATCTGAGCCAGAGTGACCATCCTGAAGGTTCGAGACCTTAGGAACTTGTTTAGGTCGTAGGTCGAGAATGGGGCGCCAGCCCCGTCCGTTTCGGAACCAGGAAGTACCTGGACACAAACCCTGGGTCTGAAGGAGGGTCCGCCACCTCTCTTATCACCTCCTTCTGGAGGAGGAGAGCGATGTCGGCTCGACGAGCCGCCAGTGAGGCTGGGGACCCCGAAGCCCTCCGAGGGGCACTGCCTGAAGGGTGGTGCCTGCTCAATTCCAGAGGCAGGCCTCTTCCCACCACCTCCAAGACCCACCTGTCCGTGGTAACAGCGGACCAGGCGGAACGGAAGTGCCGGAGCCGTCTTTCAGGGGGACCTAGGGGTAAGGTGACGGAATGGGGCGACACCCCTCAGCCCGTCACTGGGCAGGCTTGGAGGAGGGACCGCCGAGGGACCTCCTGGGCTCTTTCCTCCTGCCTCCTGTTAGAGGAAGCCGCGCTTGGGTTTGGGATGCCAGGCCGAGCCTGCTGGCCCTGACGCTGCTGGGCGCGGCCAAAGGGCGAAGGACGAAAGGGCTTAGGCTGTGGTTTGCGGCCTTGTCCTTCTGAGCGGAAGAGACCGAGTCCAAGGTAGCATTGGACTCTCGATCCTCTGCAGGTGACCTTCCACCCCAGGGCCGAAGAGGTCAGTCCCCAAAAAGGGAACATCCGCCAACTTGTGCTGGGTATCCGAAGTAAAGGTGGATATCCTCAGCCAAGCCCGCCGACGCATAGCCACTGCGGCCGCCACCGATCTGGCACATGAGTCCCCTATATCCAAAGCAGTCTGGAGCTGCTGTTTGGCCACTGCCCTGCCCTGGTCCCGCACCTGCTTAACCGTAGTCTGCAGATCGGCGGGAAGATGAGGGATGACCTCATCCAGGGAGCCCAACAGGGCATGAGAAAAATGTGCCATGAGGACGGCCGAACTGGCCTGACGAAGGCCGAGAGAGGACGCAGCGTAGACTTTTCGCCCGACATAGTCCAATTTCTTGGACTCCTTGTCAGGAGGTTTGTCCACATCCCTGGCGTTGCCGGCGCGCCGGAAAACGCTGTCGGTAACCAACCCCTCAGCAGAGGGGTGTTCCGAAAAACCGGACAAGGAACCGGTAGGGACCGTGATACTTCCTGGCCATCCTGGCCGAAGGCGCAGGGCAGGAAGCAGGGCGCTGCCAAAGCTCCAGTGCTGGACCCACTATGGCCTCGCCACCGGAAAGGCCTCCGTCGGAGAACCGGTCCAGAATCTCCGTGAGGGGATACCTGGCTCTGCTTTGGAACGGGTTCGAGCTCCATCCCGTGGACTCCGAGATGAGCCGGGCAGTCCTAGGAAGGACGACGGGCTATCGCCCATTGACTGACCTCCTGAAGACTCCAAGTCCAGTCGCTGGAGAAAAGGAGGAATCATCTCGACTCGAAGAGTCCTCAAGAGCTGCCTCTGGCCTGAGCCACCCTTCACCTGCCGAGGTCGGTCGGGAGTGAGGGTAACTGACAGCCGATGGGGTAGACCCTTAGCCGACCGAGAATCCTTGGTCGGAGCCCCAATTGGTGGCTGTGGAGGCGGAGGTTCCACCGGAATCGGTGGAGCAGCTGGTTTTGGCCGAACAACCGGCCTGGGTATAGGCTCCTCGGATAAGTCGAGGGGTTGTGTCGGCCGCCCGTGACAGCCACTTAATGGCCGGGGAAGGCGACGGGGTCGGCTTATTCCCGGCCAGGAGGAGCTGTTGCAACATAAGGTCCTCGTACCGTCGACGTAATTTACGCCGAAGCCTCCTCGTCCGAGGAGGAGGAGGACGAGGCGACGCTGCCATCAAGTGCCGAGACCGCTCATGACGGTGGGATCGGCTGACCGCCGAAGAGGTCCGAGACCGAGACCGAGAGTCCTGAATTTCCGAGGTCGGTGCGGGAGGTGTCGGCCGGAACCGCACTCCTTCGCTCGATGGTCCATCCGAGGGCTCCGGAACCGAGGCACAGGCGAGCCCACGGGATCTCAACTCCTCCCGGGGAACCGGGAGAGGGAATCTCTGCTGCTAAAGGCGACAGCCCATCCAATGGGTCGAGAAAATCTCGACTTCTGTCGGAGTCTCGGTCAACTGACCTGACTGGGACACCGTGAGGCCAGTGGGTCAAGCAGAGCTGCCGACCGGCCGACGGCCGACGTCACCGGGAGAGGGACCTTCCCGCCTCCCAAGAGCGCCGACGGAGGAACTTACCCTGTCCTTTTTGGACCGAGAATAAGGTCCAGCAGACGCAGGCCCTCTCTCCTTAGTGGAGAGGGACAGACAAAGCTCCTTAAAGGAAGCCGTAGGAAGAACCCAGAGAGCTGGATAAATGCCGCGCGAGGAAGATACGCCCGCGCCGCCTCACTTCGAGGGCGATCATCCGCCGAGCTGATCCGCCGAGCTCGGCGCTGACACCGCCAACCGGCCTCCTTGACTTCACCGAGGGAACGCTTCGGGACGCCCAGTTGCAATCGGGCAGCACGGTCTTCGAGGACGAGGCCGAGAAAGATGAGCACAGGTCGCAAGCCCGCGGGTCGTGCTCAAGGCCTAAGCAGTAGACACACGTGAGTGGATCCGTCCGAGACATCTTCTGCCCGCATGGGCATCTCCGAAACTGGAGTCGATTTGTCCATCGCAGTCGCGAGGGATCAAGACTGAAGTCTTTTCAAAATTTATTTTTAAACCGCAAACGGAGAAATAGGAACCAGCCTCAAACGCAGAGCGCTAAGGAGGGAACCTGAGCTTCCAAGCGGTAAGGAAGATCTGGCGTCATGGGGCGGAGCCGAGAGTTATACCACCCGGGTGGGTGGGAGGAGCAAGCTTGAAGACCTTCCGGCAAGATTTAAAGCGGCAAGGATACCTGCCAATGAGTGTGGATGAACAACATATCCATGTCCCTAGAAACAGAGGTTCTGAGAGGGGCAGGCAGGGGGGAGGTCAGAATACAGCAAGACTCCATCAGAAGAAACAACATTACTAAAGGGAGTAATTTTTTCTTAAAACATCATGAAGTCTTGCTGTATTCTGACAGTAGCAGACTATCAAGCAGCACCTTCATGGAGGAGGGACAGAACCTACTTAGGAAATAGACTCTTAAGCACAGCTGTGCCAAACCGAGCATCACTCCTAGCCTGGATATCCAGGGAGTAATGCTTGGTAAAAGAAGTGTGAACTGTTTTCCAGGTAGCTGCTTGACAGATCTCTAGAATAGGGATATCCCTGGCAGCAGCCAGGGAAGCAGCTGTACCTCTGGTAGAGTGAGCCCTCAGGCCCGAGGGTGGAACCTTACCCAGTTTTTCATAACAAAATTGGATACAAGAGACAATCCACCTGGCAATGGATATTTTAGTGGCTGGTTTCCCCTTTACCAACCTCACCATAAGTGAGGAACAGTTGGAGGGAGTCAAACCTCTGACCCTTGGTACGCTCTATGTAGTAGCTAAGGGCTCTTTCACATCTAACTTGTGCAGCCTCCTCTGCCAGAGGAGGAATGGTCAGTGAAGTACACAGGAAGAGACATGATTGATTAAGGTGGAAATCTGAAACCACCTTAGGCAAAACTTCCTGGTAGTCCTGAGGACCACCTTATCTCTATGAAAGGAGATAAAATCAGGCTCCACTGACAAAGCTTGTAACTCACTTATGCGCCTGGCAGAGGTGATGGCTACCAGAAACAGTTTTCCAAGTCAAGTACTTAAGCTCTGCTGAAGACAAAGGCTCAAAGGGGTTGCATAAGCTGAGCAATGCAAACATTAAGGTCCCAAGCAGGGGCAGGGTCCCTGAATGGAGGGTTGGTGTGAAGCAATCCATTGAAAAACTTGGGAGAATACAGGGTGAGCTGAAAGAGAAGAAGGCTTACCTGCTGAGATAAAAGCAGAAACAGCTGCCAGATGCACCTTCAGTGTAGCTGGTCTAAGCCCCAAGCTATTTAAATGGACCACATAGTCAAGGACTGTGAGCAGGTCAGCAGACTCTGGGGAAGTATGCTTTCCAGAGCACCATATGGAAAATCTTTCCCACTTGGAATTATAAGTAGCCCTGGTGGAAGGTTTAATAGAAGCCTTCAGAATGTCCATTACGCCTTGGGAGAGGTGTAAATCAGCAAACTAACTCTTCAAGAGTCAGGCTTCGAGATTGAGAGATTTGAGATTTGAGTACCAAACCCTCCCCTGAGCACAGGTTAACAGGTTGTGATTCCTGGGAAGACACAGGGGAAGATGGACTGCTAAGGACAGTAGGAGTGGATACCAAGGATGTCTGGCACAGTCTGGAGCAATCAGGATCATCTTGCAGGGTTGAGATCTGATTTTGACTAGTACTTTGAACAGGAGAGGGAAGGGGGGGAGGAGAAGAGAGCATACAGGAACTTCCCTTCCCAACTGAGAACTATGGCATCCAGGGGGGCTGAGCCCAACACTGGGGGCCTGCAGCAAAAAAGGGGAAGTTGGTGATTGTCTGGGGCTGCAAAAAGATCTATCTGTGTGGTGCCCCATCTGGAAAATATCACCTCCAAGACTAGGGGATCCAGTGACCATTCGTGATGGCCCTGGGATATCCTGCTGAGAGCACCTGCCAGGACATTGTCCTTGCCTGGAAGGTGAACTGCTGTGAGGGAGATGTTCAGGGAATAAGCCAGAGACCACAACTTCATTGCTTCTGTGCACAAGGCCGTAGACAGAGTGGCTCCTTGCTTGTTGATGTACCACATTGTGGTTGACCTGGATAACTGTTCTGAACAGATTTGGAAAAAGCTTGAAGTGCTAGAAACACTGCTCTGAGTTCCCACAGATTGATGTGAAGCAGAGATTCCTGAGGGGACCACAACCCCTGGGTAGTCAGATCGCCCAAGTGAGCCCCCCACCCCAAGAGGGAGGCATCTGTAGTAAGGATTAAAGAGTGGGACTGAGTGACAAAGGGAACTCCCTGTCTTAGATTGTTCTGATCCTGCCACCACTGTAGGGCCTAGATCAGGGTTCGAGTCACTGGGATCAATTTGGTCAGAGGGTCCTTCCTTTGAGACCAGAAGGCTCTCAAATGGAACTGAATGTCCCTCATCTGAAATCTTGCTCCCTGCACCACTGCTGTGGAAGCAGCCATGTGCCCCAGGAGCTGTAGAAAATGCCTTGCTGGTCGAGACACCTGCAGGGTGAATGAGGAGGCCAGAGAGATAACGGTCCTTGCCCTGTCCAGGGGAAGGAAAGCTCTGGCCTTTTCTGTGTCTAGCTCTGTGCCTATGAAGGCGAGGAGCTGGACAGGCTCTAGAACTGACTTTGAAAGATTCAGAAGGAAACCCAACGAGGTGAGCAGTTGCTGAGTTATCTGTAAGTGTAACTTGACTTGGTCTGGGGACTGGCCTACTATAAGCCAGTCATCCAGGTAAGGGAAGATGGCAATCCTTTGCCTTCTTGGAGAAGCAACTACTACTGCCAGGCATTTTGTGAATACCCTTGGAGCAGAGGTCAAACCAAAGGGCATTGCTCTGAACTGGTAATGGCCTGAAGGCAGCTCGAACCCGAGGTACTTTCGATGGGAGCTTCTGATGAAAATATGAAGTAGGCATCCTTGAGGTCCAGGGACACTAGCCAGTCCCCTGGCCTTAGAGAGGGTAGAATTATTCCCAGAGTCACCATTTTGAATGTTGGTTTTAAAAGGTGCTTGTTTAAGTATCTGAGATCCAGGATGGGCCGCCATTCTCCTGTCTTTTTTGAGGTAAGGAAGTACCTGGAGTACAGCCCTTTGCCCTGGTATAGGGGTGGAACCCTTTCTACAGCTCTGAGAGCTAGGAGGGAAGAGACCTCTGCCTCTAGGGCAAGTGCCTCTGAGGGTTTGCAGGTGGAAAGGATCTGGTTCTCAGCTTTGAAAATTTTTTGAAGCTGAGAACCAGTCCCTGGCTTACTACTTCCAGGACCCACTTGTCTGATGTTAGAGACTTCCAGTCCTTGACAAAGTAAGCCAGCCTGCCCCCTACAGGTGGTGGAGAATCTGCCCTGGCAAACCCATCAGGGTGCCTGTTTGACAGCGGGTTTTGGCTGAGGGGTAGAAGCAGGTCTGCTTGTACCCCTTCTGCCTCTCCCTCTAAAGAACCCCCTCTGAGCATAGGCAGAAGAGGAGGCCTGGGCTTGGTAGAAAGGCCTATGAAAAGGTCTGCCCCTGGGATGCTGCCTTTGAGGAGTGGCCTGCCTTTCCTTGGCCTGAGCACTCCTGTAGGTGGTCCTATACTCTTCCATTTTCTTCATGTAATTCTCTGTTTGCTCCCCAAAGAATTACCAACAGGAAAATCCATGGCCTTAGTCTGGGTATCCTATGACAGGCTAGTACATCTGAGCCAAGCCATTCTGTGAAGTGCCACAGATGTAGCCATGACTCTTGATGACATCATTTGAGTCCACTGCAGCATGGAATTGCACCTTGGATGCCTCAATACCATCAGCAGCCACCTGCTCCAGCTCCTTGGCAAGCTGGCCGGGGACCTGTTTTGCTAAAGCCATGACAGTGTCCCATCTGGATTTCTGATACCTAGCAACATAAGTCATATAATTGGCCTGTCTGAGTCCCAAGGATGCTGCCATGTACTGTTTCTTTGCCATGGCATCAATCCTCCTGGAGTCCTTGTCTGGGGGTGTGAAGCCAAGGGAATATTTGCCTTGTCACAGGCTGCAGCCTGCACTACCCCAACATGGCTGCATTGTTGTGTAAGGAACTCCGTATCTGAGCCCGACAATGCATACCTCTTGTCCATTCTCTTATCTACAGGAGGTATAGTATTAGGAGTCTTTAAAGTTTTAAATGTCTGTTTCCCAAAAGATTTGTGCAAGGGAATAGACAGTCTCCTAGACTCTAGGATATCCATAATTTCCACAAAGTCAGGCTCCTCTTGGTCATCCACAGCTTCTTCCATAGGAAGCTGCATGGTTTCAGCCACTTTTTCATAAAACATGAAATGAGAGGGGGATTCAGAAAGCCTAGGAGGAGACACTCCTGAAGGTCTGTCTGGGGAGACGTCCGGGTCAATGGACACATCCAGACTCAAATCCACACTCACTTTCCTCATACTCCTCTTCCTCCTCCTCCTCTGGTTCATAATACTCCTCTAAATCATAATCTTGCACCGGTGGAACCAACCGAACCGAGCGCCTCCCTGATGGTGCCGGTTCGGTCGGAACCGGAGAAAGCGACTGCACAATTTTGATCGCTTTGGCCATTTCTTCAGTGGTCGGAGAGGAAAGTTTTGGCTCCACACCAGCTGATTTTTCTTTTCTAGTTCTCTTTGCTGGAACCGACTCCTCAGAATCGGATCTCCTTTTGCCCGAAGAAGTCTTGCCCTGGTCAGAGGGCACTCCTTCTGGTTCGGTTTGAACCGAACCGGGCTGGCCATCCGGTTCAGCGGACTTTTTGGCCTCCCTTTCCCTGAGCCTACCAACTCTCTTTTCTAGGGTAGCTGCAGGAAAATTTTTACAAATATGGCAGTCTGCATTGAGGTGGTCAAACCCCAGACAATAAACACAGGTGGTGTGGGGGTCAGCCTTAGCAAAGACTTCCCCACACACACTACAGTGTTGAAACCCAGTGGGCCCAGTTTTTCTTTTAGGTTTCTCAGACGTTGTGCCAGTCCTAACCAAACTTACCCTTTTAATGGCAATCCGCCAGGCAAGACTCTTATCGGTTCCTGAAAGTGTCACGGGTCGTGGAAAAAAACAATAAAATTTTTTTTTTTTTTAAGAACAGATAAGAACTGGTAACCACACTCTAAAAGTACAATTTAAGATTTTTGAACAACTTGATTGGTTCACACCGAACCGATAAACCGTTTACAAGTTCCACACAGAATAGAATTAATATATAACCCATCTAGTACTCACGAATACCACAGACAGACTGAACCGACAGGTTGCGGTTTAAATTTGGTCGAAAACAAAGAAAAACGGTACTTTAACCGACAAATTGAACCGAGCAGAAGGAGAAATCTCCGGAGCGACTGTTCAGTGAGGCAGAGTAAAGAATCTTACGGTTTGAGTTTAAACAGCAACAGACAGTCTCAACCGAGCTCGAGCTCAGCGTTCCATGCCTGGCATGGAAAGTTAACCCTTTCATCTCCGGGGCAGTTCGAAGGTTGGGACTCACTGCTGCTACTGTCAGAATACAGCAAGACTTCATGTCGTTTGAACCACAGCTGGCAGCCATCATGGCGTAGCTTATCCAAGGAAAGCAGAGAGAGGAGGTGCCATAGTCCTTCATGGCCTTGTGGTCAAGCTTCTTTCTTTGCGGGGGGGGGGCCCCCTTGGTTTCCAAACTTTCAGAAAGTTGAGTCCAAGACCAGTCCTTCGGCGGAGGGATGAACCAAGAACCCAGAAATGGACCAAGTAACTTCCAGCAGTAGCTCCTTGACTGCCTTTGCCAGAGGTGTCATCACACGGACTGTTGGTCTCCATTAAGATGGCTACCGACATCCAGTTTACCACTGTGCCCTACAGAAGGATGGATTGCACCTGCCTAACAACCAATTCATTCACTTGTCCGGTAAAGGAGCGGGCGCTACCAGGAGGCAAGTCAAGTGTTACAGGGGGAAGAAACGGTCCTTTAAAAACCCAGCAGAAAGTACAGTTATGTAAGAACTTATCATAACAGCGGATCTTAGAAGCGCTCTTGCAGTAGGTATTCACATATAGGACTGATCCGCCAGGCGTCAGGACCCCACGGAAAAATTTCTAGCTAGCACACTTTGGCGGGGGACCGCCCCGTCAGGTGACTGGCGTCATATGATGTCAGTATAAAGGGTGGTCTCCCACACCCACCTTGCAGTTCTTTCCCGCCAAGGGCCAAAAGAGGTAAGGCGAGAGAGAGAAGAGGATATTACCCCCCATGGAAATGGAGTAAAAAAAGCTTAGGGGGATGGAGGGCGGGAAGGCAATACCTACTGCAAGAGCCTCTCCAAGATCTACTGTTATAGTAAGTTCTTAAGTAACTACTATCTTACTTCGAGAGGGCTCTTGCAATAGGTACTCACATATAGGACAGAGGAATAGATGACCTTCCATTACTGGTCCAGAAGCTGGGATTTCTTGTCAGGCGGGGACAGGCTGAGGTGTACTGAGTTAACGGAACGGCCGTGAGCGGCGCTGATGACGACCAAATCCGCCTTGGGGTGTAGGTTCAGTAAATCTACACCCTCAGAAGCCTGATATAGCTGGTCCGACTTCCTCGGAAGGGCCCCCCCCCAAACACTGAAGGTGGTTTCCAGATAATGGAAACAAGGTCTGCGTGAGGCTTTATCCAGGATGATAGTGTAGGAGCAGTCTCTGACAGATCCAGATGAGCAGCGAGTTTCTTGCACTGCGGGTCTGGCTCCAGTGATTGCCACTGATGAACTTTCTGGATTTTCCTCAGTAACTCCAGAAAGGAGGGATCCTTGGCATGGGGCGATCTGGAGAACGTGGCTCGTCGTCAGGATCAGAGCGTCCCATCTCTGAGTCCAAGTCAAACATATCCGACGATGAAGAGGAAGACTCCTCCCTATGAGTTGGAGGGATGACCCCTATGGGGAGTTCCATGGGGCACGTGTCCTCCCCTCTCCGGGCGCCAGAGGGCTCTCCTTTGATGTCGGGTAAGGGGGAGGGAGTCTCCCATCCTCGATGTAGAGGATCCTGTATAGGGTCCGGTGTCAGAAGACTATTTTCGATCTCCCTAGCGAGTTGGCACCAGGAGGTCAGTGTCTCCTTCAAGTCTGCCGGCAGCTGAGGAGTGGGTGACACAGGAGGGGGATATGAATTTTGAGGATAGCCGTAAAAGGAGTATCCATAACCTGACGGTGGGTAACCCGGCGTCTCGTACGGAGGCGCTGGATACTGCGGAGCAGGGTACTGTGGCACCAGATATTGAGATGTCAGATACCTGGGAGCCAAGGGCTCCGACGGGGCAGATAGACTGGCAGAGGTCCAGCTGGTGGGCCAGGCAGTGGTAATGCTGGCACTGTTGGCGTTTGGCCCGGCATGGGTATGCTGACTGGCGTTGGGTATGCCGGCGTCAGTGTATCTAGTCCCGAAAGAGGGGGCACCGATGGCAGCATCTCGAGATCCCGGGGGTCAGCTGAGGAGACACAGGGGCCTCAGAAGGCAACACAATGCGCTGTGGAGAGCCTGGGGCATCTGACTGATCTTTATGGTCCGGTGCAGTCTCCTTGGACGGGCGTCGGTGGGACCGGCCTCCGACAATCAGCCGAATCCGAGCTGGCGTTGGAGGAGCCGACGTTAGACTTATCGGAGTCCTTGCCTGCAGAAGGCTTTGCTGGGGATGTGGCCTTGTTGGGCGGAGATTTGGCTGGGCGACCCCCAAAAGGGGCAAGCAGCTTAGCAGCCTTTTCCGTGCGCCACTGGTGGTACAGGCGTCCGACTTACTGGACTCTGACCCAAAGACCGTGTGGTAGAAGTGGCTTTCCCGGGAGCGGAGGCCTCCTTTCCCCCAGAGGCTCCCGAAGGGTCCGCGCGCGAGCCAGATGGGAGGGGCGACACATTCTTGGTTACCAAGACGGCTGTCATGGAGCAGTCCGCCAGAGGGGACGTCACCTTAAGTGCCACGAATCCGGCTAGAGTCGTGGCTGCCGTTCCGCTCCTGGTGCTTCTCCTTGTCAGGGCCCCCCAACACTTTCTATTTTCCACCTACCCCTGCCTCCTGCTCTCCGCTTCTTTGGGAGTGCCTGGCATCTGCCTCTGGTCCTTCCGTACCTGGAGCCCTGCGGCGGTCCCCCCATGTAGCCTTGGATTTCCCCCCAGGCAGGGATGAGGTGGTGCCCCCAAGCACCCCGAACTAACGGCACTTCGTCGGGCCGCCGCATGGGACAGGCAGGGGACCATTGAGGTCTGTGCAGGCGCTCCGTCTACCTGGAGCGAAGGAGGTGTTTTTCCTTGGGTGTGCCATGCGCCCTGGACGCCAAGGCGGAGCTCCACAGGACGCCTGGCACGCCCGACCCTCCTGGAATGGCTAAGCACTTGCTGTACCCCAGGCCTCCACCTGGGGTCAGTCAGTACCGAACCTTGTGCCCCCTTCCTCACTGGAGAAGGCAAGCAGTCCACGGACGCTCAGCCTTCTCCCCCGGGCCAGCCCTCCAGCTCCCCAGGCTTATTCCCAAACCCGGGTCGCCAGCATCGCGAGTGGTAGCGCTACCGCTGCACCGACGGGCCAGCCCCCACGCTTCTTTCGACCTTTGGGGGAAGTGAACGCCTGCCTTAGTTTCTTTAGCTCCTTTTCCATGGATGCCATTCTTTTCTTGAGGGTATGGGCTTCCAGGGACTGCTGCCTTCCTTTCCGGGTAGCAGAGTTAAATTTATGACAGTGCTGGCACTTCTCCACAGGTGGTCTGGGGCCAGACAGAAGAGGTACAAGGAGTGGCCGTCCTTGTGTGGAAGTTGGGAATGACACGAGTCGCACTTGTTTTTATGTGATTCGTGTGGGCGTCTGGGACAAAATACACAGCAAAATGTTGAGGAAATTCAAGAGAGAAATAAGTTTAAAAAGTTGGAAACCTAAAGGTCCGACGAAAGACTGATGAGCACCAAATTCTACCACGATGAACCTTCACAAGCAGACGGTGGGAAAGAACTGGAAGGCAGGCATGGGGAACCACCCCTTTATACTGACGTCTTATGACGCCGGTCACCCGACGTGGGGTGGTCCCCGCCAGAGACTGCTAGCTAGAAATTTTTCCGTTGGGTCCTGACGCCTGGCGGGTCAGTCCTATATGTGAATGCCTACTGCAAGAGCCCTCTCGAAGTAAGATCTTTCAATCAGCAGTCACTTTACCTTCCAGCACCAGCTCCTACACTGCTGTTTTTCCAAAGGTATTTTCATCACACGGACTGTTGGCGGTCTCCATTCGGTCGGCTGACATCCAGCTTACCGATGTGCCCCACAGAAGAATGGACTGCACCTGCCTGTCTTCACCAATTCATTCACCTGTCTGGTATTTGGGGCGCTACTGGGAGGTGGAGGCTGGTCAGGTGTTACAGGGGGTGGAGACTAGTCATAAAAGCACAGCAGCACCAGCAGCTGCCACGGGAGCAGCTACAATGGGGGAGGTTTACACATTTTCAGTGGTTTATTGCAATTGAAGACTTTGGTCATAATTAAGAACAGTAGGGGGTGTACTGTTTCAAATTTATTTTTCAAATTTAATGATTTAGCTAGTTTAAACTGTAGTTGTAATATACACAACCCTGTAAGATGTGTTTGTACAATAGTCATTGACCGTATCTTAACATTACTATTTAGTTATAAGTGATATGTAGATTGTTTTAATTTGTTTTTAACATGAGAAGTTCCTATGCATGTATGCCGTATTGTTTATTAGGGTCATTATTGCTTGATCAGGGTTTACAATGCATTAGACAAAATGGAGTACAACATGAACCACAGAGGTCTTTTACTGATGTTTCATATTCAAATGTCCCGGTAGCCTCTACGTACCAGATTCCTTTACATTTGAGGCCACTGGGTAGTCTCAAGCAAGGGGCTGTATATAGCCTTGTGCAGTATGTGAAACCAGTCATCAATTTAAAAATTACCCTTGCTGTGCTAGTATCCACTACAATTTGTTCAATACTGCTTTTAGCAGGTGATGTCAAGTCAAACCCTGGACCTCCTGCTCCAGACATGTTGGACAGAGGTTACTGGCAGAGGGGTGTCGTTAAATTTGCCCACCTTAATGTTAGGAGCTTTTTGTTCAAGCAGTCCGAGATCGAGGCCTATGTGGTCCAATATAATCCTGATATTTTTAGCTTAACCGAATCTTGGTTAAAGCCCTCCACAGTTGATAACTCAGTCATACTTGAGTGTTAAGCATTTTTGGAAGTATAGGGATGGAAGAAAGAAAGGGGGTGGTATTAGTGTTTTATAAATCTGAGTTTATCCTGACAGAATTAAGACCTGCTTATAAACCCACCACAGACTGAATGGCTATCAGAATTAAAACAGGGTGACTTTTACAAATTGAAACATTGCATGGTATACAAACCCCCAAAAAAAAAAAAAAAAAAAAAACAGGCAGAAAGGGCCTGAGGATCTCCTGCACTGGTTTTCTTTAAACCCAAGCAGTGAGCTTTTAATCTTGGGAGACCAACTTACATTGGGATCCATTGAAAGACCTAAGCTTGGAGACTTCTATGAATGCTGGACTGTCAACTCATTCATGACTTTACACGTATGAATGTGGGAGTCTAAATCACACCATTCTTGATTATTAACAAATAACTCAAATGCAAAGAGTGTTTGTGTATTTCCAGATGTGAAAAGTGACCATCTGGACACTTATTGCACTTGGAAATGCAAAACACCCAAATCACCCCCAAGATTAATTTCTTACAGGAAATTCACAACTGAGCTAAATGAACTAAAAACTAATTTGCAACAGGTGGACTGGACATTTAAGTGCCATTCCACATATGGCATTTTTTTTTTTTTTTTTATTATTTTACACACACAACTACCCTTTTGGAATTGCAAAAATAAACATTTTCCGAAAGTAACAAGCTAATGGAACAGTAAATAAATGGGTAACACCAACCCCATTTTATTTAATGAAACTCAGTGATTTAGCCTGGAAAATTTTTAAAACTACTAACAATATAGATTTTCATTATAGGAAGCTAAGAAATGAGTAAAATAAAAAAGTTAGGCAGAGTAAATACAAGTTTTGTCACAACTTACAGAATTCAGGACTGCAGAATCCTAGAAAGTTTTGGTCATCCATAAATTCTCTCAAATACCAGATACTAATACCTAATATAAAAACTAAAACGGGCTGAAGTTTTTTTCACAATGATAGTTGTGAACTGACAAATCCCAGAAGATTTGTGATGTTTCTGGATAAGTTTTCCAACTTATCTAGATATACGCAACCTTTTGAACATATTTCAAAAGAGATTAACAATTTAAGAATCCTAATGTTTCAACAACTTTTTACTTTAGAGCCATAAAGCCTCAACAAATCAAAACATTATTACAACAGATGACTGATACTAGCCCAGGAGCTAGTGAACTGGAGCCAAAGTTCCTAAAATTAGTTTCAGATTACATTACTTGTCCGCTGACTGACTTTTAACTTGTCATCTGTCACTGGCTGCTTCCCTGATCAATGGAAGCAGACTCTGATAAGACCCATTTACAAATCTGGTGGTACTGGAGATATGGACAATTATTGTCCTATTTCTTTGCTTTCACCATTGGGTAAAATTCTTGAGAAATTGTTAAATGAACAAATTACCGAATACCTCTACTCCATTGGCCTTAGGGTTCCAGAGCAGCATGGTTTCCGTAAGTTTCACGGTAGGGCCTTGGCCAGGTTCACGGACCACACCACCACGGCTATGGATCATGGTTTCCTCACTGGTGCTGTGTTTCGTGGACCTGTCCAAGGCCTCTGATTTAGTTAATCATCACCTGCTGCTCAGGAGCCTTGGTTAGGGACATTGGACTGGTGGATTCTCTGTTTCATTGGTTTAATAGTTATTTGACAAATCGGCCATCAAGAGTGGGTTTGAGTGGTAGTTTGGGATGATGGAACAGGGAGTGCCACAGGTTTCAATTCTTGGGCCTCTCCTGTTCACACTATCCATTGACACCATTCTTTCCTTAGTGAGACATATGCACGGTTTGATTTATACTGACATTTTGTAGTTCAGAGACTGTGGAAGACAACTAAAAGATTAAATAAGGACTTGTGTTTTGGGTAACTGAGTAATACAACAGCTCTCCCTGAATAGTAACATGACTAAATGCAGGATTTTCGGTTCTAGACAGATTAGTTAAAGCCACTGATTTATTAATAATCAATTCTCTTGGAAATAAACTGGATCAGGTTACCCAATTTAAATATCTGGGTGACCTTCTGGATGCTAATTTAACTTTTTATATTCATATAAAATCTGTCAGCAGTCAGGTAAATCAAAAACTGGGACCTTTATTTAAATTGAAGTCCATGCTTACTATACAAGCATGGATGGCCATAGCGAACGGCGTACTTCCAATCTTAAATTATAATTCCTTCCCCTTTTCAAATTTGGCCAAGCAAGATCTTTCCATTCTTACATCTGTATTTCACAGTATATGTAGATTCACATTTAAGTTACCATATTCCACTCATCATTGTTTTGTAGAAGCATTCTGGACAGTTTCCACCGAGGCTGAACAGCCTGTACAGCTTGGGTCGTTTCACTGATAACATTCTTCGTCAAAGGGAAAATTCTCCTCTGTATTCATTGCTTCACATTAACAATGCTGAGGACTTCATTCTTGTGAAATGGTTAGATTTACAGTGCCAAAAACCAAAAGTAAAACTAAAAAGGAAGATTGATCTTTCTCTTTTAGTGCAGCTATAAATTGGAATGAGCTCCCTGGGTTACTTTTTGGTAGCATAAGTCATCAAACTTTTGAAGTTAATTAAAGAAACATTTCTTGGATCAATTATGTTGTAACCGTTTATGACTTCTGTATTCATGTTACTTGTTCTTATTTACATGCAGCATCTTGACCATATGGTCCCAGGTCATGCATTAAAACAGGCCTAGGGCTCACTGCATTTACCTGGTAAGCAAAAGTAATAAATTAAAAAAAAAAAACTTACGGACCATACGGGTGGAGGATGAAATGCAGGATACTGCATGTTGTCAAAGCTCCAGGGCAGATCCCAAAATGGCCTCAGTCACTGGAAAGCAACCCTTGGGGATTCATCCCTATCGAGGATGTGTGAGAAAGGGTACTTGGACCTTTTCTGAACAGACTCCAAAGGGCCAGACATGGACTCCCAAATGAATGAGTAAAGTCCCAAATGACACTGGCCCATGTAGTTAGTTCCTTGACAGACACACAGTCTAAGGTATGCATCCTAGACGACTGCATGGCTAGGCAATCCATGGAGTCTGAGGACTCCACAAAAACATCCCTCTACCGTTTGCCACCGTGGACCACCCAAGAGTCATTCTGGGTGATCTGTACTGACAGCCAGCCTGAAAAGCAGCCAGCCGGTCGCAGTAGTTATCCAGGGCTTCCACCAAAGGTTGCGGTGGAAGTTCCTCCACCCATCATGGTGGTGCGACAAGTGCTGGGGCCAACTGGAAAGGACGGACCAGCATGGGCATGACTGGCACCTGCAACTTGACCACTGGTGCAAGGGGTTGAGCCCTACCCTGGCCTGCCATGACCCGCTGGTGCCACTGGAGTTTCTCACAACATTGCCTTATCTGGCAGCGGAGCCTCTCCTCATCCAAAGAGGTCAAAATACACAGGCAGCGACACATGTCTAGAGAGAGAAGTGCCTAGACTGTGGACCCAAAGGCTGAAGCCCAGGAGAACCCACAGGTGGCGCAGTATTTATTTTTTTATTTTTATTTTATACTGAGAATCTGAATTACAATCCTTTGAGTCAGACTCCTTTGCAAAGGCTCCACATCAGTACAGGAAAGCATAAACATTACATTTAATAACAGTTTATACATAGGTTACTCAGCACAGTGTATTTACACTACATATTTGTTACCGCCTCCAGGGCCTAAAAGGACCCAGAGTCAATAGTTGTGGGTCAAGTCTGGTTACAGAAATTTGGAGGGACATTAGCCGATCCCCGAGTCAGTGTGCATTTACAGCTGGATAATGGGACTTATGAATGTCATCGTAGGATAAGCTAGACCTTTAACCTCAACTATGCTTTCTATTGGCATACTGATTGGTGGGGAGAGGGGTGTTGGCAGCAGCCGAAGCATCAGCATTAAGGAGAAAGTTCATGATACCAGATTTTAATTGTCCAAGACTTGGGGCCAGTGAGATGGAGGGTGGTAAGTTGTTGAGCCAGAAGGGAGCACAATGGAAAGACCTTTGCCCTAGTGATGTCCTGCAATAGGGAACTAGGAGGGGGGTACTTGCAAGGCGTCTAGTGGCACTACTGTGTGGGACTGGCTGGATGAGGGTGTGGAGGCCTATAGGTGTTAAATTCAATAGTATTTTTTTGGCTTGGAGGCAAGTGTGATATTTAAGCCTCCCTTTGAAGGACAGCTAGTCTACAAAACTTGTAGAGTTCACATGTGTGGGTTAGTCTATCGCAGCCTGTAACCAGACGGCAGGCTCTGTTGAGAGCTAGGTTGATGCCATGGAAGGCTGTTTGGTCTGCGGTGCCATAAATTACAATCCCATAGTCCACCAATGAGAGGACAGAGTAGGATATGGCGAGATGTAGGGCCTTGGGGGGGAGGCAGTGCTTGTGTCTATAAAGAATCCCCAATCTTAACAGCAGAGAAAAGGTGTTGAATGAATGTGTGGTAGGTGAGGGATGTGTCTAGGGTGACACCCAGGTATTTGAAGGTTGAGACCTGTTCAAGGAGGAGGCCCTGCACACTGGCAATGGTTAGAGTGGCATTACAGAGAGGGCTTTGACGATGGGCAAAGATCATGGATTTCGTCTTGTTATAGTTGAGTACTAAGCGATGCTCAGTGAAATACAGGTTACTCACCTGTAACAGGAGTTCTAGGAATGGTATATGTTGTTCATCCACACTCATTGGCAGTATCCTTGCCGCTTTAAATCTTGCCGGAAGGTCTTCAAGCTTGCTCCTCCCACCCACCCGGGTGGTATAACTCTCGGCTCCGCCCCATGACGCCAGATCTGGCCCGCTGGAAGCTCAGGTTGTGCGTCGAAGCCGGGGAGGTCGGGTGGGTAGTGTGGATGAACAACATATACCATTCCTAGAACTCCTGTTACAGGTGAGTAACCTGTATTTCTAGGGACATGGATATGTTGTTCATCCACACTCATTGGCAGACTCTAGCAGTTCTCCGGGAGGAGGGAGGCAAGACTTGCACCCCATATACTTACTTGGGAAAGAGAGACTGGAGAACCGAGGCCCCAAAACCAGCATCCCGGCGTGACTCAAGGTCGATGTGGTAGTGGGTAATGAAGGTGTTTGCTGACTTCCAGGTAGCAGCCCTGCAGATTTCCTGGATAAGGACGTCCCTGGAAGCAGCCACCGTTGCAGCAGTATGGCGGGTAGAATGAGCTCTTATCCCTCTGGGAGGCTCCATGCCCGCTAACTTATAGCAGAGATCTATGCAGGAGGTTACCCACCTGCTTATCGTCCGCTTGGCTGCAGGTCTGCCAGATGCGGCTTCAGCGTGAGGTGACAAACAGCTGGCGAACCTCCCCGATTTCAGCCGTCGCCTTATAATAAGCGAGCGCCTCTAGGGTCCAGAGTATGGAGCCTATATTCGCCTCCGAGGTGTGATTGGGGTAGAACAACCGGCAGAGTCAACACCTGGTTAAGGTGAAACTCCGCCACCACCTTCGGAAGGAATTTCGGTGGGGCGCAGAGACAACCTTGTCCCTGTGGAAGACCAGGTAGGAGGCTCGATGGAAGCGCCTGAGCTCTCCCATCCTTCTGGCTGACGTGGATAGCCACCAAGAAGGCGGTCTTCCACGACAGGTGAGAAAGCACACCTGGCATAGGTTCGAATGGCTTGCCCATGAGCTTTGCCAGTACCAGCAGTAGATCCCACGGAGGTGGGGTTCCCCAGACTGAGGAAATGTGATCAAGGCCTTGAAAAGCGCCAGACCACCTTCTCCTGCGCCTGATCGACTGCTTCCGGCCCGCACTGTAAGCAGAGATGGCTGCCAGGTGCACCCTTAGGGTCACGCCGACCTAAGCCCTTGACTAGAAAGGACCATAAATAGTCCAAGATGCTTGCCAAGGAACAGGAGGAAGGGTCCAAGCCCTTGTTCTGACACCAAATGGAAAACCTTTTCCATTTGAAGGCATAGCATTTTCTGTCGACTCACGGACGCCTCAACTACATTGAGGACCTCGCCGGAAAGACCCAAGGCCTGGAACTCTAGCCCAGGAACCAGGCCGCCAGGTGCAGGGATTGAAGGTCCGGATGGAACACCTTCCCTGATTGACTGAGAGCAGGTCCGGCGAGCTGGAAGCTGCCAGGAGTCCTGGAGCTGAGACTGAGGAGATCTGGTACCAGAACTGGCGAGGCCAGTCTGGGGCTATCAGAATCACCTGCGCCTTGTCCCTCCTCGCCTGAGAAGCACCTTGTGGATCAAGGGAAATGGGGAAAGGCATAAAAGAGGCCCGGGTCCACTGCCCTCGAAGGCATCCCCGGCAGCGAGCCCCTGCTGAGGGGGCGGCATGGAACAGACTCAGCTCGCTGCCTCCATGGAGGCAAACAGGTCCACCTGAGGTGTGCCCCAAAGGAGAACAGATGCTGTACTACCTCGCAGGAGAGACCACTGTGGGATGCAGCCCCATCCGCTCAGGGCATCGGCCAGGGTGTTGGAGGCCCTGCCACGTGAATGGCTAGGAGATCCGCCCCAGGCTGCGCACGAGTGACCAAATGCGGAGAGCTTCCTTGCATAGAAGCATGGAGCGGGCCCCGCCTGGCGTTTAGATAGTACATGGTCGTGGTATTGTCCGCCTGACTCGGACCACTTGACCCCGAGGAACGGAGCAAAGGCGGAGAGCTAGGCGGACCGCCGGAGCTCCAGCAGGTTGATGTGGCATCGACTCCCACGGGACCAGGAGGCCATGAGCCCGGTGTTCCCCAGATGGGCACCCCAACCCATCAGAGAGGCATCGGTCGACAGAGAGACCGCCGGCTCGGGCGGACGAACGGGATGCCCTCCTGCAAATGATCTGGAACGTCCACCACTGGAGAGCGCCACATCCCCTGTGTCACCGACACAAGCTGGTCCAAGGGATCGCAGCTGCCAGACCACTGGCTGGCCAGTCCCCCTGAAGGGGACGATGTTCCAGCGGCCCAACGGACCACGCTGGTGCAGGCCGCCATGAGACCCAGGAGGCGAGGAAGTCCCGGCAGGGCGCAATTGCCCAACCAGAAATGATCGGGCAAAGGAGGAAAGAACCTCGGCCCTGTCCGCTGGAGCCGCCTGCTTGTCAAGAGAGTCGAGCTGCGCCCGATGAATAGAATCACCTGCTTCGCTCGAGTTCCGACTTGGCCTCGCTGGATAAGGAGGCCCAGTTGAGAGCAGACCTGGAGGGCCAGATCTCTGACCACTCCGCCCCTTCCTGGAGGGAGCTGCTATCAGCCAGTCGCCCAGGTAAGGGCACACCCGACCTCGCGCCGAGGGAATGCTGTCACCACTGCCATGCATTTGGTGAAGACCCTGGAGCTGGAGACAAGCCAAGGGCATGGCTTGGAACTCAAGAGAGATCCTTCCGCCTGGAAGCGAAGGAATCTCTGGTGAGACGGACGGATAGGGACGTGAAAACGCTCGCCCTGCAAGTCCAGAGAGCAGAACCACACGCCGGCTCCAAGGATGGTATTATCTGAGCCAGAGTGACCATCCTGGAAGGTTCGAGACACCTAGGAACTTGTTTAGTCGTGGTAGGTCGAGAATGGGGCGCCAGCCCCCGTCTGCTTCGAACCAGGAAGTACCTGGACACAAACCCTGGGTCTGAAGGAGGGTCCACCACCTCTTACCACCTCCTTCTGGAGGAGGAGAGCTGTCGGCTCGACGAGCCGCCAGTGAGGCTGGGGATCTCGGGCCCCCGAGGGGCGACGGCCTGCAGGGTGGTGCCTGCTCGAATTCCAGAGGCAGGCCTCTTCCACCACTCTAAGACCCACCTGTCCGTGGTGGCAGCGACCAGGTGGAACGGAAGTGCCGGAGCCGCTCTTCAATGGGGACCCGGGGTAAGGTGACGGGGATGGGGGCGACACCCCTCAGCCTGGCACTGGGCAGGTTGGAGGAGGAGGGACCGCCGAGGGACCTCCTGGGCCCTTTCCTCCCTGCCTCCTGTTAGAGGAAGCCGCGGTTTGGGTTTGGGATGCCAAGGCGAGCCTGCTGGCCCTGACGCTGCTGGGTCAAGGCCAGGGGCACAGAAGGACGAAAGGGCTTAGGCTGTGGTTTGCGGCCTTGTCCTTCTGAGCGGAAGAGACCGAGTCCAAGGTGGCATTGGACTTCTCGATCCTCTGCAGGTGACCTTCCACCCCAGGGTCAAGAGGTCAGTCCCCAAAAGGAACATCCGCCAACTTGTGCTGGGTATCCGGCGCAAGGCGGATATCCTCAGCCAAGCTCCGCCGACGACAGCCACTGCGGCCGCCACCGATCTGCACATGAGTCCCCTATATCCAAAGCAGTCTGGAGCTGCTGTTTGGCCACTGCTCCTGCCCTGGTCCCGCACTCCGCTTAACCGTAGTCTGCAGATCGGCGGAAGATGAGGGATGACCTCATCCAGGGAGCCCAACAGGGCATGAGAAAATGTGCCATGAGGACGGCCGAACTGGCCTGACGAAGGCCGAGAGGACGAGCGTAGACTTTTCGCCCGACATAGTCCACTTTCTTGACTCCTTGTCAGGAGGTTTGTCCACATCCCTGGCGCGCCGGCTACCGAAAACGCTGTCGGTAACCAACCCTCAGCAGAGGGTGTTCAAAACCGACAAGGAACCGGGGGACCGCGATACTTCCTGGCCATCCTGGCCGGGCGCAGGGCAGGAAGCAGGGCGCTGCCAAAGTTCCAGTGCCGGACCCACTCATGGCCTCGCCACCGGAAAGGCCTGGCCGGAGAATCCCGGTCCAGAATCTCCGTGAGGGGATACCTGGCCCTCTGGAAACGGTTCGAGCTCCATCCCGGTAGACTCCAGATGAGCCAAGCAGTCCTAGGAAGGACGACGGGCTATCGCCCATTGACTGACCTCCTGAAGACTCCAAGTCCAGTCGCTGGAGAAGAAGGAGGAATCATCTTCGACTCGGAAGAGTCCTCGAAGAGCTGCCTCTGGCCTGAGCCACCCTTCACCTGCCGAGGTCGGTCGGGAGGAGGGTAACTGACAGCCGATGGGGTAAACCCTTAGCCGACCGAGAATCTCTTGGTCGGAGCCCCACTGGTGGCTGTGGAGGCGGAGGTTCCACCGAATCGGTGGAGCAGTTGGTTTTGCCGAACAACCGCCTGGTATAGGCCTCGGACAAGTCGAGGGTTGTGTCGGCGCCCGTGACAGCCACTTAATGGTCGGGAAGGCGCCGAGTCGGCTTATTCCCCGCCAGGAGGAGTTGTTAAAATACAAGGTCTCATACTGGCCGACGACTTACGCCGAAGCCTCCTCATCCGAGGAGGAGGACGAGGACGAGCGGCGACGCCGCTATCACTGCCGAGACCGAGACCGCTTATGACGTGGGAACGCTGGACCGCCAAGAGGTCCGAGACCGAGACCGAGAGTCCCGGAATTTCCGGGGTCGGTGCGGGGAGGTGTCGGCCGGAACCGGCACTCCCTTAGGCTCGGAAGGTCCATCCGAGGGCTCCGGAACCGGAGGCACAGACGAGCCCACGGGATCCTCAACTCCTCCCGGGGGAACCGGGGAGAGGGGAATCTCGGCTGCTAAAGGCGACAGCCCGTCCAATGGGTCGAGAAAAATCTCGACTTCATCAGTGGGAGTCTCGGTCAACTGACCTGACGGGACACCGTGAGGCCAGTGGTCAGGGTCGAGCGGTCGACCGTGCCGACGGACGACGGCCCGGGAGAGGGACTCTTCCGGCCCCAAGAGCGCCGACGGAGGGATTCTACCCTTGTCCTCTTTTGGACCGAGAATAAGGTCCAGCAGACGAGGCCCTTCTCCTTTAGTGGAGAGGGACAGACAAAGCTCCTTAAAAGAAGCCGTAGGAAGAACCCAGAGAGAGCGGATAATGCCGCGTCGAGGAAGATACGCCTGGCGCCGCCTCCTCTTCGAGGGCGCATCATCCGCCGAGCTGATCCAGCCGGGCCGCCGCGACACCGCCAACCGGCCTCCTGACTTCACACCGAGGGAACGCTTCGGACGGCCCAGTTGCAATCGGGCAGCACGGTTCGAGGACGAAGGCGAGAAAGATGAGCACAGGTCGCAAGCTCGCGGGTCGTGTCAAGGCCTAAGCAGTAGACACACGTGGAGGTGGATCCGTCCGAGACATCTTCGACCGCATGGGCATCTCCGAAACTGGGAGTCGACGGTCCATCGCAGCCGCGAGGGATAGAAGACTTTTGCAAATTTTTATTTTTAAACGCAAACGGAGGAATAGGAACCAGTCGCAAACGCAGAGCGTTAAGGAGGGAACCTGAGCTTCCAAGCGGTAAGGAAGATCTGGCGTCATGGGGCGGAGCCGAGAGTTATACCACCCGGGTGGTTGGGAGGAGCAAGCTTGAAGACCTTCCGGCAAGATTTAAAGCGGCAAGGATACTGCCAATGAGTGTGGATGAACAACATATCCATGTCCCTAGAACCATGATTCTATTTCTCTGAAAAAAAACTTGTAGGGCAGTTTGGAGGGAGTGAAGATGGGGGTGTTTCCAGAAAACAACTGCATCGCCTGCATAGAGTAAAAGCTTCCCGCTGCAGGCTTGAGGGAGTTTAGGAATAAAGTGAAAAGCAGTGGTCCTAGAATAGACCCTTGCGGGACACCGGTTTAGACTTTTAGTGGAGGAGAGGGTGGTGTTGATTTTGACCGGTTGCGTCCGTCCGGAAAGATAAGTCTCTGAACCAGGAGACAGCTTCAGGGGAGAAATAGTAGGTGGGAAGAGAGTGCTGAAGTAGAGCATGACTGACTGTGCTGAACGCTTTTTTCAAGTCTACATAGATTGCACCTGCTACTGAGCCTTGTTCCAGAGCCTCGTGTATATACGATGTAAATTCAAGGAGGGCAGTGATTGTGCTGTGCCCCCTTCCTGAAGCCATGTTCTGGGCAGAGTAGATGTTTGGCTAATTAGTCTGTGAGTTGGTCCAACAATTTTTTTCAAGAGCCTTTTTTTGGGGGGTAATTACTGGGGGAGGTAGGGTCACCAGTCTTCAGGATTAGCGTTATAATCTCTTTTCCCATAGAGTAGGGAATTGGCAGAGGGGTAGTGACCAGTTAAGTATTTTGGTAAGATGTGGCAAGGTCACATGCAGCGTTAGTCGGAAAATTTTGAGGTCGAGGGAGACACTCCTATAGCGCGCGTTTGCCAAGGCTTTAGATAGGTAGCTCATAGCTTCCCTGCAGGAGATAAGCAACCTGAAGGGAGTAGGGACCTTAGTGCCTGGGGTGTCCAAGGGGCAGCTAGGGACAGGGGCAAAGAAGATTTGCAGGAGTATGTGACTACGGTCTGAGAAGGTGGTGTTTAGGGTATCGGAGACGGTAAGAAAAAATTACTCACCTTAGTAATTGCTTTTCTTCTCATGGAGTCTTGCTATATTATGACTAATGCAGTTAGCCACTGCACTTGAACTGCCCCGGAGAGGAAGAGTTTAGAACTCAGACTCCTGAGTTCTACAGCTGAGCTTATGCCAAAACTCCATCTGGGCAGTTTCAAATGAAACTGTCAGATCTTTCAAGCTAATACTAAGCAACAAGTCTCATGTGAAAGCTTTCACACTAGCCAAATGGCTACCTACTAGTAGAAATAACAACAATATAAACAATAACAATAATAACAATGAACAACAGTATTATTAGTTACCCCTGACAAGCACTATTAGGACCCCCTTCCCCAAAGACTCAAGTCCAGGAAGGGGCCAATATATACCTAAATAAAATAACCTAGTTCCCAACCCTAAATAAAAGAAGGTAAGGGAAAAAACTACAATGGCATGACAGTGCTTGCACTAATTGCCACCCTCCCAAGTAGAAGTTCTGAGAGGGGCAGGAGGGGGTGGTCTATAATAGCAAGACTCCATGAGAAGAAAAGCAATTACTAAGGTGAGTAATTTTTCTTCAAACACCATGAAGTCTTGCTATATTATGACTAATGCAGATTACACAGCAGTACCTCCATGGAGGACGGTCAGAACCTACTTAGGAAATAGGCTCTGAAGCACAGCTGTGCAAACGAGCATCTCTCCTGGACTGAATATCCAGGAATAATGCTTGTAAAAGTGTGAACTGTTTTCCAAGTAGCAGCTTGACAGATTTCCAGAATGGAATATCTCTAGCAGCCGCTAGAGACGCAGCTGTACCCTGGTGGGAGTGAGCCTCGGTCCTGAGGGGCTCTCTACCTAGTTTTTGATAACATTGGATACAAGAGACAATCCACCTTGCAATTGTCCTCTTAGTGGCAGGTTTCCTTGCCAACCTCGCCATAGGTAAGGAAGAGTTGGAGGATTCAACCTGTGACCCTTGGTGCTGCTCCAAATAGTAGCTTAAGGCTCTTGATCGTGCCTAAGCTGTGCAGTCTCCTCTCACCTGAGGAAGAATGCTCAGTGAAAATACTGGAAGAGATATGGATTGGTTCAGGTGGAAATCTGAAACCACTTTAGGCAAAAACTTTGTTAGTCCTGAGGACTACCTCATCTCTGTGGAAAGAGAAAATCTTCTTCCACTGACAGGGCGTGTAGTTCACTTATGCGTCTGGCAGAAGTGATGGCCACTAGGAAAACAGTTTTCCAAGTTAGAAACTTGAGCTCTGCTGAGGACAGAGGCTCAAAGGGAGGTTGCATTAACTGAGCAATGCAACATTCAGGTCCCAGGCGGAGCTGGTTCTCTAAAAGGAGGGTTAGTGTGAAGTAACCCCTTAAAAACGTGGGAAAACACAGGGTGAGAAGAAAGGGAAGCAGGCTTCCCTGCTGACACAAAAACAGAGACAGCTGCCAGATGAACCTTTAAGGTAGTTGGCCTAAGGCCTAAGGAATTTAAATGGACCAAATAGTCCAGTAAAATGGGCAGATCAGCAGATTCTGGGATAATCTGCTTCTCAGAGCACCAGATGGAAAACCTTTTCCACTTAGAATTGTAAGTGGCCCTAGTGGAAGGTTTCCTTGAAGCCTTTAAAATATCCAGAACACCTTGAGAAATGTCTAAGTCAGCAAATTCTAACTCCTCAAGAGCCATGCCTTGAGATGGAGGGATTTGAGGTCAGGATACCACACTCTCCCCTGTGCACAGGCCAGCAAGTCGTGGACTCTGGGCAAGCTCAGGGCAGGGTGGACTGTCAAGGACAGAAGCAGTGGGTACCAGGGCTGTCTGGCCCAATCTGGGGCAATCAGAATCACTTTGCAGGGCTGAGATCTGATTTTTACTAGTACCCTGAAAAGGAGAGGAAGGGAAAGGCATGCAAGGAACTTCCCTTTCCAATCCAACTGAAAAGCGTCCAGAGGGACTGAGCCCAGCACTGGAGGCCTGCAACAAAACAGAGGAAGTTGGTGGTTGACTGGGGCTGCAAAAGATCTATCTGAGGGGTGCCCCATCTGGCAAAGACCGACCCAGCACCTGAGGATTCAGAGCCCATTAGTGATGACCTGAGAAATCCTGCTGAGGGCATCCTGCCAGGACATTGTCCTTCCCTGGAAGGTGAACTGCTATCAGGGAGGTGTTCAGGGAGTAAGCCAGAGACCACAACTTCATTGCTTGGTGCACAAGGCTGATGACAGAGTGCCCTGCTTGTTGATGTACCATATTGTTGTGGTGTTGTCTGTCCTGACTTGAACTACTTTGTTCTGGACAGAAGCTGAAACGCCTGAAGAGCTAGAAAGACAGCTCTGAGTTCCAAAAGGTTGATGTGGGGCAGAGATTCCTGAGGAGACCACACTCCCTGAGTGGACAGGTCGCCCAAGTGAGCTCCCCACCCTAACAGGGAGGCATCCGTGGTGAGGGTGAGGGAGTGGGAGACGGGAATAAAAAGAACCCCTTGTTTTAGATTGCTTTGATCCTGCCACCAGTGTAGAGCCAGGATCAGAGTTTGGGTCACTGAACCAATTTGGAAAGGGGTCCCTCCTTTGAGACCAATAGGCCCTCAAATGGAACTGAATGTCCTCATCTGGAATCTTCCTCCTTGCACTACGCTGTGGAAGCAGCCATGTGCCCTAGGAGTTGCAGAAAATGCCTTGCTGGTCGAGAAACCCGCAGGGTAAAGGAGGATGCCAGGGCAATGAGCCCGTCTACCCTTTCCGAGGGAAGAAATGCCCTGGCTAACTTTGTGTTCAATTCTGCACCTATGAAAGTTAGTACCTGAACTGGTTCCAGAACTGACTTTGGTAAATTCAGCAGGAATCCCAGGAAAGTGAGAAGCTGCTGGGTGACTTGCAAGTGGGATTTTACCTGATCTGGGGACTGACCCACTAGGAGCCAGTCGTCCAGGTAAGGAAACATAGCAATCCCTTGCCTTCTTAAATGAGCCACTACCACAGCTAGACATTTTGTGAATACCCTTGGCGCAGAGGTAAGGCCAAGGGCATTGCCCTGAACTGGTAGTGGCCTGAGGGCAGTTCAACCTGAGGTACTTTCGGTGAGAAGGCCTGATCAGAACATGAAAATAGGCATCCTTGAGGTCCAGGGAAGCCAGCCAGTCCCTGGTCCAGGAAGCAAAATCATTGCCAGAGTTAACATTTTGAACTTTGGTTTCAAAAGATGCTTGTTCAGGTACCTTAAATCTAGGATGGGCCACCATTCTCCTGTCTTTTGGGGTAAGAAAGTATCTTGAGTCAGCCCCTGCCCTGATGGCAAGGAGGGACCCTTTCTACTGCTTTTGCAGTCCAGAAGAGAAGAAACCTCTGCTTCCAAAGCAAGGGCTTCTGTAGGATTTGCAGGTGGAAAATGTCTGGCTCTCATCTTTGGAAACTGTTTGAAGCTGAGAATCAGACCCTGGCTTATTACCTCAGAACCCATCTGTCCGGTTAGGGACACCCAGTTCTGGCTGAAATAAACCAACCTGCCCCCACTGGTACAGGAGAATCGGCCCTGGGCACCCCATCAGGGTGCCCGCTTGGCAGTAGCCTTAGGCTGAGGGAAGGGGGACGGTTTACTTGTGTCCCGTCTACCTCTGCCTCTGAAGAAATCCCTCTGTGCAAACGCAGAGGAGGCCTGAGATTGGTAAAAAGGCCTGTGGAAAGGCCTGCCCCTACCTCTGGGAGCGTGCCTCTGTGGAGTGGCATGCCTCTCCTTAGCCTGGGCACTTTTGTAGGTAGTTCTGTATTCATCCATCTTTTTCATATAGTTTTCTGTTTGTTCCCCAAACAGAGAATTACCCACTACAGGAAAATCCATAGCCTTTGACTGAGTATCTTGGGACAGATTAGTGCATCTGAGCCATGCCAACCTACGGAAAGCTACAGAAGTGGCCATGACCCTAGAGGAAACATCATTAACATCAACAGCAGTATGAAATTGAACTTTAGAGGCTTCAATGCCATCAGCAGCCACCTGTTCCAACTCACTAGCCAGCCGCCATGTGCCTGCTTGGCTAACTGCAATACTGTGTCCCATCTAGATTTCTGATATCTAGCTACATAAGCCATATAATTTGCCTGCCTGAGTCCCAAAGAAGCTGCCATATACTGTTTTTTCACCATGGCATCAATCCTCCTGGAATCCTTATCAGGAGGATGTGAGGCCAGGGGAATATTAGCCTTGTCACAGGCTGCAGCTTGAACCACACCTACATGACTACACTACTCAATGAGGAAGTCTGTATCAGAGCCTGACAAAGTATACCTTCTGTCCATTTTTTTATCTACAGGAGGGACAGAATGAGGATTTTTTAAAAACTTTGTTGTTTGCTTCCTAAGTGACTTATGCAAAGGAATACACAACCTCCTAGACTCTGGTATATCCATCATTTCTACGTAATCAGGCTCCTCTTGCTCATCCACAGCCTCCTCTGAAGGAAGCTGGAGGGTTTCTGCAACCTTTTTGTAAAACAAAATGAGAAGGGGACTCAGACAGAATAGGAGGAGATTCTAAAGGTCTGTCTGGAGAAATGTCCAGTTCAATGAGCACGTCCAGACCCTCCCAGCCACATATATATTGATCAAATTCCTCCTCCCCCTCCTGTGGTTCATAAAATTCCTCAACATCATACTCCTGAACCACTGGAACTGAACGAACCAACCCTTTACCAACTGTTGGTGGTTCGACAGGACCCTGAGAGTGACTGGACAATCTGTATGGCTTTAGCTATTTCTGCAGCAGTTGGAGAGAATTTTGGACTCCAAACCTACTGATTTCTTTGTCTTTTCACTGGGACTGGTTCCTCTGAGCCAGCCTTCCTTTTGCCGAGGAAGCTCGCTCTGGTCAGAGGGCACTCCTCTGGTCCAGTGGGTGCTGGACCGCGGCCAACCGGTCAGCGGACTTTTTGGCCTCTTGTTCCTGAGCCAGCCCAATCTCTTTTCCAGGGTGGCTGCAGGGAATTTTTCACACCTGGCAGTCTGACAGGAGGTGGTCCAGCCCCAGACAAACACAAGTGGTGTGTGGGTCAGCCTTGGCAAAGGCTTCCCCACAGACATCTACAGTGTTGAAACCCAGTGGGCCGGTTTTCTTTGGGTTTCTCAGACAAAATGCCAGCCTAACCAAAAGCGTGCCCTTTTGATGGCAGTGCTAGGAGAAGACACCCTTATCGGTTCCTAACCGTCACGGGTATTTGAAAAACCTAATTTTAAAGCAAGGTTTTTTAGAACCGATAAGAACCGGAACCGACTCTAAAAGCCTAACCAACACTTTAAAACGTTAATTTCAGAACCGATCGTTCAAAACCGAACCGATAATTGAATTTCCACACAGACTTTAATTTTTGTACTTACGGTTTACCAGATAGAGCTTTTAACCGAAATGAGGTAAAATAAATACTTTTGCCGGTTCAAATGAACCGAAAATACTCGCTTGACCGAGAAATGAACCGAGCTGAAGGAGCTGATCTCCGGAGCGACTGTTCAGTGAAGCGGAGTAAAGAATCTGACAGTTTCATTTGAAACTGCCCAGATAGAGCTTTGGCATAAGCGCTCTCGCGCTGTAGAACTCCAGACTCCCTGGAGTTAACTCTTTCCTCTCCGGGGCAGTTCAAGTGCAGTGGCTAACTGCATTAGTCATAATATAGCAAGACTTCATGGTGTTTGAATGGGGTCCTGGGATAGGGCCCCCTCTACTAGAAGCTGCGTAAGGGCAGGAGAGATGTTCTTTCAGCTAAGCTTCTTAATACTGTTCCAGAAATTTTTCCGAGCCCCATGTGGTGGTGAGGATTTGCCTATAGTAGTTTGCCTTTGCTATATATAGACCAGCTATGGTGGAACGACCTCTGGTGGAGGCTGCTCCCAACTGGAGCTGGTCGGGACAATGACCGATCAATGTCCACCAGAGTGAGGACCAGGAAAACCTGGGTCTTTGATATCAACTCGTCAATATCCTCCAACAACTGGTTGACAGGGTCATGAAAAATCTTAACCACCTAATCAGCCAGAGTCAAGATAGACAAGTCTGAAGGGGGCACAGTGGAACTAGTGACCTGGCTCTCGGCCACAGAAGACTCGATTAGAGTCAAATGGTCAGGGGAGTCGAGGAAGCAGATAATTGCAATCTCTCCTAGTCATTAAACCAGCACTGGCAGCACTTGTGGTTCTTACCATGGCTGACAAGGCTCACCCTGAAGGCATGGAGTGACAGGCACATCTCCCAGAATTCACTGGTGAAGGACTTGTCAATGCTGGCCCAAGTCTGAAGCAATGCCACCGAGGTGCCCAGAGCAGCAGTGGCCATCGCCTCTTTCATGGGCAAAACCTAGTCAGTTGACCCTGCTGCAGCAGAGGCCTTCTTACAGCCCTTCCACTGAAGTTTCAGGTCCTGACCGGCTGGCTGGATGAGAAGCCAGGCTATGCAATCCTCCAGAGAGGAAGGGTGCATCGTCTGGCACAGGCCACAGCCTGAATCATCATGTACAACTCCTAGTCTGCTCATGACAGAATCTGAAGCCAGGAGTAAGCTTCACTTCCTTGAGTTCCATCTTCCATTGATGGAGCTGGAGCTGAAACAAGGAAGTTAAAAATACTGAAATCACTGTTTCAAAAAGAAACCTTCGACAATGGTGCACTTAGTATCTTACAATGCAGAGAACTGTGAAGGAGGAGACCAAACTTTCTGGAGGCTGAGATGCTGCCCTATTTGTAGACAACTCTCTGCCCTGAGGGAGGAAGTTGCCCGTCTTCAGGCCACACTGGACAGCAGTACGTGGACCTTCCCCCAGGCCACACTGGACAGTAGGAAGGGAACCTCCCCCATCCAGGGAGCACCACAGCCACCACCACTACCTCAGAGACTGCGAAGAAAACACAGCAGTTGGACCACAGTGGGCTCAGGAAGGGTGAAGATGGTGGAACGGAGGCACACACCATTCTGGGGGAGCATAGCTCCCCTATGGATGCACCCACAGAGGAGATTAAGGAGGCTGAGGACAGCTGTCACAAGGGAGGCACACAGGAAGGAGGCAGAGGACACCACAAGGAAAGGAAGCAGCTCCTGGTGGGGGACTCTATTAGGGGGATAGAACTGGGAGAAGCTGGGAAAACTGAAGTAAGGTGCCTGCCTGGTGCCATGGCTTGAAGGGACAGGAAGCGCATCCTCAGGATCACGACAACAGCTGCAAGGGATTCTGAGCTGGACGTAATTGTCCACCTAGGGACAAATGACTTGACCCATCATGAGGCTAGAGCAGTGCAGGAGGCATTGCAGAGTTGGGGAGGGGCCTAAGACAAGTAGCACACACAGTATCCTTCTCAGAGGTGCTGCCTGTCAAAGGCATGGGTGAGGCGAGGGTAATTGGCACCATGCAGTTTAATGAATGGTTAAAAAAATGGTGCGAGCAGGGGTCATTTCATTGGGGACTGGGGTTCCACCTGGAGGGACAACAGCCTATACTGGCAGGATGGTCTTCATCTGTCCAGGAAGGGAACAAGTCTTTTGAGCAATCGGTTTAAATGCTTCATTGGCAAGCTTTTAAACTAGTCAAAGGAGAAGGCACTGACAAGCAGCAGAAAAATCCCAGCCTCTCCCTACAAAACAGGGTACTAAATGAGAAAAAGACCAAGGTAGAACGGTCAGTGGGGGATGCTGCAACAGAAGGTAAAGCCATCAAAAAATGGAGAGCAATGAGTACCAATGCCCGTAGTCTAGGTAACAAGCTTCCTGAATTACTGGCCTTGATGGAGGAGGAACATCTGAATTTCGTGGCAGTCACAGAAACATGGTACACAAAACCATGACTGGGACATAAACATACCAGGATACACTATCTACAGGAGGGACAGGGAGGGTAAAAGAGGAGGAGGAGTAGTTCTGTACATAAAGGAAGGCATAAAAGCAACAGAACAAAACGGTAAACAGGGAGGAGAAGAAGCACTGTGGGTAAATTTGGAGATGGGCAATGGCACCACAATCTGCACAGGGGTTGTATACAGACCCCCTTCTCAGGGGGAGGAAATGGACAAGGAAATGATAGAAAGTATACTTAGAATGGCAGAAAAAGGGGAGATACTGCTGATGGGTGATCTGAATATGCCAGATGTTAACTGGAGTGCAGTTGCAGCTGCCACTTCGAAGAGTGCAGTTATTCTAGATGCCTACAGGGGCATGCCTTAGACAACTAGTACTGGAGCCCACTCGAGAGGAGCAATATTAGACTTGATACTCTCAAATGGAGATGGAGAGAGGATCACAGATGTAGAAGTGGGTAGCCATCTGGGAACTAGCGACCATCGAACAGTATGGTTCACAATAAACAGTGTAATAGAGTCAATTACAAAAGACAAAAGTACTGGACTTTAGGAGGCTGACTTTGCCATAATGGGTGAGTGCCTAAGGAATGCACTAGCAAATGGGCAGGAAGGAGGGTGGAAGAACAATGGGAATAATAAAACTGCCATCACAGAGGTAACAAGCTTTGTGTGAAGCAATAAACAAAACAAGACAATGTAAGAAACCACTATGGTTCTCAAAGGAAGTGGCAGTGAAGGTTCAAGAGAAAAGAACGATTCAGGAAGTACAAGGAATCGAGAAGGAGCAGGACAAAGAACTGTATCAGTTAAAGCAAAGGAGGCTGGGAAGGCATCAGAACAGCAAAGGCCCAAACCGAGGAAAAGATAGCCAACCCAGTTAAGAAGGGGATAAAACCTTTATAGGTACATCAGGGAGGAAGGAAGACCAAGGAGGGATAGTGAGGCTTAATAAAGGGAGGGAGGGTGGGCAGAGGGAGACTGTGAAAAGGCAGAGATACTAAAATATTTTTGCTCAGTATTTACGAAGGAAGAGGGAGATACATAAACAAACAGTAGTAACACTCTGGATACAGAAGTTGATACCGCCCATTTACAGAAGAAAGGGTTCTGAAAGAACTCTTAAAACTGAAGGTGGACAAAGCAAGGGGGCCTGATGGGATTCATCCCAGAATTCTAAAAGAACTAAGGGTAGAACTAGTGACACCACTGACTACCCTTTCTAACAAATCATGGGAGGATGGGTGGTACCCGAGGACTGGAGGGCAGATGTGATTCCCTTCACAAAAGTGGGAGCAAGGCAGAAGCAGGAAACTATAGACCTGTTAGTTTAACCTCAGTGATATGGAAAATGATGGAATCACTTCTAAAGGAAAGAACTGTCGGTATCTAGAGGCCAGAGGGCACAGGACCCTAGGCAGCATGGATTCACAGTGGAAGGTCATGCCAGACTAATGATAGATTTCTTTGACTGGGTGACCAAAGTAGTAGATCAGGGAGGCTGTGGACATGGCCTACCTAGACTTTAGCAAGGCATTTGACACAGTCCCACACAAAGATTAATACACAAGTTAGCCAGTGGGAGTGGGTCCCAAGATGACAGCCTGGGTAAAGAACTGGCTGGAGAATAGGACACAGAGTTATAGTAAATGGAGTCCACTCAGAAGAAAGGAGGGTTACTAGTGGGTACCGTGAGGTTCAGATTAGGACTAGTCCTCTTCAATGTCTTTATAAGCTTACATTGCAGAAGGACTGAAGGAAAAGTATGTCTCTTTGCAGATGACACTAAGATCTGCAACAGAGTTGATGCACAGGGTGGGTGGAAAGGATGAGAAGGGACTTGGCAAGGTTAGAGGAATGGTCAAATGTATGGCAGCTTAGATTCAATGCTAAGAAGTGCAAGGTAATGCACCTGGGAAACAAAAACCCAGGGGAAGAGTACACAATGGGGGGTGAGATACTAACAACAACAAGAATGGAAAGGGACCTGGGGGTAGTCATATCAGATGACCTAAAGATGGGCAAGCAATGTGAGAGGGCAGCAAGGAGGGCTGGGGGGATACTGGGATGCATAGGGAGAGGCATCACCAGTAGAAAACAGGAAGTTATTATCCCTCTGTACAGACAGCTGGTGAGACCCCATCTGGAGTACTGTGTGCAGTTCTGGAGGCCCAGTCTCCACAAAGACAGACAGGAAGGAAGCTGTCCAGAGGAGGGCAACTAAAATGGTGCAAGGTCTGCACCGGAAGTCATATGAAGAGAGACTTAAGGAGCTTAATATGTATAGCCTCGAGGAAAGAAGGGAGAGGGGGGACATGATAGAAACTTTCAAGTACCTCAAGGAATCAACAAAGTCCAAGAGGGTAGCATCTTTCAAAAAGAGGTGTAAGAACAAGAGGGCACAATTTGAAGATAGAGGGGGGGCTCAGAGGTAATTTAAGGAAGTATTTTTCACAGAGAGGTTGTGGATGCATGGAATGGCTTCGGAGGAGGTTGTGGAGTCAAAATTGGGGGATTCAAGCATGCATGGGATAGTCATAAGGCAATTCTGGGGGGTGGGGGTAGGAAGAAGTAGGCTGCTGGTTAACTAGGATCTGCAGCTTATCCAGTAGGTAGGGAAATGGGCAGACTGGGTGGGCCAAGCGGTCCTTATCTGCCGTCAAATTCTACGTTTCTATGTTTCCAGCGGGTAGACAGATCTGATGTCACAGGGCAGAGCCAGAAGATATACTGCCCACGTGGAGGGAGAAGCTTAGCTTAAAGACACCGACAAATCAGCACTTCCAGTGGAATTGCCAGTGTGTGGCGAACTAACTCCACCACACCCTCTAGGATTAGCCATTTTTGGAAAGCAGAAAAAATAATGGGGGTCCTACTTCTGTGCAGACTACATGAATATCTAGTGGACTACTGAAAATTAATATTTAATTTTGAAAGTAGACTACTGTTAAATATAAGAAGTACTTTTTATATTCCCTTTTGCTATTTAGGAGAATGTCTACCAGACAAATACTAGAAATATATCTTGCGCTCCTCATCCAATAAGTTCCAGCATACACTATGAGCAAGGGACACCTCATACAGCAAAGAGGTGCTCTTGCATGTAGTGTACTGCTGTTGTAACAATTACATGCATTTATCAGAAAAGGATATCTAGTGCCTACACATTACAATGTGGCAAACTGACAGCAGAAATTAGTAAGGGGTTTTAAGTGGATATTAGTTTGCGATTGTGCACTCTTTACAATGCAGAGTAGTTTCACTCGCCTTCTTCGGGGTGGGGGTGGTTAGAACAGCTCAGCTCTATTTGCTGCTGTGAAAGTACCGACATACAATATTAGGTGTGATTTGTGGAACCGCAAGTACTTTGCCTGGAGACAGACACATCCAGTTCTATTCCTTTTAACTATATTTTGGTTTTTTTATGTTATTTTCTTAGGCTATCCCAGCCAAGCTGCAACATCTAATTTCCAGTGGAGTCCTGCTTCTGCTCATTTTCACAGACTGGTGAGTGGACCGAGACACAGAGGTTAAGTGACTTGCCCAAGATCACAGTATTTTGGCTCTAGCAGGGTTTGAACCTGCAATCTTCCTGTTCCCAAGCTGGTTTTCGAACTAGACCACACTGCGTCTTACCTCATTAGCACTGTGACCTCACTGAATGCACTGTGAATTCACTGAATGACATCACAACTGACCAAAAAAAAAAAAAAAATGGTTGCTCACCCGTAAATACAGGTTACTCACCTGTAACAGGAGTTCTAAGAATGGTATATGTTGTTCATCCACACTGTCTGGCAGGTATTCTTGCCGCTTTAAATCTTGCCAGGTCTTCAAGCTGGCTCCTCCCACCCACCCGGGTGGTATAACTCTCGGCTCCGCCCCATGATGCCAGATCTGGCCGCTGGAAGCTCAGGTTGTGCGTCAAGCTGGGAGGAGCAGGAATGTATGGATGAACAACATATACCATTCCTAGAACTCCTGTTGCAGGTGAGTAACCTGTATTTCTAGGGACATGGATATGTTGTTCATCCACACTGTCTGGCAGACTCCTAGCAGTTCTCTGGGAGGAGGGAGGCAAGGCGCACACCCCCTACTTAGGGAATAGAGACTGGAGAACCGAGGCCCCAAAACCAGCATCCCGGCGTGACTCAAGGTCAATGTGGTAATGGGTGATGAAGGTGTGTGCTGACTTCCAGGTAGCAGCCCTGCAGATTTCCTGGATAGGGACGTCCCTGGAAGCAGCCACCGATGCAGCAGTATGATAGGTAAAATGAGCTCTTATCCCTCTGTGAGGCTCCATGCCCGCCAACTTGTAGCAGAGATCTATGCAGGAGGTGACCCACCTGCCCATCGTCTGCTTGGCTGCAGGTCTGCCAGGTGCAGCTTCAGCGTAGGTGACAAACAGCTGGCGAACCTCTCCCCAAATTTCAGCCATGCGCTCCTTATAGTAAGCGAGCGCCCTTCTAGGGTCCAGAGTATGGAGCCTATATTCGGCCTCCGAGGTGTGATTGGGGTAGAACACCGGCAGAGTCAACACCTGGTTAAGGTGAAACTCCGACACCACCTTCGGAAGGTATTTCGGTTGGGGGCGCAGGACAACCTTGTCCCTGTGGAAGACCAGGTAAGGAGACTCGATGCAGAGCGCCTGGAGCTCTCCCATCCTTCTGGCTGACGTGATAGCCACCAAGAAGGCGGTCTTCCACGACAGGTGAGAGTGTTCACACCTGTGCATAGGTTCAAATGGCTTGTCCATGAGCTTTGCCAATACCAGCAGTAGATCCCACGGAGGTGGAGGTTCTCGCACCGGAGGGGAAATGTGATCAAGGCCTTTGAAAAAGCACCAGACCACCTTCTCCTGCGCCACAGACTGCTTCCCGTCCCGCGCCCGGTAAGCAGAGATGGCTGCCAGGTGCACCTTAAGGGTTGTCGACCTAAGCCCTTGCTGAGAAAGGGACCAAAGGTAGTCCAATATGCTCACCAAGGAACAGGAGGAAGGGTCCAGGTCCTTTCCTGACACCAAATGGAAAATCTTTTCCATTTGAAGGCGAGCATTTTCTGGTCGACTTACGGGACGCCTCAACTACGCTGAGGACCTCGCCGGAAAGACCCAAGGCCTGGAACTCTAGCTGCTCAGGAACCAGGCCGTCAGGTGCAGGGATTGAAGGTCCGGATGGAATACCTTCCCCTGATTGACTGAGAGCAGGTCCGGGCGAGCTGGAAGCTGCCTCGGGAGCCTGAGGCTGAGGACATCTGGGTACCAGTACTGGCGGGGCCAGTCTGGGGCTATCAGAATCACCTGCGCCTTGTCCCTCCTTGCTTTGAGCAGCACCTTGTGCATCAAGGGGAACGGGGGAAAGGCGTAGAAGAGGCCCGGGGTCCACGGCCTCGAGAAGGCATCCCCCTGCAGCGATCCCTGCTGAGGGGGGAGGGCATGGAACAGCCTCAGCTTCGCATTCTCCCTGGAGGCAAACAGGTCCACCTGAGGTGTGCCCCAATGGGAGAATAGATCTTGTACTACCTCCGGCAGGAGAGACCACTCATGGGACGCAGCCCCTATCCAGCTTAGGGCATCGGCCAAGGTGTTGGAGGCTCCTGCCACATTAATGGCTAGTAGATCCGCCTCCAGGCTGCGCACGAGTGACCAGATGTGGAGAGCTTCCTTGCATAGAAGCATGGAGCGCGTCCCGCCCTGGCGGTTTAGACAGTACATGGTCGTGGTGTTGTCCGTCTGGACCCGGACCACTTGACCCCGTAGAAACGGAGCAAAGGCAGTGAGAGCTAGGCGGACCGCTCGGAGCTCCAGCAGGTTGATTGGCATCGGGACTCCTGAGGGGACCAGAGGCCTTGCGCTCTGTGTTCCCCCAGACGGGCACCCCAACCCAGAGGCGATCGGCTCACAGAGAGACAGTCGGCTCGGGCGGACAAACGGGATGCCCTCCTGCAGATGAACTGGAACGTCCACCATTGGAGAGCGCTCCACATCCCTGGGTCACCGCCACTAGCTGGTCCAGGATCGCAGCGCTGGGACCACTGGCTGGCCAGCCCCACTGAAGGGGGCATGTTCCAGCGGCCCAACGGACCACGGTGGTACAGGCCGCCATGAGACCCAGGAGGTGCAGGAAGTCCTGGGCAGGGCGCAATTGCCCAACTAGAAATGACTGGGCAAAGGAGGAAAGAACCTCGACCCTGTCCGCCGGGAGCCGTGCCCTGGCTCGAAGAGAGTCGAGCTCTGCCCCGATGAAAAGAATCACCTGCTTCGCTCGAGTCTCGACTTGGCCTTGTTGATGAGGAGGCCGACCTGAGAGCAAACCTGGAGGGCCAGATCTCTGGACCGCTCCCACCTCCTGTCTGGAGGGGCTGCTATCAGCCAATCGTCCAGGTAAGGGTAAACCCGACCCCTCGGCGCCACAGGAATGCTTTCACCACTGCCATGCATTTGGTGAAGACCCTGGGAGCTGGAGATAAGCCGAAGGGCATGGCTTGGAACTCGAAAAGGGATCCCTCCACTCGAAAGCGAAGGAACCTTTGATGGGATGGACGGATAGGGACGGGAAAGAACGCGTCCTGTAGGTCCAGAGAGCAGAACCACACGCCGTGTTCCAAGAATGGTATTATCTGAGCCAGAGTGACCATCCTGAAGGTCCGAGACCTTAGCAACTTGTTTAGGTCGTGTAGGTAGAGAATGGGCGCTAGCCGCCCGCTTCGAACCAGGAAGTACCTGGACACGAACCCCGGTTTGAGGGACGGTCCGCCACCTCTCTTATCACCTCCTTCGAGGAAGAAAGCGATGTCGGCTCGGCGAGCTGACAGCAAGGCTTCGGACCCCGAGGCCCCCCCGAGGTGCGACGGCTCTGCAGGGTGGGGCCTGCTCGAACTCCAGAGGCAGGCCCTTTCTACCACTTCCAACACCCATCGGTCTGTGGTAATAGCAGACCAGGCGGAAAGGAAGAACCAGAGTCGTCCCCCCACGGGGAGCCTGGGGTGAGGTGACGAGGTTGGGGGCGACACCCCTCAACCCGTCACTGTGCAGGCTTGGAGGAGGGACCGGCCGAGGGACCACCTGGGCCTTTACCTCCCTGCTTCCTGGAGGAGGAAGCCGTGGGCTTGGGTTTGGGATGCCAAGTGTGAGCCTGCTGGCCCTGGTGTTGCCGGGCCGAACGTGCCGGGGGCGCAGACGGACAAAAGGGCTTGGGTTGCGGTCTGCGGCCCTTGTCCCTCTGAGCGGATGAGAGAGTCCAAGGTGGCCTTCCACTCCAGGGCTGAAGAGGTCAGTCCCCAGGAAGGGGACATCCGCCAATTTGTGCTGGGTATCCGCTGTGAAGGTGGATATCCTCAGCCATGCCTAACGGCGCATAGCCACTGCGGCCACGACTGACCTGGCGCATGAGTCTCCAATGTCCAGAGCAGTCTGAAGTTGCTGCTTGGCCACTGCCCTGCCCTGGTCCCGCACCTGCCTAACCATGGTCTGCAGGTCAGCCAGGAGATGAGGGACTACCTCGTCCAGGAAGTCCAACAGGGCATGGGAGAAATGTGCCATAAGCACGGCCGAGCTTGCCTGACGAAGGCCAAGGGAGGACGCAGCGTAGACTTTTCGCCCGCATAGTCCAATTTCTTGGACTCCTTGTCGGGAGGTTTGTCCACGTCCCTAGCGTTTCCGGCACGCCGGAAAATGCTGTCGGTAATTAACCCCTTGGCTGAGGGATGTTCCGAGAAACCGGACAGGGAACCAGTAGGGACCGCATACTTCCTGGCCATCCTGGCCGAAGGCGCAGGGCAGGAAGCAGGGCGCTGCCAGAGCTCCAAGGCCAGGCCCACAATGGCCTCAACCACAGGAAAGGTCTCCGTAGGAGAATCCCCTCGGTCCAATATCTCCATGAGGGGATACTTGGCCCGCTTGGATACGGGCTCGAGCTGCATCCCGGTAGACTCCGAGATGAGCCTGAGCAAACCCAGGAAGGACGAAGGGCTGTCGTCCAGCGACTGACCTCCAGAGGACTCCAAGTCCACTCGCTTGGAGAAAAGGGAGGAATCGTCTGACTCAAGAGTGTCCGCAAAGAGCTGCCTCGGGCCTGAGCCACCCTCCACCTGCCGAGGGCGATCGGGAGTGAGGGTGACCGACAGCCTATGGGGCAGACCCTGAGCCGACCGAGAGTTCTTGGTCGGAGCCCCAAACAGCGGCTGTGGAGGCGGAGGTTCCACCGGAATCGGTGGGGCAGCTGGTTTTGGCCGAACAACCGGCCTGGGAACAGGCTCCTCTGGTAAAACGAGGGGTTGTTTCGGCCACTCTGGTGACAGCCACTTAATGGCCGGGGAAGGAGACGGCTTGTTCCCGGTCAGAAGGAGCTGTTGCCACATGAGGTCCTCGTATCGTCAACGTAACTTACGTCGAAGCCTCCCCTCATCCGAGGAGGAGGACGAGGACGAGCGGCGGCACCGCTTACCACGGTGCCGAGACAGACTATGACGGCGGGATCGGCTGGACTGCGAAGAAGTCCGAGAGAGACCCTTGGTCTTTCCGAGGACGGTGCGGGGAGGGGACGGAAGGAACTGGCTCCTCCCTCGCCTGGAGGGTTCACCCGAGGGCTCGAACTGAGGCACTGGCAAGCCCGCTGGATCCCAACCCCACCGGGGAACCAGGAGAGGGATTTGGCGGCTTTGCCGGTCGACAACCCGTTCAACGGGTCGAGAAAGATCTCAACTGCGTCGATGGGAGTCTGTCAACTGACCTGACGGGGACACCGTGAGACCAGTGGCCGAAGCCGATGGCCGACAACACGGGGAGAGGGACCTTTCCCGCTCCCAAGAGCATTGACGGAGAGACTTACCCTTGTCTTTCTTTTTGGACCGAGAAGAAGGTCCAGCAGACGTTGGTCCCTCTCCTCTAGTGGAGAGGAGAGACAAAGCTCCTTAAAGGAAGCTGTGTAAGAGGAACCCAGGGAGAGCGGGATAAATGCCGCGGTCGAGGAAGTTGCGGCCCGCGCCGCCTCCTCTTCGAGGGCGATCATCTGCTCTAGCTGATCCGCCGAACCCGCAGCCGCGGACACCGCCGACCGGGCCTCTTTTGACTTTAATGGAGGAAAACGTTTCTCGGGGTGCCCCAGTTGTAAACAAGCAGCACGGTCTTAGAGGACGTAGGCCGAGAAGGAAGAGCACAGGTCGCAAGCCTGTGGGTCGTGCTCAAGGCCTAAACAGTAGACACACGTGGACTGCGGATCCGTCCGAGACATCTTCTGTCCGCAACGGCACCACCGAAAACCGGGAGTCGATTTGTCCATTGCAGCCGCGAGGGATAGAAGACCGAAGTCTATAATGCAAAAAACTTAAATTCGGAAAGCCGAAGAATTAGGAACCAGTCTTATACGCAGAGCGTTAAGGAGGGAACCTGAGCTTCCAAGCGGTAAGGAAGATCTGGCGTCATGGGGCGGAGCCGAGTTTTATTGGTGGGTGGAGGAGCCAGCTTGAAGAACTTCCGGCAAGATTTAAAGCGGCAAGGATACCTGCCAGACAGTGTGGATGAACAACATATCCATGTCCCTAGAACAGTAGTTCTAGGAGTGGTATATGTTCATCCACACCGTTTGGCATGTCCCTTTCCCTTTAAGATCAGCCAGAAGTCTTCAAGCTAGCTCCTCCCACCCACCCTGGTGGTATATACCTCACCTCCGACCCATCACGCCATATCTTAGCCCACTGGAAGCCAGGCTGTGCACATCTGCAGCCGGGGAGGTTGGGTGGGTCCGTGTGGATGATCATATACCACTCTTAGAACTACTGTTACAGGCGAGTAACCCATTTTTCTAGGATCGTGGATATGTTCTTTATTCACACTCTTTGGCAGACTCCTAGCAGTTCTCCGGGTGGAGGGAGGCAAGGCACACACCCTACTTAGGTAACAGAGATTGGAGAACTGAGGCCTCAAAACCAGCATCCTGGCGTGGCTCAAGGTCAAAGTGGTAGTGGGTAATGAAGGCGTTTGCTGACTTCCAGGTAACAGCCCGACAGATTCCTGGATAGAGATGTCCCTGAAAGTAGCCACTGATGCAGCAGTATGGCAGGTAGAATGAGCTCTTATCCTTCTGGGAGGTTTCTTGCCCGCCAACTCATAGCACAGACCTATGCATGATGTAATCCATCTTGCTATGATCCGTTTGGCTGCAGATCTGCCAGAAGAGGCTTCAGCGAAGGTGACAAACAGCTGGTGAACCTCTCCCTGAATTTCCGCCATCCTCTCCTTATAATAGGAGACAGCAGGTCTCGGGTCCAAGGTATGGAGTCTCTACTCTGCCTCAGAGGTGAAATTAGGGTAGTGTACCGGCAGAGTCAACACCTGGTTAAGGTGAAACCCTGACACCAACTTCGGAAGGAATTTCAAATGGGGTGCAGGACAACTTTGTCCCTGTGGAAGATCAGATAAGGGGAGTCCACCGAAAGTGCCTGGAGCTCCCCTGTCCTTCTGGCAGACATGATAGCCACCAGGAAGGCCGTCGTCCACGACAAGTGTGACAGCTCACTCTTGTGCACTGGTTCAAATGGCTTGCTCATGAGCTTTGCCAGTACCAGCAGTAGATCCCATGGAGATGGAGGTTCATGCACCGAGGGATATGTGATCCAGGCCTTTGAAAAAGCACCCAACCACCGTCTCCTGTGCCAATGTTGGCTAACCAGCCCGCGCCTGGTAAGCAGGAATGGCTGCCGGATGAACCCCAAGGGTCGATGATCGTAGACCCCCTTTGGAGAGAGACCAAAGGTAGTCAAGAATGTTAGGCAGAGAACAGGATATGGGGTCCAGACCTTTACCTTGACACCAAATGGAAAACCTTCTCCATGTGAAGGCATAACATTTCCTGGTAGATTCCTTTCGAGAGGTTTTCACCACAGTGTAAACATCTTCGGAAAGACCCAAAGCTTTCACACCTAAACCACTCAGGTACCAGGCTGTGAGGTGCAGGAATTGAAGGCCTGGATGGAAGACCTTCCCCTGGATGAGAGATATCATGTCTGGGCGTGTACAAAGCTGCTCCTGAGGCCTGCAGCAGAGGCTGAGGAGATTTGGATACCAAACCTGGCGCGGCCAGTGTGGGGCTACCAGAATCACCTTCGCCTTGTCCCTCCTCACCTTGAGTAACACCTTGTGGATCAAGGGAAATGGAGGGAAGGCATAAATAAGGCCTAGAGTCCACGGCCTCAAGAAGGCATCCCCCTACAGTGAGCCCTGCTGAGGGCATGATACAGCCTCAGCTTGTTGTGTTCCCCGGAAGCAAACAAGTCCATAATCGGTCTGCCCCAATGGACCTGCTAAGAGCCAATCATCGACGTAGAGGTAAATTCTGACCCCACTACGGTGGTGCAGCTCAAATGCAATGCATTTGGTGAAGACCCATGGGGCCAATGACAGGCCAAACGACATGGCTCTAAACTTGTACAGGGTCCCTTCGACCCTGAAACGGAGGAACCGCTAATGGGATGGACAGATTGGGACGTGAAAGAACGTGTCCTGCAGATCCAGTGAACAGAACCACAGGTGTCACTCCAAGGATGGTATGATCTGGGACAGAGTGACCATCCGAAAAGGTGTGAACTGAGAAACTGATTCAGGTCGTGGAGATCTAGAATGGAGCACCAACCCCCATCTGCTTGGGCACCAGGAAGTACCTAGAGACAAAGCCTGGGTCTGCTGGAGGATCCGCCACTGGAGCTACTGTCTCCTTGAGGATGAGCTGAGCAATGTCGTCTCGAACAGCCGACTGAGTATGGATGAACACTTTCCTCCTGAGGGGCACGGGATCAGTTGTGAGGGTACTGCTCGAATTCCAGAGGCAGTCTTTGACCAACCACTTTGAGAACCCACCTGTCCGTGGTAATAGACCAGGTCGAAAGGAAGTGACCGAGCCGGCCCCCCATGGGAGGACCCAGAGCTGCCGTGAGGGAGATGGGGGTAGCAGCCCCCATCCCATCACTGAGCAGGGTTAGAGAAGGAGGAGGCTCCAGGACCTGAGCTGCAGCCCCAGACTTGGGCTGAGGGCTTCAAGCTTGAGCCTGCTGCTGACCTGCTTGGTAGGAGGAGTGCTGGATTGCAGTGGAAGAGTGCCAAAAGGGCTTATTTTTCTTCTGCTGGTTCTTGCCCGAAAAACTCCTGGCAGATGTGGCGTCCAAGGTGGCAGACTTTTCAATGCGCTGTAGGTGACCGGCTACTCCTGAGCTGAACAAGTCAGTCCTGAGGAAAGGCACATCAGCTTACTTATGCTCAGTATCTGCTGGGAAGGAGGATAACCTCAGCCAAGCCCTGCGGCAAGAGGCCACTGCGGCTGCCATCAAGCAGGCACAAGAATCCCCAATGTCCAGGGCCATCTGGAGCTGGTGTTTGGCAACAGCACTGCCCTGGTCCCAGACTTGCTTAACCGTGGTTTGCATGTCCACTGCGAGATGTGGGAAGACTTCATCTAATGACCTGAGAAGGACATGAGAAGTGTGCCATGATGACGGCCGAACTGACCTGAGGAAGGCCCAAGGAGAAAGCCGCATAGACTTTCCGCTCCAAATGGTCCAAGAGCTTGAACTCCTTATCGGGGTCAACGCCAGCAGAACTGCCAGTACACCTGAACACAGAGGCAGTCACCCAGGCTCTCGGATCTGTTGGGTGCTTTGTGAACTCCAAGAAGGGACCCCATGGCTACCGCATACTTGGGAGTCATGCGGGCAGATGGTGCTGGACATGAGGCAGGGTGCTGCCATAGTTAGAGTGCTGGGCCAACAATGGCCTTGGCCACAGGAAAGGCCTTCTTCAGGGTGTTCCCTCTTCAGGAAGTCCTTGAAAGGGTATGCCGCCTTTTTCTTGGATGGGCTCTAGGGGCATCCCTGTGGAATCGGAGATGAGAAGGAGGATCCTCTGGAAGGAGGAAGGGCCTTCCTCCATCCCTGTGCCATCAGATGACTCATCCCCTGGATGCAAGTTGAGTCCGGTGACAGAGTCAGAAGAGTCAGGATACAGTGGTTTGCCACCCAAATCGCCCTCGACCCGCCGAGGAAGGTCTGGGGTGACCATAACAGACGGACAGACATCAGGGGAAGTCTGGTATCTGTGTGGTTCTCTTTTGAAGGAGCCCCTCCCATAGACTGCTTAGGCGGCAGCTCCACCAATATTAGTGGGGAGACCAGCAAAGGCTGAACCGGAGGACAGGCTGGACCCACGGGCGGTAGAACCAAGGACTTTGGTTCCAAGGGGGTTGGCTTCTGCCTAGGAGGAGAAAGTCAAGTAATGGCCGGGGTAGGCTGCGGAGCAGGCTTCTGCCCAGTCAAAATCAGCTGTTGCCACACAAGGTCCTCATAGCATCTATGGAGTTTCCGTCGGAGCCTCTCCTCTTCAGAGGAGGACAAGGATGACCTATGCCGTCGCCTCTTATTGGATCGCTTATGGCCAAGGGGGTTCTGGGCCTTGACCGAGATCAGGCGGGCCGACTCGGTCACTCAGGAGACACCAGAGGGATCAGTGAAACCCGGAGGGCCGGAATCAGGACCTCAATGGGGACAGCAGCAGGCTGGGTCTCCTCATCGAGGAACACCAAGACCAGAGTCCTTTCCAATGAGTCGGCCACAGCTGGCGACATAGGGTCGATCGGGTCAAGAATGAGACTTAAAATCGGTCACCTCCTCAGTCTGGCCAAATGGAAGGTCTGAAGCCTGTGGCCGAGAAAGCTATCTCGACTGAGGTAGAGACCGCACGCTCCTGAGATGGAGACCTCTCTTTGTCCCAAGAGCGCCTTCGAAGACAGGCAAGATTCCTTCTCTCTTCCGAGAGTGGGAGGAGTGAGAGCCCTCAGGCGCCTCACCCTGGGTGGGGAGAGACTGGCACAACTCCTTAAAAGGAACCTGTGAAGGTGGAGCCCAGGTTGAGAGGAACGAAGAAGCTTCGACTAGCCGAAGTGCTGGCAGCTTCTTTGAATGCCTTCATACGTTCCAGTTGCTCAGCGGAGCCTGCGGCCACAGAAGTCGCCCACCTAGCCTCCTTAGACTTCACCGGAGGGTTCTTTTTCTCCAGTCTCGCCAGCTTCATGCACACCAAGCGGTCTTCCAGGACGTTGGGATGGAAGGAGAGGCAAAAGCTGCAAGATGAGGTGTCATGGCCAACACCAAGGCAGTAGACACGCGTGAGATGGGGATCGGTGCATGACTTCTGGCCACAAGGACACCGGCGAAATCCGGGAGAAGATTCCGGACACAAAAGTGTGATCACTAACTCAAATTAGTTTTAGTTTTGGTAAAACCAAGGGTTTTAAAGCCAGGGCCTACGAAATGCCTGAGCATGAGGGAGGCAACCTGTATCTTCCAGCGGTAAGAAAGATCTGGCATCATGGGGTGGAGCCAAGGTATACACCACCCGGGTGGGAGGAGCTAGCTTGAAGACTTGCAGCTTATCTTAAAGGGAAAGGGGCATGCCAAACAGTGTGGATGAACATATCCACAATCCTAGAAATAGCCAATCCCTTTGCCCAGTTGATCACTAATTATGTCACAATGAATGAAGCCCCAGTATGAAGAGGAATTTCACCGTCAGTTGCCAGCTAAAGCACTGTTCTTTACATTATATTATCAAACAACAACGCCCAATTGTAAAGAATGAAAATGAAAAATAATAAATGTCCAACTAGCCACTTTAAAAGTGAATAACATTTTCTGTTTGCTTTGCTGGTACTTTTATTTTGGGGGACTGCTGCCCTGTAATCCTCAATCTCCAAGAGAATCTTACCTGTGTGCTGTAATCTAGTCCTTCATACTCGCTTGAACTTTTTGTAATGGTGGAGCAGTAGAACAGCAGGACTGTCACCTTAAAACAAAAATACAGAACAGTTTCAAGAGCAATCCACTCAGCCGTCACACCAAAACAAACAAAAAGCAGTCACAAATTATACAGTGTTTTGTTAAGCAGCTCTATTTAGGTACCAATGACAGCCAGATTGCTGCAATTCCACAGGCTACAGCTTAACTTCAATAATCTGTTTTTCCATCGTGTATTTATGCTCTTTTCAGACAAGACATTCCCCCTTCAGACCACCATCACCGTCCAACATCCTTCAACGGATCACTCCAACCCTTGGCGGCGGACAGAGGGCATTTCCACTTCCTGTCCCTGCACACAATCTAGGTGTGAGGCCAAAACAGGCAGCACAGTGGCCAAGTGTACCACAACTGTCCTGAATGCCATGTCTTTTTGTCCTGTTTCCTCCCAATTCCCTCCTGCAAAAGCAACACGCACAGCTAGTAGACTCACAGACACGCAGTGTATGCTTACCGAGAAAACGTTCCCTGGCTCACATGCACATGTCACTGCGGCAGTGGGAGAACACACCACTTTCTCCCCAAGCTGGGATAAGACGGCGCATTTCCCAGCTGGCCAGCCAATCGCCAGTGCTAGAGTCTGCTACCTAACCCTGGACAATGGCACGAAAGCATGTCATTGTGTGGCCTCAAATAAGTTTTGTTTGTTTGTTTTAAGGTTTGGCTAAGAGTTTGTCATTTGGCTCAAAAGTTCAGGTGACAACTGGTCAAAATGCTAGACTGCTAGCTTAAGCACCAAGGACTATAAGGGACTGAACCTAGGCAGTGCTTCAAAGTTTCAAGGTAGTCAAGTCCCTTTCTAGGATCCAAGGCACTTCATTGTATAAGCAAAGCATCAATAACAAATACTGGGCCAGCAGGCTGATGACGTCTAAAACCTGCAGCAAATAATGCAATCTTGTCCCTACAGAAAGAAGTTTCTAAATAAAAAAAAAAAATTAGGTTTATCATAGGGCCCAGTGGTGGTGCATTGCCACACTGGGCACCTGGGTTTGTGGTATGAGCTGGACAACTTGCTCCGGGCCATTGGAACAACTGAAACATGCCATGAAGACCACGTGTTTAGAGGGACGTAGACACATCCACTGGAGCAGTGCCTCCTGTAGTGGAGAGCTGCACATCACAGGCAGCGTGCGAGACACCTGTGGTGAAGGATAGCAAATCAGGCAGCGAGGGTGATCACAGGCTTAGCCAGGCACCGTCCAGAGGAGCAGAGCCAAAGGGGTTCCCAAATGCAGTATAGGTGGGCAGCATGTTATGGTGGAAGATTGTGTGCCCAACAGCTCAGTGAGTCTCCAGTAGGGCCAATTATTTTCCATTTTAACAGAAAACACTAGTAAAACATGAAATTTGCCATTTTTAAACCAGCACTTGAGTCAATTTTTATTTAATCAAGAAAAAGGAAAACATTTTGCACTGGCTTTTTGGGCAAACCCCTCAATTTTAATCCACATTTTTCTACAGCACATTTTGATGTGCCCTCACTTGCTGGGGAGGGGGATAATGATTTTTAGATTTTGCCAAACGGAATTAGTCATTTTTGAAAATGTAAACCAGTGGCTCTACTCCAGGTTCCCCATGCCACAGGGTCTCTGCCCATTTACTGGGTATGGTGGGTTTAGGGGTACTAGGAATGGGCTCCTGTGACCACGAAACTTCAGCACTGGGAAATGGACTGCCACCTCCAAACTCCCCATGTCATCTCTTTGTTCCTACTTATCCCTGCAGCCAACTGGAAGAGAGCATCTCGTGGCTTTGGGGTTGGCCAAGGAGGGTTGGGTAATCTGGGCCACCTCTGGAGTGCTGAAACAAGGCATGCTTCCATGTACTCTGCATCTTCCTTTCGCCCATCTCAGTCATGGGCATAAAAAAGTGCCATGGGGGGGGAATCAAGTGTGGTTACCTACTCCTCAGCACTGACAAGCCATTGCCAGGAAACGCTCAAGAGCTGAACGCAGCAAACTTGTTCTCCAAAGGAGTGTGCCCTAACAGCCGCCATTTCGCCCTCCCTGCCTCCTTTCCTGCTATGTTTAGGGCCTGAACTGGAGTAGCCAGCATTCCAAGAGGATACCCCACCACTCTGTCATTCAGCAGACTCCATGGTGCTGCATTTTAACATGGGTATGTGGGAGGTTGTTTAGCAGTATTGGTGTATTTAGACCAGGAGTTTGCCATGCGCCACATTGTTAAAGGACAAACAGCTACTTCTTACAAGCGTTTCAAAAACACAGCCTTGTAGGGTCAGGGGCTTACCTACATAATCCTGTGCTCCATTTTGCTCCGACAGTGTGTTAAGTCCATAGCCGCTAATTCAGAAATGTCTTACCAACATGTAAACAAAACCCTGGCTCCTGTTTAAACCTGCAGCCGCAGCAGCTCCCTAAGATGGCGGCTATGTCCGCACGTGATGACATCTGAACGACAAAGCCCCGAAGCAATAATGCAAACTGTATGTGGAACTTAAGAATAAAATATGAAATAACCTTAAAGCGCTTCCCCTCCAAATCCTTTACCTGTGCAGGTATGGCCGCCGATTTCACCTCTACACAGGTAAAGGATCTGAAGGGGAAGCACTTTAAGGTTATTTCATACTTTATTCTTAAGTTCCATATTGTCTGCATTATTGCTTCGGGGCTCTGTCGCTCAGACGATATCACTTACAGACGTAGCCACCATCTTAGGGAGCTACTGTCGAAGGGGAAATGGGAAATTGCTTAAGCAGGAAAGGCACACTAAGCCAGAGCTGGTTTCTGGGTGTGACCTGGGAGCACAAGGAAGTTAAATGACTTACTCAGGTCACATAGTATATATGCAAGTGGCAGCTGATGGGATTCAAACCCAGGTCTCTCTGTTTACAGCTCAGAACATTAAACCACTGAGCTATACTGCCTCCTCACTTTGAACAGGAGCTGGGGTTTACATGTTGGCGAGACGTTTTGGAATTGGCAAATATGGATTAACACACTGTCAGAGCAAAACGGAGCACAGAATTATGTAGGCAAGTCCCTGATCTACAAGGGACTGTTTCTAGACTGCTTATAAGTACTTGGTTATGAGTCCTTTAAAAGGGCTTGCTGAAGTCCAAACAGACTATGTCTACTGCCTGCCTACAACCCTGGTCACCCCTTCAACAATGCTATCGGACTGCATTGGAACCAAATGGCCCTCAAAGTCATGCTGCAAGAGGGCGAGAGCCTAGATTTCAATCAAATTATCCATTATTAGATCCTCAATGGCTTCCTGGACCATGCACGGCACGGAGGTCAGGCTGACAGACTACAACTGCCCAGGTCCAAACTTGCCCCTGCGTCGTGAAGGCTGGTACCACACTGGCCACTTTTCTGTCCTCCAGCACGTCACCTGTACAGAGTGACTCAAACGACTAACACAAGAGGAGCCACCAACTCCTCTTTTAGCTCTACATGATCCTGGGGTGTATCCCATCCATCCTTTGGTATTTACCTGGGTTGATCTTTGCCAGGTAGTTGGCTACCAGATGGCCGTGACATCCATATGTTGCATCATTGGCCCAACCAATTAACCCTCATTGCCTCTGGCAAAAATCAAAAAGAACAGTTGCTATGAACTTACCGTAACAGTAGATCTTAAGAGGATCTCAGTCATCAGTTTACACCATAGGAACTTCACTGCCGGTGAAGGAATAAACACAGATTTCCAGCAATACAACTGGGGCTGCCCATGCCGACATCACCCAACGACGTCATGAACCCTATAAAGGAGTTAAGCAGCCCCATTCCCTCTTCAGTTCCCCCTCCCCCCAAAGAAGAAGGGAGCAAACCAGTGCCACAGGAGACCGAGGGGAGGGAAAGACACACAAATGTCCAGGCCTAAATAAAAGGTTGAATACACCAGTTAGCGAGTGAGTAGAGGACTCCAAGAATAGGGATGATGGGAGAGAAGGTGTACCCGATGACTGGGATCCCCTTACAGATCTACAGTCATGGTAAGTACTTATGTAACCATTCTATCTTCTGTACTATCTCAGTCATCAGATCACACCATAGAACGAGTCCCATGCAGTTAAAGGTGCAGAACAGTATGCGAGGAAGGCCAACCAAAGCCTAGGATAGGAGACCCTGCAGAACAGCACGACAGAAGCCTGCACATTCTCTAGACGCAATGTCCAGACTGTAGTGCTTGGTGAAAGTATGAACGATACTCCAGGTGGCAGTAGCAGCACACAATCAGTGGCTGAGATCCTCTTGAAACAGACCGAAGAGGTAGCCATACCCATGTGGTGTGGGTTTCACTGTCCCTGGCAATGCCTTACCATGCTTGTAACAGAACACAATTTATTTTATTTAAAATGTTTTGACTAGGAAAGGACCACTGAGCAGCAACTCGTTTCCAGGTGCGACAGTGGGTACAAATACAACAAAGGTATGACAAACCAATTCAGCTACAGTATAATACAGAAGCATAGAATACAGTACAATACAGAATACATCACTAAGCATAATACAACGAGCACATAATTTTACATTACTGGAATATATTACAGAGTATTGTACTGGACATTTGATAAGCAGGGTGAGACAAGAGCAAAAATCATGTGATCACTAAACACAGGAAATGGAAAAGGAAGGGGGACAGTAGTATGGTTGTGGATTAGGGCAGGACAGCAACTTGTGGCAGGGGCTGACCTGAGGAGGTGCTTAAGAGCAGGAAAGGAGGAGGGTCAGACGGGTTTGAGGGGAGAGGTTATTCCAAAGGGAATGAAGTCTATAGGAAAAAGCTAGTTTCTCCAGTTGAGGTCCATGCTCATGGGAGGGTGAAGGAGCAGAGGCAATCTGAGTGTGAATTGTAGGGGTAGGGAGTAGCAGGATTGAGGAGAGGTAGGAAGAAAAAGTTTCAAACCAATATCTGGAGATGGAAGGTGGTGCAGTGGGATCTACGTCTCTGCGATAGGGAGGAGTACAGGTCACAGTGATGAGTCAGCGGAGGGACTGAGGCGAATCGACAGAAGGCATTGAAGGGGACATCTATTTTGGTGAGAGGTGGCTGGAGCTGCGCTGAAGATAACGTCTGCGTAATCGAAAACTGGACGTATCCATTTGACCAGCAGGTCACGTCTGACTGGGATGGAAAGACTACCCTTATGACAGTACAGTAGACCCAGTTTGAGACTTATTTTGGAGTGAAGGGTCTTAAAGTGGAAGGAGAAGTGGGACGAAATGGGCCAACCATTTGGACAAACCTTGTTTGGAAACCTAAACGCCCTCTTTTCCTGGAGCAAAATAAATAAAAAGTTACTCCGTTTTTCTGCAGTCCTTCGTTTGGAGCAGATATTTCAAAATTCTGTGCACATCTAAGGTATGGAGCAGTGCTTCCCCCGAATTGGCATGCTCCAGAAAATAAACAGGTAGGTAGACAGACTGGTTCACGCTTAACTAAGCTACCACCTTAGGAAGAAACTTAAGATGTGTGTACAAAGACAGTATCTTTGTGAAAAATCAAATAAGGCTCCTCACAGAGAGCCTGAAGCTCGGAAATCCTTTGAGCAGAGGTGGTAGCAACTAAAAATATGCTTTCCAAAAAATAAAGCGTAGCGCGCAAGTCGTTGCTGGCTCAAAACGGAGACAGGGTCAGTTTTTCCAAAACAAAATTCAAATCACAAGCTGGGACAGGGGAAAGGATGGGATGTTTCAGGTACAGGATCCCCTTTAAAAAAGTGTGGGACATATCTAACCAAGCCACGGTGCAACTGCCTATAGGCTCATGAAAGGCAGAATAGCCAAAAGGTGCACCTTAAGGGAGGAGTACTGGAGGTCAGAGTGCAACTGGAAGATCAGTTAGTCCAGAATCTGGCTCACTGGACAGATTAAAAGGTCCAGATGATTTCTGGCAGCCCAGATGGCAAACTGTCCACTTCATGGCATATGTGGCTGTAATGGAGGGCTTCCAAGCCGCCACAAGGATGCCCACTATGATCAGAGATGCTCCTAACCGGGCGATGGCTACGCTCTCAGAAGCCAGGCATGCAAACGAAGGGACTTGGGGTTTGGATAGACCAGGGTCTCCTCAGCCTACGTCAGGAGATTCGTGCTAAGGGGCAGAGGGGCCAGAGGTTCCTCTGCTAGCTGTTGCAGTAATGGAAAAAGTACAGTTACATAAGAACTTACCTTAACAGTAGATCTTACAGAGAGGCTCCTGCAGTAGGTAATTACATACAGGACTGACCCAGCAGGCATCAGGACCCCAAAAGAAAAATTTCTAGCTAGCAGTCTCTGGCGGGGGGACAGCCCCCACATCAGTTGACAGACATCATGCGACACCGATATAAAGGGGCGGTCCCCCACGCCCACCTTCCAGGACTTTCCCGCTAAAGGCCCAAAAAAGGCAAGACGAGACAGAACAGATATTTCAGTACCTGGAAAAGGAGCTGAAAAAGCTAAGGGGGATGGAGGGCGGGAAGGCATTACCTACTGCAATACCCTCTCTCGAAGATCTACTGTTACGGTAAGTTCTTACGTAACTGTACTACCTTACTTAGAGAGAGCTCTTGCAGTAGGCAATTACATAGAGGACTGAATCCCAAGCAGTCTGGAAAAAGAAAAGGCACCTGGGAGGAGGAAAACGATCCAACTAATGGAACCTCCGGCTGAAAGGGTCTTATGAAAGACCACCTTGGAGTACAGCCAACCCGAAGCCTGCTCTATGGCGAGAGGCAATAACCAAACTGTAGTGTTTCGGAAAGGTATGGACAGAAGTCCAAGTTGCCGCTGCACAGATGTCTGCCGCTGACACATTCTTGAAACAAGCCACAGAGGCGGCTGCTCCTCTGGTGCAGTGACCTCTGACTTGATCTGGCAGGACCTTATTGTACTTGTCATAACAGAAAGTGATGCAATGAGCCAACCATTTAGATAGGCATTGCTTGGAAACTGCATTGCCCTCTCTTTTGTGAGCAAGAGACAAAAAGCTGATCAGATTTCCTGAGATCCTTAGTCCTAGTGGTATAGTATCTAGGTATTCTATGAGCATCCAAAGTAAACAAGAGGTACTCCCCTTGGAGTGTTGTGTAAAGAAGGCAGGTAGCTCAATGGACTGATTCAGCATAGATTCCACTACCACCTTAGGTAGAAACTTAGGGTTGGTGCACAGAGATGCACGTTCCTTGTGAAAAATCAAATACGGGATTTTGCACATCAAGGTCTGAAGCTCGGAAATCAGTCGAGCTGAAGTAATGGCCACTAGGAAGAGTGTCTTCCAAGAGAGGAACTTTAAATCTGCGAAGGCAGAGTAAGCTTCTCGAGAACAAAATTTAGATTCCAAGGAAGAGCAGGAATGCGGATGGGGGTCTCAAATGGAGAACCACTCTGAGGAATGTCTTGGAGACTTCTTATTGAGCTAAAGTCCTGTCTCCAAAGGGAACATGGTAGGCCAAAACTGCTGCCATGTGGACCTTCAAAGAGGAATGGCTGAGACCCAGAACGAAGAGATGACGCATGTGGTACAGGACTCTCAACTGGGCAAGAGAATGGCTCAATGTCCTTTGATGAGGCCCAAATAGAGAATCGTTTCCACTTCATGGCGTAGGTACACCTGGTGGAAGGCTTTCTTGCCTCCACTAGAATATCTGCTACAAGTGGAGAAACCCCAAACCAGGCTTGAACTGTGTCTGCAGGAGCCACAGATGCAACTGAAGGGATCCGAGCGATGAATTCTACCATAAGGAACTTTCACAAGTCGACAGTGGGAAAGAACTGGAAGGCAGGTGTGGGGGACCACCCCTTTATACTGACGTTGCATGACGTCTGTCACCTGACATGGGGGAGGTTCCTTGCCAGAGACCGCCAGCTAGAAATTTTTTTCTGTGGTGTCCTGACACCTGGCGGGTCAGTCCTATATATAATTACCTACTACAAGAGCCCTCTCGAAGTAACGGCTGTATTTGCCGTGGCCTGTGTCGTGCCACCAGAATCAAGATGGCCCTCCATCTGCAGCTTGATTAGTACCCTCTGAATTGGAGGGAATGAAGGGAAGGCATAAAGGAACCTCCAGCTCCAGGAGACAGAATACATCTCACCAGAAAACTCCAGCCCTTGATCTAGCGAGCAGAAACTGGGCAGTTTTGTGGGGATGCAAAAAAGTTAGACTCTGGATGACCCCCATCTGCCAAACTGATCTGTGACGGATGAGAGCAGTTCTCATTTGTGCATTCTGGACAAAGTCGGCTGAGGCTGTCTGCCAGGGTAGTCAGCACGTCTGGAACATGAAGTGCCTTAAGGTACAAACCATGGTCTGGTGCCCACTACCACATTCATGGCATCCATGCACAGGTTGTGGAATTCTGCCCCCAAAAAAAAAAAAAAAAGCTTGCTGATGTGGTAGACAACACTGTGATTCTCTGATCAACAACTGACCCAGATGGAGGTGGTCCCAAAAAGCCTGAATGGCACACAGGACCACACGGAGGAAGTTGATATGAAGGGAGATCTCCATCTGGGACCATGTCCCTCAAGTCTGAAAGGGACCCAGGTGAGCACCCCAGCCCAAGCCAGACACCTCCATAGTGAGAATCTGCCCGGGGGGGGGGGGATCAGGAATGAGACCTCTCATAAAAGGTTCTGGGTCTCCTTCCACCATTGGAGCACCTTGTAGACTAGAGGAGACCAGCACTAGCTGTTCCAGGTCATCCGTGCGTTGGTCCTATTGCACCTGGAGGGTCCACTGGAGCACCCGCATGTGCAGTCTGGCCAAGGGGACGGAAGCAATGGCTGCAGCCATGAGACAAAACAGCCTCAAGTACACTCTTGCAGAAACATTACTGCTCTGGGCCACTTCTTGAGCCTGGGAAAGGAGGCGCTTCATCCTGTTTTGGGGTAGGAAGCCATGGCCCTGCACCAAGTCCAGGACCACCACTATATACTGCAGCATCTGGGATGGAATCAACGCAGACTTGAGCAGACTGACTGATGTCCAGGGAGTGAAATAGCTGGAGGGTCTTTCTCCAGTGTCAGAGGAGCTGATCTTGGGACTGAGCTTTGAGGAGCCAGTCCAGGTAGGGCAAGACGTACCGGCCTTCTCTCTGAAGGGCAGCAGGAACTGCTGCTAAGCATTTCATAAAGACCTACGACACAGAAGACAGACCAACCCAATAGATGCATTATTAAACTCTCCTTCCCAATCACATTACTCCTGTATTTATAGCAGGGTCTTACTGCTCCCCTGCCGAATCCACTATACCAGTTATCCTGGAACACCTGGTCTCCCTGAAATCCCACGCCAAGGGTGGTGAGCTCCACATCCTGGGGGATTTCAATTTAAACTGGCTATCCAGCACCACCTCCAAGATCTGTAACCAAGTTGCTGCACTAAACCTGTCGCAACTGATCGCTGAACTCAGTCGACTGAACATGAAGTCGAACAATCACTCCCTTCTGGACTGGGCCCTTCCTCCCACCGGCATCGCATAATTGCCTCAGGCACCCTACCCATTAAGTGACCACCATACGATTTACCTGATCCACAAACTTTTCAGGCCCAAAGCTCCCCTCCCAGGACCATTCTCTCAAGGTCATTCAAATCCCTGGACCTTGCCTCGCTATTAAAACGTCCCAACAGCCACTGATTGGTCCCCTATCCACAGGGCCTCCTCTGTAGACGATACATGGCTCTTTTTCAAACTCAAGTTCTTCGCTGCATGGGGCATCCATGCACCGCCCAGACAGTCTCGGGTGAGGGGTGCCCACTTGCCATGGATCACTACTGACATTATGTTCTTCACCAGAGTCAAAGATTAGGCATGGAAGTTGTTCAAGATATCAAGTTCTTATGTCAACCACGCAAAATACCAATCCTTATGCAACACCTGCACAAGGCAGATCAGGCAGGCTAAGGCAACTTAATTCAAATCTTCCTTCCAGGCTAACATCAATAAACCATTAAAATTCTGGAAAGTGGTTAAATCCCCTCTTCTCACCCTCTCAGCCCCCCTCACTTGCGTTAAATGTAGGCGGTACCGCTGTAACTGACCAGCTTAACAGTATCATCCGAATTTAATTCCTATTTTAAAAGCCACACCTCGGCATTGCTGGCCGCACACCCCTTTTCAGCCCATTCCCCTCCTGCCCCTACCTTCTCTTTCTGTCAAGTTACACCCTTAGAAGTTTTAAAAGCCGTAGTCTCCCTAAACCCTAACAAAGGCAAATGTCCAAATGGGCTGGATTCCAAGTTGCTCTGCTTAGCTGCTCCTGCCATCACCACCTCCCTAGGTCATCTCTACCACCTCTCCTTTTCTCTAGCTTCAATTCCCTACGAATGGAAACACACTACTGTCATCCCACTACCAAAGGGAGGTGGCGACTCCATCCTTAGCAACCACTATCCCATTTCCCTCCTCTCCATTCTGGTGAAGCTTCAGGAGAAACTAGTCCTCTCCCAACTCTCCTTTCTCAACTCTTCCTTCTTACCCCGCCAGTCTGGCTTCAGAAGTCCCACTCCACAGCCACTGCACTCCTACGGCTCACAGATTCCATCCTTGATGACATGGATAAAGGTCACATCACCTTCATCATTTTTGTAGACCTGGCCAAGGCTTTTGATACAGTTTCTCATGCTCTCCTACTAGATAAACTTCCTTGCCAGACGATCCGCAAAGGCCACCAGTTGGTTCCACTCCTACCTGGTAGACCGATCCCAATCCATTAAAAGTCAGTGGTTCCACCTCTCCCAGTTACCACCAGAGTCCCACAAGGTTCGGTCCTCTGCCCGCTCCTATTCTCCATCTTCCTAAATGACCTGCCCACCGACTGCCCACACACATGTATGTGGAAGACACAGTCCTGTATGCGTCTGGCCCTTCAACCGCTGACGTAGTGACTAGGATGCAGCAGGAGTTCAATGAAGTCCAGCTCTGGTTTTGTGCAAACCAGCTATACCTCAATGCCAAGAAGACAGTCTCCATGACTTTCAGCACAAGGCAGAGACTCTCTCAACTTACAACTACCCCCTCCTTCCATACCCTGGATGGGACTACTCTGGAAGCTTGCCCTTGGGGCCTGGCTGGACCAGAATCTCGACTTTTCTGTTCACATTGATGCCATCCACAAAAAAACTACACCCCAAATTGGGTGCTCTCTACCGAAATCGTGATTGTATCCCCCTGCCAGCTCGGAGGGCTCTCATACAGAAAACTTTTCTCCCCATCTTCGACTACGGGGATGTAGTTTGTAGTGCCGCTCCCAAGTCCACCCTAGCCAGACTGGATCCCCTCTTCCACTCTTTCTGCAGATTTGCCCTTGACAGTTCATCCTCCTACACCACTGCGACCTCTATCAGTCTCTAAATCTGCCCTTGCTCCATGACAGACTACAGGCACACTGTGCCAAGGTCATGGCAAAGTACTGGTCCCAGTCCTTGCCTACGTACCGAGGCTGTGCTCACAACTCAAACCCCTCCTGCTTATTCCCTTAGGAATACTGACACCAGTCTCCTGTCGGTACCACATATGTCTTCGTCGACTGGCCAATTAGCTTTCACACAATGCATGCCCAAATTATGGAACTCCCTCCCTCCAAGCACTCTGCTAACGCCACCATCTCAACACCGCAGCTTCCTCATAAATGAGCACTTCACCACTCCATGTACGTGTCACTAGGAGTGCCAGTAATAGTTAATTTACTCCATCCTCAGTACAGATTATTGAAATTTTGACACTGATCCTGTTGCTTGCTTTGTCTTCCATAAATACTGTATTCTCAAGAGCTGCTATAAATTACTGTAATCATTTTGCTCAGCTATGTTTGTACACACCTCTGTCTGGTGTTGAAATATTGAAATTGTATTGTACATCTTTCTCTTGTTCCCCCTTCCCCAGGACGCACCTGGAATCTAGCAGTACACTGCTCAGTGTGCCTTCCTGGTAAAACTTTTAAATAAAGACTCTGAACTGGCAATGTTCACCCTGAAACTGGAGAAACCACCTGTGTGGAAGACAAAGATACATGCAGTGCTTTACTTATCGAGGGAGCACAGCCAATCAGCCTGCTTGAGAAGGGGCAGCAGGCCTGAAAGAATGACCATGCAAAATTTTTTGTACTGGATATAAAGAATGAGGTCCTCGAGATCTGCAATAGGCCTCAGATCTCCAGTTCTTTTGGGAACGAGAAAGAACTTGGAACAGAATCCTGTTTTTCTGGAAGAGTACTGGCTCGAAGGGCTTCTTCCGCAGAAGGGACCAACTCCTCCTGAAGAAGGGTTACATGGGCCAGAGAGTAGGTGGAGGGTACCGGTGGAGTCTCTGGGGGCTGTTCCACAAGCTCCAGAGTGTGACCTCTCTCTTTAATCTTAAGAATCCAGCCATCTGAAGTTATGGTACCCACTGGTTGAGATGGAGAGAGAAGAAAACATTACTTACCATAGTAATATTGTTTGTTCCCAGTGCTGCTCAGATATTCATAACTTTATGCAGTAAGCCTGATGGGTTGGACTGCCAGAGAGATGTAACATGCAAATGAGTAGAATTCTTTGCACGTGAGCATCATTCAAACACTGCCTCTACCAACTGTAGTGTTCTAACCTCTTCAGATGTGTACGGATCCTGGAAGTCAGGCCTTATAATAATTATAAACTGGAGTTAACTCTAATTAAAGTATGGTATTAACCTAAACTCCCAAAGGAGCAACAATAAGAATTAACATAAACAGAGACTAGAGAAAATGGAGAAAACACATGAAACTGTTTAAAAATGTCAATGAGTGAAGAGGATATGCACTAAAAAAATATGTATATGCACACACACATATACGGCTTGGTGGCACCAGCATACAAAGTGCAGAGGCTGAAGTTCTGGGAGGGAAGTTATCAATATCTGAGCATCACTGGGAAGAAACATTACTATGGCAAGTCATTTTTCTTCTAACCCCAGTAATGCTCAAGATATTCATAACTTTATGCATACTACCAAGCAGTATCACTGGAGGTGGGCATAGAACTTATCCTGCAAACAGGCTTTGCAGGACTGCTGTGCCAAACCTAGCATCACTTCTGGATAAAGTATCCAGGTTGTAGTGCTTTGTAAAGGTGTGTACTGTTTTCCAGGTAGCTGCTTTGCAAATATCTACAAAGGGAACCTCCCTGGCAGTTGCCAGGGTAGCAGCTGTTCCCCCTGTGGGTGCCCTCAACCCACTTGGGGGCTCCTTACCTGCTTTCGTGTAGCAGGATTGAATACACTGACGATTAATCGTGAGATTAACTTTGAGGCTGGACTGCCTTTTCCTACATCCCCATATGTCCGGAATAGTTGTTTCCTATCCTGTCTATGGCCTTTAGTGGCTGTCATGCAATAACTGAGGGCCCTTTTCACATCCAGACTATTAAGTCGTCTTTCACCAGAGCCGATATGGTCTGTGCAAAAAAGACAGGAAGAGTGATGGATTGGTTCAAATTCAAATTCTAAACCACTTTAGAGAGAAATGTTCTGTTTGTTCGGAGGACTACCTTATCTCTATGAAATGAGATATGGTCCTCATCAATGCAGAGAGCCTGGAGCTCACCGATTCTTCTTGCAGAAGTAATTACTACTAGAAAAACAGCTTTCCATGTAACATATTTCAGATGAGCTGTAGCCATGGTCTCGAAGGGAGGGCCCATGAGTTTAGCTATACACACATTGAGGTCTCATGCTGGCACTGGTGCCCTATGAGGGGGAAGCAAGTGCGTCAAGCCCTTAAAGAACCTCTTAAAAATGGGATCCAATGCCACTGTCACTTTTGCACCAGACCCCCTAGGAGGCGAACCAAAGTCCTGTCCAGGGGACACTTCTGGAAGTATATGTTCATCCTCATAATTCCTCGTCCACTTCAAAAGCTGCTCCTCTGAGTAAAAGCAGTACATTACTGCCAGCCGGGGGGATATTCTGCAAGGTTGGTATAATTTTAAATGCCTGGGCAATCTCCTGGGCTGAAGGCATGGTAGGAACCTGGTCAAAAGTCCCTGGTTTAGCAGGGGAGGGGTTCTGCATGTTTAAGCTTTTTAGCTTTCTTTAAAGGAATCGGCAAGACAGCCAGTTCATTTCTTCTTTTTGCTGCTTTTTCGCCCATGGCAGGGATAGAAACAGATTGGCGTGTCGGCTGGTCAGAGCCTGAGGGACCCCTTGGAAATTTTTTCTTTCACCTTTCAAGGTGTTTTTCCAGTTTTATCCAAGAATGTCTTACAAATCTCACATTCCTGATCAAGGTGTTCAAATCCCAGACAAGCCACACATTAAGCGTGCTTGTCTGCATTAGCAAACATCTCCACACTAAACAGTTTTTAAAACCAGGTTCCCTGGTTTTCTTCGGTTTCTCGGACATCGTAATTTAACAAGAGAAAACACCAACTGCTAATCAAAAGAAATATATATTTTTTTTTTTAAACTTGCGGTCGGTTCTGGAACCGATCCGGGGAGATGAAAAAAGAACCATTGAAGGGAGTCATTCACCTTCTGTTTGACATCTGCTGCAAAGCCAGAGACCCTCAGCCAGGCGTGCTACAAAGGCAAATACCTGTGGCAGCAGCCCTGGCACCAGTATCCCTGAGGAGAGGTTTACTAATGTCCTCGGCGGCCTGCAAGGATTTGAGAACCTCCTGTTTCTGGGAACCCTCTGGGAGGGCTTGGGCAGCCGCCTTGCCCTTACACACGAAATTGCCTGCAGATACAGGCCATTGGGTCCATCTAGTTTGCTCGACTGTGCAGCACTCCTTTCAGATGGTGTTTTGGTACTTAACCATATGGGATAAATGAAAAAATTACTCACCTTAGTAATTATGTTTCTTCTAATGGAGTCTTGCTGTATTCTGACTATTGCAGTTAGCCCCAGCCTTTAAACTGCCCCAGAGAACAAAGGGTTAACTTTCTATGCAGAGCATAGAATGCTGAGCTCAAGCTCAGTTCAGGTCCGTCTGGAGCCCTTTGAAATCCAACAGTCAGATTCTTACAAGCAAAAACTCTAACTATTCTATGTGGAAATTGTAAAATATTTACTAGCCAACTGGCAACAAAAAGCTTTGGATCCCCAAAGGAAGACTCAAGTCAGGAAACCCAAAACAAAAAAACAATCCAATTAAGAATAAAGATAAAACAAACACCCAGACCAAAAGAAGAGGGTGTAAAAGGAGCACCCCTGAGATGCAACACTGCACCTGCACACCCACTTCCCAAAAACAGGTTCTGAGAGGGGAGGCAGGGAGGGAGGTCAGAATACAGCAAGACTCCATTAGAAGAAATAGAATTACTAAGGTGAGTAATTTTTTCTTCAAACAATAGGAAGTCTTGCTGTATTCGGACAAGTGCAGACTACCAAACAGTACCTCCATGGAGGAGGGACAGAACCTACTTTAGGAATAGGCTCTGAAGTACTGCTGTTCCAAACCAAGCATCACTCCCAGCCTGGATATCCAAAGAGTAATGCTTTGTAAAAGTATGGACTGTTTTCCAGGTGGCTGCTTGACAAATTTCTAAGAGAGGAATATCCCTGGCAGCAGCCAGGGAAGCAGCTGTACCTCTGGTGGAGTGGGCCTAATGGTGGAATTTTTCCTAGTTTCTCGTAGCAGAATTGTATACAAGATACAATCCACCTGGCAATAGTTCTTGGTGGCAGGTTTGCCCTTCCCCACTTCTCCATAAGTGAGGAACAGCTGGAGGGAATCAAACCTGTGACCCTTTGTACGCTCTATATAGTAGCTAAGGGCCCTTTTAACATCTAAACTGTGTAGCCTCCCATCTCCTGAAGAGGAATGATCAGTGAAAAAAAAAAAAACAGGAAGAGAGACAGGTTCAGGTGAAAATCTGAAACCATTTTGGGCTAGAACCTTCCATTGGTTCCAAGGACCACTTTATCCCTATGAAAGGAGATAAAATCAGGTTCCACTGACAGGGCTAGCAGTTCACCAATACATCTGGCAGAGGTAATGGCTACTAAAAAACAGTTTTCCAAGTCAAGTACTTAAGCTTTACTGAGGACATAGGCTCAAAGGGAGGTTGCATCAATTGAGCAATACAAACATTTAAATCCCAGGCAGGGGCAGGGTCTCTGAATGGAGGATTGGTATGAAGCAATCCTTTGAAAAATTTACAGAACAGGATGAGATGCTAGTGAGGAAGACTTCCCCACTGACAGAAAAGCAGAGACAGCTGACAAGTGAACTTTGAGAGTAGCTGGTCTGAGGCCTAGGCCATTAAAGGAGAAGTCCACCCAGAATGTGCAAAAACATATGTTATGATATGTATGTTAAGTCCTAGTGTGTCCTTCCCTCTGTCTGCTATTAGGAGTTTTTCCTAAATTAGCCTGCTAGCTGCATGGAGATCCCCAGGGGTCGTAAAACTACCATCACAAATAGGTTTATTGGCTTTTTCCTCCTACGATGCACCCTGGTTCATGTGACAGTGATGTAGCTATGCCCCTAGATTTAGCAGGGTCTGTCACAGCTCAGCCACAAAGATAATACTTCTTTCAGAGAAGAAGTCACATTGCTACATTTTGGGTGAGTGTAATCATTATTTTTTGATATTAGTACCTATATTACAACCTATAGGGTGGTGATCAATTTTTGCTTTTTAGTACTGGTGCAAAAACTGAAAGTGACAGAGAGGAATAGAGTAAACAGTGACACGACACACACACACACACACACACACACACACACACACACACACACACACACACACACACACACACACACACACTAGCAGGACAAGGTACTGATATAAAAAAATGATTACACTCACCCAAAATCTAGCAGTTTGTCTTCTCTGAAATAAGTATTTTCTCTGTGGCTGAGCTGTGACAGACCCTGTAACAAGACACTGGCTTACTGCAGGGGCAATTATACATCACACCAAAGGGCACTCTGGGAAGACTACATGCCATAAAAGAAACCAGAATGGCAACCTCCAAGGGCAATAAAACAGTTAGAAAAAGTTAGAAAAAACATCTCTCACAGCCAGAGGAAAAGAAAATGCTGGGAACTGGTTAGAACACAGAAAAAACGACTACTACATATCTTTTTCTGATTTTTAACATGGAGTTTTCCTTTAAGATGGACCAATATAATTCAAAACTGTAGACAATTCAGCAGTGTCTGGGGAAATATGCTACTTAGAACCCCAAATGCTGAATCTTTTCCATTTAGAGTTATAGGTCTTTCTAGTGGCGGGCTTTCGAGAGGCTTTGAGGATGTCCAGAACCTCCTGAGACCGATGCAAATCTGCATACTCTAACTCTTCAAGAGCCATGCCTTGAGATTGAGAGACTGAAGACTGGGGTACCAAATCCTCCCCTGAGAGGAGGTTACCAGGTTGTAATACCTGTGAAGAGACAGGGGAAGATGGACTGCTAGGGACAATAACAGGGGTACCAAGGCTGTCTGGCCCAATCTGGAGCAATCAGAATCACTCTGCAAGGTTGTGATTTTATCTTGACAAACTTTGAACAGTAGAGGAAAGGTAGGGAAAGCGTACAGAAATTTTCCTTCCCAGTTCAAAATCAGAGCATCCAGAGGGACTGTGCCCAAGACTGGGGGTCTGCAATGAGAGAGAGGAAGTTGGTGATTGTCTGGGGCTGCAAAGAGATCTATCTCTGGAGTGCCCCACCTTGAAAAAAATCACCTTCAAGACCAGATGGTCCAGGGACCATTCGTGATGGCCCTGTGAAATCCCGCTCAGAGCATCTGCTAGCACATTGTCCTTCCCCGGGAGGTGGACTGCTATCAGAGAGGTTTGCAGGGAATAAGCCAGGGACCACAACTTCATAGCTTCTGTGCACAAGGCCATAGACCGCATGCCTCCCTGCTTGCTGATTTACCACACGGTGGTGGTGGTGTCTGTTCTGACTTGAGCCACCTTGTTCTGCACTGACAGAGAAAGCTTGCGGGCCAGAAAAACTGCCCCGAGTTCCAGGAGATTGATATGGAGAAGAGATTCCCGAGGGGACCACAGTCCCTGGGCAGTGAGGGCCCACAGATGGGCTCCCCAGCCCAGGAGGGAAGCATCCGTGGTAAGGACCACTGAATGAGTGAGTGGCAAATGGGACCCCTTGCCTTAAATTGTCCTGATCCTGCCACCATTGAAGGGCTTGCATCAGGGTATTGGTCACTGGGATCAGTTTAGTAAGGGAATCCTTTTTGGGACCAAAAGGCCCTCAGATGGAACTGAATGTCCCTCATCTGGAATCTTGCCCCTTGGACCACTGCTGCAGAAGCTGCCATGTGGCCCAAGAGCTGGAGGAAATGCCTTGCTGGTTGAGACACCTGAAGGCTGAAGGAAGAAGCCAGTTCTACAAGAACTCTTGCCCTTTCCAGGGGAAGAAAGGCTCTTACTTTGACAGTATCCAGCCCTGTCCCTATAAAGGTAAGGAGCTGCACTGGCTCAAGAACAGACTTGGGAAGGTTGAGAAGAAATCCTAGAGAAGTAAGCACTTGCTGGGTCATTTGCAGGTCTGACTTGACTTGGTTTGGTGACTGGCCCACTATGAGCCAGTCATCCAGATATGGAAAAATGGAAATCTTTTGCCACCTTAGAAAGGCAACTACTACTGCCAGGCACTGTGTGAAGACCCTTGGGGCTGAAGTTAGGCCAAAGGGCATTGCTCTGAACCGATAGTGGCCCAAGGGCAACTCGAACCTGAGGTACTTTCTGTGGGAGCACCAGATGGGAATGTGAAAATAGGCATCTTTGAGGTGCAGGGAGGCTAGCCAGTCCCATGGCCTTAGAGAGGGAAGGATTATTCCCAGAGTTAACATCTTGAACTTTGATTTTAAAGGATGTTTATTTAGGTATCTTAGGTCTAGGATGGGTCGCCACTCCCCTCTCTTTTTTGGGGTAAGGAAGTACCTGGAGTACAGTCCTTTGCCCCAGTGTAGAGTAGGTACTCTCTCTATGGCTCTTAAAGACAGCAGAAATGAAACCTCTGCCTCTAGAGCAAGGGTTTCTGAGAGACCTGGAGGTGGGAAGGATCTGGCTCTCATCTTCGGAAATGTTTTGAAGCGGAGAACCAGTCCCTGGCCTATTACTTCCAGGACCCACTTGTCTGATGTACTAGACATCCAGTCCTGGACGAATTAAGTTAGCCTGCCCACTACTGGAATAGGAGTGTCGATCCAGGTAAGCCCATCAGGGTGTCTGCTTGGCAGGGGCCTTAGGCTGAGGAATGGATGCAGCCCTGCTCATCCCCCTTCTGTCTCTCCCTCTGAAGAACCCTCTCTGTGAACCCCCCTCTCGAAAGCTCTAGAATAAATGGTGGCCATTCAAATCACTGAATATCTGACTGAGCATGACATCTTATGCCCGGAGCAGCACAGTTTCCATGCAGGTCACTGTACCGGCACTGTACTAGTTGAGTTCTCCAATTTCCTACACTCCTCCCTGGACGCGAGCTCCCTAGCTGGTGCAGTGTTCATTGACCTCTCAAAGGCCTTTGACACCATCTCCCACCCTCTTCTGCTGGATACCTTCTGCCACACTGGTTTCTCTGCTGGCCCTCTCGCCTGGTGCACAAGCTATCTATCCACTCGCTCCCAACGTGTAAAAATCAATGGGACACTCTCGGAAACTCGTCCCATCTGCTCTGGAGTACCCCAGGGCTCCATCCTGGGCCCTCTACTCTTCACTATCTAAACACCCTGCCCAGCGCATGCTCTGGCAAAATTCTTATGTATGCAGACGATGGTCATTTTTGCCACCCACCGCAATCCCAATTCCCTCCAGGACACCCTGCAACAATCCTACAGTGATGCCGAAGCCTGGTTTAAAGAGCACAGACTAGTCAATCTCAAAAAAAAAAAAAACAATGCTTTTTGACAACCCCCAAAACAAAGCCTGCAACTTCCCACTCCCTATCCTCCTTAGTTCCAAACAACAGCTTGAACAGGTCTGCTCCTACAAATACCTTGGGGTTACTTTCGATTCAGCCCTCACCTATCACACCCACATTGATGCCCTTGCATCTGCCACTAATACATGGCTTGGCATCCTCTACTTCTATAAAAACTGCCTCCCCCCTGATGCTCTCCAACTTGCGGTTATATCTTCAGTACTATCCCTTGTAGACTATGGCCTGCCAGTCTATGGTGCTGCAGACACTACTGCCCTCAACAAAATTCGCCTCACCCTAAATAAGGCCTGCAGGGTGATTACTGGTGCCCCAGGCTCACACATACTGGTCAACTCTATGATGAGGCAAAACTGCTTAACCTAGATGAACGGCTACGTTATCAAACCTGCCTCGTCACAAAACAAAAAATAAAACTCTACTCTGGCTATCCCCTCCCGGGGTGACAGCCACCATCCACCACACCCAACCCACTATCACAATCCGAACCTCCAACAAAACCACTACTGGTCCCCAGATCCAGGACCACCCATGGTCAGAGGTCCTTCTGCTACAGAGCTCCATCCTGGTTTAACTCTGTCCCATCTCCAATGCCCCCACAATCTCCAACTTCAAAACCACCCTTTGGAGCCAACAGTTTAACACTCGCAGCTGCTCCAGTCTCTAAATGTGGCCTCGATCTCTCCACACTTGACAACGCCCACTGGGTGGCACTCCACTTCACCCCCCCCACAAAAAACTTCTTCCACGTTGCATATTGCCTCTTATTACCAGCATGTGCTCAGCTGTATCATTGTAATTGCTACAAAATTGTATAAATGTATGAAACCATTCAGTGCAACTTTAAGTCAGTAGGCTTTTACGCTGTAACCTAAATCTGTTTGTCTGTCCTCAATGTGACGAGGTACCTTTGGAAATAAGCCTCTGGCTCAAAGGTTGTAAACCGATGTACAAATAAATAAATTAAATAAATGGAAGAAGAGGCCTATGGTTGGTAGAAAGGCCTATGAAAAGGCCTGCCCCTAGACTGCTGCCTGCCTCTCCTTGGCCTGAGCACTCCTGCAAGTGGTCCTGTACTCATCCCTTTTCTTCATGTAATTCTGTCTACTCCCCAAACAAACAGAATTACCCACTACAGCAAAATCCATGGTCTTAGCCTGGGTATCCTGTGAAAGGCTAGTACACCTGAGCCAAGCCATTCTCCGAAGAGCAACAGATGTGGCCAAGACTCTTGACACATCATTGGAGTCCACAGCAGCATGAAACTGAACTTTTGATGCCTCAATCCCATCTGCAGCCACCGCCTACAGCTTCTTGGCCAGCTGAGGGAGGCCTGTTTAGCCAGTGCCACTACAGTGTCTCACCTGGACTTCTGGTACCTGGCTGTATAGGCCATATATTTGCCTGCCTGAGTCCCAAGGAAGATGCCATGTACTGTTTTTTTGCCATGGCATCAATCTTCCTGGAGTTTTTATCTCGGGGGTGTGAAGCCAACGGAATGTTTGCCTTGTCACAGGCAGCAGCCTGCATTACCCCAACATGGCTGCATTGCTGGTATAAAAACTCTATATCTGAGCCTGATAGTGTGTACCTCTTGTCCATCCTTCTGTCAACAGGGGGTACAGAACTGGGAGACTTCAGGATTTTGTGTGTCAGTTTCCCAAACGATTTGTGAAGGGGAACAGACTCCTGGACTCTGGGATGTCCATCATTTCCACATAACCAGGCTCCTCCATAGGAAGCTGGAGTGTTTCAGCCACTTCTGTAAACACCCAAAAAAAAAAAAAGGAAGGGGACTCAAAGCCTAGGAGGGGATACACCAGAAGGTCTGTCTGGGGAGATGTCCAGTTCCACAGGCACATCCAGACTTTCATCACCATCACCACCTTCAAACTCCCCCTCCTCCACAAACTCTGGTTCATAAGTCTTCAGGAGTATAATCTTGAACCGGGGGAACCGACCGAACCGAACCCCTGTGAAAAATGTGCTGGATCGGTCGGAACCGGGCAAAGCGATTCCACAATTTGAATCGCTCTGGTTATTTCCTCGTCGGTCGGAACATGAACTTCTGGATCCGAACAAGTCAATTTTTCTGTGCATTTTCTTTTTATAGGAACAGGCCCCTCAGTATCGGCTCTCCTCTTGCCCGAAGAAGTATCGCCCTGGTCAGAGGGCGCTCCTTCTGGTTCGGCTGGAACTGAACCAGGCTGGCCATCCAGGTCAGCGGACTTCTCGGCCTCCTTTTCCCTCAGTCTACCTAGTCTCTTTTCAAGGGTAGATTTAGGAAAATTGTAAAAAATTTGGCAGTCTGAATAGAGGTGTTCAAACCCCAGACAATAAACACAGGTGGTGTGGGGGTCGACCTGAGCAAAGGCCTCCCCACACTCACTGCAGTGTTGAAACCCAGTGGGCCAGTTTTTTTTTTTTCCTTGGGTTTCTCAGACATGGCCAACTTAACCAAACCTACCCTTTTTATGGCAACTGCCAGGTAAGACTCCCTTATCGGTTCCTAACCATGTCACAGGCATTGGAAAAAAATGTTCAAAACACTTTTTTTTTTTTTAGAACCGATAAGAACCTGTAACCACACTCTAAAGTAAAAACACAAGGATTCAATACAAATGATCAGTTCGTCTGAACTGATCTAACTTTACAATAGACACAAACAGAACAAAACCTACCTAGTACTCACGGTACCACAGACAGACTGAACAGATTATGCGGAAATAAATTAGGTTAAAAAACAACTTAACCAAGACTAACAGACTTTCAAACCGAGCTGAAGGAGAAATCTCCAGAGCGACTGTTCAGTGAGGCGGAGTAAAGAATCTGACGGTTGGATTTCAAAGGGCTCCAGCCCCAGACCTCAACCGAGCTAGAGCTCAGCATTCTATGCTCTGCATAGAAAGTTAACCCTTTGTTCTCCGGGGCAGTTTAAAGGCTGGGGCTAACTACAATAGTCAGAATACAGGCAAAAACTGGCAAGCCAAAGTCCCAAGGTGAAGGAGGCATAAACTCTTATCCCAAAAGTCGATCCATCTGGATTCTATGTCAGGGTGAAGGGAGCCAAGGTACTTGGGCACCTTGGACCCGTCATGTGCTGCTTTGATGACCACAGAATCGGTCTCAGGTTGGGCAGTATAATAAGGCAAGCCCCGAGAGGCATGATAAAGTTTGTCTGCACTGTGCAGCATGGCAGGAACCATGTCTGGGTGATGCCAAACCACCATGGTGGCATTCCGCAGAGCTGGTAGAATGAGAGAAATGATCTTAAGAGGAGAGTCTGGGATCTCCAAGAAGTCCACCAAGTCTCTCCTGGTGGCATCCTCCTCCTCAGTGTGGAAGTCCATGGCTTTGGACAGCTGATTCATGACATTGCAAAAAGTAAGATCTTCAGCAGGGGAACTAGAAGTATGTTTAACAGAATCCTCACTCACTGAAGAAGCAGTGGCTCTAGCCAAGGAAAGAGGTTCCTCCTCCTGCTATTCATCAGGGAGGAGGGGGTCAGGATGGTACTCCTCTTCAATGTCAACCTGTTCCAACTCAAGGTCTGATGAGCGAGGTACTGATGGTGCCCTAGGGGTCATAGACGGGAAGGTCGAATAGGCATCAACAGGGCAGTTTGCGTCGGAGACCCAGGTCTGTGCAAGCCCAACTGGTGTACCAGGGCTGTAGTGATCTGGGTCAAAATAATGCTGAGGTAGACAGGAGAAGAATGCATCAATGGCGGAGAGGTCGCCAGCATGAGGCATGACGAGCCATCTATCTGGGTCATAAGAGCCAGAGGGCCTCGACGTCCAAGAGCCTGGGGAAGTGTCAGGCCGCGGAGAGACTGATGTCGATGACACTAGGGTTAAAGAACGGGGGGGGGGCGCCCCACAGACGGCCTGCCTGGCAAGCAGGAGAAGGAGCGGAAGATATAAGCCTAGGAGAAGCAGAGGCCTGGACAATAGAAGGAGTCGGTGCAGCCGACAAGTGCCACCGGAGGAGGAAGCTGTTCAGGATCAGAAGCACCACCGGGGGAGCAGTCATGTTCCCAGTCTTTTTTGTGACTTTTCCCCCCAAGGACATGTCTCGGGCCTTCAAGCTCTGGGAGCTCGATGAACCTACTGGCAACTGGGAAGGAGGGACTCCAGAGGACCCCTGCGCAGAACTGGCTACTTGCTGCTCTATCAGCAATTTCTTCAAAGCGTTTTTGCATCACCCAGGGGTTGTGAGGTTGAATATCTCAGAGCTCACAGTCAAGAGATGTCGTGGTCAGGCCCAAGACAGACAGAGGTTGTGGTCATCTGAAGAAGCCATCTTCTTTCTGCAACAGCATCGGCAGATGAGAGATGCAGAGGAGCAACTCTTGACATAAAGGAGGTAAAGGAATCTCTTAAGAAAGAAGCGTAGGCAAAAATGGAGCAAACTGCGATGGAAATTCCACAGAGACCCATACGAGAGGAGTGGACAGTGGGAAACAGTAGAGGAGGGAGCGGGGCCACTCAGGCCTTTATAGGACTGAAGACGTTGGCAGGTGATGTCAGCGTGAGCAGCCCCAGTTGTACTGCTAGAAAATCTTCAGTGTGGATCTCACTTCAACAGTGAAGTTCCTAAGGTGTGACATGATGGAGATACCCCTGAAAAAGATGTACATTACATAGATGCATAGAAACTGACAGCAGATAAGGACCTCAGGGACCACCCAGTCTACCCTATTTATCCCTACACAGTATGAGGCTTCATGCCCCCAACTGAACTCTTAAGCCCCTCTTACCTCACGATACCTTTGTGTCTATCCCACCCCTCCTTAAATCCTACGACCATTTTTGCCCCTAGGCCTTTTTATAAATTGCAACATTATCTGTCACCACCTCTGCAGAGCTGGCAGGGGCTCTCCCAACCCCCCCCACCAGAGATGTTCGTCCTCCAGCCCATCGTGGGTCCTCCCAGGTCCCGGCATTTTCCTTTTTTTTCCCCCTTGTGCCCATGCAATGGGTACAGCAGCTGTCTCCACCTCCGCAGAGGCAGACAAGCATCCAGGGCGCTGGCCGAACCCTTCTTGTTGTGCAGACTTGCGCAGCAGAAACACCCCTCCCAGAGGAAGAACAGTCCTCCGGATGCTCAATCCTTACCTCCCCCGGCCGACCAGAATCAGTTCCCGAACCACAGTTGCCAGCGTGTCGTCCAGCGCTTCAATCCTAAGCACCACTAGGCCTACCCTGGGAGGTCATTCCAAGTGTCCACCACCCCCTGTGAAAAACTATTTTCTCATGTTATCTCCGAGCAAACCCCCCCCCCAAACTTCATTATGTGCGCCCCCCTAGCATTGGAAGATGCTCCCTTCCTGTACACTGTATACCAGTGAGGCATTTGAATGCCTTTATCATGTCCTCCCTCTGTCTCCAGAGAACACATTTACTCTTTCAGTCTTCCCTCATAGGTCATCTCCTATAGTCCCCACACCACACTAATTGCCTCCTCGGCACCGCCTCCACCCTGTCTATGTCCTTCCTCAGATAAGGCCTCCAGAACTAGATGCAATACTCAAGGTGCAGTCTCACTAGTGTCTTATACAAAGAAAATGACCTCCCTTCTACTTGTGATACCCTCTCCCTATGCATCCAAGCATCCGGCTAGCCTCTGCCTGACACCTTGTCACACTGCCTAGCCTCCTTTAGGTAATCTGAAATAATGCTTCTTTAATTATTAGGGCTCGTCTGCACAGCAGGCCAGTTCCTATTAACTGGCAAGGTCATGAAGTGTTTTGCAACTGTCCCATTGAAATGCATTGGGGGGTTGAGACATGATTTTTTACAGTGGGGGTGCCTTGCTATTGCTCCTATTAGCTCTCTATAATGCTTTGCTAACTTTCTGTTGGTTGCAAGGAGGAAAGGGCATGAGAACCTGCTGAGCATGGGGGGAAAGTTTTGTGCATGTGCAGCTGACATAGGTGATGCACTGAATACACCGAAAAAGCCCTCTGGTTTAGCCTAGCTGCCCCCGCCATTATAAGAACGGCAGTTGCTGGAGGGAGAATCTCAGACAGGAGATACAATTAACTCAGTCTGCACAACACTGTGAATGGAAAGTTAAAATCACCTAAATAAATCTGAGAGTTGTATGCTACTTATTGCAATGCAAAAGTACGAAAAATAGAAATTTGGCACCATTTGATGCTTGTAGGAACTAGAAATTCTCTACAAGCCTTTCGGTATAATGAAAAACAGCTGGGTTTCCAGTTAATTCAAGAATCCTGGCCAGGGACTGGGTGGAGGGTGGTGTCAGTTGCTGGAGGGAGAGGCAATTTGCACAACACTTAGCCAAAATGAAAAGCTGTAATCTTTTCACCGTGCTTACTTAAAAGATTTTTCCTTTTTTATTTGTAACTTTTGACCAGGAAAGGCACACTAAGCAATTACAGCTGGTCTGCAGGTGCATCCTGGGAGGTGGGCTGCATGGACCTGTTCACTGAAAGGGGGAATGCTGGCAAGGATACTGAGGAAATACCACTGCTCTTTGATAAGTGCCATGGGGTCTTTCACTTCCACCTGGACAGTGACCAGAGATGAGCAGAAGGGACCTCTGTTTAACCCTTTATCTGAAGGACAGCACCTCAGCAGTGAAGTGCCCCCTTCGTACTGCACTACAGTGCAAGCTATGGGTATTATGAAGTACTAGGTGTGGCGCTAAAGCCCACAGCCTTCCAGCTCCCCAGGCAAGCACACTACCTACTGAGCCACTGACACCTTACTTCCGGTTATCATATCCTATGCATGTTCACACTACTGCTACATTGAAAATGCCACTGTAAGACGAGCCGGTGCCAACCCAGCCTATCAGGGAATAAATAAAATCCCCCCAAGTGACAGGTATGGTGCTTTACGAAGCACAGGAGTTAGATTCTGGTAGCGCATACACTGTAGAATGCAGAGGTTAGTTTGAAATCACAACTTTCATACTCGCTGTACTCTAAAGTATGTTTTTTTTTGTTTTGTTTTTTTTTAGACACACAAGGCAAAGGAGTTGCATACTGGCAGCACAGGAAATTCAGAATAGAATAAAATTTCAATGCCAGACTTGGCTTTTTAAATTTTATATATATATATATATATAGATATATATATAGAATATAGATATGATATAGATATAGATAAGATATAGATAGATATAGATATAGATATAGATATGATATAGATATAGATATAGATATATATAGATATAGATATAGATATAGATATAGATAATAGATATAGATATAGATATAGATATAGATATAGATATAGATATAGATATAGATATAGATAGATATAGATATAGATATGATAGATATAGATATGATATAGATATAGATATAGATATGATATAGATATAGATATAGATATAGATAGATATATAGATATAGATATAGATATAGATATAGATAGATATAGATAGATATATATAGATATATATATATATATATATATATATACATATACATACATACATATACACATGGACAGATCCTCCGTGGTGGCTCTTGTCCTATATATCCATGATTTTTTTTTTTTTCTTTTTTTCATCAGGTACAACCGGCTCCCTCTCTGAACCAATGAGTTTGAATGTCTGTCAAAATGTCCCTGTTCCATAATGAGCCCATAATTGTGACAAGATGCTATAGGCCACCCAAAGGTAACTCAGAGCTCCTGTAGCACATCAACAGCACTGCAAGCTCCTACTCAAATGAAAGCCTGATAGTTAGAGATCACACAAATCTACGGATCAGAAAAAGTTGTGATGAACTTGGATTTGTGCAACTAATAACAGAACCAACAAGCCTACTCCAAATAACCCTGTAAATGCCCATTTTCTGGAACTAATCCTAACAGGCCCTATAAATTTACCCAGTTAGCTGTCTTTCACAACGATATCTGTGACTATAATGCAGCTGTTTACTCTAGGAGGTCAAAAATCCAGGTGCACCAACCCTTCATTCTCAAAAGATGCTTCACCCTTTGAAAGGAGGCAGCCAGTAGAGCGGTGGTTCATCTTTGAGATACAACTACTGGCTCCTCCACCACCTGTCCTGCAGCTATTTCCAAATATTTGCACAATACTACTCTTCTCTACAATTCTGAAATATCTCCAAAACCACACTGAAAAATAAGTACTTACCTAGACCATATCCCCCTCCCCACTCTTTCCCCAGACCAGAGAGCCTGCCTCGATGCTTCCATCTCTGGTGCTGAAACCCTAGCCATGATTAAGCAGTTAAACAGTAAGGCTTCGGGAACAGACAGATGTACTTCTGAATTTTATAAATATTTGCCCCTATGCTATTAGAAAGTACAGTTACGCAAGAACTTACTGTAACAGTAGATCTTCGAGAGGAGCTCTTGCAGCAGGCTATTACCATGAGGACTATGCCGCCAGGTACTAGGACCCCACAGAAACCTTCTAGTTAGTCTTCAGTGGGGACCGCCCCCGACACTGGCCAACAGTATATCGGGTGCTGTCCCCGGCCCCACCTCAGTTCACCCGCCAGAGACCCACTGGTAAGGTCAGCAGGCAGACCGGGCAGAAGCTTGCCATCAAAAATGCAGACACTCACCAGGGGGGTAAGGAGAGAGGGAAAGCAGCACCTGCTGCAAGAGCCCCTCTCGAAGATCTACTGTTATGGTAAGTTCTATCGGAACTGTTCTATCTTGCTTCAAGTGGGAGCTCTTGCAGCAGGCTATTACCATAAGGACAGAGTTCCAAGCAGTCACAGAAAAAGAATGCGGTAGGTCTGGGAGGACGTGTAAGTGCAATTGGCAGCAAAAAGGCATCAGGCTAGAAGACCTTGGAGGACGCTCAGGCCCAAACCTGAGCTACACCTAGAGGCAATGTCCAAGCTGTAGTGCTTGATGAAAGTATGCACCAAGCTCCAGGTAGCCGCTGCGCAAATGTCCCCAGTGAAGAAATTATGCATGAGAGCGAAGGAAGTAGCCACTCCCCTGGTGTAATAACCCCATACCGGGGCAAGGAAGGGGTTTGTTGCATTTGTCACAGCAGAAGAAAATGCAATGTACCAGCCATTTAGAAAAGGTCTGTTTAGACATCGGAGCGTCATGGCAGCGAGGTGCAAAGGCTACAAATAACTGGTCTGTCTTACGGAATGGAGCAGTATAGCTGAGGTAGTACTGTAGTGCCCTGTGGATGTCCAAAGTATGCAGAAGCGCTTCCCCTCAGTTTGAGTGATTAGGATAATATACCAGCAGGTTAATGTCCTGACTGAGCGTTAACTCCGACACCTTGACACCACCTTAGGTAAAAACTTAGGATTAGTATGGAAGGACACCTGTCCTTATGAAAAATGAAATAAGGCTCCTTACACATCAGAGCCAAAAGATCAGAAATCCTTCAAGCAGAAGTAACAGCAGCTAAAAACACTTTCCAAGAGAGGAAGGAAAGCTCGCATTCTGAGGCAGGCTCGAACGGAGGAAGGGTATATTTCTCAAGCATAAAGAGGAGATCCTAGGATGGTACGGGATCGCTAATAGGAGGTTTTCAGTGCAAAAGTGCAGGACACGTCCAGTTGGGCAAGGGTTTTCCCCATCACTGGTTCATGGCAAGCAGAAACTGCAGAAAGATGCACCTTAATGGAGGAGTAGCCCAAGCCTTGGTTCGACAAAGAGAGCAGATACTCTAAAATGGAGTTCATTGGGCAGGTAAATGGGTCCAAGTGACTGGTAGAAGTCAAACAACTTCCACTTCGTGGCATAAGTTTATCTAATTGAGGGCTTTCTCGCTGCAACGAAAATGTCCACCACCTCCTGGGGGACTCTGTACCTGGACTTGAGGTCTGGACGGACCAAGGTGCCCTGATCCTGCGACAGCAAGTGCAAGCTCAGCAGCAGCTGTATCGGAGGCTCCACTGCCAGCTGCTGAAGTAGTGAACCAAATCTGCCAAGGCCAATAGGAGGCGATGAGAATAATCTCTGCTCCCTCGGCCTGCAACTTCAAGAGAACCCTCTGGATGATGGGAAAGGGAGGGAAGGTGTACAGAAAGAAAAAAATTACTCACCTTAGTAATGTTGTTTCTTCTATTGGAGTCTTGCTATATTATGACATATGCAGTGAGTCCCAACCTTCGAACTGCTCTGGAGGTGAAAGTTAACTTTCCATGCCAGGCATGGAACGCTGACCTCGGTTGGAAACTGTCTGTTCTTCAAACTCAAACTGTCAGATCTTTACGAGCTAAACTCACTGAGGTCCTGTGTGGAAGCTGTAAACCTACACTAGCAAAACTGGCTACTAACATAACACATTTTTTGGTCCCAAAACAAAGACTCAAGTCAGGAGACCCAAAAAAATGAAAAACACAACACCAAGTCACCCCCAAAAAAGGAGGGGTGAAAAACAACAAGGTGGGCACCTAGTAAGTGCCAACACTGCACTGCCCACCCATATCCCGAAAACAGGTTCTGAGAGGGGCAGGCGGGGGGGGGAGGTCATAATATAGCAAGACTCCAATAGAAGAAACAACATTACTAAGGTGAGTAATTTTTTCTTCTAACATGAAGCTTGCTATATTATGACATATGCAGACTACAAAGCAGTACCTCCATGGAGGAGGGACAGAACCTACTTGGGAAATAGGCTCTGAAGCACAGCAGTGCCAAACTGGGCATCACTCCTAGCCTGGATATCCAGGGAGTAATGCTTGGTAAAAGTATGAACCGTTTTCCAGGTAGTTGCTTGACATATGTCTAGAATAGGGATGTCCCTGGCCGCAGCCAGGGAAGCAGCTGTACCTCTGGTAGAGTGAGCCCTCAGGCCTGAGGGAGGAACCTTACCTAGTTTTTCATAACAAAATTGGATACAAGAAACAATCCACCTGGCAATGGATCTCTTAGTGGCAGGTTTCCCCTTACCAACCTCACCATAAGTGAGGAACAGTTGAAGGGAGTCAAACCTGTGACCCTTGGTACGCTCTATGTAGTAGCTAATGGCTCTTGACATCTAAACTGTGCAGCCTCCTCTCGCCAGATGAGGAATGGTTAGTGAAGTACACAGGAAGAGACAGATTAAGGTGGAAATCTGAAACCACCTTAGGCAAGAACTTCCTGTTAGTCCTGAGGACCACCTTATCACTATGAAAGGAGATAAAATCAGGCTCCACTGACAAAGCTTGTAATTCACTTAGCGTCTGGCAGAAGTGATGGCTACCAGAAACATACATAGATACATAGACAGTGTTGGCAGATAAGGGCCTATGGCCCACCCAGTCTGCCCATTTGAGACAGTTTTCCAAGTCAAGTACTTAAGCTCTGCTGACGACAAAGGCTCAAAAAGGGGGTTGCATAAGCTGAGCAATGCAAACATTAAGGTCCCAAGCAGGGGCAGGGTCCCTGAATGGAGGGTTGGTGAGAAGCAATCCCTTGAAAAACTTGGAGAATACAGGGTGAGCTGAAAGAGAAGAGGGCTTACCTGCTGAAATAAAGGCAGACAGCTGCCAGATGCACTTTTAGGGTAGCTGGTGTAAGCCCCAAGGTATTCAGATGGACCATATAATCCAGGACTGTGGGTAAAATCAGCAGATTCAGGGGAAATATGCTTTCCAGCGCACCAGATGGAAAACCTTTTCCATTTGGAATTATAAGTAGCCCTGGTGGAAGGTTTCCTAGAAGCCTTCAGGATATCCATTACACCTTGGGAGAGGTGTAGATCAGCAAACTCTAACTTTTCAAGAGCCAGGCCTTGAGATTGAGAGATTTGAGGTTCGGGTACCAAACCCTCCCCTGAGCACAGGTTGTGCTTCCTGGGAAGACACAGGGGAAGATGGACTGCTAAGGACAGCAGGAGTGGATACCAGGGTTGTCTGGGCCAATCAGGATCATCTTGCAGGGTTGAGACCTGATTTTGACTAGCACTTTGAACAGCAGAGGGAAAGGGGGGAAAAGCATAGAGAAACTTCCCTTCCCAATTGAGGACTACGGCATCCAGAGGGACTGAGCCCAACACTGGGGGCCTGCAGCAAAAAAGGGGAAGTTGGTGATTGTCTGGGGCTGCAAAAAGATCCATCTGTGGGTGCCCCATCTGGCAAATATCACCTCCAGGACCAGGGGATCCAGTGACCATTTGTGATGGCCCTGGGAAATCCTGCTGAGAGCATCTGCCAGGACATTGTCCTTGCCTGGCAGGTGAACTGCCGTGAGGGAGGTGTTCAGGGAGTAAGCCAGAGACCACAACTTCATTGCTTCGGTGCACAAGGCCGTAGACAGAGTGCCCCCTTGCCTGTTGATGTACCACATTGTGGTGGTGTCTGTTCTGACCTGTACCACTGTTCTGAACAGACTGGGAAAAAGCTTGAAGTGCTAGAAAAACTGCTCTGAGTTCCAACAGATTGATGTGGAGCAGGGACTCCTGAGGGGACCACAACCCCTGGGTAGTGAGGGTGCCCATGTAAGCTCCCCATCCCAAGAGGGATGCATCTGTAGTAAGGATTAAGGAGTGAGACTGGGTGACAAGAGGAACTCCTTGTCTGAGATTGCTCTTATCCTGCCACCACTGTAGGGCCTGGATCAGGTCTGAGTCACTGGAATCAATTTGGTTAGAGGGTCTTCCTGAGACCAAAGGCTCTCAAATGGAACTGAATGTCCCTCATCTGAAATCTTGCTCCCTGCACCACTGCTGTAGAAGCAGCCATGTGCCCCAGGAGCTGTAGAAAATGCCTTGCTGGTCGAGACACCTGCAGGGTGAATGAGGAGGCCAGAGAGACCAGGGTCCTTGCCCTATCTAAAGGGAGGAAGGCTCTGGCTTTCTCTGTGTTCAGCTCTGTGCCTATGAAGGTGAGGAGCTGAACAGGCTCTAGAACTGGCTTTGAAAGATTCAGAAGGAAACGTAGGGAGGTGAGCAGTTGCTGAGTTATTTGTAGGTGTAACTTGACCTGGTCTGGGGACTGGCCTACTATGAGCCAGTCGTCCAGGTAAGGGAAGATGGCAATTTTTTGCCTTCTTAGCGAAGCAACTGGCACTGCCAGGCATTTTGTGAACACCCTTGGAGCAGAGGTGAAGCCAAAGGGCATTGCTCTGAACTGGCAATGGCCTGAGGGCAGCTCGAACCTGAGGTACTTTCGATGGGAGCTTCTGATGAGAATATGGAAGTAGGCATCCTTGAGGTCCAGGGACGCTAGCCAGTCCCCTGGCCTTAAAGAGGGTAGAATAATTCCCAGAGTCACCATTTTGAATTTTGGTTTTAAAAGGTGCTTGTTTAAGTATCTGAGATCCAGGATGGGCCGCCATTCTCCTGTCTTCTTTGGGGTAAGGAAGTACCTGGAGTACAACCCTTTGCCCTGGTGTAGGGGTGGAACCCTTTCCACGGCTTTGACAGCCAGGAGGGAAGAGACCTCTGCCTCTAGGGCGAGTGCCTCTGAAGGATTTGCAGGTGGAAAGGATCTGGTTCTCATCTTTGGAAACTTTTTGAAGCAGAGAACCAGTCCCTGGCTTACTACTTCCAGGACCCACTTGTCTGATGTCAGAGACTCCCAGTCCTGGACAAAGTAAGCCAGTCTGCCCCTACAGGTAGTTAAGAATCGGCCCTGGCAACCCCATCAGGGTGCCTGCTTGGTAGGGGCTTTGGGCTGAGGGGTGGAAGCAGGCCTACCTGCACCCTGTCTGCCTCTCCCTCTAAAGAACCCCCTCTGGGTAAAAGCTGAAGAGGAGGCCTGGGCTTGGTAAAAAGGCCTATGAAAAGGCCTGCCCCTGCCACTGGGAAGCTGCCGTTGAGGAGTGGCCTGCCTTTCCTTGGCCTGTGCACTCCTATAGGTGGTCCTATACTCATCCATTTTCTTCATGTAATTCTCTGTCTGCTCCCCAAACAGAGAATTACCCACAACAGGAAAATCCATGGCCTTAGTCTGGGTATCCTGTGACAGGCTAGTACATCTGAGCCAAGCCATCCTGCGAAGAGCCACAGATGTAGCCATGACTCTTGATGAAACATCATTTGAGTCCACTGCAGCATGGAATTGTACCTTGGATGCCTCAATACCATCGGAAGCCACCTGCTCCAGCTCTTTGTCAAGCTGGCCAGGGACCTGTTTTGCAAGAGCCATAACAGTATCCCATCTGGATTTCTGGTATCTAGCAACGTAAGCCATATAACTTGCCTGTCTGAGTCCCAAAGATGCTGCCATGTACTGTTTCTTTGCCATGGCATCAACCTTCCTGGAGTCCTTGTCCGGGGGGTGTGAGGCCAAGGGAATATTTGCCTTGTCACAGGCTGCAGCCTGCACTACCCCAACATGGCTGCATTGTTGTGTAAGGAACTCCGTATCAGAGCCCGACAATATGTACCTCTTGTCCATTCTCTTATCCACAGGAGGTATAGTGTGAGGAGTTTAGAATTTTAAAAGTCTGTTTCTCGAAAGATTTATGCAAGAGAATAGACAATCTCCTGGACTCTGGGATATCCATCATTTCCAGTCAGGCTCCTCTTGATCATTCAAAGCTTCCTCCATAGGGAGCTGGAGGGTTTCAGCCACTTTTTTATAGAAAATAAAATGAGAAGAGGACTCAAAGCCTAGGAGGAGACACTCCTGAAGGTCTGTCTGGGGAGATGTCCAGGTCGATGGGCACATCCAGACTTTCAAATTCACATTCACTCTCCTCATACTCCTCTTCCCCCTCCTCTGGTTCATAATATTCCTCTAAATCATAGTCTTGAACCGTGAACCGCCAACCGGCGCTACCTGATGGCACCGGTCTGGTCGGAACCAGAGAAAGCGACTGGACAGTCTGAATCGCTTGGCTATCTCTCTCAGCGGTTGGAGGAAAGTTTTGGCCTCCACAGCAGCTGATTTTCTAGTCCTTTTTCCTGAACCGACCTCAGAGTCAGCTCTCCTTTGCCAGAGGGAGTCTCTCCTGGTCAGAGGGCACCTTCAGTTCGTTGGAACCAAACCGGCTGGCCATCCGGTCACATGGACTTCTTTGCCTCCCTTTCCCCGAGCCTACCAACTCTCTTATCCAGGGTAGCTGCAGGAAAATTGACAAATCTGGCAGTCTGCATTGGGGTGGTCAAACCCCAGACAAACAGGTGGTGTGGGGGTCAGCCTTGGCAAAGGCTTTCCACACACACTGCAGTGTTGAAACCCAGTAGGCCCGGTTTTTCTTTGGGTTTCTGCATAAGTGCCAGTCCTAACCAAACTTTGCCTGCTTATGGCAATCCGCACAAGACCTCTTATCGGTTCCCAACCGTGTCACGGGTCGTGGAAAACCGTAAGAAATTCCGGTTTTTTTTAGAACCAATAAGAACCGTAACCACACTCTAAATGATAGAATAAAATATTTTTAAACAACCTGATCGGTTCAAGAGTGAACCAATAACCGTTTACAAGTTCCACACAGAAGAGAAATAATGTAAACCTATCTAATACTCACAAATACCACAGACAGAGCTTGAACCGACCGGTTGCGGTTTAAATTCTGTCAAAAAAAAGAGAAATTAATACTTTTAACCGACAAAATGAACCGAGCAGAAGGAGGAATCTCCAGAGCAACTGTTCAGTGAGGCGGAGTAAGGAATCTGACAGTTTGAGTTTGAAGAACAACAGACAGTTTAACAGAGCTCGAGCTCAGCGTTCCATGCCTGGCATGGAAAGTTAACTTTCACCTCCGGAGCAGTTCGAAGGTTGGGACTCACTGCATATGTCATAATATAGCAAGACTTCATGTTAGAACCTCCCTTTTCAACAGAGTGATGAAGTGTTGGGCCAGAAAACATCAGGCCCAGGCCCTAGCGAGCAAACACTGAGCAGTTTGGCATGGAGTGGAGACGCAAAGAGATCAAACTCTGGATGGACCCATCTGTCGAACAGTTGGTTTGCTACCAACTGAAGGAGCTCCCATTCGTGCGCCTTGGACTGATCAGCTTAAGTTGTCGGCCAAGACATTTTGGAGAGGTCTGGAACATGGACAGCGGTGAGATCTAAGTGGTGTTCCAGGGGCCCAATACCAGACCCTCATCGCCTCCCTGCAAAGGGGTAAGAATGTGTGCAGCCTTGCTTGTTGACGTAAAACACTACCAACATGTCTGGATAAGAAGAGGGCCCGGTGAATGGTCAGAGTGAAACGCCTGCAAAGTATTCAGGACCGCTCACATTTCTAGGACGTTGATGTGGAATGTTTGCTTGTCTGGAAACCATGTCCCCATGGTTCGTCTGTTCTCTAGGTGAGCACCCCAACCAAAGCCAGAAGAGCCTGTAGTCAGAACCCGCCTCAGAGGGTCCTGCCACAAGGGGACCTCTCCCCCCAGGTTGGAGGAGTCTAGCCACCAGGATAAAGTCCTTTGGACTGGGTCGGAGATCTTGACAGGCTGAGCATCCACTGTGGGACGCTCATGTGGAGGCAAGCCATGGGAACTGTACGGATGGTTGCTGCCATATACCGCAGAAGTCTGAGGAAGGTTTTGGCTGGGACCTGGCAAGCCATACTTACTACTTAGGCCAAACTCCTTAGGCAATCTCCCTTGTCTTCTGGGAGGAAAGCCATGCCCTGAACAGTGTCCAGAACCGCTCCGATGAACTCGATTCATTGGCTGGGCCATGAGGATGACTTTGGAAGGTTCAAGATAATCCACAACTCTCAGAAAAGAGTAAAAGTGTCTCTCAGTGTGAAGTTGAGCTCTGGAATGAGTTGCCAAGAGCCAGTCACCCAGGTAAGGGAAGATGTAATGGCCCTGATGCCACAAGGCTGCAGCCACCACCACTAGGCACTTGGTAAAGACTCTAGGAGCGGAGGAGAGGCCGAACGGTAAGACTCGAAACTGATTAGGTCTCCCTTGGAAGTGGAACTTCAAACTTCCGATGGAGAGGAAAGACCAGAATGTGCAGGTAAGAGTCCTGCATGTTTAGTGAACAAAGCCAGTCCCCCTGGTGCAAAAGGGGAATAAGACCCAGAAGGGTGACCATTTGGAACCTTGTGTACTCTATAAAGAGGTTTAGGGAGCTGTGGTCCAGAATGGGCCGAAGTTCTCTGGTCTTTTTTGGGACCAGAAAGAAATGGGAGTAGTAACCCTGTCCCTGTTCCAGGGAGACCAGCTCCACCTGCTTCCTTGGAAGGGCCTAAATCTCTCTTCCTATAAGAGAAATGTGAGAAGGAGGGTAGTGGGAGGACCCTGGTGGCTGGTCCAGAGGAATCTGAAGGAACTGTAGAATATGTCCTGATCAGGTCCAATACCCAGAGGGCTGTGGTGATGTTGCTCCATCCCTCTAGGTAGAGGGATAAGCGATCCCCTTCTGCCTCCCCCTGACCGCCGCCGGATTGGGGAGACAGGTAGCGAGTCACTGGACGGATCCGGTAACAGGCAGAGAGGGCTGGGAGGTCTTGGGGCCTCTGGAGACAGAGCTCCCAGGAGTTTGAGTTGGTGCCTTCCTCTTGAAGCCTCCTCTCTGCTGGGACTGGTTGCAGGAATTGTGACCCAAGGACTTACGAAATGGCTGTTTCCAAAAAGGCCTCTGGTCTCCGCCTTGTACATTTCACAGATGGACCAGAGAGATTTCCCAGACTCCTGGAAACGGGTCATCAATTTCTCAGTCTCCTCCCCGAAAAGGACAGAATCCTGGAAGGAAAGGTCCAGGATACCAGACTGCAGATCCTGGGAGAATCCAGAGACCCTGAGCCAGGCATGGCGCCTAAGGCAAACGCTGGAAGTCACTGCCCTAGAGGCTGTATCTGCAGTGTCATGAGGCCCTCAAGACATGAATGCCTATGTCCGATCAGACTTAAGGATTTCCAGGAGCTCTGTCTTCCGAGTCAAGTCTGGCAAGGCCTGAGCTACTGCTAATCCTTTCTCCCACAGCACGTTCTGGTACTGGACCATGTGTGTGAGAAAGTTCAAAGAGCCAACAGAACAGGTGGAAGTAGAATTTATTTTCTTGCCCACCTGGTCTAGAAATTTGGACTCTGTATTGGGAGGCTGCGAACTTGAGGTGCTTCTGCTTTTTCAACTTGTGAGCAGCCACAATAACCATAGACTCCGCCTGAGGGTGTTCCGCCATGAAAGGCTCCTCCCTCAGTGCTTGGTACAGCCTGTCTGCTTGTTTAGAGACCACCGGAGTGGTATAGGGGTGCTTCCAGGTAACTCTGTAAAGTATCCATTAAAGGAGGAATGACCAATGGGCTTGGGCTCCTTCTGCCTCAACCTCTGGCACTCTGGATCCAGGTCTTCCCTCTCCCATTAACTGGAAGTCTGGATGTGCCTCATGATGTCTGCTCATCATGAGGTGATCTGGGGGTGCCCTTCCCTACCACCAGGGACTGGTCAGAACCTGAGGCAGTAGAGGCCAATCCAGAGAGTCTAGAGGAGAGGGAGGCAGATCTTGATCCTGAAAAAGGATCTGTGCCCGTTGTCCGAGCACCGCCCACTAGAGGACCAATGCCAGCTATCTGACCAGCGATGGCTGGTGCAGTGCCAATGGCAGTTATCTGACCACCTACGGCTAGAGGAGAGACGTCGGCAGGTACTCTGAGCGGGAGTGACTTTGGTGCCGCCATTCGTGGTGCAAATTCCTGCCTAGTTGTGTCGAGTGTTTCCTTCACCTCAGAGTCTGGCATGGTCTCAATGACCGGATCCAGTTTGCAAAAAAAGGGACTTTTGGTACATGAACATGTGTGCCACACAGTTAAGAGCACGAAAAGCTAAGGTGGAAGATGAGTAAAACTTCTGCCCAAATTGGTCGAGCTGCTTTGACTCCTTATCAGGAGGAGAGGTGCTCATGTGTTTAGGTTTAGCGGATCGGAGGGTGGGAACTAAGGTGGTCCTTGCCCTCTGGCATACAGTAGGTCTTATCTGCCTTCTTGGCTACGGCAGGAATGGACGAAGGCATCAGCCAAATGGCAGAGTCCAAGTCCTCATGAGGCTCCAACCAAGGAGGCATGAGGACTGCAGACAACTCTGGCATGTCTAAATGCTCACCCAGTCTCTTGCGTTTGGGGTCCTGATCAGATTTCCACTCATAGGTCTCCTCAATCTTCCTGAGGAGGTCAGTGAATGAGGGGTCCTCCAGAGAAGACTTCAGAGATTTCTTAGTCTTAGGCTTGTACAGTAGAGGTGTCTCAAAGCCAGAAGTTCAGGCAGAGGACTCTGAATCCAAGTCAGACGAGCGAATCCAGACTGGAGACAGAACCCCTGTACGGGTGACCTCCGTACAAGTGATAGGAGGCCTGCTCTTTTCAGAGGTGGGAGTCGCCCCTTTAGTCAGACCTGACACGAACAGGCATGACTCCACCAGTGAAGGAGATCTAGGCGTTAGATCCAGGTGTGCCGAAGTAGAGGCTGCCACCAGATGACTGTCCAGCTCTGACACCAACTGGGACTTACTCTCAGTCCACCAGGACGGCCCTGAAGTCTGCCGGAGGCTGAGGGGGGCGGAGGTGGAGGCTGATATGCCAACTGAAAACCAGGGTTATATCCCAGCGTCTGGTATCCAGATGGCACACAGCCCGGCGTATGGAAGTTGGGGCACATGGGCCAGACGGCAGGTGCGTCAAGGATAGGAGGGCCTGCCATTTGGGTAGCCTGGCAGGTGGGGGGGGGGGAGGGGGGAGACAGGGATATGGAAACATGGCGGCTGGTAGCCATGTGCCTGGAAATCCGGCGATGGCCCTAAAGAAGGAGTCATAGGGCCCGGAAGACCCTGTGGAGGCCTGAAAGGCAGGCTAGAAGGACCAAAGGGCAGATATTCAGGCACAGGACTGCTAGGGACAGAGCCCGGCGATGGCCCAGAGGGACCCTCTGGCAGAGGGCCCTGCCAGGGGGAGTCTGAGGTGGGGGGTCCTGGGGTTCGGCCAGGGGATTCACAGGAAGGCCCGGCTGCAACCCAGAGACTATCTTCAGGCTGATGTCCCTCCGGTTCCAGGCACTCGGGAGAGGCTGGAGGGGAAGGAGGACTACCTGGATCAGGTGAGCCTGCCGGGGTGTGCTGCAGCTGAAGCAGCAGCGGGCACTGGGGGGAGGGGTCACATTGGGCTGAACGTCAGAGCCCAACAAAAGCGCCTGGGCTGTGCGGGCATTGGGAGACCAGATGTCTGGCTTATCCATTGCTGGGCATTCACCGGATCCTCCGGTGCCAGACAGCCTGGGCTGAGCACTCGTCGGATGGTCCGATCAGCGATTTATCAGACCCACCAACAGACTTAGACCCTTTGATTTTCAGGGCCCTGCTGGCAGGAGCCTCAGACTTGCAGAGGCAACCACCGCTACCGTGACCAGTGGCAGCTGGGGTACCAAGGGCTGCTCCTGGTAGGTCAAAGCAGCTCTTGTCAAGAACAGCGCCTTCCCAGAGGAAGAGGCCGCTGATCATCCGTGGTCCCCAGAGGGACTCTCAGGCGAGAAGGAGACCTGTCCTGGTCCCGCTGCTTCTTGTGTCAGTGCAAGTCTGAAGATGGGGAAGAAGATGCACTCCGCAGTTTCTGCAACTCCTTCTCCATCAATGCCATTTTTAGTTATAAAACATGGGCCTAGAGCGTCTTCTGCCTGCGTTTTCGTTTGGCCTGATTGCCGCTCAGGCAGGCCTCACCAATCCTCTGTCTGGTGTTCTGGGCCCAAAGCAAAAGAAGCAGAGGGAATGGTCATGCGGAGTTGCGGTAGCAGAAATCGGCACTTATTCTATGGGACTCAGAAGGCGGAGAAGACATGCACGAGAAATATTTTACTAAAAGACTAAAGAAAAAGTTAACATTTTAAGATGAATACTCAGGGCTCCAGATAAGATTTTTTGGGATGAGTATTCTCATTTTGAAAGTGAGGCGAGTAAAACCAAATTCAGGTGTACACAAACGTCTGGACGGTGTGGAGTGAGGGGGATATTTTTAAGAACTATGTAGTTTTTTCTAGATAACTGATCAGGTGCCACCAGTGCTCCAGATAATGTTGGCAGCTAGGAGTAATTACTCAGTTTTAAAATATAGTAAGCAAAACAAAAGTGGGATGCATAGCAGAGCTGTAAATCTGGAAAAAAATGCTCCTTTTGAATCATTAGTTAAGTTATGAAGCACTGTTCTAGGGAGTGTGGAGCATTTACAAATGTTGAGTATTGGTACTCAATTTTCTGAAGAGTATTTACTCAAATGAGAGGAATAAAATAGGTCTGTACTCCCCTTATCTGGAGACCTGTCATTACTCATCCAAAATGGTAGTCAAACTGTAGCAGCGCTCTCCGCGAGGTCTGACGTGCAAAGGACAACGGTGGTAAAGAACTGTAGGGTGGGCTGGGGACCGCCCACTATATAGGGTTATGCGGACATCCGTCACGTAACGCCGTCGGGTGGTCCCCCGCCAGGGGACGCAATCCTAATGGTTAATACCTCCTGCAAGAGCCCTCTCGAAGTAAGATCAGATTGTTCTATGCCCATATCGAGACCCTATGGAAATAAAATGAGTCACACTTGGGTTCTATTACAAGAACAAGCGCCACTTTCCACCAGATGTCCAGAAACACTTGGTCCAAGTTACTTTTCTACCTATTCTGGATTTTGCAGACTTAGTTTACAGCCGTTCTGCTATGTGCCTACCATAATTGGACATGCACTACCATAGGGCACTTAAGTTCATTACCAATTCAGCTCCCAAGACCCATCACTGTGCATTGTATGAGTCACTCAGATGGTACTCTTTGGCTATGAGATCAATAACTCTGTACACATGGGCATACAAGATGCTACTACATGAACTGTCATGTTAGTGCCGGCCGCGCGCAGTGTTGATTTCGCATACGCTGGCACCGGGTTCGGAACTGACCGGGTCGCCGGAGGGTGTCTGGGGAGAGGCGACGAGCGCCCCACGGACCGGCCTCCTTCTCCGGGAGGGCTGGTGGCAGTCGGCGCTGGCGACCTCTCAGCGAGGCTAGGATCACCCACGCCGCCGCTCAAGTCAGGGGAGGGGAGTGAGGCGGGCACGCACGCCATTGCACGTCCCCACCTCCCTCAGGGAGTGGGCTAATGGGTAAAACTACGCCCAGCGCCTATATGACGCTACTCCGGGACGCCATTGGTCACTGGAGCTGCTCCTCACCAGTTACAGTTCCCCGGTCCGATATCGGGGTCGGAACCGCGCCCCACTCTCTGGGGAGCCAGGGATGACTGGGAGTCGGCAATGTCCGGTGACCGGGGATCCCGGAGTCCGTGACCAGGCTGAGGACGGACGTGGGGCGTGAAATAAAGAGCAAAAAAAAAAAAATAATAAAAAAAATGAACTGTCATGCTATATCACTGAATTGTTCCAACACAGCCCATAGCAGCTACTCCAAGAACAAAATAATTACATTCTCCTGGGTACTCAGGAGATATGCTATGCAGTACGGAAAATCTGCAATCAGCCATGCTATTCTCACAGCTTGGAACTCAATGCAATCCTTCTTGAAACCCAATTCCCTGGTCAGTCGGAAAACTATGCACCGAGACCTGATCCAGGGGTTTAACTTTTATTTTACTACTGTCCTGTTTAAATTAATCTCTGGTCTCATGGCATTGCGCACACTAACAATATTGGCTAGCCGTTCTGTGTATTGCTTACTACAAACGGTATTTTACTATTTTTACCACTATAGTATACTTTTCCTATGACTATTTTTGTAGGTTATTGCTCTACACTCGCGTATTACTTTGTACCAGTATTACTGTTCCTAAATTAGTGTATGCTGTTCTACACAGGACCACCTTATAAATGAGCCTTGCTCAATGAAGCCCTGGTGAAGTAAATACAAAATACAAAAAGGCCCCCCTCCCCCAACCAGAGTCCAGGGACCAGGGAAAATTTAACCCCAAAAAATCTGTCCCTCTCCCCAAACTATCCAACAGGTCCCATACTCAATCTGACGCATCAGGGAATTTAAAAAAAAATCTGGCCCCCTCCAACTACCTGTCTGGTCAGATAGCCAACACGGCCTATAAGGGAATAATTATAATTAAAAAATATGTAATCCAGCCCGCCCAGTGGCACAGAGGGCTGAGGCGCTGGGGCCTTCCCTCACGCTATGCCGGCGACCCGGCTTCGGGAACGATCTCGGGTCTCTGGGGGAGTTGGAGCAGGATTGAGCCATGGCTCTCCACTCCAATGGGGGTGGACATCAGCCCGTCGTCCTGCTCCCACCGGGTGGAGGTCCGGTGGGCGTGTAGGCAGCAACGAAAGTCAGGGGAGGGGCAGAAGGCCACCGGATCCTGGCATGTACATGCGCATGTGTGTGTGTGTATGCCGGGGAGTAAACAAGAAAAATCCTTAAAGTAAAATGAAAGAATAAAAATTATGTAACTCCATGACAGGGTATGGAGTTATAAGGGATTAAACACCCTAAGCAAGCGCTAGAGGCACAAAGCTGCAGACCGAGTGTCCTCACAGCACCTGGGGTGTTGGATTAATCCCCAATAATCCCATATCCTGGAGTGGGTTATTGCACTTATAAAGTACAGTTACTTAACTCGCAACACCATTAGGACTTAGCCGCCAGGCACCAGGATCACACGGAAAACTTCTAGCTAGCAGTCTATAACTGGGGGGACCCCCCCCCCGAAGTCCACCCATGGTACGAAAGGGGCAGTACACCACACCCACCTCAATTCCCCCGCTGGAGATTTTAAGAAGGTCCAACAAGAGACAGAACGGACACTGAAGGGCAGAGATGGAGGGGAAAATCCTGCCTACTTCAAGTGCTCCTCTCAAAGATCCACTGTTACAGCAAATTCTTATGCAACTGTGCTATCTTACTTTGAGGGGGCTCTTGCAGTAGGCAACACGTTAGTACGGAGTCTCAAGCACTGCCCCAAGGAGAATACTTTAGGAGGAGGAAGCGAAAAAGCCAAACAGGGCGACAAAAACCAGTAGAGAAACTGGCCCAAGTCCAGCCCTTAGAGCCGAGAGTAGATCCTCCTGAAAGTCCTGCTGAAGAGCAAGAGAAGGAAAGAACCTCTGAAAGGCTGAAAAGACCACCCCAGGAGCAATAATCTACTACGGAAGGGGTTGGACTCCTGAAAAGCAGCTCAGAAGGAGCCCCCCAAAATACAGGCAGAGGAAACCAGGTGTAGAAGGGGAGAAAAACCGAACCCTTCCCCCTGAACGACGTGGGAGCCCTAGGAATTTCAGTAGGGAGCAAAGGGAAGGAGAGAGAGATTAACTGACTACCCAAGAGGGAAGTCAGTGAGGTAGAAAGATCCCCAAGAGGGCGCCTGATATGGCAGGAACATACAGCCTCACCCCTCCCCCTGGGAGTAAGACCACTGGAGCAATACACCAGTAAAGGAAGACCTGGGTCTGGAAGGGGGCAGACCTCAATCCAGGAACAGGCTGGGAAAGGAGGAACTATAATCAGGCTCCAAAGGGAGAGCGCCAGAGGGTGAATGACCTTGGGGCTTGTAAGGTTAGGAGCCGCTCCTCACAGTAAGGATTGCCTCATGGGGCTAAAGGGTTCCAGAGAAAGGAGACCCCAAAAAGAAAAAGCAGGAAGCACAAATAGTAGTCGGGTCCACCCCCCCTCAACCCCCCAGTGCAAGGGAAAGGTAGCCACCACAGAGGAGGAAAACAAAAAAACAAAAAAAAAAAAACCAACCAACCACCTCCCTCGGTATCCAACTGTTTTTTTTTTTTTTTTGGCGGGAGATTGTCAGGACAATTATCCAATGGAAAGTCCTCTGAACAGAATGTCGAGGAACCCCAAAAAGGGGAGAGAAGAGAGCTGGCACAGGAAGGAATACCGGCCAGAAAGGAGGATTCCCAAAAAGAGCTTATGGAGGGGAAACAAGGGGACAGATGGGGAATTTCTGGAGGTCAGAGAGCACAGGGCCTCCCCCTCCAGTGGAAGCTATATAGGCGGCCAGGGCCACAAAGAGGCAAAATCGCCCATGAATGTAGACAGTCTCCAGACTAAAGGGCTGGGGGACATAAAAAAATGAGCATTTTCTTGAATCCCCACTCACCCACTCCGTGCAGGTCCTCACCCTCACTCAAGACTGAACTAGGTTATCCTCCTTCATTGGTGTTTTTCTGAACCTAGGATGAGGAGCGAAAAGAACCGAGGCCCAGCAAGGCAGCTGCTGATCTGGGTTGGGGGAGAGACACACCACTTCACTTTGCTCCCATTTCTCTCCCGGTGGTCATTTTGATTCGGGCTCAGCCAATGAATGGTTCTGATGCCACATGGCGGCTACGGGATGGAAGGAGTTGGAGAGAGCCCTGTTAAGCCCGGGGAATTGATAATGTTAGGCAATGGCAATCGACTGGAGCAACAATCCGCTAGATCAGACACACAAGCTCGACAGCAGGAAAACAGATGGGCGTGGGGGACCACCCCTTTTGTACCATGGGTAGATGTCTGCGTGCCGACGTGAGGGGCAGCTCCCCTGTTACAGTCTGCTAGCTAGAAGTCTTCCATGTGATCTTGGCACCTGGAGCCAAGTCCTAACGGTGTTGCCTACTGCAAGAGCCTCTCGAAGAAAGATCATGGGTTATGTGCAAAACAAGTAAAGACCCACAGAAAGCGCCCCCCCCCATTTAAATGCATAGAAAGGTACTGTATCCTGCCACCTTACTAAATAGTCCAACAAATGATGCAGATGTCAGTGCTGTTAAGCATATAGAAATGTCAGACATACACTACTCGGACCACAAACTGTTAATGAACTTCAAAAATACAAAAACAATGCTCTTTGCTAGTACCCACAATAAATACAAATCCGCACACCTTAACATTTGCAATAACATGAATTAACCCCTTGAAATGGTGTACGACTTCAAATATCTTGGTGTTATCCTAGATTGCTTTTTTTCTTATGCCCCCCATGTTAACCACATCTCCAAGATCGTTAATACTGTTGTCCTCTACAGACACTGGCACTGTCTCACACCTGCGGCATTAAGACTCACTGTCACCAGCTCCATACTGTCCGGGATAGACTATGGCCTGAATTTACAGTGCTGCATCGGATACCACATTCAAGCAGCTGGTGATCTCGCTTAATAAAGCATGCAGACTGATCACTGGTGCAGACAAATGGACATACCTGCGATCTCCATTGTCAAACCGAATGGCTAACCCTTCTTGGTAAAATAAGACACCAAATCTGCCTCTTTAAAAAAAAAGTATACATTAGCTTAACTCCTACATTTACCCAGTCACTACTACCCCCCCTCAACTAACCTATGCAATACTCAGTTCAACAAAGGTAGTTTTCCACTTCCCATGCTGCCGGACCTCACAAGCTCAAGGGACCTTCAGCTGTAGAGCCCCCTCCTGGTTGAACAACCAGCCCCCTGAAGTCCTCTCAGCACCCAAACTCTGCATGTTCAAAGCCAAACTTCAGGGTCACCTTACAACCCTAAATACATGCGACTGTGCCCTTTAGATCTATTCCCTGCCCCTTGCATCCTTCCCTCCCTAGTGGTCTACCACTCCCTCCTCACCTGGTGCCTCCCTCCCATCCCCTACCCCCCCCTTGTATCTCTCCTTTTTCCTCCTGCATTTTCACTACAACTCCTAGCTTGAAAATGTCTGCTTCATATTTGACTGCACACTAGTTTGACAACGTCCAATATATTAGACTGCGTGTGTTACTATTGCCCCTCACTGGTAACTCCCAGCCTCCCACTGTTCTTGCTAGATACACCACCCATGTTATTTTCTGCCCATTGTTTTCTCTATGTAATTTATTCTGATTGTATCAACCCTGTCCATGTAATTTATTCCGATTGTATCAATTGTGTCGTCCTCTCGTATTGCCTCTTTTTGTACTTGACATGGAATCTTTGTAAAAGAACCCCTGGTTCAAAGGTACTTGTTAATCCTAGTAATGAATAAATAAAATAAAAAATAAATGATTATTTCTGACATTTCTTGTGCATAATAGAGAGAATAATCAATGACCATCGGTAACAAGCCAGTTAGTTCATAGAGAGGTTCCTACAGTGACCACTTGAACCTCGAGAGCGTAGCTCGAGAGGTTTGGTTACCATAGGAACCACGAGATGAACTAACTGGCTTATTGCTCATTATTTTATATATATATATATATATATATATATATATATATATATATATATATATATGTAGGATGGTCAAAAAGTGCAGTCCTTAAATATCTGAAGCTTACTTTTGGCTGTTTTTTTTTTTTTCAATCACAGGATTAGCTCTGAACGCTGCGGCTACTGTCAAGTAGAGGGAAGATCATGTACCGCGCATGCATGATCACATTCTAAGTTGTTATGCTGTACTAGCTACGTAGCTAGTGCAGCATAAACTAGCTGACGTAGCTAGTACAGTATAACGTTTTGAAAACAATGGAATTCAGAGTACAACAGCGTTCCATCATACACTATTATTCTGTTCAACACTTTCTATGCCATTTACTTTGCCATCACACACACACACACACACACAAAAATGTGCCTGTCTGAGTCTCTGATGTTTGTTATACTGCTCTCCCACCAGTCAGGTGCTCTCAATCTACCTGCTGTAACACAGACTGAAGCCAGACGCCCAGCTGATGAACAGTGTTTCCATGGCAGTGATAGTTTGAGCTTTCTGCTGGCAGCACCTCACCATCTGCATGCAGTGACCAGCTCCCGGAGGGGAAAACATAGGAAACTGCAGGAGGAGCACTGCGTTTTAGTTCCTCCATCCCCGAAGACGCTCCCTCACCACCTTGCTCTTGTGGACTTCGGCATCACACAGCGCCGTAAGAGATCATCCTTGTCTGTCTCTCCCCATGGTGGTAAGCTTCTACTTGACGGTCTCTCTACGCTCTCCTGTGCACTGTCACAGCAGCTGCTGAACTCCAATTATGTACTTACTGAGGAATCTTGTGCAGCTATGGGGGTGTCTCACTCTGGCAGCTTCAGTTCTCCCCGTGTCTCATTCTCAGTCAATTCCCCCCCCCCCCAAGCACAACAGCGGGGGACACTATCAATGCTTTAGCACAGGACAGGAGGGGAAGCAGACCGCTCTTGTAAAAAGGACACTCGCATCACGATTGGCAGCACAATAGGTTGGTGTGGCAGTACAAGTAAGGGGGGGAGAATACCTTTGCTATGATACATAGGGGTGGGGGGCCTTCGATAATCACACTGGCACTCATGGCAATGGAGTGGAGAACATTATAATAGGGGTTGGAACAATGCAGTCTCCCAGAGTTAATGGCTGCCTTTCATATTTGCTTGCTTCACCAGCTAACAAGTCCAGATGGCAGCTTCCCTGAATCGGCCGCCAAACTGGATTAAATATGGAATTTAATCCACGGCCATGCACTGCTAATAGACCTACTGGGAGATGCATTTTTGCCAACCTATATGTGTGTATGCGCATGTATGTATGCATATATAAAAAAAAAACATAGAAACATAGAATTTGACGGCAGATAAGGACCGCTTGGCCCACCCAGTCTGCCCATTTCCCTACCTACTGGATAAGCTGCAGATCCTAGTTAACCAGCAGCCTACTTCTTCCTATCCCCACCCCCCAGAATTGCCTTATGACTATCCCATGCATGCTTGAATTCCACCACTGATTTTAACTCCACAACCTCTTCCGGAAGGCCATTCCATGCATCCACAACCCTCTCTGAAAAAATACTTTCTTAAATTACCTCTGAGCCACCTCTCTATCTTCAAATTGTGCCTCTTGTTCTTGCACACCTCTTTTTTGAAAGATGCTACCCTCTTGGACTTTGTTGATTCCTTGAGGTACTTGAAAGTTTCTATCATGTCCCCCCTCTCCCTCCTTTCCTCGAGGCTATACATATTAAGCTCCTTAAGTCTCTCTCATGTGTCTTCGCGTGCACACCTGCACCATTTTAGATGCCCTCCTCTGGACAGCTTCCATCCTGTCTATGTCTTTGCAGAGATTGGGTCTCCAGAACTGCACACAGTATTCCAGATGGGGTCTCACCAGCTGTCTGTACAGAGGGATAACAACTTCCTGTTTTCTACTGGTGATGCCTCTCCTATGCATCCCAGTATCCCCCAGCCCTCCTTGCTGCCTCTCTCACATTGCTTGCCCACCTTTAGGTCATCTGATATGACTACCCCAGGTCCCTCTCCATTTTTGTTGTTGTTAGTATCTCACCCCATTGTGTACTCTTCCCTGGTTTTTGTTTCCCAGGTGCATTACCTTGCACTTCTTAGCATTGAATCTAAGCCATACATTTGACCATTCCTCTAACCTTGCCAAGTCCCTTCTCATCCTTTCCACCCCACCCTGTGCATCAACTCTGTTGCAGATCTTAGTGTCATCTGCAAAGAGACATACTTTTTCCTTCCAGTCCTTCTGCAATGTCGCTTATAAAGACATTGAAGAGGACCGGTCCTAATACTGAACCCTCAAGTGTACCCCACTAGTAACCCTCCTTTCTTCAGAGGTGGACTCCATTTACTATAACTGTGTCCTATTCTCCAGCCAATTCTTTACCCAGGCTGTCATCTTGGGACCCACTCCCAGGCTGGCTAACTTGTATATTAATCTTTTGTGGGACTGTGTCAAATGCCTTAGCTAAAGTCTAGGTAGGCCATGTCCACAGCCCCTCCCTGATCTACTACTTTGGTCACCCAAAGAAATCTATCAGATTCGTCCTGGCATGACCTTCCCCAGAATCCATGCTGCCTAGGGTCCTGTGCCCTCTGGCCTCTAGATACTTGACAATTCTTTCCTTTAGAAGTGATTCCATCATTTTCCCTATCACTGAGGTTAAACTAACAGGTCTATAGTTTCCTGCTTCTGCCTTGTTCCCACTTTTGTGAAGGGGAATCACATCTGCCCTCCTCCAGTCCTCGGGTACCACCCCATCCTCCCAGGATTTGTTAAAAAAGGGTAGTCAGTGGTGTCACTAGTTCTACCTTTAGTTCTTTTAGAATTCTGGGATGAATCCCATCAGGCCCCACTGCTTTGTCCACCTTCAGTTTTAAGAGTTCTTTCAGACCCTTTCTTCTGTAAATGGGCCGGTATCAACTTCTGTATCCAGAGTGTAACTACTGTTTGTTTTATGTACCTCCCCCTCTTCCTCTGTAAATACTGAGCAAAAATATTTGTTTAGTATCTCTGCCTTTCACAGTCTCCTCTGCCCACCCTCCTCCCCTTTATTAAGCCTCACTATCCCTCCCTTGGTCTTCCTTCGCTCCTGATGTACCTATAAACGGTTTTATCCCCTTCTTAACTGAGTTGGCTATCTTTTCCTCAATTTGGGCCTTTTGCTGTCTTGACTGCCTTCCCAGCCTCCTTTTGTTTTAACTGATACAGTTCTCTGTCCTGCTCCTTCTGCGATTCCTTGTACTTCCCTGAATGCTTTCTTTCTCTTGAACCTTCACTGCCACTTCCTTTGAGAACCACAGTGGTTTCTTACATCGTCTTTGTTTTGTTTATGTGTTTACACAAAGGCTCAGTTACCTCTGTGATGGCAGTTTTTATTATTCCTCATTGTTCTTCCACCCCTCCTTCCTGCCCATTTGCTAGTGCATTCCTTAGGCACTCACCCATTATGGCAAAGTCAGCCCTCCTAAAGTCCAGTACTTTTGTCTTTGTATGGCTTGACTTTATTGCTGTGTTTATCGTGAACCATACTGTTCGATGGTCGCTAGTTCCCAGATGGCTACCCACTTCCACATCTGTGATCCTCTCTCCATCTCCATTTGAGAGTATCAAGTCTAATATTGCTCCCTCTTGAGTGGGCTCCAGTACTAGTTGTCTAAGGCATGCCCCCTGTAGGGCATCTAGAATAACTGCACTCTTCGAAGTGGCAGCTGCAACTGCACTCCAGTTAACATCTGGCATATTCAGATCACCCATCAGCAATATCTCCCCTTCTGCCATTCTAAGTATACTTTCTATCATTTCCTTGTCCATTTCCTCCCCTGAGAAGGGTCTGTATACAACCCTCTGTGGACTGTGGTGCCATTGTCTGTCTCCCAAATTTACCCACAGTGCTTCTTCTCCTCCTCCCTGTGTACCCTTTTGTTCTGTTGCTTTTATTCCTTCCCTATGTAAAGAACTACTCCTCCTCCTCTTTACCCTCCCTGTCCCTCCTGTAGATAGTGTATCTGGTATGTTTTACGTCCCAGTCATGGTTTTTATTGTGTTACCATGTTTCTGCATGACTGCCGATATCCAGATGTTCCTCCTCCATCAAGGCCACTAATCTAGGGAGCTTGTTACCTAGACTACGGGCACTGGTACTCATTGCTCTCCATTTTTTGGATGGCTTTACCTTCTGTTGCAGCATCCCCACTGACCGCTTTGACCTTGGTCTTTTTCTCATTTAGTACCCTGTTTTGTAGGAGAGGCTGGGATTTTCTGCTGCTTGTCAGTGCCTCCCCTTTGACTAGTTTAAAGCTTGCCAATGAAGCATTTAAACCGATTGCTCAAAAGACTTGTTCCCTTCCTGGACAGATGCAGACCATCCTGCCAGTATAGGCTGTTGTCCTCCAGGTGGAACCCCAGTCCCAATGAAGCCAAACCCTGTGCTCCGCACCATTTTTTCAACCATTCATTAAACTGCATGGTGCCAATTACCCTCGCCTCACCCATGCCTTTGACAGGCAGCACCTCTGAGAAGGATATTGTGTGTGCTACTCTGCCTTAGGCCCCTCCCCAACTCTGCAATGTCCTCCTGCACTGCTCTAACCTCATGATGAGCCAAGTCATTTGTCCCTAGGTGGACACATGCGTCCAGCTCAGAACCTTGCAGCTGTTGTCGTGATCCCTCAGGATGCGCTCCTGTCCCTCCAAGCCATGGCACCAGGCAGGCACCTTACTTCAGTTTTCCCAGCTCCTCCCAGTTCTATCCCCCTCATAATTGAGTCCCCACCAGGAGCTGCTTCCTTTCCTTGTGGTGTGTCTTCTGCCTCCTTCCTGTGGGCCTCCCCTGGACAGCTGTCCTCAGCCTCCTTAGTCTCCTCTGTGGTGTCATCCATAGGGGAGCTATGCTCCCCCAGAATGGTGTATGGATTGTGGAACAACTGACTGGGTGTGCCTCCGTTCCACCATCCTCACCCTTCCTGAGCCCACTGTGGTCCAACTGCTGTGTTTTCTTCGCAATCTCTGAGGTAGTGGTGGTGGCTGTGGTGCTCCTGGATGGGGAGGTCTCTTCTACTGCCCAGTGTGGCCTGGGGAAGGTCATCAGATTACTGTCCAGTGTGGCCTGAAGACGGCAACTTCCTCCCTTCAGGGCAGAGAGTTGTTCATAATAGGGCAGCATCTCAGCCTCCAGAAAGACTCCCGAAGACTGCTGCCCCACAGCCATTACATTGCACTACTTCCCCACATTTGTTTTTTTTTTTTTTGTGTGTGATTGGTTTGTGATATAGAAATATATATTTATAATATGCAATGTGTATGCTTATATTGTCAGTGCAGTGTGCTAGAGAGATATGACAGTGACATGCACCTTGCACTTTTGAGGAAATGATGTCAGAACCCCCAGGTATAAAGGACCTATTTCCAGGGTGGGTGGGTGAGGGGTGGAAGGTTGGGCCTAAACTGTGCCTCGAAACAATCAGCTAAAAGCTCTGACCCACTGCTGCAATGAGTGCCTTCCTGTCAGCAAGATGCCCTACACAACAATTTGATAGAGAAATACCCTGCTAATCAAACAGAGAAAAATCCACACATCCAAGTCCGACAGGTAAACCTTCCCAGCCCCAAAACCGGCCTGGTGGTTTGTGCTCCGAGAGCTGTCAGCCCCAAAATAAGTCAGCTGTGCTTTAAACTCTTCCTGCACTGAAAATCTTAAGAATTGTAACAAACAAACGTAAACCTAGATCCACCACCCTCTGTTGCTTGAAAGACTGTCTTTTCCTGTTTCACACTGCAGGTTTTTCTGTGACCACTCCTTAACCCCAGTAACTGTTAAGAGTTTAACTATCACAAACTCCTACGCACCAGTAAATTATTTAAAAATAGTTTCTGTCCCAAAATCCTAGTAGTCAATCCAGCTACCCCCAAGGGACAACCAGAATGCAGTATTCAAACACTTATGAGGTTACTTCCAAGATAAGCAAAGTTTGCAAGTTTCTTTTTCAATTCCTCAGCCAACTGTAATTCATTTAAAAATAGTTTAACTGTCAGCAAACTTAGTAGACAATCTAGCTACCCAAGGACCTACCCAAATGCAGTATTTAAATCCTTCTGAAGTTACCAACAAGATAAACAGAGTTTACAAGCTCCTCTTGGTTAAACACTAAATAAATGTGAATAAAAAGCAGTTACCAAGGGTGGTTAGTTTCACCTCCCACAGAATTAAGCAAAGTGCACGCTTGTTGCAGATATCAAGTGCAATACAGAATTTCTCACACAGCTCGTAGTTTAAGAAAGTAGTGTCTCTCCAGCTCCAGAAAATAAATATATATATATATATATATATATATATATATATATATATATATATATATATATATATATATATATATATATATATATATATATATATATATATATATATATATATATATATATATATACATACATATATATATATATATATATATATATATATATACACACACACACACATATATATATATATATACACATATATATATATATATACACACATATACACACATATACACACATATACACACATATACACACATATACACACATATACACACATCCCTCGCTCAAACTATTTGAGTCTGGTATGCAACCCAACCAATCAGGGAATTAAAAAAAAATCTGTCCTTCCCCTCCAACAAACTGACAGATCCAGTGCCCAATGTGGCCCATCAAGGAATAACAAACATCTGTCCCACTGGAAACCGCTTGACAGGTGACAGGTTCAGTACCCAACCTGGCTCATCACAGAATTAAAAAACAATTACCCCCACCACCAACAACTTGAAAGGTCCAGTACCCGATCCCAACCACCAGGAAATAGACAAGCATCTGTCTCTTCCCTCCCAAAAAATCCTACCCGTCTGGTGCCCAACCTAACCCATCAGGGAATAAAACACACAAATTTGTCTAACCCACACATTAAGCCAAACACAGATAAGGAGGAACAGCAGCAGCAGCAAGGTGGTGAGTGAAAGGTAAAACAGGTTCTAACCATGTTCATCCACTCAGGTCACAGTGAGGTGTTCAAACACTGCACTGGAGGCTTGGGACTGCTGCTGCTGCCAGCCTCTTCAGTAGTCTCCACCTCCTCCAGCCTGCAGCACACTAGCGTGGGAGACTGGACCAAGGGGGAAATCGATGGCAAGCACTTCAGATACTGTAACCACAAGAGCTCGATCCTGGCTCCACTGCCCCACTCTAGCTCTCTTTCTCTTTTCTTCCCTCAGTGCTCAGTCTCAACTCTGCAACATGCAGAGTGATCATACTGCCATGCACGCTCCAACCCATCCTGCTGTGCAGCACAATGGTTCAGTGTCTAACCTGACCAGTCGGGGGATTTTTTTTTATTTTTTTTTTTTTATTTGCCTTCCTCCAGCCAACTACCAGAGTCCAGTGCCAAACCTGGCTGGCTCATCAAGGAATAAAAAACTGCCCCCCTTCCCCAATTACCTAATGGGTCCAGTGTGTGACACCATCAGTTAGATATTGAAGCAATCTGTCACTCCTCCTGCACCCAACTACCTGAAGAGTCCAGGGTCAAAGTGGGACTGCCAGAGTATTAAAACAAAAATTTGTCCCCCCCTCCCTTGAACAACCCCACAAATCCCAATCCCAACCCAGTCCGTCACATCAGTAAACAAAGATCAGTCTCCTTCCCTCAAAATACAAGGCATGTCTGATACCAACTTGGCCCTTCAGGGAATAAAAGTTATCTGGGCCACTCTCCCAGCTACCCAACAGGCCCAACCTGGGCCATCAGAATATTATTTAAAACAGTGATATTGGAGAGGGCTATTAAGAGAGTTTTTGGTACTTGGGGGATGAAACTTATTGCCTGATGTTGGGAGGACACTAACCACTGTGTACAGTGTAGAGAGGATTACTGAAAAGCAGTGCTGTTGTATCAAAGCTCTCCTTGTGGGCAGTCTACAAAACAAATCTGTTAAAAACTAAATGGTTGTGGGTCCTTATTAACTACAGTTGTAACAGTGAGATAGTATGGTCTGCTACAAAGTTAAAGATACCTTAAAAAAGCAAGAGGAAAGCAGAAATTGTTTAACCAGGAAAGGCACACTAAGCTGGAGCTAATTTCCAGGCACGATCTGGGAGCACCAGGAAGTTAAATGACTTGCTCGGGGTCACACAGTATGTAAGTGGGAAAGAAGGAATTCAAACCCAGGTCTCCAGGTTTGCACCTCAGTGCTCTTAACCACTATGCTATACTGCCTCCCAGCACCAGCCTTGTTGGCACTAGCCAAATCTTGCTCTTATAAAATTATTGGAAACAGAAACAAAGAAAAGCAACAAACAGAAAACCTGTACAGTCCCAAGATTCCCTTCCTATAGATCTAATCTCTATTCTCCATCCTAGTCAACATCACCCCCCCCCAAAAAAACAAAAACCCCATTTCCACTTCACCTCTAACTCCTTAATATTTTTATTTAGTTTTGTTATTTTGTTGACCAGGTAAGTGCACAAGACAAATTCTGCCTATTTTCAGGCACGACCCAGGGGAGGGGGATACAGATGAATGTCAACTGACCCAGTGGTATTTTTAGTGAATGGGGGGACATCTGGCCAGGGCACTGAGGAAATTCCCCTACTCTTTTTGAAAAGTGTCACGGGATTTGTAACATCCACCTGAACAGGCAGATGGGACCTCTGTTTAACGTCTCATTCAAAAGACTGTGGATCACACTTCCTCTTCAAGCCTGCTATTTATCTATGCTGCCACAACCTTGTCAGGAACTCTGCTCCCCCTATATGTGAAGTACTACTTCCAAGTGTTCTTTTTGAACATCCCACCTTCCTGCTTTAGCACATGCCCCCCCTGGTGGAGACGCACTTAATTTAAACATACTTGCTGTGTTCTGTTGAAACTTGCAGGGACTTCAAGGTTTCCATCTTTCCCTGCTGTGCACCAGTGAGTACACATCAAGACTTTTCAGCCTCCTCATATGCCTTGCCCTGCTCGTACTGGATCATCTTCGTAGCCCTTTGTTACAATGTCTAATCTATCCCCATCCTTCCTTAGGTGTGGGCCCCAGAACTGGACACCATTACAGATGCAGTGTCACTGGTGAGCTAGATAAAGGCATTACCACCTCCCTTATTCTGCTAGTAATCCCTCTCCCTAGGCACCGCAGCATTCAGTTAGTAGTCTTGTACACTTTTGCACCGAGCAGCCTAGTTTTAGGTTACTGCTGATCACCACTCCCAGGTCCCTTTCTTCTTCAGAGCTCTCTGCCAGCATCCCATCAATATAGTACACTGTTCCCAGAGTTTCCTTCCAATGAGTTGTCAACTTAGGCTTTTTGGATTAAATTTAAATTGCCAAATACTAGCCAACTTCTCCAGTGTCTTCATATCCTGCCTCAGTCTTAATCCCTTTGTCACTGGTGACCCTCCCATAGAGCTTGATATCACCAGCAAACAGGCTTTACCTTGCCCTAGCTACACCCTCCTATTAAACAGGAGTGGTCAAGGGACCAACCACTGCAGTGCCCCACTTGTCACTGCCCTGACCTCAGAGAATTTAAGACTTAGGGTCATCCTCTCTTTTACTGGTCAAATAGTTTTCCCCCCCAATCTGGTCATTTCTTCACCTATCCCCCAGTTAAGGAACACTGTACAGTAGCAGGTCATTTCCAGGTGCATTCCAGGGGTGGATTACACAGACCCATTTTATTTCACAGGGAAAATGTTGGCCAGGACAACAGAACAAAATGTCCATCTCTTATGAAAAGTGCCACAGGGCAGGAACTTAACGCTTTCCGACCACCGCTAGCCTGGACAGTCCGATTGAGGACATACATCTGAAGCTGCAGAGTGGAAAGCCACACTGTTGGCTGTCGTACAATGCCCTCGATTGGTGCCATATTACTTTCATGTCCCTTATCGCAAAGACCAAGATGGGCCTCATTCCATCACCCACCAGCAGTTCAGAACGCAGACTGTATCTGAACCATAGGCATCTGATGGACTGAAGTGTGCATGATGGGGTGCTACAGTACAGGAACACCAAGCAGTCAAGAAAGGTTTTGTTCACAAGACATGCACTGTTCTGGAGTCTTGGGATGGGAGGGTGTACTGCCTCTGAGTTAGGATATCCATCAAACCAGTTAAGGGGCATGGAGGTTCCCAATGGTTCCATATGGGGCACAGTACTGTGTCAAGAGGTCCCCGGGATAGAGGGGTCTGGAGTAGGGACACCCCCGGAATATCTTCACCACTCCCGGGCTGGGTTCCAGTGAGGGATCACAACAGGGTCCACGATGAGCACTCCTGAGAGACTCACTGGTGCAGCATTTGGATCTCGAACCATGTAACAGCCATTCCCAGGCCTACTGCATCTCGCTCATTAAATTCTGATACATGGACTTGTTCAGCTGCTTAAGAAAACTGTAGGTATGACTCTTCCTCAAAGGAGGAAATCTAGAGAATGGATGCTGGGGGGGGGAGACAGTAGTTGGAGCTGGGGGAGGCACTGATAAAGTGCCATGTCAGTTTCTCTCTAAGCCATTGTTTAACATTCTCCATCCACTGATGGTATTGCTGTGGAGAGAATGGTCCCCCCCATGGGCTATGGGTTTCTGACACCCTATCAAAAGAGTCTCCAACACTTGAGGTGGTAGTGGGAGGGGGATTTGTGAGCCACAGAACACAAATTCCTTCTCCTGGACCTCTTCATCATCACCAAATGCTTTGGTCTTGGGAGAGAGAGAGAGAGAGAGGGAAGAGGTTCCCTGATTCAGAAGTTCCAGAAGCGGCAGAGGCTTCCGAGTGTCCCAAGAGAGAACCCCTGATCAAACGACAATTGGTGGATTTCTTACTGCAGAGCCAAGCCAAGTAGAGAGTCTGTGCAGATACCCGAGCTTGTACCAGTAAAGGTCCCAGCGTATGCACTGAGCGGAACCCAGTACAGACACTGGAGGGGAGCAAGGAACCTGTGTCTGCACTGACAGACACTGAAAACCTAATGGCACCAATCGCTGTAACTGATTCCATGGCAGCAAAAGAAAAAATTACTCATCTTAGTAATTGTGTTTCTGCTAGTGGAGTCTTGCTGCATTTTGACATTATGCAGTTAGTCCAAGCACTTGGACTGCTCCAGAGAGGAAAGAGTTAACTCTATGCCAGCGCATAGAATGTCGAGTTAGAGCTCAGTTCAAACCTCTGTCTACTGCACTATGAAGTATAACAGTCAGATTCCTACGAGCCAACACTAACCACCCCAGCTATGTGGAAATTGTAAAATTTTTACTAGCCAAAAAGGCAACCAAATATTTTGGATCCCCAAAAGACTCAAGTCGAGAAATCCAAAACAAAAACTAGGTAGTGAACAAAATAATTACCACACCATATAAATAACCCACTCCCCCTGCCTAAAGAGGGAAGAGTGCAAAGTACACCACTGAGGTACAACACTGCGCCTACCAGCACACTTCCCAAAAAACAGGTTGAGAAGGGAGGCAGATCAGAATACAGCAAGACACCATTAGAAGAAACACAGTTACTGAGGTGAGTAATTTTTTCTTTAAACATGAAGTCTTGCTGTATTCTGACATTCTGCAGACTACCAAGCAGTACCTCCATGGAGGAGGGAATCAAACCTACTTTGGGAATAGTCTCTGTAGTACTGCTGTACCAAACCTAGCATCACTCTAGCCTGGATATCCAGAGAGTAATGCTTGGTGAATGTATGGACTGTTTTCCAGCTGGCTGCTTTGCATATTTTTAAGGGTATATAGTTTCATAGTTGGTTACAAGTTCAGACAGCATGTAGTCCTTTAATGAACTCGCCACCAGCCCATTGGTGGAATAAAAATTTCTTGTCTTTCATAAAGTTGTCTAAGTTAAATTTAAAAGTACTTCTATTAGGGCTATCAACAACATAACTTGGAAGCTCATTCCATTTAGTTATCACCCATTGTGTGTAATAGTTATTTCGCTTAACTGTATTAGATTTGCCCCTCAATTTCAGTTTATGGGTTCTGGTACTATCAATACCTAGATTCCTCCTGAACCCAAGGGTTTCTGACATGTACACATCCTGTAAAGTTTTATATATTAGACAAAGATCTCAGCTTCCCTGCCTATATTTAGTTAAATAAAGATTCAACTTAAGGAGCCGGTTTCCATAACTCATATTCTTAGTAAATCTTATATTTGTCATTTTCCTTTGTATATTTTCATATAATTTGAGTCCTTTTTGATGTAGAAGCACAAAACTGGGAGCAGTACTCCATATGTGATCTCACCAATACGCTGTACAGTGGAACCATCACCTCCATATCTCTACTCTTAATATTCCCAAGTATACATCCCATTAGTCTTTGACATTTTTTAGCCGTAACTAGTGCATGGGCATCAAATTTTAAATCATCCGTGACAATTACACCCAGAGCAGCAGCTGTACCTCTAGTCGAATGAGCCCTCAGGCCCGAGGGGAGCTAGCTTTTCATAACAGAACTGTATACAAGAGACAATCCACGTGGCGATAGTTCTCTTAGTAGCAGGTTTGCCCTTCCCCACTTCACCATAAGTGAGGAACTGGAGGGAGTCAAACCTAAGAGCTTTAGTACACTCAATGTAGTAGCTAAGAGCCCTTAACATCCACACTGTGTAATCTTCTCTCTTGAAGAAGAATGATCAGTAAAGAATACAGGAAGAGACATGGATTGGTTCAGATGAAAATCTGAAACCACTTCAGGTAAGAACCTCCTGTTGGTTCCAAGGACCACCTTATCTCTATGGAATGAGAAAAAATCAGGCTCCACTGACAGAGCTTGTAATTCACTGATACGCCTGGCAGAGGTAATAGCTACCAGGAACACAGTTTTCCAAGTCAAGTACTTGAGCCTTTGTCCTCAGCAGAGCTTAAAAAGGGTGTTGCATAAGCTGAGCAATGCAAACACTAAGATACCAAGCAGGAGTAGGATCCCTAAAGGGGGGATTGGTATGAAGCAATCCATTGAAGAATTTACAGAGAACAGGGTGAGATGCCAGTGAGGAGGGCTTTCCCACTGACAGAAAAGCAGAAACAACTGACAAATGTACTTTAAGGGTCACTGGTCTGAGGCCTAGGCCATTCAGATGAACCATGTAATCCAGAATTGTAGACAAGTCAGCAGTATCTGGGAATATATGTTTTTTGGAACACCAAATGCGGAATCTTTTCCACTTGGAGTTGCACGTTTTTTCTGGTGGCAGGTTTCAAGAGGCTTTGAGAATGTCCAGAACCCCGAGACAGATGCAAATTTGCATATTCTAGCTCTTCAAGAGCCATGCCTTGAGATTGAGACCCCAAAGGTTGGGGTACCAGATCCTCCCTGAGAGGAGGTTAACAGGTTGTGATTCCTGGGAAGAGAAAGGGGAAGATGGACTGCTAGGAACAACAGGGGATACCAAGGCTGTTTGGCCCAGTCTGGTGCAATCAGGATCACTTTGCAAGATTGTGACCTTATCTTGACCAGGACTTTGAACAGTAGAGGAAAAGGAGGGAAGGCATACAGAAATTTCCCTTCCCAATCCAGAATTAGAGAATCCAGAGGGACTGAACCCAAGACTGGGGGTCTGCAACAGAAGAGAAGAAGAGAAGAAGTTGGTGATTGTCTGGGGCTGCAAAGAGATCTATCTCTGGAGTGCCCCACGTTGAAAAGATCACTTTTAACACTAGGGGGTCCAGAGACCATTCGTGATGGCCCTGGGAAACCCTGCTCAATGCATCTGCTAGCACATTGTCCTTCCCTGGAAGGTGGACTGCTACCAGAGAGGTCTGAAGAGAATAAGCCAGGGACCATAGTTTCATGGCTTCCGAGCACAAGACCGTAGACAGAGTGCCTCACTGCTTGTTTATGTACCACATGGTGATGGTGATGTCTGTCCTGACCTGAACCACCTTGTTCTGTACTGACTCCAAGAAGGCTTGCAGAGCAGGTACACTGCCCTGAGCTCCAGAAGATTGATGTGGAGAAAAGACTCCTGAGGGGACCACACTCCCTGAGCTGAGAGTGCTCCCAGGAGAGAAGCATCCATGGTTAGAACCACAGAATGAGACTGAGCGATGAATGGGACTCCTTGCCTGAGGTTGTCCTGATCCAACCACCAGAGAGCCTGGATCAGGGTCAGAGTCACTGGAATAAACTTGGTTAGAGGATCTTTTTTCTGAGACCAAAAAGCCCTCAAATGGAACTGGATGTCCCTCATCTGAAATCTGGCCCCTTGGACCACTGCAGTGGAAGCTGCCATGTGGCCCAGAAGTTGAAGGAAATGCCTTGCTGGTCGAGACACCAGAAGGTGGAAAGAGGAAGCCAGCTCTATAACGGCCTTTACCCTTGCCAGAGGGAGAAAGGCTCTTGCTCCGACAGTATCCAACTCTACCCCTATGAAAGATAAAGAGTTGTACTGGCTCTAGAACTGATTTGGGAAGATTGAGGAGGAATCCTAGAGAAGTGAGTACTTGTTGGGTCACTTGTAAATCTGACCTGACTTGGTCTGGAGACTGACCCACTAAGAGCCAGTCATCCAGATATGGAAATATGGAGATGTTTTGTCTCCTTAGAAAGGCCACTACTACTGCTAGGCATTTTGTAAACACCCTTGGAGCTGATGTTAGGCCGAAGGGCATTGCTTTGAACTGGTAATAGCCTGAAGGCAGTTCAAAACTGAGGTACTTTCTGTGGGAGCACCTGATGGAAATGTGAAAGTAGGCATCCTTTAGGTCCAGGAAGGCTTGCCAGTCCTCTGGCCTTAGAGAGAAGAATTATTCCCAGTCTCACCTTTTTGAATTTTGGCTTTAGTAGGTGCTTGTTTAGGTATCTTAAGTCTAGGATGGTGCGCCACTCCCTTGTTTCTTTCGGGATAAGGAAGTATCTGGAATACAGACCTTTGCTCCTGTGAAGTGTAGGAAATTTATGGCTCTGAGAGCCAGCAGAGACGAAACCTCTATCTCTACGGCAATTGTTATGGAGATGTTTGCAGGTTGAAAGGACCTGACCCTCATCTTTGGAAATTTTTTGAAGCTGAGGGCCAGTACCTGGCTTACTACCTCCAGGACCCATTTGTCTGAGGTAACAGACTTCCAGTCCTCGAAGTAGTAAGCCAGCCTACCTCCTACAAGAATTGGGGAGTCGACCCGGGCTGACACATCAGGGTGCCTGCTTGGCAGGAGCCTTTGGCTGAGAGGAGGATGCAGCCCTGCTCATCCCCTTCTGCCTCTCCCTCTGAAGAACCCCTCTAGGAAAAAGAGGAGGAGGCCTATGCCTGGTAGAAAGGCCTGTGAAAAGATCTGCCCCTGCCCCACTGCTTCTGAGGAGTTGCCTGCCTTTCCTTGGCCTGTGCACTCCTGTAGGTGGTCCTATACTCATCCATCCTTTTCATATAATTCTGTCTGCTCCCCAAACAGAGAATTCTCAACAGGAAAATCCATGGCCTTATCCTGGGTGTCCTGTGATAGGCTAGTACATCTGAGCCAAGCCAGACTCCGAAGAGCCACAGACGTAGCCATGGCTCTCGATGACATCATTGGAGTCCACAGCAGCATGAAACTGGATTTTTGATGCCTCAATCCCATCAGCAGCCACCTCCTCCAGCTCCTTGGCAAGCTGGGGGGGGAAGTCTGTTTAGCCAGTTCCAGAACAGTATCCCATCTGGACTTCTGGTATCTGGCTGTGTAGGCCATATAATTAGCCTGCCTGAGTCCCAAGGAAGATGCCATTTACTGTTTCTTTGCCATGGCATCCAGCTTCCTGGAATCTATCTGTGGGGTGTGAAGCCAAGGGTATGTCAGCCTTATCACAGGCTGCAGTCTGCACAACACCAACATGGCTGCATTGCTAGTACAAGTACTCCATACCTGGGCCTGACAACATATACCTCTTGTTCATTCGCCTGTCCACAGGAGGTAAAGAATTTGGAGTCTTAAGTAACTTGTGTCTATTTTCCAAAGGATTTGGGAAGGGGCATCGACAATCTCTTGGACTCTGGGATGTCCATCATCTCTATTGTAGTCAGGCTCCTCTTGCTCCTCGACAGCTTCGTCCAAAGTGAGCTGGAGGGTTTCTGCCACTTTTTTGTAAAAACAAAGTGGGAAGGGGACTCAAAGCCTAGGAGAGGAAATACCAGAAAGCCTGTCTGGGGAGATGTCAGGTTCTATGGGCTCACCCAGACCTTCCACACCACCACCATGCCCCCTCCAAAATCTGGTTCATAATAGTCTTCAGGGGAATAATCCTGAATCAGATCAGCCAGAACTAAACAGAACAATTCAACTATACTAATCGCCCTGGCAATTTCTTCGGCGGTTGGACGATGCGGTTCTGGATCCGAACCGGCAGATTACACTTTCTTTTTGTCGGAACCGACCCCTCAGGATTGGCTCTCCGTTTGCTCGAGGGAGTCTCGCCCAGGTCAGTGGGCACTCCCTCAGGTTCAGTCGGAACCGAACCGGGCTGGCCATCCAGATCAGCGAACTTCTCGGCCTCCTTTTCCCTAAGCCTGCCTAATCTTTTATCCAGGGTGGCTTTAGGAGAATTCTTACATATTTGGCAGTCTGACTCCAGGTGGTCAAAACCCAGACAAACACAGGTGGTGTGGGGATAATACTCAGCAAAGGCCTCCCCACACTTACTGCAGTGCTGAAACTCAGTGGGCCCGGTTTTTGTCTTGGGTTTCTCAGACGAAGCTATCCAATCACTTACCAAACGATGAAACTTTTTTTGAACTGACCTCACACTAAATTCAAACTAAAAGAAAAGACAGACAACTACAGACAGCGGTTCCAGTTAGACGGTTTAAGAATCCCCAATTTACAATCTCCACACAAAAGAACTGGTACTAGCCCACTACCCATGTACTAACTGTACCGCAGACTGGGATCTGAACCAAAATAAAGAAAAAAATATAGCGGTATAAACAGACGTTTTTAACCGGACCCAAATGTTAGCGAAGGAGAACTCTCCAGAGCAACTGTTCAGTTAGGCGGAGTAAAGAATCTGATGGTTACACTTCAAAGTGCAGCAGACAGAAGTTTGAACCGAGCTAGAGCTCAACGTTCTATGCTCTGGCATTGAGTTAACTTTCCTCTACGAAGCAGTTCAAGCGCTGGGGCTAGCTGCATAATGTCAGAATACAGCAAGACTTCATGTTGTTTGAAGACACTGATCTCAGAGCTGGCACTGCATGAAGTACTAACAAGATTGATCAGATGGCTTCAAAGATACAGCAGACACTGAAAACCAACCCAGACAAAGGGGTGATTTGTTGTGCCCTAGACAAAAGGACTGTGGTGGGTGCACCATCAGACACACAAAAGGAGCCGAGGGTCTGCATAATGCCACCACTGGCGACTCAGTAACAACCCAACTTTGTGGTTCGGGTTGCCACCATACCTACTCAAGACTCCAAACTTTTTTTTTTGGGGGGGTCGTCCAATCACCTACCCTTTCTAGGCTTGCCACCCAAGGCTGTCACTGGATTGTTCAGCATGATGCATTGACTCACCAGTGTCAGGAAATCGAAGGAAAACTCACAGGTGAGACACAGCTTATGTTGGTCAGTGTGGGCAATACTCTGCCTGCATGGTCAATGCTGGAAAAGGGGCATTTTGACTAGTCCTTCTCACTCTTCTGCTGATGTCGCATCAGTACAAAAAAATAAATCAAACGTACAAAGAATTGCACCAATACCAAGGCAAATCCTGCTCTACTGCACAACCAATGGTAGGGAAAAACAGAACTGAGGTAAACTGGGCATCTGCAATGATTACTAGTTGTACCATGTGATATCAAGCATGCTCTGGTGCCAGTACCCCGAAACAAATTTACTTCCAGAGGGTTCAAAGCAGCTTAGACTTACGAGCAAAGAGTGGAGCTCTATGGAAAAGACAGATGCTTAGAAGATCTTTAACTTCCACCTGAGCAGCCAAAGGAGATGGCAGAAGGGATCTCCATTTAAAATCTCATTCGGAAGGATGGCACTTGAGCAGTACAACACCCCTCTAATGCCATACTACAGCATCAGTATTGAGTACTGGCCAAAGTTCCTGTGGAGGGAACTAGAATCACCAACTGTACAAAGGGATAAAGACAGAACAGCATCTTTCATCACATCTTCCACCTTTGAGAGGCCCCACCACACAGTCTGCCTGTCCCAAGGAGTGGCTGTATCCTCAGCCAACACACGGCCACCAAAACCAACACCACACACTACTGAAATATGCAAAAACATTTAATTAATAAATATCAGAACACAAACATACTACCAGGCAGTGTCGGGAACAGATGACCCTGACTGGTTTCGCAGCTACAACGTCATCAGGGGGAGGGGGAGTTAAGAAAAGAGATGTTTTTTAAATTCATCTCTGAAAGTGATAGGATAATGAAAGTGATGTGTGCTAAGTGCAAAGATCACATAGCATATGCACAATGTAAATTAACACATTAAAATATATACACAATTAAAAATATATTAATGCAGCAGAGCTGGCTGTTCTGATATCACAATAGCATAGGCCATCTGGACCAACTTGCGAGTATTCCTCAGATGCTGGAGGTCAAGCTCCTAGATTCCTTTGCACTTTAAAGAGGCACACACAGATTAGTAACTCAGTCTTATAATATAAGATCACCCAACAATCACTATCACTTTTTGACATTCTCTCTATCGCTCATCCTCAGCCTCTCTCCAGTGTGGAGGACACAGCATGACCTGGTCCCTCCCACCTGAAGCCCCTGTCCCTACCTCTCGGCCCAAAACTCCTTCTTGCATCCTGACAATCCAGCCCCCCCTGGATCTAAGCCCCCCAGGGTGGGAGTGCTAACTCCTCCGGCAACCTTTCTGAAATCTAAACAAGCCGCCGACGAGCGAGTGGAACACGAGGGCAGGCTGTAGACTTGGCACTAGGAGTGGAGGTTAGCTACTGGTCCCCACCTTCGCCCAGTGAGAATCAATGGTTCTTTATTTGCCTATAGTTCCCTCCCTCTTGGCTCAGATGCACAATGCATCCAGCACAGGCACGTGCGTACCTACAGGATTACCGCCACAGTCAATCCCCACAGAGGCTGAATCATGAGCTTGCTGTGCACCCAGCCACTGCCAGGAGCCAGCAGAGCCCTGGATCGATACCCCCTTCCCTCCCAGGACAGGATAGCAGTCCTCCAGATGCTCAATCCTCTCCTTCCCCTGCTGACCCCCAGCGGCCCAAACTCACTCCAGAATCCAGGTCACCGGCATAGTGCAAGGTGTGGCATCCAGCGCCTCAACCCTCAGCACCACTATCACTTTAAGGGAGGAGTTTTAAAGCATCTCACTTCCCCTCACTCCACCTCCCCAAGATGATGCAGTAGTCAAGAAACAGGTCTGGGTTGTCCATTCCTGGCACGGCCTGGCAGTATGTTTGTGGTTTGAATATTTCGGCAATGAGTGGTGCTGGTTCTGTTGCCGCATCATTGTTGTAGCAGCTTGGCACACACTTAGTGGTGCACGACCTGCTGTGCAGCCTCAACCAACACCATTATTGTCCAGAGGGGGTGAAGGTTATCCACCCTACTATATGCCTGAGCACTGCTCCTGTTCAATATGCTGCCTACACCTACCCAACTCCAAGCCTCAGCACAGATTCTCTACAAGGCATTTAGCGACACCCCCCCACCACCACCACCACCAAGGCATTTAAGAACCAAAGTCTGCTCTTGAAACAGGGGTCTGCAAAATGACAGTGCAGAGTGGTGCCCATCATGTCTCCGGCAGGCTACAATATCACTGACTGGTCATCTATAAGCAGGAAGAAAAGGATCGGTGCCCTGAAAATCATGAAGATGTGGACATACCTTTGCGAGTTCCCTTTCCAGGTTCTCCTGACGCAAAATATTCTGCCAGGAAATTAGGCTTCCTGTTGCTGTGTTGAACCGGCACTGAACTGGAACACAGAAGGTCAGGCACATCATCAGGCATGCACTTACATTTTACCTTTTGAAAACTGACAGGCATACTTATGAAATGCTGAAAACACTCAGAGGAAAACCTTCCCCAGTACGCTTTGCCCCTTCCAACCCCAATATCTGAAGCATTTTACGTGGATCTGTGCTTCTCAGTACCATCAGACTTAAGACACTTTTTCACACCTTCTGTTTCTGAGCTGGGGAGAAGAGAACCCCCTTATATCTCAGCATCCCAGTCCCACAACCGCCATCTTCAGCTTTCATGCTCAGGGCCCAGCTTCAGTGCCCTAAGCACACTTAAGTTGGGGCTTGGACTGTCTGCGAGGAAGATCTCTATAGGAGACCCGATGGGCCTGGAGGTGGAAGGAGGTACACAAGTCTTCATCTCTCACCATGTCCAGTTTTCTCCCGAAACCCCTCCAATCACACATGGCGGGAGTCAACATTTTGCAAACTTTCAGCTGAAAAATGACCCATCCACCCATTCGGACAGAGTCCAATGGGAGAATGAACTTGGCTTGATTAGGCTGCAGATATCATTTGTTTAGCAACATAGCATTTACAGGGTATTAAGTCGAAAAAACATGTTCTTCAGTGCTGCGTGTGAAAGTGCTAATCAGCTGTGAAAATGCATTGCAACTGGCACAGATTCATTAGCAAAACTTTAAAAAATATCATTTTCACTTATTTACATCTACGGTGCCATGGATTAACAAAAAATGGTTAGCATGCTACTGCTGCCATTTCTGGAAATGTTTTGAACTACTCTATTTTGCATAGCATTTTGCTGCACTATTCCAGTTATTTAATACCTTAATCTCACGCAGCCTGATCAATACTATTAGGGGGTGCTGTTTAATTATGCTACCTAGTTCAACATAAGCAGACATCACAGCCTCTCCAGTTTTCTGCCTATACGTACAACAGGAGGGACAAAAAATCTGGAGACAACATAGGTGGGGTAAGTTGTGGTGAAACTTGGTTGAACTCGTGTATTTCTTACTGAGCAAAGGGTAAATGTGAGAGCAACCAGAGTAGTGACATTTAGGGGCTATATTACAAGACTTGTTTCTAGCTCTGTAGTTTGGAGGAGGAGTGCCAATTGCCTTGCCTGGGGCTCAGCTACTTCATAATTCATCTCCCACAGCCAACAGCGCACCCCCAGGAAGGGAGCAGGTTCTACATAAAGGCAGCCACTGCCAATGTGTCACACGTGTTTGGGTCCCAGCAAAGGAGTGGAAGAGGTGACTGGCATCTGCAAGCATCAGCAGAAGCGGAGAAGCAAGGGACTGCCATTCAACTATGGTAAGGCGCCTGTTCACTTCTGTGCCACAATCACTGCTGAGAAGGGTGGAAAGTCAAACGCAGGCCAAAAGTGGGAATGGGAGCAACAGCATATATAAGGTAGCAATATAGGAGTATATAAAGATTCAAACAAGGCACAGGAAAGCACAAATAGAAATAAACATAGAGGAGACATTAGAAACACCCCATCTGGGGTAAGGGCACTGAAGTATCTCCAGGTAATAAACAGAAGAGAGGTTGAGAATGCAGGGAGTGGTACAATGCTGTTGCTGTGGGGCAACAGTTTTCAGAGAGGCTTTCTGGAGACTGTGATGCTGTCCCATTTGCACACAGCTCTCCAGGTACAGGGAGAGGTCACTAGAGTCCAGGCCAAGTTGGCTACGATTCAGGGGATCTTTCCCCCCCCCCCCGGAATAATGCAGGGGGAGTTTAAGAAGTTTGGGAGGGGTCCTAGACAGGTAGCTTGCTCACTGGTTTTTGCTTAGGCACTGCCAGTCTACAACAGGGAACAGGAGAGGGAACTGCGCAGGGAGCTTCAACTCATGGCTGAAAGAATGGTGCAGAAAGGAAGGGTTTGGCAACACTAGCGACTCCATCTGGGAGGATAACAGCCTATACCGGGGTGATGGCATGCATCCATCTGGGAAGGGAAGCGCACTCAGTGGACGGTTTAAACGCTTCAATGAATTTAAGTTGTTTAACCAAGAGTAGCACACTAAGCTGAAAGCTGTTTTTACAGGTGCGACCTGGGAGCACAGGGAAGTTAAGTGATTTGCTCAGGGTCACATAGTATGCAAGTGGAAGCTGTGGGATTCAAACCCAGGTCTGGTCTGCTGGATGTCACCAGAGTTGCAGCTCAGAGCCTTAAATCGCTGCACTATACTGCCTCTAGGGGAACATCAAAACTGCCACCAGAGGCAACAAAAGCCTTTGTGTGAAGCAAATAAATCAAAATGATAGAAAAAAAACACTATTTCTCAAGAGGTGGTGGGGAAGGTTAGGGAAAAAAAAAAAAGATAGCATTCAGGAAGTATAAGGAAACAAAGAAGGAGCAGGACAGAACTGCACCACTTAAAGCATACTGAAGTGGGAAAGGTAGTCAGAATAGCAAAGGCCCAAAAAGAAAAAAAGATAGCTAACTAGGTTAAGAAGAGGGAGATAAAATCTTTTATAGATACATTTATACTTTTATAGGAGCGCAGAAAGACCAAGGGATGGACAGTAAGGCTTAATAAAGGGGAGGGTAGGTGGGCAGAGGCCAACAGTGAAAAAGCAGGGATACTGAACAAATACTTCTGCTCAGTATTCACAAAAGAGGAGATGGGGGAGGTACCTAACCCAATTAATAGAAGCACTCTGGATAGCGGGGGTCGATACTAGTCCATTCATAGAAGGGATTCTGAAAGAAAGTACAGTTATGCAAGAACTTGCCATAACAGTAGATCTTCAAAAGAGGCTCTTGCAGTAGGAAACATGTACGAGTGGCACCTCCTGGAGTCAGGACCTCACGGAAACTTTTGCCAGCATAGCCGGAGGAGGAAGACGACGAGGGAGGACAACAGACCACAGGTAGTCCAGAATGCTCGCCAAGGAACAGGAGAAAGGACCAGGCCCTATCCTAACACCAAATGGAGAACTCTTCCATTTGAAGGCGTAGCATTATCTGCTCGACTCCTGGTGGGACACCTCAACAACGTCAAGGACCTCGCCGGAAGACCCAAGGCCTGGCAACTAGCCGCACAGGAGCCAGGCCACCAGGTGCAGGGACTGAAGGTCCGGATGGAATACCTTCCCCAGATAACAGAGATCAGGTTCGGGCAGGCTGGAAGCCACCTCGGGAGCCTGGGGCTGAGACTGAGGAGAGCTGTCGGAACCAGTCTGGGGCTACCAGAATCACCTGTGCCTAGTCCCTGCTCGCCTTGCCTGTGGGTCAAGGGAAATAGGGGAAAAGCGTAGAAGAGGCCCGGGGTCCACGGCCTCAAAGGCATCCCTGCGCAGCCTGCTGAGGGGCGGCAAGAAACAGTCTCAGTTTCGCGATTCTCTCTGAGGGTAAAAGGTCCACCCGAGGTGTGACCCAGTGGGAGAAAGATCTTGTGCTACCTCAGCAGGAGGACCACCGTGGAGGCGCAGCTCTATCCAGCTTAGGGCATCGTGTTGTGGCATTGGAGGCTCCTGCCATCGAAATGGCTAGGAAAACCGCCTCCAGGCTGCGCATTAGCATCAAATGCGGAGAACTCCTTACCGCACAGCAAGGGGCGTCCGCCCTGGCGGTTAGGTAGCATGGTCGGGTATTGTCCACCTGGACCTGAACCACTTGACCCCAGTACAACGGAGGCAAGCTGTGTGAGCTAAGCGGACTGCATTGAAGTTCCAGCAGGTTGAAATGACATCGACCTCAAGGGGACCAGGGAGGTGCACCTGCACTTTGATAAGCACCCCAACCCATCAGAGATGCACGGTCGGACAAGTCTACCGGGCGGACAAACGGGATGCCCCTCCTGCAGATGTGCTGAACGGTCCGCCATCTGAGAGCGCCCACATCCCCTGGGCTACGGTCACGGGCTGGTCCCAAGGATGCATCGAGTGGACTGCTGGCTGGCAAGCCCTCACTGAAGGGACATATACCAACGGCCCAATAGACCACACACTGGTGCAGACCACCAGGAGGCGTGAGAAGTCCCCGGCAAGTACGATTGCCCACCAGACATGACAGAAGGGAGGAAGAACTCGGCCCTGTCCGCCGGGAGCCGAGCTTTGAGTTCTAAGAGCGAGCTCTGTCTTGATGAAAGGATCACCACTTTGGCAAGTTCCGGCTTGGCTCATGGAGAGGAGACCAGTCTAGAGCAACCTAGAGGGCCAGGAACTGACCGCCCACCTCCGCCTCCGGAGGGTTGCAGTCAGCCCGCCATCCAGGTAGGGGGTACACCCAGACTTTCCGTGCCGCACGACGTTGCTGGAAGAGGCCAAGGTATGGCCTGAACTCGTAGCGATCCCCCACCATGGTAGCCGGAGGGGTCTCCAAAGAAACGACAGATCGGGCGGTGGAAGAATATGTCCTGAGGTCCAGGGACACAGCTGGCTGCTGGACGGGTATCTGAGTCGAGTGACCATCCAGAAGCGTCCGAGACTTGTTGTTCTGGTGGTCGTGTGGATCGAGAATGGGGGCGCCAGCCCTCGTCCAGTTGGGGACCAGGGAAAACCTGACACAAAACCCCAGGTCTGAGGAGGATCCGACCTTCCTGATCACCTCTTTTCGAGGAGCAGGGTAACGCCGGCTCGGCGGGGTTTGATTAGCGAGGCTGGGGACCCCCTCATGAGGAGACTGCTCAAAGGGGAGGGCCCTGCTCAACTCCAGAGGCAGGCTTTCCTAGCACCTCCAACACCCAGCGGTCCACGGTGACAGCAGATCAGGCGGAGGAAGTGGCAGGTAGGGGTGACTAGGACGGGGGCAATGCCATTCAGCCTGTCACTGAGCAGGCTTGGAGGAGGGACTGGCCGAGGGAGCTCCTGAGCCTTTACCTCCTTGCTTCCCCTTAGAGGGAGCCGCTGGCTTGGGGTCAGGATGCCAAGCGCAAGCCTGCTGGCCCTCATGCTGGTGCTGATGGGCTGGTCGTGCCGCAGGGGACGAAGGAGCTTACGCAAAAGGTTGCCGGTGGCCCTTGTCCCTCTGGGCGGGGGTGACAGAGTCCAGAGTGGCATTGCACTTCTCGGTCCCCTGGAGGTATCCCTCCACCCAGGGCCGAAGAGGTCCGTCCCCAAGAAGGGGATGTCCGCCAACTTGTGCTGAGTATCCATCAAGAAGGTGGATATCCTCAGCCACGCCTGGTGGCGCATGGCCACCGCAGCCGCTACTGACCTGGCACAGGAATCACCTATGTCTAGAGCAGTCTGAAACTGCTGCTTCGCCACCGCCCTGCCCTGGTCCCGCACCTGCTGGACCGTGGTCCGCAGGTCAGCTGGGAGATGAGGGAGCACCTCATCCAGGGAGCCCAAGAGGGCATGGGAGAAATGTGCCATCAGTGCGGCCAAGCTGGCCTGTGGGAGGACTAGGAGGATGCGCGTAGTCTTCTACCGACATAGTCCATCCTTTGGACTCTGTCGGGGGGCCTATCCACATCTCGAGAGTTCACTGAACGCAGGAAGAAGTTATCGGTAAGTAACCCCTCAGTGGAGGGGTGCTCCGAAAAACCGGGCAAAGAACCGATGGGGACAGCATACTTCCTGGCCATCCTGGCAGAGGGTGCAGGATAGGAAGTAGGCCACTGCCAAAAGCTCCAAGATTGGGCCAACAATGGCCTCAGCCACCGGGAAGGCTCAGAGGGTGAACCCCCTTGGCCTAGGATCTCCATCAGGGGATAATAGGCCCGCTTGGACACGGTTTTGAGCTGCATCCCGGTGAACTCCGAGATGAGCCTAAGCAGACCCAGGAAGGACAATGGGCTGTCATCCAAAGACTGGCCTGGGGAGGACTCCAGGCCCTCCTGCCTGGGGAACAGAGGAGTCATCGTCTGACTCCGAAGGATCTGCAAAGAGCTGCCTCAGGCCTGAGCCACTCTTCACCCACCGAGGGCAGGAGGGAGTGAGGGTGACCGATAACCTGCGGGACAGGCAGTGACCCGACCGAGGTTCCACCACAATCGCTGGGGCAGCAAGATTTGGTCGCACAATCGGCCCAGAAGTGGGCACCTCGACTGCAGCGAGCGGTTGCGTCGGCAGTTTAGACAGCAGCTGCTTGATAGACGGGGAATGAATCTGAGTCGATTGATTCCAGGACAACAGCAACTGCTTCCACATAAACTCCTCGTAACGTCGACGCCATCTGCGTTGAAGCCTCTCCTCATCCAAGGAGGGAGGCAAGGAGGAATGTGTGCCACTTAGCTCGGTGCCCTACCAGAGACCGCCGGGTCGGCAAGCAGCTTGACCGAGGAGGACAGAGACTCCAGATCCTGGCGTAAACCATGGTGGGTCTGGGAAGGAGCGGGACACCCGCCTTCCCTCGGCTCGACAGATTGACCAGTGACTGCTGCCCCTAAGGCGCAGAACCTCGCCTCCACCGGGAAACCGCGAAGGGTTGACTGAGCTCTGGCAGCTTCCACCGCCTGTGACGGGCGAGAACACCCAACGGCGACGGATTCTTGGCCGGGCTGGCCTGACGGGACACCGCAGCTACCGGCCCGAGCCGCAACCTCGATCAAGTCAAAGGTCGGCAGTCCCGGGAAGGGACATCTCCTGCCCCACAACGCTGATGATGGGACTTACCTCTACCCCTATACCTGGGCTGAGAGGCAAGTCCCGATGGCCCTTCCCCCTTCATGGAGAGGGACTGGCGAAGCTCCCTGAACGAAACTGAATGAGAGGAACTCAAAGAGAGCGGGATAAATGCCGCGACCGAGGAGGGAGATGCAGCCTTGGCCGCCCGCCCTCCAGGAAGGTAGAGAGTTCGAGCTGCTCAGCCGAGTCAAATGGCCGACACGACACCGCCGATTCAGCCTCTATAGATTTTACTAGTGAGGAAAAAATCCTGGGGCTCTAGCCCCAAACGCCACACAATCCTCCAGGCATAGGCTGAAAGGGCGCAGCAATTTCACAAACCTGCGGGTCATGGTCAAAGTCCGGGCAGTATAGGCACGTGAGGCGGATCAGTCCTGGAGATATTCCGCCCACTAGGGCGCCTCCGAGAACCGGGAAACCAACTGTACATCGCAGCCACGAGGGAAAGAAGATTGAAGTTTTAGAAAATTTCAAAACTAAATTCAGACAAACCGAAGAATCAGGAACCAGTCGAAAAACACAGAGCACTTAGGAGGGAACCTGAGCTTCCAAGCGGTAAGGAAGATCTGGCATCATGGGGCACAGCCGAGAGTTTTGCCACCCGGTTGGGTGGGAGGAGCCAGCTTGAAGACCTTCCGCCAAGATTTAAAGCGGCAAGAAACCTGCCAAATAGTGTGGATGAACAGCATATCCATGTCCCTAGAAAAGGCAGACATCCTGATCAAATACTTTTGTTCATAAAGGAAGGGGAATGGGAGGAGCCGCAAGAGTAACAAAAGCTTTGGAGAGAGAGAGAGAGAGAGAGAGAGAGAGAGAGAGAGAGACAGAGACAGAGACACACAGACACTAGGCCTTTTCTGGAGGTGAGAGTCCTGAAGAGACTTGCTAATCTGAAGGTGGACAAAGCAATGGGGCCAGATTGGGTGCATCCAAGGGTATTGAGGGAGCTCAGGGTAATACAGGCTCTGCACCTCTGACAGTTGTATTTAACAGCTCACTGGAAACCGAAGTGGTTCAAGGTGACTAAAGAAGGGCACATGCAGTCCCACTACAGAAAATCCTTTCCATCAGAAGTGATTCCATTAACTTTCCCACCACCGATATCAACCTGACTGGCCTATAATTGCCAGTATCCTCCCTACTACTATGCTCGAAAGAGAGTTTTAAGATGTAATGCAGGAAATTCAATGGCAGCTAGCTGAACAATTGAGAGTTCCGTTTGTCAGCCTAAAAAGCTGTAAGCACTCCCCCCCCCCCCCAGTCCTTTTTCCTTTCGGTTTTAGGGTAAAACCTCCTAGACAGGTCACAAACTCAGGATCCTGGTCCACACACTTTAAACAAAGTTTGTGGCAGTCTGCCTTGTCAGGAGCTTAAAACAGGATTTAAACTTTTTTAAACCCTGTAGGTCCAGTTTTCTTTTAAGGCCAGTTAGTTATGCCAGAATTACTAACAGCACCCTCAGATCGTGCATTTGGTTTCTATAATAAAATTTTTTTTTCTTAGTCCAAAATGTAGTTGGTTTCCTCAAATGGGAACTGCGTTTCATCGCGGTCTTCTTGGACTCCAGGAACTAGAGAAACTGACAGTCAAAAATTAAACCAACACCCTATCGGACGCAGAGTTATTAGGAAACTAGCTAAGCAATAAAACATAAATAGAAAATAACTAAAATAGGCCAGAAAGCTTGAGATGTCCTTGGGGTTACTGTTCCTTCATATGGAAAACAAATCTAGCGGCAAGGCAGATTTTGGGGTTTTGGGGAATGATCACACTGCACAGTTTGAACTTCTAAATTGTATAATTACCAAAAGATCTATTTCTTTGTGACACTACTTAGTATGGAGATGTTGCATACTGTATAGGTACTGTTGAATTTCAGCTAGTAGGAGAGATGTTGGGATAGCGGTATTAAAAAAAAAAAAAAAAAAAAAACTACTTGCCCTCTAAACTGTTGCAAAGGCAACGCCTCTCCTCAAGTGGTTTCTCCAGAACCTTCTGTCCTTCGCTCTCATTTTCAGTTCTGTGAACATAAATGCAAACAACTGCTGGCATCATCAATGCAAATAAAACACACAGTAACCTTCATCCCCACACCAGATTTCTAAAATGCCCCTTCCCAACATCATTCGTTTTGTTTCTTCAGACTAGTGCAGACTGTAGCTCATTAGATGCATAAAAGTGCAAAAGATAGGACTATGGTGAAAGAGGGTGTGTGGCATTCTATGTCTAGGAAGGGATAAGGCGTATAAGGGAGAAAGGCAGAACAAAGGCCCTATGGATGCAGTTTTAGAACTACGAAGTATGAGACAGAGAATGGGTTGGGGGTAATATGCAAAACCACCAGCGCAAGGGGATGACCTGGATAGAGAGCTAGCTGAGCAAATCAGAAGGGTATGCAGGAAAGTGAACAGTGGTGGTGGGGAACTCCAACCTACCTGAGGTGGACTGGAGCACTCCAACCACCACGAGAGCAAGGGAGCAGGTCATACTAGAAGCATTTCAGGAGAGCTTAGAAACATAGAATCTGATGGCAGATAAGGACCGCCTCGCTCACCTATTCTGCCCTGGTGCAGTTGGTACATGAGCCAACTAGATGGAGAGGACGCAGGGCCTGGTACTTTCAAATGCAGAGGCTGTAAGAGAACTGGGAATGGAGGACCCTCTGGATGGGAGGGACCACTACTCAGTGTGGTTCACACTCAATATGGGTAGGGAAACCGGGGGTACAGGGACCAGGGTGATTAACTTTAAAGGAGCAGACTTTAAAAGAATGGGGGAAATTTTGGGTAGGCCTCTGTCAGGAATTCAACCAGACATGGATGCTACTCATATATGGGATATTATTTAAACAAAACCAAAAAAACAAAATAAAAAAGGGCTGACGGAGGCCACTGGAACTTGTACAAAGACAAGGAGCAAGAAGGAAAGAGCAAAGAAGCCCAGCTGGTTCACTAGAGAGGTTATGGAGGGGGTGAGAGCCAAGAGGAAGGTATTTTGAAAACTCAAGACATCAGGTGGAGGGGTTGACAAGGATTAGTATACGAAGTAGTCCAGGGAGTTTACCAGTCTAGTCAAAGTGGCCAAGGCTTCAAGAAAGCAGAGACTGGCATAAGGTATGAAGGAAGGAGAAAAGGACTTCTTCAGATACATTAGCGAAAGAAGGAAGAACAAGGACCAGATTGTAAGGATTAGAAAGGAAGGAAGGATGGTGGGTGGAGAAGGGGGTGGATCAGGCAGAGGTATTAAATTAATACTTCTGCTCTGTGTTCACGAAGGAGAAAGGGGGCCAGAAACAAGGGGGGGGGGGTGGAGTGGGTAGTGGGGGGAGGGGGTGACCGACAGAGAGATTACAGAGGACAGGGTTCTGGAAGAGATAAAGGCACAGAGGGTGGGACAAGTCACTGGGACCAGACAGCATTCATCCTAGGGTACTCAGAGAGCTAGCGGAGATCCTGGCAGGACCACTGGTTGACCTGTTCAATACGTCCCTCAACACATGATGTGTTCCACAAGACTGGAGGATGGCCCATGTTGTGCCCATTAACAAAAGTGGCCCTAGGGATGAACTAGGCAACAACAAACCAGTGAGTCAACAATTGTGGGGAAGCTCATGGAGACAATCCTAAAGGAGAAGCTAGTGACCTTTTTGGAGGACAATGGTCTCCAGGATGGCCAACAAGAAAAAATTACTCACCTTAGTAATGTTGTTTCTTCTAATGGAGTCTTGCTATATTATGACAGTAGCAGTTTGTCCCACCACTAGAACTGTTCGAGGTGAAATGGTTAATACCATTCCAAAATAGAACTTTGAGCACGAGCTCTAAAAAGCAGCTCTATCTGTGTAATTTCAAACTTGAACCGTCAGATCTTTACGAGCAAAAACTCACTAAGGTCTGTGTGGAAGCTGTAACCTACACTAGCCAAATGGCTACCTAAATACTAACAACCATTGCTGGTCCCAACACCCAAGACTCAAGTCAGGGGACCAGAACTACTAACAATTCTAACATGAGAATAAAACAGTATAATAAAACACACACCCCAAACTCCCAAAAGGGGAGAAATGCTAAAAGGGCATAAAATAGTGCCCACACTAAGTTGCCCGCACCCCACCCAAGTAGAAGTTCTGAGAGAGGCAGGCTGGGGGGGAGGTCATAATATAGCAAGACTCCATTAGAAGAAACATTACTAAGGTGAGTAATTTTTTCTTCAAACCATGAAGTCTTGCTATATTATGACAGTAGCAGACTACACAGCAGTACCTCCATGGAGGAGGGCAGAACCTACTTAGGAATAGGCTCTGAAGAACAGCTGTGCTAAACCGAGCATCTCCTGGCCTGGACATCCAGGAGTAATGCTTGGTAAAGTGTGTACCGCTTTCCAAGTAGCAGCCTGGCATATCTCTAATATAGGGATGTCTCTGGCAGCAGCTAGAGACACAGCTGTACCCTGGTAGAATGAGCCCTCGCCAGAAGGGGATCTCTGCCCAATTTCTGATAACAAAATTGGATACAAGAGACAATCCACCTGGCAACTGATCTCTTAGTGGCAGGTTTGCCTTTCCCAACTTCACCATAGGTAAGGAAGTTGAGGGATTCGAACCTGTGACCTTTGGTACGCTCTATATAGTAACCAAGAGCTCTCTTAACATCCAGGCTGTGCAACCACCTCTCACCAGAAGAGGAGTGATCAGTGAAAATACTGGAAGGAGATAGATTGGTTAAGATGGAAATCTGAAACCACCTTAGGTAAAACTTCCTATTAGTCCTAAGGACTACCTTATCCCTGTGGAAAGAAATAAAGTCAGTTTCACTGACAAGGCTTGCAACTCACTTACGCTGCCTAGCAGAAGTGATAGCCACCAGAAAAACAGTTTTCCAAGTTAGATACTTAAGCTCTGCAGAAAACAGAGGTTCAAGGGGCTGCATTAACTGAGCAATAGCAAACATTAAGGTCATAGGCAGGGCCGGTTCCCGAAAGGGTGGATTAGTATGGAGTAATCCCTTAAAAAACTTGGAAAACACAGGGTGAGTGGAAAGAGGGGATGACTTTCCTGCTGACACAAAAGCAGATACAGCTGCCAAATGGACTCTCAGGGTAGCTGGTCTGAGACCCAAGGAATTAAGATGGACCATGTAATCTAATACAATGGGCAAATCAGCAGATTCTGGGGAAATATTTTCCTAGCACACCAAATGGAAAACTTTTCCATTTAGAACTATAAGTAGCTCAGTGGAAGGCTTTCTGAAGCCTTTAGGATTTCAAGAACACCTTGAGAGAGGTGTAAATCAGCAAACTCTAACTCCTCAAGAGCCAGGCCTTGAGGCTAAGGGACTTGAGGTCCGGATACCAAACCCTTCCCTGGGCACAAGTTAACAGGTTGTGAATCCTGGGGAGGCAAAGGGGAAGATGGATTGTCAGTGACAGAAGGAGTGGGTACCAGGGCTGCCTGGCCCAATCCGGGGCAATCAGAATCACCCTGCAAGGCTGAGATCTGATTTTGACTAATACTTTGAATAGGAGAGGGAAGGGAGGGAAAGCATAAAGAAACTTCCCCTCCCAATCCAGGAGAAGGGCATCCAGGGGGACTGAGCCCAACACTGGAGGCCTGCAACAGAACAGAGGAAGTTTGTGATTGTCTGGGGCTGCAAAAAGATCTATCTGAGGGGTGCCCCATCTGGCAAAGACTATCCCCAGCACTTGAGGATCCAGGGACCATTCGTGATGGCCCTGGGAAATCCTGCTGAGAGCATCCGCTAGGACATTGTCCTTCCCTGGAAGATGAACTGCTATGAGGGAAGTGTTCAGGAATAGGCCAGAGACCACAACTTCATTGCCTCGTGCACAAGGTCAAGACCAGAGTGCCCCTCGCTTGTTGATGTACCACATTGTTGTGGTGTTGTCTGTTCTGACTTGTATCACCTTGTTGTGGACAGATGCAGAAAATGCTTGAAGAGCTAAAAGACAGCTCTGAGTTCCAGCAAATTGATGTGGAGCAGAGATTCCTGGGGACCACACTCCCTGAGTGGAAAGGTCGCCCATGTGGGCTCCCCAACCCAGAAGGGAAGCATCTGTAGTGAGAGTCAAATTGTGAGCAGGGGGAATGAAGGGGACCCCCAATCTTAAATTGCTCTGATCCTGCCACCACTGGAGGGCCTGGATCAAGGTTCGAGTCACTGGGACCAACTTGGAAAGGGGGTCTCTTCTCTGAGGCCAATAGGTTCTCAAGTGAAACTGAATGTTTCTCATCTGAAATCTTGCTCCCTGCACAACAGCTGTGGATGCAGCCATGTGCCCCAGGAGCTGCAGAAAGTGTCTTGCTGGTCGAGAGACCTGCAGAGTGAAGGAAGAAGCCAGAGCCACTAAATTCCTTACCCTTTCTGGGGAAGAAAGGCTCTGGCTAGCTTTGTGTCCAACTCTGCCCCTATAAAGGTGAGTACCTGGACTGGTTCCAGAACCGACTTTGTAGATTTAGCAGAAAGCCCAGGGAGGTGAGAAGCTGCTGGGTACTTGCAGGTGAGATTTTACCTGTTCTGGGGACTGGCCTACAATGAGCCAATCGTCTAGATAGGGAAAAACAGCAATCCTTTGCCTCCTTAAGTGAGCCACTGCAACTGCCAGACACTTTGTGAATACCCTTGGGGCAGAGGTAAGGCCGAGGGCATTGCTCTGAACTGGTAATGACCTGAAGGTAGTTCGAATCTGAGGTACTTTCATGGGAGCTTCTGATTAGGACGTGAAATAGGCATCCTTGAGGTCCAGGAGGCTAACCAGTCCCCTGGCCTTAGGGAGGGTAAAATCATTGCCAGAGTTACCATTTTGAACTTTGGTTTCAAAAGATGCTTGTTCAGATATCTGAGGTCTAATATGGGCCGCCATTCTCCTGTCTTTTGGGGTAAGAAGTATCTGAATACAGACCCTGCCCTGGTGCAGAGGAGGAACCCTTTCCACTGCTCTGAGAGCCAACAGGGTTGAGACCTCTGCTTCCAGAGCAAAGGTCTCTGAAGCACTTGCAGTAGAAAGTCTGGTTCTCAACTTGGGAAACTTTTGAAGCTGAGAACCAGACCCTGGCTTACTACTTCCAGAACCCACTTGTCTGAGGTTAAAGAAGCCCAGTTCTGACTGAAGTAAGCCAGCCTGCCCCACCGTAAATGAGAATCGGCCCTGGGCACCCCATCAGGGTGCCTGCTTAGCAGGAGCTTTAGGCTGAGAAGTGGGAGCAGGCCTGCCCACCCTCGTCTGCCTCTGCCTCTGAAGAAGCCCCTCTGAGCATAGGCAGAGGAGGCCTGAGTCTGGTAAAAGGCCTGTGAAAAGGCTACCTCACCCCTGGGGATGCCTCTGAGGAGTGGCTTGCCGCCTTAGCTTGGGCACTTTTAAGTAGTCCTATATTCATCCATCTTTTCATGTAATTCTCTGTCTGCTCCCAAACAGAGAATTTCCCACCACAGGAAAATCCATAGCCTTAGTCTGGGTATCCTGTGACAGGCTAGTACACCTGAGCCAGGCCAACCTACGAAAAGCTACAGATGTGGCCATGACCCTAGAGGAAACATCATTAACATCCACAGCAGCATGAAACTGTACCTTAGAAGCCTCAATGCCATCAGCAGCCACCTGTTCTAGTTCGCTAGCCAGCTGGCCATGGGCTTGCTTGGCTAATTCCATAACAGTATCCCATCTAGATTTCTGATACCTAGCTACATAAGCCATATCATTTGCTTGCCTGAGTCCCGAGAGGCTGCCATATACTGTTTTATCGCCATGGCATCAATCTTCCTGGAATCCTTGTCAGGAGGATGTAGCCAAGGATATTAGTTTATCACAGGCTGCAGCCTGAACTACCCCAACATGACTGCATTGCTGAGAAAGGAATTCTGTATCAGGACCTGACAATGTGTACCTTCTGTCCATCTTTTTATCTACAGGAGGCACAGAATTAGGAGCTTTTAAAATTTTTGTTTGCTTCCTAAGAGACTTATGCAAAGGAATAGACAATCTCCTAGACTCTGGAATATCCATCATTTCTACAAAATCAGGCTCCTCTTGCTCATCCACAGCTTCTTCCAAGGGAAGCTGGAGGGTTTCAGCAACTTTTTTGTAAAACATAAAATGAGATGGGGACTCAGATAGCATAGGGGGAGATTCTAGAGGTCTGTCTGGGGAAATGTCCGGTTCAATGGGCACACCCAGACCTTCCCAGCCACATTCATACTGTTCATAATCCTCCTCCTCCTCTGGTTCATAAAATTTCAACATCATATTCCTGAACCACTGGAACCGGACGAACCGACCTTTGCCAGATAGTGGCGGTTCGGACGGAACCTGAGACAGTGACTGGACAATTTGTATGGCTTTTGCTATCTCTGCAGCAGTTGGAGAAGGGTTTTGACTCCAAACCTGCTGACTTTCTTGTTTTCTTTACTGGAATTGGTTCCTCAGAACCAGCTTTTGTTTGCCCGAGGAAGTCTCGTCCTGGTCAGAGGGCATTCCTCTGGTTCGTTGGCACCGAACCGGCTGGCCATCCGGTCAGCGGACTTTTTGCTTCGCTCCCTGAGCCTGCCCAATCTCTTTTCAGGGTGGCTGCAGGGAAATTCTTACATATCTGGCAGTCTGACTGAGGTGGTCAAACCCCAGACAATAGACACATGGTGTGTGGGTCAGCCTTGGCAAAGACTTCCCACAGACATCACAGTGTTGAAACCCAGTGGGCCCGGTTTTCTTTGGGTTTCTCAGACATAATGCCAGCCTAACCAGAAAACTTGCCCTTTAAACGGCAGTGCCAGGCAAGACACCTTTATCGGTTCCTAACCGTGTCACGGTATTGGAAAACCAATAAAATGCTTTTTTAGAACCGATAAGAACCGGAACTGCACTCTAAAATGTTAAACTTTAAAGTAAATAAGTTTTAAACTCCAGCTGATCGGTTCAAAACCGAACCGATAAACTTACAAGTTCCACACAGACAAAACCTTTAATTTACTTACGATTACCACAGACAGAGCTTGAACCGAACGGTTTTGTGGTTAAAATAAAACTATTCTCGTTGAATCGAACCGAGAAAACACTGTTTAAACCGAGAAATGAACCGAGAGCAGTAGGAGAAATTCCGAGCGACTGTTCACTGAGGCGGAGTAAAGAATCTGATAGTTCAGGTTTGAAATTACACAGATAGAGCTGCTTCTTAGAGCTCGTGCTCAAAGTTCTATTTTGGAATGGTATTAACCATTTCACCTCGGAGCAGTTCTAGTGGTGGGACAACTACTACTGTCATAATATAGCAAGACTTCATGTTGTTTGAAATACAGGTTACTCACCTGTAACAGGAGTTCTAGGAATGGTATATGTTGTTCATCCACACTGTGGCAGGTTCCTTGCCGCTTTAAATCTTGCGGAAGGTCTTCAAGCTGGCTCCTCCACCAGGTGGTAAAACTCGCCCTCTCCATGACCAGATCTGTCCGCTGGAAGCTCAGGTTGTGCGTCCAAGCCGGGAGGTCGGTGGTTGTGGATGAACAACATATACCATTCCTAGAACTCCTGTTACAGGTGAGTAACCTGTATTTCTAGGGACATGGATATGTTGTTCATCCACACTGTCTGGCAGACTCCTAGCAGTTCTCCGGGAGGAGGGAGGCAAGGCGCACACCCCCTACTTAGGGAATAAAGACTGGAGAACCGAGGCCCCAAAACCAGCATCCCGGCGTGACTCAAGGTCGATGTGGTAATGGGTAATAAAGGTGTGTGCTGACTTCCAGGTAGCAGCCCTGCAGATTTCCTGGATAGGGACGTCCCCTGAAGCAGCCACCGATGCAGCAGTATGACGGGTAGAATGAGCTCTTATCCCTCTGGGAGGCTCCATGCCCGCCAACTTGTAGCAGAGATCTATGCAGGAGGTGACCCACCTGCTTATCGTCCGCTTGGCTGCAGGGTCTGCCAGGTGCGGCTTCAGCGTAGGTGACAAACAGCTGGCGAACCTCTCCCCGAATTTCAGCAGTGCGCTCCTTATAATAAGCGAGCGCCCTTCTAGGGTCCAAAGTATGGAGCCTGTATTCGGCCTCCGAGGTGTGACTGGGGTAGAACACCGGCAGAGTCAACACCTGGTTAAGGTGAAACTCCGACACCACCTTCGGAAGGAATTTCGGGTGGGGGCGCAGGACAACCTTGTCCCTGTGGAAGACCAGGTAAGGAGACTCAATGCAGAGCGCCTGGAGTTCTCCCATCCTTCTGGCTGACGTGATAGCCACCAAGAAGGCGGTTTTCCACGACAGGTGAGAGAGTTCACACCTGTGCATTGGTTCGAATGGCTTGCCCATGAGCTTTGCCAGTACCAGCAGTAAATCCCATGGAGGTGGAGGTTCTTGCACCGGAGGGGAAATGTGATCAAGACCTTTGAAAAAGCGCCAGACCACCTTCTCCTGCGCCACCGACTGCTCCCCGGCCCGCGCCCGGGTAAGCAGAGATGGCTGCCAGGTGCACCCTTAGGGTAGTCGACCTAAGCCCTTGACTAGAAAGGGACCATAAATAGTCCAAGATGCTTGCCAAAGAACAGGAGGAAGGGTCCAAGCCCTTGCCCTGACACCAAATGGAAAATCTCTTCCATTTGAAGGCATAGCATTTCCTGGTCGACTTCTTACGGGACGCCTCAACAACATTGAGGACCTCGTCGGAAAGACCCAAGGCCTGGAACTCTAGCCACTCAGGAACCAGGCCATGTGCGAGGGATTGAAGGTCCGGATGGAACACCTTCCCTGATTGACTGAGAGCAGGTCCGGGCGAGCTGGAAGCTGCCTCAGGAGCCTGGAGCTGAGGCTGAGGAGATCTGGGTACCAGAATGGCGGCCAGTCTGGGGCTATCAGAATCACCTGCGCCTTGTCCCACCTTGCTTTGAGAGAAGCACTTGTGAATCAAGGGAAATGGGGAAAGGCGAGAAGAGGCCCGGGGTCCACAGCCTCGAGAAGGCATCCCTGCAGCGAGCCCTGCTGAGGGCGGGCATGAAACAGCCTCAGCCTGCTCTCCTGAGGCAAACAGGTCCACCTGAGGTGTGCCCCAGTGGGAGAACAGATCTTGTACTACCTCCGGCAGGAGAGACCACTGTGAGATGCAGCCCCTATCCGGCTCAGGGCATCGGCCAGGGTGTTGGAGGCCCTGCCACATGAATGGCTAGGAGATCCGCCCAGGCTGCGCACGAGTGACCAAATGCGGAGAGCTCTTGCATAGAAGCATGAGCGTGTCCCGCTCTGGCGGTTTAGGTAGTACATGGTCGTGGTATTGTCCGTCTGACTCGGACCACTGACCCCGGAAAAACGGAGCAAAGGCGGTGAGAGCTAGGCGGACCGCTCGGAGCTCCAGCAGGTTGATGTGGCATCGGGACTCCCGCGGGGACCAGAGGCCGTGCGCCCAATGTTCCCCCAGATGGGCACCCCAACCCATCAGAGGCGCATCGGTCGATAAGAGAGACAGTCGGCTCGGGGCGGACAAACTGGATGCCCTCCTGCAGATGAGATGGAACGGTCCACCACCGGAGAGCGTTCCACATCTCCTGGGTCACCATCACTAGCTGGTCCAATGGATCGCAGCGTTGGGACCACTGGCTGGCCAGTCCCCACTGAAGGGGGCGCATGTGCCAGCGTGCCCAACGGACCATGCTGGTACAGGCCGCCATGAGACCCAGGAGGCGCAGGAAGTCCCGGGCAGGGCGCGATTGCCCAACCAGAAATGATTGGGCAAAGGAGGTAAGAACCTCGGCCCTGTCCGCCGGGAGCCGTGCTCTGGCTCGAAGAGAGTCTAGCTCTGCCCCGATAAACAGAATCACCTGCTTCGGCTCGAGTTCCGACTTGGCCTCGTTGATGAGAAGGCCGACTTGAGAGCAAACCTGGAGGGCCAGATCTCTGGACCGCTCCACCTCCTGTCTGGAGGGGGCTGCTATCAGCCAATCGTCCAGGTAAGGGTACACCCGACCCTGGCGCCGCAGGAATGCTGTCACCACTGCAATGCATTTGGTGAAGACCCTGGGAGCTGGAGACAGGCCAAGGGCATGGCTCGGAACTCAAGAGGATCCCTCCGCCGAAGCGAAGGAATCTCGATGTGACGGAGGTAGGGACGTGAAAGAACGCGCCTGCAGGTCCAGAGAGCAGAACCACACGCCGTGTTCCAGGGATGGTATTATCTGAGCCAGAGTGACCATCCTGAAGGTTCGAGACCTTAGGAACTTGTTCAGGTCGTGTAGGTCGAGAATGGGGCGCCAGCCCCGTCCGTTTCGGAACCAGGAAGTACCTGGACACAAACCCCGGGTCTGAGGGAGGATCCGCCACCTCCCTGATCACCTCCTTTTGGAGGAGGAGAGCGATGTCGGCCCGACGAGCCGACAGTGAGGCTGCGGACCCAGAGGCCCCTGAGGTATGGTCTGAAGGGCGGGCCTGCTCGAATTCTAGAGGCAGGCCTTTTCCCACCACCTCAGTACCCACCTGTCCGTGGTAATAACGACCAGGCGGAAAGGAAGTGCCAGAGCTGCCCCACGGGGAACCTGGGGTGGTGACGGGGTTGGGGGCGACACCCCTCAGCCCGTCACTGGGCAGGCTTGGAGGAGGGACCGGCCGAGGGACCTCCTGGGCCTTTACCTCCCTGCTTCCTGTTGGAGGAAGCCCGGGCTTGGGTTTGGGATGCCAAGCCCGAGCCTGCTGGCCCTGACGTTGCTGGGCCGGACGCGCCACGGGCGCAGAAGGACGAAAGGGCTTAGGCTGTGGTTTGCGGCCTTTGTCCTTCTGAGCGGAAGAGACCGAGTCCAAGGTAGCATTGGACTTCTCGATCCTCTGCAGGTGACCTTCCACCCCAGGGCCGAAGAGGTCAGTCCCCAAAAAGGGAACATCCGCCAACTTGTGCTGGGTATCCGAAGTAAAGGTGGATATCCTCAGCCAAGCCAGGCGACCATAGCTACTGCCGCCACAGACCTGGCACATGAGTCCCCAATGTCTAAAGCAGTCTGGAGCTGCTGTTTGGCCACTGCCCCCTGGTCCCGCACCTGCCTGACCGTAGTCTGCAGATCTGCGGGAAGATGAGGGACAACCTCATCCAGGGAGCCCAACAGGGCATGAGAAAAATGTGCCATGAGGACGGCCGAACTGGCCTGACGAAGGCCGAGAGAGGACGCAGCATAGACTTTTCGCCCGGCATAGTCCAATTTCTTGGATCCTTGTCGGGAGGTTTGTCCACATCCCTAGCGCTCCGCACGCTGGAAAACGCTGTCGGTAACCAACCCTCAGCCGAGGGTGTTCCAAAACCGGACAGGGAACCGGTAGGGAACCAGATACTTCCTGGCCATCCTGGCCAAGGCGCAGGACAGGAAGCAGGGCGCTGCCAGAGCTCCAAGGCCGGGACCCACTATGGCCTCGGCCACCGAAAGGCCTCCGGGAATCCCCGTCCAGAATCTCCGTGAGGATACCTGGCCCTATGAAACAGGTTCGAGCTTCATCCCGTGGACTCCGAGATGAGCCAAGCAATCCTAGGAAGGACGAAGGCTATCGTCCACTGACTGTCCTCCTGAGGACTCCAAGTCCATCGCTTGGAGAAAAGGAGGAATCATCCTCGACTCGGAAGAGTCCTCAAAGAGCTGCCTCGGCCTGAGCCACCCTCCACCTGCCGAGGTCTATCGGGAGTGAGGGTGACAGACACTCATGGGGCAGTCCCTGAGCCGACGAGAATTTTTGGTCGGAGCCCCAACTAACGGCTGTGGAGGCGGAGGTTCCACCGGAATCGGTGGGGCAGCTGGAATTGGCCGAACAACCGGCCTGGGAACAGGCTCCTCGCTAAAACGAGGGGTTGTTTCGGCCGCTCCGGTGACAGCCACTTAATGGCCGGGGAAGACGACGGCGTCGGCTTATTCCCGGTCAGAAGGAGCTGTTGCCACATGAGTTCCTCATACCTCCGACGTAACTTGCGCCGAAGCCTCCCTACGTCAAAGGAGGAGGAAGAAGCGCGGCGCCGCTGCCATGATGCGAGACCGCCTATGGGCGGGATCGGCTGGACCGTGAGCGTCCGAGACCCTCGGCTGGGCCGAGGACGGTGCGGGGAGGTGTCGCGGGGAATCGGCACTCCTCGGTTCGGACGATTCCACCGAAGGCTCCGGAACCAGAGGCACAGACGAGCCGACGGGATCCTCAACTCCCACCGGGGGAAAACCAGGGAGAGGGGATTCTCAGCTTCTCCAGCCAATAACCCGTCCAACGGGTCAAGAAAAATCTCGACCGCGTCGACGGGAGTCTCGGTCAACTGGCCTGACAGGGACACAGAAACCAGTGGCCGAAGCCGAGGGGTCGACCGAAGTCGACGGCCGACAACTAGGGGAGAGGGATCTTTCCCGCTCCCAAGAGCGTCGACGGTGAGACTTACTCTTGTCTCTTTTTGGACCGAGAAAACGGTCCAGAAGAAGTTGGACCCTCACCTTTTGTCGAGAGGGTCAGACAAAGCTCCTTAAAAGAAGCCAAATAGAGGCACCGAGAGACAGCGGACAAATGCGCAGCCGAGTAGAAGCGACCGCGCCGCCTCCTCCTCTTCGAGGCGATCTGCTCGAGCTGATCCGCCCGAGCCCGCCCCCGTGGACACCGCCAGCGGGGCCTCTTTTGACTTAACCCGGAGGAAATCTTTCTCGGGATGCCCCAGTTGTAAACGGCAGCACGGTCTTCGAGGACATAGGCCGAAAAGGAAGAGCACAGGTCGCAGGCCTGCGGGTCATGCTCAAGGCCCAAGCAGTAAACGCACGTGGAGTGCGGATCCATCCGAGACATCATCTGCCCGCAAGGGCATCTCCGGAAACCGGGAGTCAATTTGCCCATCGCAGCCGCGAGGGAGAGAAGACCGAAGTCTTTTTAGCAAAAACTTTTTAATTTCGAAAATTCGAAGAACTAGGAACCAGTCTTACACACAGAGCGTTAAGGAGGGAACCCGAGCTTCCAAGCGGTAAGGAAGATCTGGCGTCATGGGGCGAAGCCGAGAGTTTTGCCACCCGGGCGGATGGGAGGAGCCAGCTTGAAGACCTTCCGGCAAGATTTAAAGCGGCAAGGAACCTGCCAGACAGTGTGGATGAACAACATATCCATGTCCCTAGAACACTGGTTTGTCTCAGGCAGATCCTGCCAGACAAATCTAATTCAGTATTTCATCTGGGTGACCAGGGAGCTGGACAGGGGCTATGTGGTGGATGTCCTGCATTTGGACTTCAGTAAGGCCTCCGATTCCGTGCCGCATGGGAGGCTGGGGGGGAAGCTGTAATACATAGGGGTGGGAACAAAGATGACCAGATGGGCTGTCAACTGGTTGAACGGAAGGCAGCAGATGGTGATGGGGGAACCCTCATCACCAAGGGGAAGTGAAGAGTGGAGTGCCACAGGGATCGGTACTGGGACCAGTGCTGTTTGGGATATACATTGCTGATATCTCTCATGGGATCCTGAATAGTATCCGTCCATTTGCTGATACAAAGATGACAGCTGTGGTAGATGACATTGAAGAGTGGAAGGGGCTGCAGGAGGACCTGATCAAACTGTAGGAGTGGTCAGAAACATGGCAGCTGGGGTTCAATGCCTAGAAGTTCAAGGTACTGCATTTTGGAGCTAGGAACCAGGGGAGGTGCCATCAGCTGGGAGGGGTGCAGCTGGAAAGCACCAAGGAGGAAAAGGATCTGGGGGTGCTTGTAACGGGCAGCATGAACAACTCAGCTCAGTGCAGGAAGGCAGCAGCAAAAGTCAACAGAATGTTGGGGTGTATAGCGAGAAGAATCTCCTCCAGAAATAGGGAGCTGATCCTTTCCTTGTACAGATCTCTGGTCAGGCTGCACCTGGAGTGCTGCGTGCAGTACTGGCGCCCATTCCCGAAGGAGGACATCAAATTGTTGAAAGGGGTGCAATATAGGGCAACCAAGATGATCCAGGGACTGGAGGTAAAGTCCTACAGGGATCGACTGGACAAGCTAAAGAAGTACTCCCTGGCAGAGAGGAGAGATAGTTGGAATAGGATTGAAACCTTGAAATACCTTAGGGGGATAAATAAGGCTAATATTGAAGGAGATTTTCCAGCTTAGAAGATGGAGGGATACGAGGGGGGGGGGAGAGAGACATTGAAGAGGGAAATCAGGAGACATTTTGTCACTGAACGGGTGGTGGATAGGTGGAATGCTCTGTACAAAGAGGTAGTATCCTGTAGAACAGTGGGCAGCTTTAAGAGGGGTTAGAACAGGGTGAGGAGGGATTGTGATGGAGAGGTGGGGGGGGAGAACAGCTGCAAGTTGAGGGGCTAGCTGCACAATCTACCAGACTGACCATAAGGCCTGCTTCTGCTGGCATTTTCATATGTTCGTAAGGGGTCAGTAAGAAAAAAATTAGTGCAGTAATCTTTCTTCCAAGAGGTCCTTTAGCATCAGTAATTTTAGCGGTTAGCTGGCCAGGTGCAACTGCCCCGGAGGTGTGCCTTTAAGAGAAATTTAAATGAGCTTAGGGCCACTGCCAATCAGAAAACATGAAGGGTAATGAGCGGAGCGAGAGCTGCTGAAAGCTTCAGCATTTTTTTGAAGGAAAAACGAGGGCACATGCCCCGAAAAGAATCAACAGGATTCAGAAAGCATACAAATGTCCACAAAAGTGGAAACAGAAATAATAACACGAGTTAAAAAAAACTCGTCAATAAGAAACCCCAAATTTGGTAAGAGGTGAGATAAAGAGCCCTTTTCCAAGAGTTGAATCGGGGAGGAAGGGTGGGAGCTTACTGATGCTAAAGGACCCTTTGGAAGAAAGAAGATTACTGCAGTGAGTAATTTTTCTTCTTACCCCAGGAGTCCTTTAGCATCAGTAACTTTAGCAGACTACCAGGCAGTACCAAGTGGGAGGTGGGCAGAGAACCTACTAGGAAAGAGGCTCTGCAGAACCGCCCTGCCACATTTGGCATCAGATCTGCTCTGCACATCCAAACTGTAGTGATTCACAAAGGTGTATACAGATTTCCAGATAGCTGGTTTTGAGACATCCAGTAGAGGAATGTCCATTGCTGCTGCAAGCGAGGCTGCCATGCCGCTGGCATAGTGGGCCCCGAGCCCCACTGGAGGCCGATGACCAGCTTTTTTATAGCAGGATCGGATACAAGATACCTACCACAGGACAAATTCTCTTGGAAGCTGGTCTTCCCCTACCTATATAGCCAGAGGTGGGGAACAACTGAGGAAAAGCCTCTGGATCGTCTAGTATGCTCTAGGTAGTAGAAGATGGCTCTTGACATCCAAGCTGTGGAGCCTTTGCTCGCCACGAGTGGATTTCTCAGTAAATGACAGGCAGAGTAATGGACTGGTCCAAGGGAACTCATACCACCTTTGCAGAAATTCCCATTTGCCCTGAGCCCAACTTTATCGTTGTGAGGAAAGATGTAAAGTGGCTCAGTGTACCGGGCCTGTAGCTCTGAAGCCTCCTAGCAGAGGAAATGGTTACCAAGAAGCTGGTCTTCCAAGTTACAAACTTGAATGAGGGCTGTGGACACAGGCTTGAAGGGTGGCTTCTTAATCCGGTCTGTGCAAAGGCTAGGGCTCCGAGGAGGAACAGGCTCCCGGATTGCAGGCTGGGGGTGCAAGAGGCCTTTGAAAAACTGATTAAATATGACATGGGAAAACACTGATTTCTTCTTTCCCACCGAAAGGTAGGCTGCAATTGCCACCACTTGAGGGAAGATGGTTTCAAGTCTGACACCTGTAAGAGTACCAAGCAATCTAGCAGCTGAGGGTCTGAGACTGAATGGGATTAGACCTTTTTGCTCTTGCACCGAAGGGAAAACCTTTACATCTGGCTGCATAAGTTCTCTTAGTGTGTTTTTTTTTTTTTTTTTTTTTAAACAACCTTCAGTATCCTAAGGACCTGTCAAGAGTACTGTGAGGATGCAGACTAACTGTTCCTGAATCAGGCCTTGAAGTGGAAGGACTGTATGCCTGGATACTGCACTCCTGTCTGAGGAAGGGTCAGCAGGGAGCGAGTTAAAGGCAAGCGAATAGACTGCCACAGTGCACCGAGAGAAGGAGATGGTATCAGGCTTGCTTGAGCCAATCCGGAGCCACCAGAATCCTAGATGCAGGCTGTTTTAAGGGTTTTATAAATACCCTCAGAATCGGGGGAAAAGAAGGGAAGGAGGTCAGAACAGCAAAGGCCCAAACCGAGGGAAAAAAATAGCCAACTCAGTTAAGAAGGGGGATAAAAGCTTTTATAGGTACATTAGGGAGCATAGAAAGGTTAAGGGAGGAATAGTGAAGATTAATAAAGGAGGGGGGGTGGGCAGAGGGAGACAGTGAAAAGGCAGAGATACTGAATACTTTTGCTCAGTATTCACAAAAGAAGATGAGGAGGAGTTACCCAAACCAGACAATAGAAGCACTCTGGGTAGGGGGGTTGACACCAGTCCATTTACAGAAGAAAGAGTCCTGAAAGAACTCCTAAAACTCAAGGTGGACAAAGCAATGGGGCCTGAAAGGATTCACCCCAGAATCCTAAAAGAACTAAGGGAGGACCTAGTGACACCACTGACCATGCTTTTTAACAAATTATGGGAGGACGGGATGGTACCAGAGGACTGGAGGAGGACAGATGAGATTCCCCTTCACAAAAGTGAGAGCAAGGCAGAAGCAGGAAACTAGACCTGTAAGTTTCACCTCAGTGGTAGGGAAAATGATGGAATCACATCTGAAAGAAAGAACCCTTGAGTATCTAGGGGACAGCGGGGCACAGGACCCAAAGCAGCATGGATTTAGAGCAGAAAGGTCATGTCAGATGAATCTAATTGATTTCTTTGACTGGGTGACCAAAGTAATAGACCAGGGAGCCAGCCTGGGAGTGGGTTCCAGGGGGGTAGCCCGAGTAGCAAACTGGCTGCACAATAGGACACAGAAGGTAATAGTGAATGGAACACATTCCAAAGAAAGGGGGGGTTACTAGTGGAGTACCTCACGGCTCAGTACTGGGTCCACTCCTCTTACCATCTTTATAGGCAACATTGCAGAGGGTCTGAAGGGAAAGGTATGCCTCTTTGCAGATGACACAAAGATGTGTAACAGGTTATACACAAGGGGGGGTAGAAAGGATGAGAAGGGACGTGTCAAGGTTGGAGGAATGGTCAAACATATGGCAACTTAGATTCAATGCAAAGAAATGCAAAGTAATGCACCAGGGAAATAAAAACCCAGGAGAAGAGTACACAATAGCAGGGGAGGTACAACAACAAAAATGGAAGGGGACTTGGGGGTAGTCATATCAAATAACTTAAAGGTGGGTACGCAATGTGAGAAGTCAGTAAGGAGAGCCAAGGGGATACTGGGATGCATAGGAAGGGGCATCACAAGTAGAAAAAGGGAAGTAGTTATCCCTCTGTACAGACAGTTGGTGAGACCCCATCTGGAATACTGTGTGCAGTTTTGGAGACCCCATCTACACAAGGACACACAGGATGGAAGCAGTCCAGAGGAGGGCAACTAAAATGGTGCAGAGTCTGCATCAGAAGCCATATGGAGAGAGACAGATACTCCTTTCATCAAGGGTGTACATATTAAGCTCTCTGTCTCTTCATATGAGAGCTTAATATGTATACCCTTGATGAAAGGAGGGACAGGGGGGACATGATAGAAACTTTTAAGTACCTCAAGGGAATCAACAAAGTCCAGGAGGGTAGCATCTTTCAGAAAAAGATGTAAGAACAAGGGGCACAATTAAAGATAGAGGGGGACGGCTCACGGAAATGTGAGGAAATTTTTTTCATGGAGAGAGTGGTGGATGCATGGAACCGCCTTCCTGAGGAGGTTGTTGGGTCTAAAATAGTGGGGGACTTCAAACATGCATGGGACAGACATAAGGCAATTGTAGTGGGGAGTTGCAGGAAGTAGGCTGTTGGTCAACTAGAATCTGCAGCTTATCCAACAGGAAGGGAAATGGGCAGACTGGGTGGGCCAAGTGGTCCTTATCTGCCGTCAAAGTCTAGGTTTCTATCTCCCTGATCATACCAGGATCAAAGCATCCAGAGGAGGCGATCCCAGAACTGAAGCATGCCACAGAAATGAGGAACTGGAAGCTGAGGGGAGAAGCAAACAGATTCATTTCTGGGTGCCCAACCTCCTGAATACCGTGGCTAGTACTTTTTTGTTCAGAGTCCATTAACTCTGGCGTCAACAGATGCAACTAGAGCCTCTGCCAGAGTATAGTGTTTGCCTGGGAAGTGAATTGCTGAAAGGCTCACTCCCATGTAGAAGGCGAGAGACCAATTTTTATAGCGTCTGCTAACGGAGTACTCCTGATCTGGCCATTGCAATGTGTCTGACTCCAAGTCTGTCCTTTTATGACAGGAGCAAATACTTTGAGCTAGAAAGATTTTCTTTGAGTTCCAAAAAGAAAAAAGATCAACTGCGACTCTTGGAGAGTCTAGGTGCCACTTACTGACGCACTGTCCAGATGCGCTTCCCACCACAGGGGGAAGGCATCTGTGGAACTGCTCCGTCTGAGTTTTCAGCTTTGAAAATTTTGCTGAGACCAGCAAGCTACGTAGACTTCGTGTGACGCATCCTGTATCTGAACCTTGGGACCACTGCAGGCACTGAAGCCATGCATCCCAATAGCCTGAGGAAATGTCAGTGTTACATGATTTGCTCAGGACTGCATCATATACTGAACCAGTGAGGGTTAAAGATTTAAACCCAGTCAAGCGCTTGCTGGCTGGTCTCGCTATCCCTGGATGAAGAAAATTGCCAATGAGGGATATCTTGAATTCTTGCCTGTGCAAGGAAGGCATATCCTTCCTGGGTGCTGGGAGGGTTCCAGGTGAGTTTTTTTTGTTTGTTTATTTTTATATATATTTGACCAAAAAGCCAAGTAGGCAAAAGTTCTGACAAGCATCTGCGGGTAACTAAAATGTATTTCTGGAGTACTTATCGGGGGGTGGGGGGGACATCAGCTTTCTCACGAGCTGCCCAATACACTACACTTGCATGGCTGGGATGTACAGACAGGCACTCAGGATTGTTAACTGATATATTAATGCATTTACTTATTCACACTTCCAGACTGCTTGTAAACCGCTGCCACAGAAGTGGGGGTTTGAAGCAGTTTTGTGGTACTGTTATTTATATATTTTTTTTTATTATAGACAGGAAGCACACAGGATGACAGAATTATATATATAGTTATACATCAGTGCATAGGATGCAGAATCTATTATACATAAAGGGTACAATCAGCACAAAAGTGGCGCTTTTCTGGTCGAGGAGGGAAGCACCATGATTTTGCTTTTGCAATGACAGCGACTATACCTCATGTAGAGGGCAGCTATATACTACAGACGCTACTGTGGAGGGAAAATTGTGGGATAAAACCTTCACCATAGCTGGCAGCATAGTGGCCGCCGCTACTCATGGACCCCATGCCCCAAGTGAGATGCTGTGGCTGTTAGAGCCTAGAGGTCACAGGCAGCTTCTATGAGGAAGGAGTACAGTGAGAAAAATCTAGATTTCAAACATGAAGGTAAGGAGTGAGATGAGCAGCTTGGTGAAGTCTGGGTAATGAGCTGATGGGGACAGGGGTGGAATAAACCTACGGACTGGGAACATGGATGCTGATTTGGTAAAGATGATGGATAAGCAGCCGGGGTGGAGTTTCGGTGCTGACCATGACAGGAAGGAGGAGTAGCGTACTACTACCACTACTACTACTGTCCAGTACTGTGCCCAGCCTTGTCGTAGTGCAACACTTTTCTCACGGAGGCTGCCAGCTCCATTTTCTCCCCGCCCCAGTTGCGGACGCACCTTCGCACATGGAGGTGCATGCAGGCTGTGCTCCAGCAACACCCTCCCTTCATGCCGCCCAATGTCAGACACTGTTTGAATGAATGAATGTAAGTATGTATGTACGTACGTAGACCAATGTCTCCTTCACTTCTTTGTTAAGCATGCCTACGTTAACACCAGGCAGAGAAAGATAAAGATAATTAGCAGATCCGAGGTGAGGATGTCAGGATAATTCAAAGGACAAGTGGGCAGTAACACACAAACAGGGTGGGCATTATTTAGGAGAGGAGCACTCCTTAGGTATGTGCTAAGGCATGGGGCAGACTGCTCTTCAGAACCCACTGCAGGAGTGCCTATATCTTACAACTAACAGAATCTTGCAGCACTTACTACTGCACTTATGAAATAGCCAGAAGCACAGTGCACTACTGTGCAATCGACCAGAGCCAAATCCTCACATAATGACAATTGGAAAGAAGGTGCTGCCCATGGTTCTACTTCCCTAGGGACAGGTAGCATGCTGTTCCACTCCTCCAGTGTCCCCTGCAGGTTGTCAGACAGCAGTTTAGTGCATAACGTACCAGCGCTCTAGCCATAGGGGCCCAGCTGTGTCACATGAAGGGAGGGGGAGGAGATGCTAAGAGGGTGCAACCACTAGTAAATGGACACAAGCACTGAACAGGAGCCAGCAGTAAGTGGAACAGAAAACCGACTCCTGGAAAGGGCGCTGCCTCCCCAGAGTGTCGGATCCCACCTGGCCTCAACCATCTCCACATGCATGGGGTGGGGAGAAGAGATAGGTGGCCCCCTTGTGGGATGTATGCCATGGAACTAGGATGGGGTTGGGGTCCAGTGGGAATGTACGGTGGCCGCAGGAGTCAGCCCTTGAATAACTGGGCGAAAATAGAATAAAATGGCTAGAATTAAACTCCAAATTAAAATACACAGCACTATTTGTGAGTATGTAAAGATACCATATACAATCTGGTTCCCTCACTCAAGTATTTTGCCCAGCTTGAAGATGCTGGCAAAAATGCATTACATTATTTTATGGCAATCTAGGTTCAGGGCAAATCTGCCCATTTACTCTGGGGGCAAGTGGGAGCTGTGTAGTGCTGCAGAGGCTCTGCTCTCCAGCTACAGGGAAACAGTGAGAATCAGCCCTTCATTCAAGCCTTTCCTGTTGATGAAAGGGGTGAGGGGAGCTTAGCGTTGTGTGAGCAGACACAGCCCAAAGAAACCACTTGCCTGCACATGGAATGCAACGGTAGGGGGAAAAAAAAGGGGCAGCCAACTTGGCTCATTTTAAAATACTTTCCACATATTCCTAATTACAAACAATTAAAGTCACAAAGGACACTAGCTAGGTCCATCATGTTCCCAACCCAACTTGGATTTTGACTGTAGAGTCCTTCACTCAATACTAACTAAATGCTTTCTAAAACTCCTAGGGCCCCCAAAATATTGAGGGAGACACTTCTGCCACTTTGATATTCTTTTGCTCCTGTTTAGATCCTGCAACCAATCCCATGCTTGCTCAGCCATAATTCAATGTGTGTGTATTAGACTTACATTTTGTTAAATATTTTAATGAGTATTATTCCATCATTAAGCTGGGTGAGCTTTTCGACTGGCTCCGCCACCTTGAAACTGTTCACCTGAAATAGAAAAGAAAAAAATTATCCCATGGTGATGTGGTCATTCATCATGTGGTCCCAACACTGCCTGCTAGTCCACAGCTCAGAAAGAAATCTCATGTACTCCCAAGTCTGGCATAGTTAGTTGCAGTATGTCCAGTTTTATGTGAATGCACAGTCACAGGCATGGATGAAAAAAATTACTCACCTTAGTAATTGTGTTTCTTCCAATCAAGTCTTGCTGTATTCCGACATATGCAGCTAGCCCCAGCACTTGAACTGATCCGGAGATGAAAGAGTTAACTTTATGCAGAAGCATAGAAAGTTGAGCTCGTGCTCAGATTTCAAACCTCTGTCTGTGGTGCTTCAGAGTGCAACAGTCAGATTCTTAAGGGCAATTAACTACACTTGAGTGTGGAAATTGTAAACAAACCAACAGGCAAATACTTGTGTCCCAAAAGACTCAAGTCGAGAACCCAAGATTAAAAAAAAAAAAAAAAAACAGGTAGTGAACAAGATATAATATATACATGTAAAACAGAACAACCCCTCACAAGAGAAGGGGTGTAAGGTACACCCCTGAGGTGCATGCAACACTGTACCTGCCAGCCCACATCCCAAAAACTAGGTTCCGAGAATGGAGACGGGGAGGTCAGAATACAGCAAGACTCCATTAGAAGAAACACAATTACTAAGCTGAGTAATTTTTTCTTCAAACATGAAGTGTTGCTGTATTCCGACATATGCAGACTACCAAGCAGTACCTCCATGGAGGAGGGTACCAAACCTATTTTGGGAATAGGCTCTGTAGTACTGCTGCACCAAACCTAGCCTGCATATCCAGAGAGTAATGCTCGGTGAATGTATGGACAGTTTTCCAGGTGGCTGCTTTGCAGATCTCTAGTAAAGGTATGTCTCAGGCAGCAGCCAGAGAAGTGGCTGTACACCTAGTCAAGTGAGCCCTCAGGTCTGAGGGAGGTGTTTTACCTAGTTTGATATAACAGAACTGTATACGAGCTACGATCCACCTGGCAATAGTTCTTTTAGTAGCAGGTCTAACTTTTCCCCACTTCACCATAAATGAGAAACAATTGAAGTCATTCCTATGTGCTTAGTATGCTCTATGTAATAGCCAAGTGCCCTTTTAACATGCAAACTGTGTAACCTCTCTCCTTAAGAGTGATCCGTGAAAACACACAGGAAGAGACATGGACTGATTCAGATGGAAGTCCGAGACCACCTTGGGTAAGAACCTCCTATTAGTTCTGAGGACCACCTTAAACCTGTGGAATGAGGAAACTAGGTTCAACTGACATGGCCTGTAATTCACTAATTCGCCTGGCAGAAGTGATAACTACCACAAACAGTTTTCCAGGTAGAGTACTTAAGCTCAGCTGAAGCCAAAGGTTCAAAGGGTGGCTGCATAAGCTGAGCAACGCAGATACTGAGATCCCAAGCTGGAGTAGGCTCTCTAAAAGGAGGGCTGATATGAACCAGACCTTTAAAGAACTTCCCAAAGACAGGGTGAGATGCCAGAGAGGTGCCCTTCCCTGCTGACAGGAATGCAGAGACAGCAGCTAGATGAACTTTTAAAGTGGCTGGCCTAAGACCTAAGCTATTAAGGTGAACCAAGTAATCCAAGACTGTGGCAATACCCGCAGCATCTGGCAGAATATCCCTGAATGAACACCAATTGCTGAATCTTTTCCATTTGGAGTTATAAGTTTTCCTAGTAGAAGATTTCAGAGAACCCTTGAGTATGTATATAACTCCCTGAGAAAGATCCAGGCCTGCGTATTCTAACTCTTCAAGAACCAGGCCTTGAGCTTGAGACTGGAGATTGGGGTACCAGATCCTCCCTTGAGATGAGGTTAAAAGATTGTCTCTTGGGAAGAGACAGGGGAGTGAGACTGCTAAGGACAACAAGAGGACACCAAGGTTACCTGGCCCAGTCTGGAGCAACTAGGATCACTGTGCAGGGTTGCGACCTGATCTTTATTAGAACCCTGAACAGGGGAAAGGGAGGAAAAACATAAAAGGAAATTGCCTCTCCAATCCAATATCAGAGCATCCAGGGGAACAGTTCCCAGGACTGGAGGTCTGCAACAGAACTGGGGAAGTTAATCATTGTCTGGGGCTGCGAAGAGATCCATCTCTGGAGTGCCCCACCTGGTGAAGATTACTTTCAGAATGACGGCATCCAAGGTCCATTCATGATGGCCCTGGAAAATTCTACTCAGAGCATCTGCTAGCAGACTGTCCTTCCCTGGAAGGTGGACTGCTATTAGGGAAGCTTCTAGGGAGTAGGCCAACGACCATATTCCCGTGGCCTCCGTGCACAAGGCCATAGACAGACTGCCCCCTTGCTTGTTGATATACCACATGGTGGTGCTGGTGTCTGTCCTGACCCGAACCACCTTGTTCCTCACAGAGAGAGAAAAACTGAAGGGCCAAGAATATTGCCCTGAGTTCCAGAAGACTGATATGAACGAAAGACTCTTTTGGGGACCAGGCCCCATGTGCTGTGATGGCTCCCAGGTGGGCTCCCCAGCCCAAGAGAGAAGCATCTGTAGTGAGGACCACTGAAGGAGTTTGTTTGAGAAATGAGACGCCTTGCCCAAGATTGTCTTGGTCCAGCCACCACTGGAGAGCTTGGACCAGAGTCTGAGTCACTGGAATCAGCTTGGTAAGAGAATCTTTCTTCTGAGACCAAAAGGACCTTAGGTGGAATTGAATGTTCCTCATCTGGAACCTGGCTCCTTGCACCACTGCAGTGGAAGCTGCCATGTGGCCTAAGAGCTGAAGAAAATGTCTTGCTGGACGAGAAACCAGAGGATGAAAAAGAGGAAGCAAGATCTGTAAGGGCCCAGACTCTTGCAAGTGGGAGGAAGGCCTTTGAACAGTATCCAACTCTATCCCTATGAAAGTGAGAAGCTGTACCGATTCGAGAACAGACTTTGGCAGGTTGAGAAGGAACCCCAGAGAACTGAGGAGATCCTGAGTGATCCGTACAGCTGACTTCACCTGATCGTAAGACTGTCCCATAATGAGCCAGTAGTCCAGGTATGGAAATAAGAGAGATGCCCTGCCTTCTGAAGAAGGCTACTACTACTACTACTACTGCAAGGCGTTTTGTAAAACACCCTTGGAGCCATTAGGCCGAAAGGCATAGCTCTGAACAGATAATGCCCTGAAGGCAACTCGAATCTGAGGTACTTTCTGTGGGAGCACCTGATGGAAATATGGAAATAGGCATCCTTGAGGTCCAGGGAAGCTAACCAGTCTCCTGGCCTTAGAGAGGGAATAATTACTCCCAGAGTCACCATTTTGAATTTTGGTTTTAAGACGCGTTTGTTCAAATACCTTAGGTCTAGGATGGGTTGTCACTACCCTGTCTTTTTCGGGGTAAGGAAATCTGGAGTACCAACCCTTCCCCTGTGTAGAGTAGGATCTCGCTCTACAGCTCTGAGAGCCAGCAGAGAGGAAAACTTAAGGGCCAGTCCCTGGCTGACTACCTCCAGCACCCACTTGTCTGAGGTAACAGACTTCCAGGCCTGAAAGTAGTAAGCCAGCCTGCCTCCTACTGGATGTGGGGAGTTGACCCAGGCCGATACATCCGGGTGTCTGCTTGGCAGGAGCCTTGGACTGGGAAGAGGCTGCAGCCCTGCTCATCACCCTCTTGCCTCTCCCTCGGAAGAACCCCCTCTGCGGGAAGGGAGAGGAGGCCTGGGCTTGATAGAAAGGTCTGTGAAAAGACCTGCCCCTACCCTTAGACTGCTGCCTCTAAGGAGTGACTTGCCTTTCTTTGGCCTGAGCATTCCTGTAAATAGTCACGCATTCATCCTTTTTTTCATGTAAGCCTCTGTCTGCTCCCCAAACAGAGAGTTACCCACCACAAGGGAAATCCATGGCCTTAGCGTGGGTGTCCTGCGAAAGGCTAGTACACCTGAGCCAAGCAAATCTCCTGAGAGAGACAGATGTAGCCATGACTCGTGATGCCACATCATTTGAGTCCACAGCAGCGTGGAACTGTACTTTGGATGCCTCAATCCCATCAGCAGCCACTTCCTCCAGCTCTTTGGCCAGCTTGGGGCCGGGGGGGAGCCTGTTTAGCCACTTCCAGAACAGCATCCCACCTGGACTTCTGGTACCTGGCTGCATAGGCCATATAATTCGCATGCATGCCAGAGTCCCAAGGAAGATGCCAAATATTGTTTTTTGGCCATGGCATCCACCTTCCTGGAGTCTTTATCTGGGGTGGGGGTGAAGCCAAAGGTATGTTGCCCTGTCACAGGCTGCACTACCCCAACATGGCTGCAATGATTGTACAAAAACTCCGTACCCAAGCCTGACATGTACCTCCTCCTGTCCATTCTTTTGTCCACTGGAGGTAAAGAGTTTGGCGTCTGAAAGTGTTTCCCCAAAGATTTGTGGAGGAGAACAGACAACCTTTTAGGCTCTGGGATGTTCATCTCAACAAAATCAGGCTCCTCTTCCTCCTCTGCAGCTTCTACCATGGAGAGCTAGAGGGTTTCAGACACCTTTTTGTAGAACAAATAGTGGGAAGGGGACTCATCCTGGGAGGGGAGACATTGGAGGGTCTGTCTGGGGAGATGTCCGGTTCAATGGGCACATCCAGACCTTCTAAATCATAATAATCATCCCCCTCCCCCGTTCTGGGAAGTCTTCGTCCCCCTACCACTCCAATCCATAACAGGTATCCGGATCGTAATCAGATGGAGTGGGATCCAACCGAACAAACTGCCTAACTGACGGTGCCGGTTCTGACTGAACCGGTTGAAGCGACTGAACAATGCTCATCGCTTTGGCTATCTCATCAGCGGTTGGAGTACGCATTTCTGGATCTGAACCAGCCGATTTCCTTTTTCTTTCCGCCGGAACCGATCCCTCCGAGTCTGATCTCCTTATGCCCGAGGGAGGTATCACCCAGGTCAGTGGGCACCTCCTCAGGTTTGTCCACAACCAAACCGAGCTGGCCATCTGGGTCAGTGGACTTATCAGCCTCCCTTTCCTTTAACCTACTCAATCTTTTATCCATAGTGGCTTTGGAAAAGTTCTTACATATTTGGCAGTCTGTTTTGAGGTGGTCAAACCCCAGGCAAAACAGATGAAGTGAGGATCAGCTTTGGCAAAAGCTTCCCCACACTCACTACAGTGTTGAAAACCCAGTGAGCCCGGTTTTCTTCTTGGGTTTCTCAGACATGACCAGATTAACAAAATTAGACTTAATAGCTTTTACGCCAGGTAATACTCTCCGATCGGTAACCGACCGTGTTACGGGTTGTGGAAAGCAACCAGTAAGTCAGTTTGTTTTTTTAAACCAATCGGAACTGGCACACACCACTGCAATTCACAGAATTTGAATTTAAACAGAAAAAAGTCGGTTCCAAACCAGACAGACCAGTAGGGAATCGAAGAGATACAATTTCCACAGTAATAAACAGAAAAACAGTTCACTACCCATCTACACACTTACTGTAGACAGATTTGAAACCGAATAATTGGTGAAAACAGACACTTTAAGAAACTTTACCAAACCAAGCAAAGGAGCAATCTCCAGAGCAATGTCACAGTTAGGCGGAGTAAAGAATCTGACTGTTACACTCTGCAGAAGCATAGAAAGTTGTGCTCGAGCTCGGATTTCAAACCTCTGTCTGTGGTGCTTCATAGAGTCAACTCTCATCTCCGGTGCAGTTCAAGTGCTGGGGCTAACTGCATATGTCAGAATACAGCAAGACTTCATGTTGTTTAAAGCAGTCAGGATTCTTCCAAAAACATATCACAAAATTTGCAAGTGAAAAGTCTTTTTGTCGTCATTAACCGGCCTTTCTCAACACTTTGACACATTACCTTTTTGTTTAAAAACAGAAGCAAGGATTCCACCTTGCTTCCGCAAATGACTTAACCCAAGGTATACATTTATTATAATATAATAAAACTTTTGTTTCTATGGCGCCTTTCAAAACCTAAGGTGCCGTACACAATTAAACACGTCTAACATTTCAAATTTTAACATTAAAACAGCTAGCACAGAGACAAAATCAAACTCCAAATGCTTGAGTCCATAAATATATGTTTTCAGGGCCTTTTTAAATCCCTCTATGGTGGTGCACTCCCATAACTGACGCGGTAGAGAACTCCAGAGGGTAGGGTCCGCATGCATAAATGTACAGGCCCCAGAAGATTTCAAACACACCCTCGGGATCTCTAGCAACCCCTCGCCAGCTGAGCGGAGCGCTCGCCCAGGGCAATAAGGGACCAGGAGCTCTTTCATGTAATCCGGGCCAAGTTCATGTAGGGCTTTAAAAGTCAGGAGACTGACTTTAAAAGGCGATCCTCCACTGCACTAGCAGCCAGTGCAGTCCACGCAACACTGGCGAAATCTGGCTAGACCGAGAGGTACCAGTCAAAAGCCGGGTCGCTGCATTCATCAGCTGCAGGCGGCGGATTTCAACCCCAGTAAGCCCTAGATAAAGGGAATTGCAATAGTCCAGACGTAAGGACACAAAGGCATGGACCAGCGTAGGAAGATTGCTGGATGGAACAAGGTGCCTATTCTGGAGATATTCCTCAGATGGTAAAATGAGGACTTGACGGCAGACACCCGCGAATGCAGAGTCAATCCTTTGTCAAAAATTACCCCCAGGTTATGCACCTGTTCAGAGGTCGGGAGTGAAACACCCCCAAGATAAATTCCAGAGGGTCAACCAACCCCCGGGCCCCCTATCCAGTGCACCAACTACCAACACCTCTGTCTTCAGAGTTCAACTTCAAGCAACTCAAGTCCATCCACTCCTGGATTTCTTTGAGGCAGCTATTAAAGACAGAGAGCTCCATCCTGGTCGGGTGCAAAAGAGGTAGAGCTGGGTATCAACAGCATAGCAGTGAAACCTCAGCCCATACCTTCTTACAATGTCTCCAAGGGGAAGCACATACACTGCGAATAACATGGTGAACAACAGAGCCCTGAGGAATCACAAGACAGAGAAACTGGGTCCAAGGAATAAACCCTGGAAACCACTCTGCATTCTTCCAGTGAGGTAAGATGTAAGCCACCTGAGGACTATATCTGACAGTCCACAGATGAACCTCAGACACTCAAGTAGAATCCTATAGTCCACAGTGTCGAAAGCTGATGAGAGATCTAAAAGAAACAGAATGGAACAGTTCTTCCGGTCCCTAGCCATAAGGAAATCATTGAGCACCCAAACCAGCACTGTCTCAGTACTATGCCTTTCGAAAACCGGACTGGAGGGGTTCATAGATATCATGGATGGTCAAATGGTTCTCCAGCTGCACGGCCACTACCTTCTCAAATCACCTTCCCTAAAAAGGGAAGGTTAGAGATTGTACTGTAGTTTGCATGGCAGTCAGGGTCCAAAGAAGCTTTCTTCAGAAGGGGTGTTGCCACCGCCTCCTTCAGGGAGCTCGGAAACTCACCTGTTTCCAAGGAGAACCAGACTATCCGTGCTAGGACTGTACCGATGGAATCGATAAAACCCAAAATCAGGGAAGTTGGTCCTGGATCCAAACTATAGCACATAGGGCGTGCACCCAGGACAATCTGCATGATATCCATGAATTCTTGTTGGTCGAAGGCACTTCAGGAAAACCAAGGAACAGCAGCCACATGCTGATCCAAAGCAACACCCTTGGAGTGTGCTGGTTGGAGCGCCGCCTTAATGTCTGCCACCTTAGTTGCAAAGAATCGAGTAAGTTCATCGCACTATTTGCAAAAAGGCCTTTCAGACTTTTAGACAGGCTGGGTTGCACAGCCTGTCCACAGCTCTTTCACACTGTGCACAGCGTGAAAGAGCTGAGCTGGTAGATTGAGCAGCTGCAATCTCCCCAGACAGGAACTCTGCCTTCTTACGGGTAATTGCAGATTGATAGGCTTGATAATGCTCCATCAATCTAAGGTGGCCGGCGTAGAGGGAGGATCTCAGTCAGCAACGCTCCAACCTTCGACCTAGTCACCGTATCTCCCTCAAGGTTCCATCAAACCATGGGGACTGAGGGCGAAGGGAGAGAGGGCGAACACGGACAGAAGCAACGACATCCAGGGCAGCCGAGATAGCCATATTATAGGCTATCACGAGGGCATCTGGGTCATTGTTTGCCTCTAGGAGGGACGATGGGTCAAGTACTGCTGCCAGACCTTCACAGCAAACATCTTGTAAAGGGTGATATCTGACCATTTCCACAGGGGTAGGCCTACGAAGGGGGGGGGGGGGCGCGCCACTAAAACTAAACCCCACGGTGTAGTGACTGGACCTTGCAACTGGTTCCACCCCCAAATCAGAGGACTCGATCCCCAGGAGAAAGATTAAGACAAGGGAGTTACCATGTTTATGGGTAGCAGTGGTAACTATCTTTGTAAGGCCCAGAGATGACATCAACTGGAGAAAGTGTTGTCCAAACTGCAAAAGTTCATCACTGACCCAGGCATTATTGAATTTTACCAGGTAAGCCCACCGAGACTAGAAGTCGTTCCCCCCACCCCTCTTTTTTTTTTTTTTTGAGGGGTGACCCAGGGGTGGGGATACAGATGGTAACCAACTGAAACTGATTCAGATTAAGCAGTTGGTGGCATTTTTAGTAAATGAAGGAAATTTACCCTACTCTAAGAAGTGCAATGGGATCTTTACCGTCCACCTGAACCACCACCAGAACACGCAGACGGGACCTTGGTTTAACGTCTCATCCGAAAGATGGCACCTCAGGAGTGCAGCATCCTCCTCATGCATCCTCCTCATGCTGCACTACAGTGTCAGTATTGGGATATTAATCCAAGTGCCTGGTGTGGGGCTAGAACCCACAGCCTTCTGATTTCCCTGCCTCAGAGGCAAGTGTGCTACCTACTGAGCCACTGACACCAAGTCCAATGCATAGTCATCTTATATCCAGCTAAACTAAACAAAACAATCTCCAGGGCTATTGACGTGTTTGATCAAAGAATCTGGGACCCCCAAAATAAAAAGTTAAAACACGAGTCCTAGATTAAAATATATCGCAACTAATGAAGAGTAAAGTCAGACATCTAAAGCTGCCTCCCACTACACTGCAGGCAGGCAGCAAGTCATGGGTCTAGCTGTGCAAACAGCATGTACCAGGGACACAACATATTGAGAGCACTAGAGTCCCAACATACAACTGATTTATAAAGGATGCAAGGTTTCATCTCAGAGAATTCTGGCTCTCCAACTGGGAATGTATTGAAGTTGACTGCCTGCAAAAAAAGACCATAACTGACCACAAGTTAATTTCCAACTGTATCCATTGCAGATGAAATATAAACTACATTCCATTACCCCGTTACACTACTCTTTACAGTAAATAAGTGAAAACCAACCTGTACAGGCCAGCCCAGTGGCCAGAAGGCCGAGGTGCTGTGACACTCTACTGTCACCCCTGTGACCCAGGTTCGGAAACAGATGCAGGTGGTTCAGGAGTTGGCAGAGGAGGGAAGATTCAGCATCCAGACTGCTCTCAGCTGGGGAGGGCAGTTGCTGTGGCTCTCTGCTTGACTGCAACCTGCAGGTGGCAGTGCAAGTGTGCCGCATGTAGAGGGATGGGTTCTCACATTCAGAGCACTGCAGCATCTCTGCAGAGATGAACTAGAACATTGTGCCATCTGCATATCACATGGGCCCAGGGTAAAAACTCTGAGTAAAAAAAAAAATAAAACGCTGCAGCATGACTTACTCCTCGCAAGCCCCACACCAGCGACAGGGTACCCTCCCACACAGTCCTGCAGAAAGGGGCTATGGAGGGTAGGTAAGTCATGGAGAAGCCAGGTGAAGAGGCTGGGGGTGTCTGGTCCGTCAGAACAGCCAGGGCAGATAAACACCTGTAAGAATGGAAAAAAAAACATGGACCTAGAAACTAAACTGTGCAGTTTAGTATTTAAATTAAGCAGTAGGTGGTCGGTCTGACTTATTAACTCCCAGGTTTCCAAGGTAGCCAGAAAGGCTTTGCAAATTGCCATTTCATATCAGATTCCTCCAAGCATCTGTACACTTACAACAGGGGTGGCCTTGCATTTGGTAAACACAGCCAATGGGCCACTTCTCCACTTATTAAACAAAGGCTGCCAGGCCTGTATGCCCTGTCAAAGAAAGTACACACTTGTAAAAGAGGCCGCTTCATCCAGAGATGGGAATGTATATCCAGCACATGAACCAAAAAGCCTTGAAAAGCAGCAACCGCTGTGACAAGTTTTGTAAATGCAGATTCCAGGTCCAGAGGAGCTAGTGACTTAACTGGATTTATGAGTGTACTGGAATCCCATAACTGGGCCAAGCAAGCACTTCGAGGGTGCACAAGGGGGTACCCAGTGTCCGTAAAACACCATCTCCCCCACAGGCTGCCCAAGGAGCAGCACTGGCATCGACTGTGATGGCAACCACTTGCTGTCAGCTGGAAAAATGGTGCTGCCATGGCGGTACCGATCAGGACTAGGCAGGGAAACCAGGGACAACAATGATATGTCAATGCCATTTAAGGTACAAACAGCAGTTGGGTTCCAGTCAATCTAACCATAACAAGGTATGAGGTGAAGCAGAGTACCTTAGCAGAGTAGGACCAATGGAAACACTGGTAAAGAATGGAAGTTGCCATTTTTAAACAAGCACTTAGGAGTCAATTTTTCATTAAAACCCTCAAATTTGCACTTATTTTGGGGGTAAGTACCTTCATTTTGAGCCACGTTTTTGAATAAAACTTGCTGATTCGCTCTCAATTAGATGGAAAAAATAGATAAGATCCTGCCAAACTGAATTTGCGATTTCTTAAAATGGAAAATCACTGGCTCTGCCCTAGGGTTAAAGAGCTTGTAGTGCTAGGAAACAGCAGGCAATTTTAATAAATGTTGAAATCAGCCATCTGTTACTTGCTTTTTTTTGTTTTTGTTTAATGCTGCTAATTAGAAGAGTTTCTACCCAATAGGCCCCATACATAGAAAAGCAATCTACCAGTCAGCTTACATCTCAGTCTATTTGTAGAGGGGGTCCAGAGAAGGGCAAAGAGATGGTACAGGGCTTGCACCTCAAAACATATGAGGAGAGATTAAAGGACCTCAATATGTACTCACTGGAGGAGAGGGGAGATAGGGGAGACATGTTAGAAACCTTCAAGTAACTCAAGGCACAAACAAGGTGCAGGAGACAACATCATCCAATATAGGAGGATCACAAGAACGAGAGGGCATGAAATTAAATTGGAAGGTGGCAGGATAGGGGAAATGTGAGGAAGTTTTTCTTCACGGTAAGGGTGGTAGATGCATGGAACAGTCTTGTCACAGGAGGTGATGGGAGCGAGCACAGTGGAGGGATTTAAACGTGCATGGGTCAGGCAAAATGGAACCCTAGAAGTGGGAAGGAGAGGAGAAAGCTGTTGATCAAGTAGGGTCAGAGGCCGCAAACAAGGGTAGTACTTATGGGCACAGACTGGATGGGCCTAGCGGTCCTTTATCTACCAACAATTTCTATGTTTCTATGTATTCTGCTCCATACCACATCAGCATTGAGTGACCTCACTAACTGATCAACCTGGCAGAAGTTGAGTGACTTATCTTGGCTGCCTGTGGTGCCGCAGTCCATAAGGTCACAGTTTTGATGAGGTATGAAGTGGAAATAGAAATAAACATGTCAACTTCCTGGTATAGTGCTATTCCACACATCACACCTAGTACTATCAGAGAGAAAAACTTTGCAATTAGCAAAAATGGAAAATAAATAGCTTTTCGATACATCTGTAACCGCTGACTAGCTTTAAGAGGTGATATTTCAGACCATGTACTACACCTTCAAGATAACGCAATTCCTGGACTGCCTCAATGCAATTACTAAGCTGATTTGTTTTAAAAGAATGTTTTTACAGTTCAAATTGTTTTATTGTGCACAGGTGGTTCCAACCACTGATGCAACCCTTTAGAATGCAAATCCACCAATAAGAAAACTATATCTAGCCAGTTTTATACCACAATAATATGTACTTGCACAGAATACCTTTATCAAATTTATAAAGTTGAGTTTGCTTTTTGTTCAACGGTACCAAATTGACAGTTTCAACACTACATAAATGTGAACAGCCATTGGAGTTCTATTCAGGCAGTAGCGGGTACTTCTGCATCTCAGAGAGTTCACAAAAATAATGAATCAGTTTAGGACCACAAAATTTTTTTTTTTTTTTTTTTTTTTTTTTTTTTAAGTGTGTCCTGTGATTTAGGGAACGTATCACAAGTACAGCCAAATCCACAGCCAGCCGATCCCTTCCAAATAGGGGCCCTGTTAGTTGAGCGGTGGCTTTCATTTTCCTCTAATGATTGCTTAAATATCCAAAAGAAATCACTGAAAAAATGCCCCCAAAGACTTGTATGCAGCGCGCCCCCACGCTCTCCCTTGCCTAGACGTCACAAAAAAGTGAGCATGGAGGCGGAGCTACTGCACCAAGAAGCTGGACGGGGTCGACTGGCCAAGGGTTCAGCTGTACTTGTGATCCCTTCCCTAAAAATCACAGGACACACTTACAAATGTTACTTTTAGCAGCAATCAGCTAATGCTGCTGCCATAAGATATTGGGCTGTGAAGCCCAACACCTCAAATCAGACAATTCCTTTAAATCCATTTTTCTGCCACTCTCCCCACCCACCCACTTAGTGCAGATACACAGGTTATCCACTTGTAACCACAGTTCTGCTAGTGGTACACAGTTCACATCCACATTCTAGCAGTCTTCCTGGAGACAGGCGAGCCATCATAAGTCTCCAAACAAAGCTACTCCCACTGTCCAGGAGGTACATACTGTACACTCCAGCTTCACCTCGTGATGTCAGGTCTTTGAAGGCTGAAAGCAGGGATCTGGGTGCCACTTCTCAGGGAGGGTGGGTGGGTTGTGGATGTGAACAGGAAATCACTAGTAGAACTACGGTTACAGGTCAAGTAAATGCAGGTTATTCACCTGTAACAGGAATTCTAGGACTGGTATATGTTGTTTATCCACACTGTTTGGCAGGTTACTTGCTGCATTAAAATCTTGCCGGAAGGTCTTCAAGCTGGCTCCTCCCATCCACCTGGGTGGTAAAACCCTCAGCTCCACCCCATGACGCCAGATCTAGCCCGCTGGAAGCCAAGGTTGTGCATCGAAGCCGGGGAGGTCGGGCAGGTCATGTGGATGAACAAAATTTATCACTCCTAGAACTCCTGTTACAGGTGAGTAACCTGTATTTCTAGGGACGTGGATATGTTGTTCAATCCACCCTGTCTGGCAGACTCCTAGCAGTTCTCCGGGAGGAGGGAGGCAAGGCACGCACCCCCTTACTCAGGGAATAAGGACTGGAGAACCAAGGTCCCAAAACCAGCATCCCGGCATGACTCAAGGTCAGTGTGGTAGTGGGTGATGAAGGTGTGCCGACTTCCAGGTAGCAGCCCTGCAGATTTCCTGGATAGGGACATCCTTGGAAGCAGCCACCGATGCAGCGGTATGGCGGGTAGAATGAGCTCTTATCCCTCTGGGAGGCTCCATGCCCACCAACCTATAGCAGAGATCTATGCAGGAGGTGACCCACCTGCCTATCGTCCACTTCGCTGCAGGACTGCCAGGTGCAGCTTCAACGTAGGTGACAAACAGCTGGCGAACCTCTCCCCGAACTTCAGCCGTCCGGTCCTTATAATAAGCGAGCGCTCTTCTAGTGTCCAAAGTATGGAGCCTATATTCGGCCGCCGAGGTGTGACTGGGGTAAAAACACCATCAGAGTCAACACCTGGTTAAGGTGAAACTCCGATACCACCTTTGGAAGTAATTTCGGGTGGGGCGCAGGACAACCTTGTCCCTGTGGAAGACCAGATAAGGAGACTCGATGGAAAGCGCCTGGGGCTCTCCCATCCTTCTGGCTGACGTGATAGCCACCAAGAAGGCGGTCTTACACAACAGGCGAGAGATGTCACCTGTGCATCGGTTCGAATGGCTTGCCCATGAGTTTAGCCAATACCAGCAGTAGATCCCATGGAGGTGGAGGTTCTCTCAGAGGGAATATGTGACCAAGGCCTTTGAAAAAGCGCCCGACCACCTTCTCCTGCGCCACTGACTGCTTCCCGGCCTGTGCCCGGTAAGCAGAGATGGCTGCCAGGTGCACCTTAAGGGTCGTCGACCGAAGCCCTTGCTGAGAAAGGGACAACAGGTAGTCCAGAATACTTGCCAAGGAACAGGAGGAAGGGTCCAGGCCCTTGCCCTGACACCAAATGGAGAATATCTTCCATTTGAAGACGTAGCATTTTCTGGTCGACTCCTTACAGGACGCCTCAACGATGTTGAGGACCTCATCAGAAATACCCAAGGCCTGGAACTCTAGCCACTCAGGTGCAGAGACTGAAGGTCCGGATGGAATACCTTCCCCTGACGGACTGAGATCGGGTCCGGGCGGGCTGGAAGCCGCCTCGGGAGCCTGGAGCTGAGACTGAGGAGGTCTGGATACCAGAACTGGCGGGGCCAGTCTGGGGCTACCAGAAATCACCTGCGCCTTGTCCCTTCTCATCTTGAGAAGCACCTTGTGGATCAAGAGAAATGGGGGAAAGGTGTAGAAGAGGCCCGGGGTCCACGGCCTCGAGAAGGCATCACCCTGCAGCAAGCCCTGCTGAGGGGGGAAGGCATGAAACAGTCTCAGCTTCGCATTCTCCCTGGAAGCAAACAGGTCCACCTGAGACGTGCCCCAGTGAGAAAAAGAGATCTTGTACTACCTCCAGCAGGAGAGACCACTTGTGAGACACAGCCCTTATCTAGTTTAGGGCATCAGCCAGGGTGCTGGAGGCTCCTGCCACATGAATGGCGAGGAGATCCGCCTCCATGCTGCGCACGAGTGACCAAATGCGGAGAGCTTCCCTGCACAGAGACATGGAGCACGTCCCGCCCTGACAGTTTAGGTAGTACATGGTCGTGGTATTGTCCGTCTGGACCTGAACCACTTGACCCCGTAGAAACCGAGCGAAGGCGGTGAGGGCTAGATGAACCGCTCGAAGCTCCAGCAGGTTGATATGTCATTGGGACTCCCGAGGGGACCAGAGGCAGTGCGCTCTGTGCTCCCCCAGATGGGAACCCCAACCCATCAGAGAGGCATCGGTCGATAGAGACCGTCTGCTTGGGGCGGACAAACGGGATGCCCTCCTGCAGATATGCTGGAACGGTCCACCACTGGAGAGCGTTCCACATCCCCTGGGTCATTGTCACTAGCTGATCCAGTGGATCAAAGTGCTGTGACCACTGGCTGGCCAGCCCCCATTGAAAGGGACGCATGTACCAACGGGCCCAACGGACCATGCTGGTGCAGGCCGCCATGAGGCCCAGGAGGCGCAGGAAGTCCCAGGCAGGGTGCAACTGCCCAACCTGAAATGATTGGGCAAAGGAGGAAAGAACCTCGGCCCTGTCTGCCGGAAGCCGTGCTCTGGCTCGTAAAGAGTCAAGCTCTACCCCGATGAATTGTATCACCTGCTTTGGTACGAGTTCCGACTTGGCCTCGTTGAGGTGGCCACCCTGAGAGCAAACCTGGAGGGCAAGATCTCTGGACCGCTCCACCTCCGTTCTGGAGGGGGCTGCAATCAGCCAGTCGTCCTGGTAGGGGTACACCCAGACCCTTTGGCGCCGCAGGAATGCTGTCACCACTACCAGGCATTTGGTGAAGACCCTGGGAGCTAGGGAAAGCTGTAGGGCATGGCCCGGAACTGGTAAAGGGATCCCTCCGCTCTGAAGCGGAGGAATCTCTGGTGGGACAGACGGACTGGGACGTGAAAGTACGTGTCCTGAAGGTCCAGAGAACAGAACCACACACCTCGTTCCAAGGATGGGATTATCTGAGCCAAAGTGACCATCCTGAAGGTCTGATACCTTAGGAACCTGTTCAGGTAGAGAATGGGGCGCCAGCCCCCTCATCCGTTTTGGGACCAGGAAGTGCCTAAACACAAACCCCGGGTCTGGAGGAGAATCCGCCACCTTCCTGATCACCTCTTTTTCAAGGAGCAGGGCAATATCAGCTCGGCAAGCCGACAAAGGGCTCTGACCCTCTAGCGCCCCCGCCCGGGGCGATGGCCCGAAGGGCGGGGCCTGCTCTAACTCCAGGGGCAGGCCCTTTCCTACCACCTCCAAACCCAACGGTCCGTGAGGATAACGGATCAAGCGGAAAGGAAGTGGCGGGCGCCATCCCCACGGGGAACGGGGGAGGACGAGGCTGGGGCGACACCCTCAACCCATCACTGGGCAGGCTTAGAGGAGGGACCGCCGAGGGACCTCCTGGGCCTTTACCTCCCTGCTTCCTGTTGGAGGAAGCCACGGGCTTGGGTTTGGGATACCAAGTGCGAGCCTGCTGGCCCTGGTGCTGTTGGGCCGGACGTGACGCAGGTGTAGAATGACGAAAAGACATGTTGCTGTTGTAGACGTCCCTTGTCCTTCTGGGCGGAGGTGACAGAGTCCAGAGTGGCACTGAACTTTTCAATCCGCTGGAGGTGACCTTCCACTCCAGGGCCGAAGAGGTCGGTCCCGAGAAAGGGGCCATCCACCAGTTTATGCTGGGTATCCGCCGTGAAGGTGGATATCCTCAGCCATGCTCTGCGGCGCATGGCCACCGCGGCCGCAACTGATCTGGCACAGGAGTCTCCAATGTCCAGAGCCGTTTGGAGCTGCTGTTTTGCCACCGCCCTTCCCTGGTCCTGTACCTGCTGGACCGTGGTCTGCAGGTCGGCCGGGAGATTAGGGATCACCTCGTCCAGGGAGCCATGAGGGCGTGAGAAGTGTGCCATCAGCACAGCCGAGCTGGCCTGGCGGAGGCCAAGGGAGGATGCAGCGATACCTTGCACCCGGCATAGTCCAGCTTTTGGACTCCCTTGTCGGGGACTTGTTCATATCCTAAGCGTTCCCGAAACACCGGAAAATACTGTCTGTGACCAACCCCTCAGCAGAGGGGTGTTCCGAAAAACCGGGCAAAGAGCTGGTAGGGACCGCATACTTCCTGGCCATCCTGACCGAAGGCGCAGGACAGGAAGCGGGTTGCTACCAGAGCTCCAGGGCTGGGCCAACAATGGCTTCAGCCACTGGAAAGACCTCCATGGGTGAATCCCCTCAGTCCAGTATCTCTGTCAGGGGATACTTGGCCCGCTTGGATACAGGCTCAAGCTGCATCCCTGAGGACTCCGAGGTGAGTCTAAGCAAACCCGTGAAGGACGATGGGCTTTCGTCCATCGACTGGCCCCCGGAGGACTCCAGGTCAATGGGCCTGGAGAACAGGGAGGAGTCGTTGTCTGACTCAGAGGAGTCCACGAAGAGCTGCCTGGGGCCTGAGCCACCCTCCACCTGCCAAGGACGGTCGGGAGTGAGGGTGACAGACAACCTCTGGGGCAGGCCCCGACCCGACCGAGAGTCCTTTGTCGGCGCCCCGATTTCAGTTGTGGAGGCAGAGGTTCCACCACAATCGGTGGGCAGCTGGTTTCGGCCGAACAACCGGCCCAGGCTTGGGCACCTCGGCTATAGTGAGGGGTTGTTTCAGCTGCTCGGGTGACAGCCACTTGATGGCTGAGGAAGGAGATGGCTTGTTCCCAGACAGAAGTAACTGCTGCCACATCAGGTCCTCATAGCGTCGACACAATTTGCGCCGAAGCCTCTCTTCAGAGGAGGAAGATTAGGACGAGCGGCGGCGCCGCGTGCCGAAACCTCAGATGTCGGCGGGATCAGCTGGACTGAGACGATGTCCAACACAGAGAACCTCGGTGTTTGAGGACGGGTCTGGGAAGGGCCGGGGGACACCCGCTCTTCCCTCTGCTCAGAAGTCTTGACTGGGGACTGCAGCACCGGAGGCACAGGCAAGTTCTCCGTCTCCACCGGGGCAACCGGTGAAGAAGGGTTGTCTGCTTCACCAGTCGACAGCCTGTCCGACAGGTCGAGAAAAATCTCGACCGGCTGACCTGACGGAGACACCGTGAAGCCAGCGGCGTTAGCCGCAACCTCAACTGAAGTAGAGTGTCGACTGTCCGGGAAGGGACCTCTCCGCCCCAATCGAACGCGACAGTGGACTTACCTTTTGAGTCCTTCTTTTTGGACTTAGAGTAATGTCCCGATTGCCCCTCTCCCTTCATGGAAAGGGATTGGCAAAGCTCCTTGAAAGAAGCTGAATATGAGGTACCCAGAGAGCAGGATAAATGCCATGACAGAGGGAGAGGATGATGCGGCCTGTGCCACACCCTCCGAGGGCGATCTGCTCGAGTTGCTCAGCCGAGCCAGTCGCCGTGGTAACCGCTCAATGGGCCTCCTTCGACTTCACTAGCGGGTAACGCTTCTCGGGGCGCCCATGCTGTAACTGGGCAGTGCGGTCTTCCAGGATGTTGGCCGAAAACAAACGGCATAACTCTCAGGCCTGCGGGTCATGGTCTAGGCCAAGGCAGTAGACTGACGTGGAGTGCGGATCAGTCCTGGACATTTTCTGCCCACAAGGGCACCGCCGAAATCCGGGAGTCGATTTGTCCATCGCAGCCGTGAGGGAGTAACTTGACCAAAGTCTTGAAAATTTTAGAATAAGTTTCAGGCGAACCAAAGAATTAGGATCCATTCTAGACGCACAGCGTTAAGGAGGGAACCCGAGCTTCCAAGCGGTAAGGAAGATCTAGCATCATGGGGTGGAGCCAAGAGTTTTACCACCCGGGTGGGTGGGAGGAGCCAGCTTGAAGACCTTCGGGCAAGATTTAAAGCAGCAAGGAACCTGCCAGACAGTGTGGGTGAACAACATATCCATGTCCCTAGAGCAAATTATTTCAATGCATTAAAAAATTCTGGTAGTAACAAAATGTGACAAGATCCAAGGGGGGTGAATACTTTCTGAAGGCACTTTAAAGTATCATCTGTCATAATGACAGAAGGCCTCTGCCAGGCCCTACAACACAGACACAGCCACTGTTATGGTACAGGCGTCTCCCATGTCCAGAGCAGTCTGAAGATGGCGTTTAGCCAGTGACTGACCCGGGTCTCTGGCAAACTTCACTGGCAACCATTTGTGTCAGAAGGACAATGGCGAAGGATGCCCAAAGCTCCCAGCAGGGATGCAGCAATGCAAGACTTTTTATATGCATGTCCATCTTCTTGGACTCCTTGTCCAGAGGCTTGCCGATGTTTCCTTGGCCACCCGATTTACAGAAGGCCATGTCTGGAACAAAGCCCTGAGCACAGAGGTGGTGAAAGAACCCTAAAACTGACCCCATAGATACAGCATAATTGTAGATCATACGAGTGGAGGATGCCGGACAGGATGCTGCCAAAGCTACAGAGCCAGTACCAAGATGGCTTCAGTCATGAGAAAGTTAACTCCTGGGGAACTATCCTTGTCCAGTACGGCAGTAATCCAGAATTCGGCCCACTTTTAAACTGGCTCCAAGGGGCACAATAATGGACTCTGTCATAAGTTGAATCAAAGCCACAAAAGACACCAGCCAATTGTCAGTGGTCAATTCCTTGGCAGATTCTTGATCAAAGGTGCAAGTCCTGGTCAAGGTCATGGATGACTCTCCTTCAGAGTCTGAGGATTCCATGAATATAGCCCTTGACCATTTGCCACCGTAGCATCAAATCGGATGATCTCCACCAAAAGCTGGCTTGACAAACCAGCTGCAGCATGGGATTCCTTGGTCAGAACCTCAAATACAAAACTTCAGTGGAGGTGGCTCCATCCAAAGAGGTGGAGAAGCAGACATGGGGGACTGCTTTGATGCATTAACTGATTGGGGAACAACCGGTACAGGATCAAAGAGCTAGAGGGCAGAAGCTTACCCCTCCAAGCAATGGTCCACTGTTGCCAGAGGAGCACTTCATTGCATTGACATTTTTTGTTGATGCCTCTCCTCACCCGAAGAGGCTGAGGAACATCAACAGCAGCGCCTCTGATGAGTGGGGCCAAGAGCACGAGCGGTGGCTTGGCCGTCAACCCAAAGTCGAGAGTTGACTGGAGTCCACCAAAGGGTTATGGTGAACAACCTGCCTCAGTAGGTTAAGCACTAGAGGCCTGAGGCATGACCAGCAGTGAAGGCTGCTCCCCAAGACAACCCAGCCAGGGACACCAACAAAGCAACCTCTTCCTGAATGAGGACCGCAAAAACTGGGATGGAGGAGATTGGCTCTTTTGTCTTCTCCAATAGCTGGCTGACACTTAAGATTTTGACTGCCTGCTCAACCAGAGTTGAGGTAGACAGGCCTAATGGCAGTTCCCATCGAGCCCTCTACCTTCTCTTCGACCATAAAGAGCTTGACCAGGGCTGAGCAGGAGTGGGGGAGGAGGAGTGGAAAGAGTGTGATCTTTGTCATTCCCACATTCTATGGCGGGCCTGCTTTCTGCGTTTCCTGCTGCGGTGAGAAGTACAGTCCCTGAAGGTCTGGAGGGCCAGACACATTTAAGCCAGAGAATGACTCCTGTGCTGGCCTCAGCCAGGAACGCTTCCGAGACCTACAAGAAACTCACTTCAGCAGTCGCAACATCTTCCATAACACTGTTGCCGACCCAGCAGTGGCCAATACCTTTTCACACTCTTATGGCCAGAGGACCAAACGAGCCTTCCAGACTTTGGTAGAGGGCATCACAGCCCAGCACAGAGTGCATCCCAAAGCACTGTGTTTTTCACCCAGACAGTACAAGCAAGTTTTGTGCGGGTCCATGGTCAACATTTTCTGCCAGAATACCCAAGTGCATTACATAAATCCTGGTTTTCTACTCAATCATCAATCACTATCACAAAGTAGAACCAGAGGAAGTCTGAGAAACTTCACAGTTGAATACAGTCTGGAAAAGTCAAATATTCGTCAAACAGCTTGAACAACTTGAATTCCTTCAATGCCGCAAGAGGGAACCTGCCCCAAAAGAAAGAATGGACATTATGGAGTGGAGAAGGAGAATGCATCACCCAGGTGGTGGGAAGAACTTAGCTTGAATACTTCAGGTGATTTGACCGTCCAGGAAGACTGCCAGACTGTGGATAGTGAACACTGTATCCATGTTCTTAGAATAGCATGTTTTGCTCTAAAATGAGACTTTTTTTTTTTTTTTTAAACAGCAAACAATGGTGTGAAGTGTCAAGTTTGTGTAACAAGACAATGAGGGATTGTGTTTGCATGCAATATATATTCTCAAAGTGAAGTTCTGCACACAAAATGGGTGCAAAGTGGGGATGTTGAGCCCAAATCACTTGGTGCAAAACTTGAAAAATGGTCCATTCCCTTTTTCCATTATTTGTTAACTAGGTAGTAATGCATGGACCCTCTACAGGCAAACGTGGTAGCCAATATCAGCCAAAATTATACCACATACAGCCGTAGGCAGCTGCATATCATGGCTCCAAAGTCCAAATGGTTTGATTTATAACTGGATACTCCTCACAACATACCACAGGCCCAAAGTATTGCTTTGACAACCGCCAAGAATACAAACTTCTGGCAGGCTTTTTATTCTTCTCTGGTCAGTTAAGAGGCTCAGACTTACCCAGGTGACGAGCGCTGCCATTTTAGAAGGGTCGAGGCCCTCAGAAGACATCTTTGCAGATGGTCAGATTTCACAATGGTTATGGCAAACCTGAAACAAAAACAAATAGAAATTAATATCTCGTGTGCTTTCCATTCATAATATGCACTAGTGGGAGGTGGACTAAGCACAATGCATAGGGTGGGGAGCACGGAAAATATAGCAAACCTCTTTCCCTCCTATATCCAAACAAGGACAACATTGGTTTTGGCTATGAAGGAAGATTCTTGACCACATCATCAGCTGAAAGAGGTTACATTACAACAGCCATCAAAGCAAGAAAACCGCACTCCTGAACATTCAGGCTCACTGTGGTAACCCAAAGCAAAGATGACAAACTAGATAAAGTTCAAGTGCTTTTATTGCAACTATACCATAAATCCACCACCACTTGTGGCATCAACCAGAAACAGAATGCAAAAATACACTAACCCCCTAACCAGCACCCAGCCCACTCCCATTTCACGTGCAGCACACTCTGATCGTCTCAAATCCCACCAGCCACTTACTGTGTAACTGGGGTTTAAACAGCCACATGCCTGCCTTGGACATTTGGGGGGGGGGGGCAGGTACCACACCAGAAGCAAACCATGAGCACTAGGACCCAAGAAACTACTGCTGTCCGATACTGGACTGATTGACATCATGGAGCCTTATGTGGTAAGGGGTGTCCACCTAACCATCATCGTAGGAGGTCCTTACTGTCAGTGGTTTCTGCCAACGAGTGGCACAGAGCCACAAAATGACTATAGACTCCATGCATGCACAGCTAAGGGGCCACTGCTGTTTGCTTCATTTTTCTCTGTGCTGTAGGTGACCGCTAGCTGCAAGTGCGCCACTGGAGCGAAGTCATTTTTGGGAGGAGGGAAGCGTCTTTAATGCCCTACAGTTACAGAGACTATTGTGGAATTGACTAGAGGTAGGGTTCTTGAACTTGTGATTTTCAGGGAAGGCAGCAAGAGGGGGGAGACTTTGGCCTTGCCATGGTAGGTCTAACCTAAAGTGGAGGAGTGGACACCGCTTAAAAGCGCTAGTCAGAAATGCAGAATTAATAAAAATCAATGGGACAAGCAGAATTCACATTCCAGCTGTCTCTTGGACAGCCATCACCAAAATTTCTAGCCCTGCTGTGTGACACTGAATAAGTCAAAAAAAAAAAAAAAAAATTTGCTGGCATGACAGTCACCACTACATAGATTTGAGCTTCAGTACACCGATCCCCGCATGCAAGCACAAATCTTTAAAGTATATGCATATCCAATCCAGAGTAAAATCCTGGAATGCTCATTTAGCAGGAAGGCATTTGCTGCCAAGTCTGTGTTCGCCCTCCCCCACCCGAGATCACGCTGAACGAGACCACTAAATGCAAGATCATGACACGCCACTGCTCCTTCCTGTACTGTGCCCTATGTACAGAGATTTAATCATCTCCATCTCCTATGCCACAATCCATTTTCAAAGCCTACAACTAAACGCTGTGTAGGATATGTATACACATGGCATTTAGGTGTAGGCTTGAAAAATAGAGCAAGAGCAGTGTGGCATGTCATGATCTCATGTCAGCCCTATTCAGCTTGATCTCGGTGGGGGGAGAAAGAGAGACGATGGGCAAGCTACAAGTATGGCAGAACATGCCTTCCTGCTAAGTGAGCATTTCCAGGATTTTACAAGGGCTCAGGTTGTGCCTTCTATATTTTAATGAAGAGTGTGGCTGCATGGGGGGGCTAGTACTAAACACAGATCTATGCAGCAGTGGCTGCTTTATTTTTTATATATATATATATATATATATATATATATATATATATATATATATATATATATATATATATATATATATATATATATATATATATATATACACAATACATATATACATATATACATATATATACATATATACATATATATACATATATATACACACACCCCCCATTTTAGTACCCGCACCCTGCCCACACATGTGGAGGAACATGCACGCCATGGCTCCAGGGCACTCTCCCAATGCTTTGCCACCCCCTCCCACCTGCGCTACCCGTCAGGAACGGAACTACCGGAGGGGGCGACGGAGATACTCCCCAGGAGAGGACAGCTGCTACTCCTGTTCCTTCCCCCCAGCCGACCCCCAACAACCCAGTCTCGTCGTCATCGCAGTGCGAGGTGTGGTGTCCAACACCTCAACCCTCTGTGCCACCGGGCTGGCTTGCAGCGGCTGCTTTATATATGCCAGTAGTCTTCAAGCAGCAGTGCATGCTGGTAAGAAATGTGCGTAGCTATAAAAAACTTTTCATTCTAATTTAGATTGCTCTCATTTTGTAGTGTCCCATTTTTGTTTCCATAGAGCTTTTTCTGCTGGCTGGTAACTCACCATTCTAAGGATGCACCCTGTTTGCTGGGATATACCATTATCCAGCTAAGGGGATCACCAGCCGTCATATACACAGCAACTGGGATTTTCTACCAGTTTTTCTCCCTTCCTCCTCCTATGGCATAATCTATGCCTGTCAGCCATGTAGGTGCATGCATGTGCGCGCGCACACACCTCCATGTGGCAGGAGCAAGCTCCCTGGCCCAGTCACAAGGGTCACTGTACTGGAGAAACCTGCCACCAACCCTCCCAGGCATATATGCACTTCCAAGTGGCAGCTATTTTGGCCTGCCTCCCGATGAGATTCCTCGGTGTTCATTCCAGAGCTGCATGGCAGCGTAACGCACTGGGCCATCAGGGGCAGCCCATATGGTGCCCTTTAGTTTCTGTTCAGAGAGATGAGAAGGCTGTGCATGGGTTCTATCCCAATACTGACACTCTAGCGCTGCACTCCCGAGATTCTGTCTTTCAGATGAGACGTTAAACAGAGATCCCCATCTGCCTGTTCTGGTGGATGTTACAGATCCCATGGCACTTCTCGAAAAGAGTAGGGGAATTTATTTAAACCAAAAAAACAAACTTTTTCCATATTACACATACGCATTTTCTTTGTTTCATATATGCAAGTACGCTTTTAAATTAACGAACCAAAAAAAAAAAAATGCGCTTTATAAATCATTACCAATGTCAGTGCTTGCCCCCCACCCCCACTTTTTCCTACCCAATTTGTTTTTCCACATTTTTTTCCTTGTTGATTGTGTCAAAGAGCAGGGCAATTTGTATGTTGTCCCTGGCCAAATTCCCCATTCACTAAAATACCGTCAACAGCTTAATCTGGTTCAAGGTCACTTGGCATCCATCTGTATCCCCGAGATGAGGCTGAAAATAGGCAGAACTGTCTAGTCCTCCTTTCCAGTTAACAAAACAAAATAAAATAAATCAAAGCAGCACACTTTTAAATATGGCTATCTCCAAGTTTTATCAGTATTTACAGCAGACACCCCCCAAATACATTAAAGGGAACGGTCATCTACAGGATTTCTTAATGTCTGAAAGCCCATAGAAAGCTAATTTGAGTGAGCCATTGTGTTTATCTGTGAATATTTGCAGTCCACAGTTATATGTAAATCAGTCTAAGGAATGGGGCAGCCATCTGTTTTAGGCTCCTGACAGGAAATTATGTCACTGAGAGTATGGCTCTCATTTAACTGTAGGTTAAATAGGAAATTGTCAGTTTTAAGTGTGTTTTAAATAGAAAATAATAATGTATGGGGTGGTGTGTGTAACAAGAAGTTTACACACACCCAAGAGGTAAGATGCTACATAAATCCCGAGAGCGAAGCTCGAGGGGTTTGTGCAAGCATCTTACCCCAAGGGTGTGTGTAACACGCAACACCCCATATTTTATTTTTTTAATAATTAATGGTGATTTGAACAGTTTGCGTAGCTTTGCACGACTTGGCATGGCTTTACACGGTTTGTCATTACACACACTTGTGTATAAGGGGAAATTACACCACGGTTTCCCTATGGGAAAAAGGGGAAGCCATTAATTATGGTATTACAACACTTTCTACATTTATAATAATTGATGTGTATGTGCATTGGAACTAGTGAGTTATCACCTTTACATTTCAAACTGTTAGTAAAAATAATCCATCTTCAGGATTGCTTTAACCTCGTAGACCATATTGCCATCCAATCATCAAAAACTACAAGTCTCAAGGCTGGCTCTGTGGTGCCAACAGATATTGGGGCCCCATATAAGGATATCTAACCCTGGCTGTGTTCATGTCAGTAAAGATTTATAGGGCTGCCACGGCACCATCTGTATTTTTCCATTCCCTCTCTTAAAGCCATTACTCTTGCAATTTTGAGTGTGAACTCCGGTCTTCAAGATGCAAATGTTTCCGTACCTACTGGCCTGGCGTCATGGGACCAGCCTTAAACATGATCTCGTGGCAGCCAACGCCACCATCTCAGTGAAGCAGTGCGAGACCAGAAGTGTACCATATAATGAGATCTTGGAGACAGCTTGGGCCCCCAACAGAGCAGGGCTTTTAAGTCACTGAAATCTCAGTAGATAGCCAGTGCAAATGGTGACGCACAGGTGTGATACGACTTGAATGTGAAGTTCCCATAATCAGCCTGGACACGGCATTTTACACCAGCTATAGGCAACGCACCAACCTAGCAGCTAGCTCTAGGTACTGAACATTGTAGTCCATATTTTTTTGTTAATTCTTTCTTTATGACCCCCTTTCTGCACCACAGCCAGACCTAACATATGGGGTCCCCAAAAGTGCCTGGCTTTGCCAAAACTCCAGACCCCTACAGCCACCTACCTCCTTGATGCTGCTGTCAACCCCCACCCCATGGTGGGGAAGGAGCGCCTCCCCTCCTACATGAGCAAATCTCAACTGGGCTGATGGGAGGGTTCCAGGTTACTCCATGTTCGGTTCACGAGAGGCTGTCGTCAGGCTGGCTGTGGGGTCTTTTCCCCACTACTCTGCACCTCAAGAATGCAGGCACGCACTGGAGATCCCAGGTGCATGTGCACGAATAGGCATGCTGCCACACCAGATCCTGTCCTGCATCCCACCCTCCCATAGTGCCCTCAACTGCAGTGCCACATGTGGTCACCCAGACAGTGCAGAAAACGTCCTACCCCAGAGAAGGGCAATGTCCCCCAGGATGCTCAACCCCCGCCCCAGATGATTAGAGCTCATTCCCAAACTCTGATAGCTGGTGTCTGAGTGGCAGACTTACTGGCTGTGCTGAGGGGCAGCACAAGTAGTCCAATCTTTTTGGTTTGTTTGAAAAATATCAAGTTTTCTTGGAGTGGTACAATCAGATAACATTTACAGCATACAGGTATGTGAATATATAATGTAAATATATTAACCAGTATTCCTAAACGTGGTGTAGAAATATAGGATCACTTAATAGTCCCATAACTATTGTCTTGTCTCAGGCAGGTGTGTATACAAGAGTTAAGGCAGTACTGACAGTCTACGATACAATATCCGAGTTGTGTCCCATTACCCATAACAACCGTTTATTCCACAGTCGACAAACTTGGCTGTTCAGAGATTAATCCCCGCTGTCTTTTTTTTTAAGTGGTAAATTTTTTGCATGGTATCTTCCCATTCTCTTATAGTAAGGACAGTTTGTTGCAGCCATCAGTGTGATATAACTTTCTTTGTCACCGTTAAAAATAAACACACTTGGTCCTTACTGGCCATAATTTTAAGTTGAATAGGAAAGTGGAGCAAGGTGACAGAGGTATAAGAGGACCCAACTCTGGGAGTAGCTTCTGAGTACCTTTCTCCATTTCCTGCCAGTAAGGGAGCAATACAAGGCAGCACCAAAAGACAAGTGCGAATAGCACAGATCTCTCCTCATGCCCTCTAGCACAATGTTCCTCTTGTCACATCATATTTCCCCAATTTGTGAGGTCTGGAAAAGAGTAGACCCTACTTCTAACTAATCCCGCCACCACACCACACACACACACACACACACACACACACACACACACACACCCTCTATTATCCGGATTATTAGTTCATACAGACTAGCGACCTGGTCCCAAACAATGTTACTTCATGCAGTCAAACCTCGATTATCTGGACAAATTCCATATCACCGCCTGATCTAGATAATTGAGGTTCAAAATTAATCACTTTTGAAATGTTATGCTGTAGTAGCTACGTCATCGTAGCTGTTAATCTGCACTAGCTATGTAGCTACTACAGTATAACACTGAATGTACTAGTGCATACGCATTATATGACCAGGCAGCTGCCATGGCGGTAAAAACAGCAAAGCGAGTGGCAAAGTGGAGAAAAAAAAAGGTCTCAGTCACGTTAAGTATCCAATTTCATAGCAGTTGGCATCCTACACTATAAAGAAACAACGGATACCCGCCTATCTGTAACTAGCTGGGCTAGTTCATCTCAAGGTTGCCCATGGCGACCGAACCTCTCAAGCTATGCTCTCGAGGTTCAAGTGGTCACCATGGCAACCTCTGGAACTAACCAGCTTGTTACCAATATTTGGGTATCCATTATTCTCTATATAAACACACACACACACACACACACACACACACACACACACACACACACACACACACTACAGTGGCACAGTAGTGCCACTATAGTTAGGGTTGAGGAGCCATTTCTATGTTAAACCCCAAAACTTTGCACCTTAATAACTTTGCAACCGTTTGACAGATTTGCCTGAAATTTGGAATACATGATCAAGAACCATATGCCTTGGGATCTGCCAAGTTTTGTACCGGTTGGATATACAGCTGCGGAGTTAAGCGTGATCTGTGCGCGCGTTTACGCTTTTTCTGGAATTCTATGGTCGCGCCTACAGGTCGTACGGTTTGCGCGACCGGCCCGAAATCTTCAGGGAATGTGCAGCCGGGGTCCCCGATGTGCCTTTTGAAGATTGTGAAAAAATATTAAACGGTTCAAAAGTTATTCAAAAAATAGTTTCCCATTATAAGTCAATGGGAAAAGTTAACAAAAAGTTCGACAGTGTCGCAAATGCATTTTTACTTTCGCAAATCGGCCTGTTACTTTCGCAAATCGGCCATTTTGTTTTCAGTTGGTGATCAGAGAAATGGTTGGCATTTAAATTTGGGACCCTCTAGCAACCTAATTCTTTTTGTATTCACCTAGTCGGACCCTGAGGATGCTTGCCATGTCTTTATTTTGTGGTAAAACACCCCAAAAATATGCTTTTAAAATTTCTGGAAAAAGTACTTTCGTGCTCATGAAAGTGTCGAACTTTTTTGCGAAGCTTTCGCAAATTGCGACAGTAGTTTTCCATCTGTGGGAAAGTGACAGCGATTCTTTGGCACTGCGCTGCAAAAGAACCGTTGGGAGTTTTGGGCTGAAATTTGGAGGGAACGGAGCAGACATCTCACAGATGTGCCTTTCAGTGTTGTATTGAAAAAATATTACACGGCAGCAAAGTTACGGCACTCCAAAGTTGAGTTTTTCCCATAGGATAACATTACGGTGCCCGACGCATTACAGAAATCCTTTGGCACCCTGCTGCAAAATAACGGTTTGGTCTTTTTTCCTGAAATTTGGAGGGAAGACAGCCAACAGCCCACAGATGTGCCTTTCAGTGGTTTGATGAAAAAACATTACAGGGAGGCAAAGTTATGGCGCTCCAAACTTTCCTTTTTCCCCCATAGGATAACATTACGGCATTCGCCGCGCCTTTCAGGGCCCGTATCTTGGAAACAGTGCGAGATACGGACTTTGTCGGAAAAATTCTTAGCCCCCTAATGGGGGCCAAGCACCAAATTAGCCAGGACAGTTGTAAATAATATGACTTACATTTTTTTTTCTACGTCGTACGGTTCCTCAGATAACGTATTTAGTATTCCAAGTTCTCATTTTCTGTGCCGATACTCATTATGCATACATTATTTGTACTCACTGTCTTTCTCTATGCAGGTTTTGGGGAAAACCAGCCTGTGCGCTTACATTACTGTTACTGTTGCCCTTTCCGCTTGCGGTTCCATACCCGTTTCACTTACCGTTGACGTCTGCGCCACCATGTGCGTTATCCTTTGCGTTTTCATTTGCGCTTGCGTTTATTTTTTGCCACTTCTGTCTACAGTACTGTTTATCTTTGTTTCACTTTACGTCACCATGCCCATTGACATTTCTGTTTGCAGGCACCATGTTACTATGTGACAACACATCACGTGGCAGACCATTCCCGTCTACGCCACCATGTGCGTTACCCTTTCTGTTCTCATTCGCGCTTGTGTTACCATATGCGTCACTGTTAGCATTTCTGTTTGCGTTGCTGTCCCCGTTAGTATGCCACAAGACGGGCCCCGCTCCCGCCACGCATTATCTGAACGCGCTCCACATGCATTACATTCACTATTTCGTTATTCTCAAAGAAAGAAATTAGAGGCAAAAACTCCGTTTAATGCATTAGTTAGGTTGTTCCACAGCGACAAAAGTGAGAAATTAGCTGTTAGGGTTGAAAACCATCCTGGACCCCACACCCCCAACCAGCATTGGGTGTGCATTGGGATCGTGGGTCCTAACTCTCACCCATTCTCCTATACTTCTGCTGCTTTACACATGTCATGAGGTGAGAGTTATGGCTGACAATCCCAATGCACACCCCAATGCCGGTTGGGGGGGGTGGGCAGGGGGGTTTTTTCAACCCTAACAGCGAATTTCCTCACTTTTGTCGCTGTGGAACAACCCTAACTAATGCATTAAATGGAGTTTTTGCCACACACACACACACACACACACACACACACACACACACACACACACACACACACACACTATTCGTGCTATTCCTAATTCTGTATGCCACCTTCTATGGCAATACCCTTTGTGAGATGTATTCTCCTATAAACAGAAGAATATGCTCAAGGATCTCTTTCTGAACTTCTATAATTATCTGTACAAGTGGGCAAGTGTGTCTCTCCACTGTAGGCCCGAACAGTTCTCCCAGGTAGTGCCAGACTTTTAAGTACTTGAAATCGAAGCTTCTGAGGTGAAAACGTTGCTGCAGTGCCTCAAAAGTCTGAATTACCCTTTTATCGTAATACTGGTAGTTGTTGACAAGTCATAAGCATTGCCATCTTTTGAAAGTTATATCTAATCTAGCAGGGCAAAAGTGTGGGTCAGAGGCTAATGTTTCTAAGTAGCGGGTGGATAATTTAAGACTCTGGGATCGAAGCAGCTCCTGCCAACTACTCAAAATATGGGAAGTAGAGTCTACATCCCGTATTTGTTCGCTATGGCAAGAAAGGGGCTGAAACAGCTGTTCATAAATTTGGTCAGCCTGATCGTGCAGCTCAAGTTCTCTCAAGTGTAAACTATGTGGAATCTAATCACTGAAGACCATGGGAGAACAAAGCTACCTGGCAATACTCTTACGTTGGGCAGGGCCAAGCCACCCCTCTGTTTTGCCAATTGCAATGTTTTACAGGCAATTCTGAGTTTCCCCTCCCGCCCATAATAATCTAGCTATCTTTTAGTCCCAGTTATCGAACTCAACTTTTGGAGGCAACACCAGAATGAAGTAGTCCAATCTTGACGTAACAAAGGCACTAACCAGAGTCACCAGACACTGTTGCAACAGGATGGGGTAAATCCATGAGATGTTCAGCAATTCGAAAAATCCACAGCAGACTACAGCTGACACATGACATTCTAATGTCAGTCACTAGTACAGTGACTCCCAGATTTTTCACACTATCCACGTTAAGGGACATGCCATTTAGTTAAGGCAACAAAACACCCTGCTGACCACCCCCCCCCTGGTTCCACTAGCAAAGGCTCCAATATGGCTGGATTAGGTCTCAACCGGCTGGAGGCCATTCAGTCTGCAATTTCTTGAAAGCACTGCTCCTGTATAGAGATTGCCATTTGTCTGTCCATTATACAAGAGACGTACAGAAGATCATCTGCATAGCAGTGAAGAAAAACTTACTCACCTTAGTAATTGCTTTTCTTCTCATGGAGTCTTGCTATATTAGGACCTTTGCAGTATGCCCATGGCTTTTGACTGCCCCGGAGATGAAATAGTTAACTCCAGAGTAATCTGGAGTTCCACAGCGCGAGGGCACTATTGAAAGCTCTGTCTGGGTTGTTTGAACCCAAACTGTCAGGTTCTTTACGAGGCTAAGCTAACATAGCAAGTCTGTGTGGAAAAGCCTTACACTAGCCATTGGCTACCTACTAACAGTAGAACCACAAAAACACAACAATAATGAAAACAATATTACGTATTATTGTTAGGGGAACCCCTGACAATCACTACTAAGGCCCCCTCTGCCCAAAGACTCAAGTCCAGAGAGGGGCCCAGCCAACAATTAACTAAAACAGAAACTATTCTAGTTCCTAACCCAAGAAAGAAAAAGAGGGGGAGAACTAGAAGCTAAAAAGGCATGACAGTGATTGCACAATTTGTCAACCCCATACCCAAGTAGGGATTCTGAGAGGGGTAGGAGGGAGGGTTGTCCTAATATAGCAAGACTCCATGAGAAGAAAAAGCAATTACTAAGGTGAGTAATTTTTCTTCAAACACCATGAAGTCTTGCTTATATTAGGACCTTTGCAGAAGTATACAGCAGTACCTCCATGGAGGAGAGTCAGAACCTACTAGGAAATAGGCTCTGAAGCACAGCTGTGTAGAGCATCTCTCCTGGACTGGGCGTCCAGGGAATAATGCTTAGTAAAGTGTGGACCGACTTCAGGTAGCAGCTTGACAGATTTCCAAAATGGGAATATCTCTAGCAGCCGCTAGAGATGCAATATACCCTAATTAGAATAAGCCCTCAGGCCTGAGGCTCCTTACCAGTTTTTGATAACAGAACTGGATACAAGAGACAATCCACTAACAATTGTCCTCCTAGTAGCAGGTCTCCCCTTACCCACATCTCCATAGGTAAGGAAGAGCTGGAGGATTCGAACCTGTGACCCTTGAGTACGTTCCAAATAGTAGCTAAGGGCTCTTTTTACGTCCAAACTGTGCAACCTTCTCTCACCAGAAGAGGATTGCTCAGTAAAAATACTGGAAGAGATGGACTGGTTAACATGAAAATCTGAAACCACCTTAGGTAAAAACTTTCTGTTAGACCTGAGGATCACTTTATCTCTGTGGAAAGAAATGAAATCCTCTTCCACTGACAAGGCCTGTAATTTACTTATACGCCTAGCAGAAGTGATAGCCACTAGAAAACAGTTTTCCAAGTTAGGAACTTAAGATCTGCTGAAACCAGAGGCTCAAAGGGAGTTGCATTAGCTGGGCAATGCAAACATTCAAGTCCCATGCAGGGGTTGGTTCCCGAAAGGAGGGTTAGTATGAGTAACCCTTTGAAAAACTTGGAAAACACAGGGTGAGAAGAAAGGAAACTGGTTTCCCTGAAATAAAACAGAAACAGCTGCCAAATGAACCTTTAAGGTAGCTGGTTTGAGCCTAAGGAATTTAAGTGGACCAGATAGTCCAAACAAAATAGGCAGGTCAGCTGATTCTGGGGTGATTTGCCTCTCAGAACACCAAAATGAGAATCTCTTCCATTTAGAATTATAAGTGGCTCTAGTGGAAGGCTTCCTAGAGGCCTTCAAAATATCCAAGACACCTTGAGAAAGGTGTAAATGAGCAAATTCTAACTCCTCAAGAGCCAGGCCTTGAGGTGGAGGAGATTGAGATCCGGATACCACACCCTCCCTACTGCAGGTCAGCAGGTCTTGAGTCCTGGGCAAGGTCAGGGAGGCGAAATGGAGGGACAGAAGAGCGGGTACCAAGGCTGCCTGGCCCAGTCTGGAGCAATCAGAATCACTCTGCAAGGCTGAGTTCTGATTTTTACCAAAACCCTGAAGAGGAGAGGGAACGGAGGGAAAGCATAGAGGAACTTTCCCTCCCAATTCAGCTGAAAAGCATCCAGGGGGACTGACCCCAGAACTGGGGGCCTGCAGCAAAACAGGGCAAGTTGGTGGCTGTCTGGGGCTGCGAAGAGATCTATCTGAGGGGTGCCCCAGCACTTGAGGGTTCAGAACCCATTCGTGATGGCCCTGAGAAATCCTGCTGAGGGCGTCCGCTAGGACATTGTCCTTCCTTGGGAGGTGAACCGCTATCAGAGAGGTGTTCAGGGAGTAGGCCAGAGACCACAACTTCATTGCTTCGGTGCACAAGGCTGAAGAGCGAGTGCCCCCTTGCTTGTTGATGTACCACATTGTTGTGGTATTGTCTGTCCTGACTTGAACAACCTTTCTCTGGACAGTTTCTGAAAAAACCTGGAGAGCTAGGAAGACAGCTCTGAGCTCCAGTAGGTTGATGTGAAGCAGAGATTCCTGGGGACCAAACTCCCTGAGTTGAAAGGTGTAGGTGGCCCCCAACCCAACAGGGGCACGTCCGTGGGTGAGGTGAGGAAGTGAGAACAGGAAGGAATGGGACCCCAGAGGACAGGTTGCTTGATCCAGCCACCACTGGAGAGCTAGGATCAGAGTCTTGGTCACTGGGACCAATTTGGTAAGGGGTCCCTCCTTTGAGACCAATAGAACCTCAAGTGGAACTGAATGTCCCTCATCTGAAATCTCGCTCCTGGCACAACAGCTGTAGAGGCAGCCATGTGCCCCAGGAGTTGTGAAAGTGCCTTGCTGGTCGAGAGACCTGCATGGTGAAGGAAGATGCCAGGGCAATGAGTTTGTCCACTCTTTCGGAGGGAGGAATGCCCTGGCTAACTTTGTATTCAGCTCTGCACCTATAAAAGTTAGTACCTGAACTGGTTCGAGAACTGACTTTGGAACATTCAACAGGAACCCCAGAAAGGTGAGGAGTTCCTGAGTGATTTGCAAGTGGGATTTTACCTGCTCTGGTGACTGACCCACAATGAGCCAGTCGTCCAGATAGGGAAACACAGCTACCCCTTGTCTTCTTAGGTGGGCCACTACTACAGCTAGACATTTTGTGAAAACTCTTGGAGCAGAAGTAAGTCCAGGCATTGCCCTGAACTGGTAGTGGCCGAGGGCAGTTGAACCTGAGGTACTTTGGGTGAGAGGCCCTGATTAGAATATGGAAGTAGGCATCCTTGAGGTCCAGGGAAGCTAACCAGTCCCCTGGCCTCAAGGATGGCAAAATCATTGCTAAAGTTAGCATTTTGAACTTTGGTTTTACAAGATGCTTGTTCAGAAATCTTAAATCCAATATGGGCACTTCAGTCTCCTGTCTTTTTGGGGTCAGGAAGTACCTTGAGTAAAGACCCTTGCCCTGGTGGCAGGGGGACCCTTTCCACTGCCTTGCAGTCCAAAGAGAAGAAACCTCCGCTTCTAGTGCGAGGGTTTCCAAAAGACTTGAGGGGAAGTGCCTGGCTCTCATCTTGGGAAACTGTTTGAAACTGAGAACCAAGCCTTGGCTTACCACCTCCAGAACCCATTTGTCGAGGTTAGGGACAACCAGTTCTGGCAGAAATAAGTCAGTCTGCCCCCACGGTACAGGAGTAGTTAGACACCCAGTCAGGGTGCCTGCTTGGCAGGAGCAGCTTTAGGTTGGGGAGAGGGAGAGGGCCTGCCTGTGCCCCGTCTGCCTCTGCCTCTGAAAAATCCTCTCTGCGCAAAAGCAGAGGATGCCTGGAATTGGTAAAAAGGCCTATTGAAAGGCCTGCCCCTACCCCTGGGGGCATGCCTATGTTGAGTGGCATACCTCTCCTTAGCTTGGGCACTTTTGTAAGTAGTTCTGTATTCATCCATCTTTTTCATGTAATTTTCTGTTTGTTCTCCAAACAGAGAATTTCCTATAACAGGAAAATCTATAGCCTTTGACTGGGTATCTTGGGACAGATTAGTGCATCTGAGCCATGCCAGCCTCTGAGAGAGCTACAGAAGTGGCCATGACCCTAGAGGAAACATCATTAACATCAACAGCAGCATGAAATTGAACTTTAGAGGCTTCAATGCCATCAGCAGCCACCTGTTCCAACTCACTAGCCAACAGGCCTGAGCCTGCTTGGCCAACTGCAATATAGTGTCCCATCTAGATTTCTGATATCTAGCCACATAAGCCATATAATTAGCTTGTCTGAGTCCCAAAAAGCTGCCACATACTGTTTCTTGCCATGGCATCAATCTTCCTGTAATCCTTATCAGGAGGATGTGAAGCCAGGGGAATATTAGCCTTGTCACAGGCTGCAGCTTGAACAACACCTACATGACTACACTGTTCAGTAAGGAAGTCTGTATTAGGGCCTGACAACGTATACCTTCTGTCCATTTTTTATCTACAGGAGGGACAGAAAAGGATTTTTAAAATCTTAGAGGTTTGCCTCCTAAATGACTTATGTAAAGGAATAGACAACCTTCTAGCCTCTGAATATCCATCATTTCACATAGTCAGGCTCCTATTGCTCATCCACAGCCTCTTCTAAGGAGCTGGAGAGTTTCTGCTACTTTCTATAAAATCTGAAATGAGAGGAGACTCAGACAACAAGGGGAGATTCAAAGGGTCTGTCTGGAGAAATGTCCGTTCTATTGGCACTTCCAGACCTTCCCAATCACAATTACAATCATCAAAACCTTCCTCCCCCTCCTGTGGTTCATAAAAATCCTCAACATCATAATCCTGAACCACTGGACCTGAACGAGACCCCCTTTTTCCAACCAGAGAGGGTTCAACAAGTCCCTAAGACAAAGACTGGACAATCTGCATGGCTTTAGCTATTTCTACAGCAGAAGGAGAAACAAAACTGGACTCCACACTAGCTGATTTCTTCGTCTTTTTTGCTTTGACTGGTTCCTCAGGACCAGCCTTCTTTGAGGAAGTCTCGCAGCCTGGTCAGAGGCCTCCCTCTGGTCCAGCCGTAGCTGGACCGGGCTGGCCATCCAGGTCAGCGGACTTTGCCTCTCGTTCCCTGAGCCTGCCCAATCTCTTTTCCAGGGTGGCTGCAGGAAATTTTTACACCTGGCAGTCTGACAGGAGGTGGTCAACCCCAGACAATAGACACAAGTGGTGTATTGGGTCAGCCTTGGCAGGCTTCCCCACAGACATCACAATGTTGAAACCCAGTGGTGGTTTTTCTTTGGGTTTCTCAGACATAATGCCAGCCTAACCAAACTTGTCCTTTTTTTCCGGCCTTGCCAGGACAAGACACCCTTATCGGTCCCTAACCGTGTCACAGGTATTTGAAAAAAAAAAAAAAAAACAATTTTAATGCCAGGTTTTTTTAGGACCGATAAGAACCGGGTACCTCACTCTAAATTCAAAGAAAATTATTTTTAAAGCAAACTGATCGGTTCAGAGTGAACCGATAATGAGTTTCCACACAGACTAAAAATTATTTACTTACGGTTACCAGATAGAGCTTTGAACCGAAAACCGCGGTAATTTTAAACACTTTCTCGGTAAAATGAACCGATTAAAATACTTAAAACATAAAAAGCGAGCCGAACTGAAGGAGCTGGTCTCGGAGCGTCTGTTCAGCGAGCGGAGTAAAGAATGACAGTTTGGGTTCAAACAACCCAGATAGAGCTTTCAATAGCGCCCTCGCGCTGTGGAACTCCAGATTACTCTGGAGTTAACCATTTCATCTCCGGGGCAGTCAAAAGCCATGGGCATACTGCAAAGGTCCTAATATAAGCAAGACTTCATGGTGTTTGAAAGCTCACACCATACTGTCCAACGAACCACCCTAAAGGCAACATTCACCACGAAAGGCACGGGGGACAGAACGGAGCCCTGAGGAAAACGTTTTGAACAGACCCCCAAGGCCTAGACACAAAAATGTAGAGATTTAAAGGAGGCACCAGGAAATGAATATTCTGAAATGTGTGCACAAAGAACAGTTATGCAAAAACTTACCATAACAGATCTCGGAGGGAATCTCACTAGGTCACACCTTTGGAACCACCGACAGATGCCAGGATCACACACAACCTTATTCTGTAGCAGTCAGCTAGGGGATGTCAACTAGGTGCCGCACTCTCAGACATCATAAACAGTCACCCTGCTATACAAACATCGGCTGCCCCGCTCACTCAGTTCTTTCCCAACCGGGGACCAAACAAGATAGGCCTCCCAGTAGGGAACCGAGGAGAGAGAAAAGGTGTCCAGCTACAAACAAAAGAGATGGAGCAACTGGACAGTCAGTCCAGAGACAGAAAAGGGAATGGTTGGTGGGATGGCATGACCTGATAAGAGATTCCCTTGAAGATCTACAGTTAGAATAAGTTGTGTAAGAACTTACCATATCTTCTTTGGGGATATCTCAAGTCACACCTTTGAAACTAATCCCAAGCAGTTCTGACAAGCAAAACAGTCTGGGTGCCAGGATGCCAAAGGTCTAATAAAGAAGGAAAAGCAAGAAGAGGTTGCCCACTGGCTGCGTCAGGCTAAATTCAAGAATACAGCAAAAAAGCCTTGCAACCTTCCCCCAGAACCTCCGCACAAAAACAGCCCAACGGCATTTTGCTCCTAACACTGGAGCTCTGTCAAGTGAGCATATATGCAAAACATGAAATTTTGATGTTTTGCTTTGCACTTCCATGTCTATACAGCTTCCTTTTTTTTTTTTTTTTTTTAATTCAAGTCCTGAGGGAGGGTTGTGGGGCTTTTATACTGTACTAATAAAGAAGGCCCTGAAGCACAGCAAGGCCAAAGCCTGCCCTCCTTCTAGAGGCAATGTCCAGTCTGTAATGGCTTGTGAAAGCGTGGACAATATTCTAAGTGGCAGCAGCACAGATCTCAGCTGCAGACAGATTCCTGAAACAGGCAACCAAAGTGGTCATGCTTCTGGTAGAATGGCCATAAACTTCACCAGGAAAATCCTTAACGTACTTTCTATAACAAAAAAAAAAAAAATACAGTTGGCCAACCATTTGGACAGTTTAGAAACTAGAGCGCCCTCTTTCCTAAGGGAAAAACAAACAGCTGAGAGGACTTTCTGCAGTCCTTGGCATGGTGTGTATAGTTAGGGATCAAAATTAGCATACCCAGCCTGTTCCCGGTGCAAGTAAGAACAGGCTGGTGCATGTAGTTTTCTGGCTTGCACTGTAGTGCATGTAGCCTGTTTGCAATCTTTTGACTGTAATACCAAGAGTTACCACAAGGGGTGCAGCACTAAGAGTACAGGCAGGCTGAAAATGTATTTATTTTTTTTTAAACTGACATTGCGTTGTGCGTGCGCGGCACGCCACTTGAGGACTTGGGTCTACGACTGAGCATCGGGAGTTAACGTGCGAGCCGTTGTCCAGAATTACTGCTGAGCTGGAGGTGTGTCTGTAGAAAAGGAGGCAGGATGCTGCAGCGCCGCCAGACGGACATCAGGAGTAGCTACAGTGCAAAGGAGGTGGTGCTTTGAATATTCATGTCCCAGGCTGTGGCACGAGTGGTATAAATGAGTTGGGGGTGGGCACTGGGCTGCAGTGTTAATAGCAACCAATCAGGGATGGGTGTTATGCGCAATGGGTGGGGTGGTCACAGAGCTCAAGGAGTGTCCTCGAGGCTAGACTGGCATAGCGCTTGCAACTTACTGTACCACGTGAGCCCCATTTTGTCATCCTCGTGGTAGAGTAAGGTACACATAGGCATACGCATCAATTCCAGCTACGCAGTTTTGTAGTGTGTGTGAGCGGTCACTAGGCGGGAAGCTCCGTGATTGCAACTGAATCTTTCTTCCTCTGAATAAAATATATCAATAGCAGTATCTAGGCAGGTAAAGGGTGTTTAACAGCAAAAGGCTGTAATTTAAGAACAAAAAAATGTTTATAGCTGGCAATTAATAACTGACCGTCAGCAAGCAAAGTACATCAGGGCTTCACCCCAAGGGGATTTTCCTCAGTTTTTTTTGCATCAGAGGGACTGGATATCAAAAAGCAGTTGCTTATTTTGTATGCAAACTAATACAGTCGTGGCCAAAAATATTGGCGCCCTTGTAGTTTTTTCTAATGCACCATTCCTTCCGGAAAATTGTTGAAATTAAAAAATATTTTGGTATCCACATATGTATTTCTTTGGTTTGCAGTGCAATAAAACACAAAAATCAGAAAAATTTACTAAGTTTTAGCATATTCCACACACAAATCCTTAAATGGCCCGGACAAAATTATTGGCACCTTTTAGAAGTAGTTAGAAATAATTAGATTTCAAGCAGGTGATTCTCTTTCACTTTGGAACTGAACTCACCTGTGGTGAGTTGCAGGTGCCTGCAATATAAAAATCACTCAACCAGTTTGAATAGAGAAAAGGACTTATTCTCCTGTTGTGTCACTATGTGTACTGCACTGAGCATGGAGAAAAGAAAGACAGCCAGAGAATTGTCTGAGGAGGTCAGACAGAAGATTGTAGCCAAGCATGGACAATCTCAAGGCTACAAAATCAATCTCCAGAGACCTTGTTGATCCTGTTTCCACCGTACGTAATGTTATCAGGATGTTTAAGGCCCATGGCACTGTAGCCAACCTCCCTGGACATGGCCGCAAGAGAAAACTTGATCGAAGATTGCAGCACAGGATTGTTCGAATGGTGGTGAAAGCACCTTGATCAACTGCCAAACAGATTTAAGCTGACCTTCAGACAACGTACGACAGTTTCAACTTGCACCATCAGTCGCCAACTCAATGAAAGGGGGTTATATGGTAGGAGGCCCAGGAGAAACCCACTGCCGAGAGAGAGACACAAGAAAACCCGACTGGGGTTTGCCAAAACACACCTGAACACGCCAAAATCCTTCTGGGAGAATGTCCTGTGGACAGATGAGACCAAATTAGAGCTTTTTGGTAAAGCACATAATCTCTATATGTTTACATAAAACAAAATGAAGCCTTCAAAGAAAAGAACACTTTCCCTACAGTCAAACATGGAGGAGGTTCAGTGATGTTTTGGGTTGCTGTGCTGCCTCTGGCACTGGGTGCCTTGAACATGTGCATGGCATCATGAAATCTGGAGATTACCAGGCCATTTTGGAGTGCAATGTTGAACCCAGTGTCAGAAAGCTGGGTCTCCGAAGGTCATGGGTCTTCCAGCAGTACAATGACCCCAAACACACTTCAAAAAGCACCCAGGAATGGTTCAAGACAAGACACTGGACTGTTCTGAAGTGGCCAGCAATGAGTCCAGATCTAAATCCCATTGAAAACCTGTGGAGAGATCTGAAAACAGCAGTTGAGAGAAGGCACCCTTCAAATCTGGGAGAAGTGGAGCAGTTTGCACAAGAAGAGTGGGCCAAACTGCCAGTAGAGGTGCAGGAAGCTCATCCATGGCTATAGGAAGCAGTTGATTGCAGTTATTTTGACCAAAGGCTGTGCTACCAATTATTAAGTCTAGGGTGTCAATTTTGTCAATGCCATTTCTTTTCATTTTCTGATTTAAAAGGATATTAAATTCTGACTCAAAAACAAAGGTTCTGTAATATTAACAGAAATAAAGAATTGTGGAGCCCAAATACTGTACTGTTAATTTCAACTTATGTTTAGAGGAATTGTAAGTTATTTGAAAAAGTGCAAGGGCGCCAATATTTTTGGTCACGGCTATATATGTGAAGAAAGGGCTTAACTGTGTCTGTTGAGCAACTTGGTTTTACCACAACCTTTCCACATTTTGATTCCTTAACCTCACTCCCCCCTCCACCACAAAAACAAAACACTTTTTCAGATAACTGCTTTTCCTTTTGTTTGTGGGGGTAGTTTATATATAAAAAAAAGCTAATTTAATACATATTGCAGCAGTCAATCATTTAATACATATATTAGCAGAAACTGCATCAGTCTGACTTAATCCCTCACAATGTGTCAGCCCCAGGTCTGCAACAGCTGACAAAGAAAGGCACGGTTGTCTCCAGTACAGCTCCAGCACCAGTTGTGTCTAAATAAGTGAGGGGATTTTAAAAAAAGATAGAAACAGACTGACAGCAGATAAGGACCGCTTTGCCCACCTAGTCTGCTCATTTCCTACCTATTGGATAAGCCGCAGATTCTAGTTAACCAACAGCCTACTTCCTCCTATCCCCACTAGAATTGCCTTTTGTCTGTCCCATGCATTTTTGAATTCCCAGTTTTTGACCCCACTACCTCCTCAGGAAGGCCGTTCCATGCATCCACCACCCTTGCTGTGAAAAAAATACTTCACAATGCCCTGAGCCATCCCCCATCTTCAAATTGTGTACCCTTGTTCTTGCACATCTCTTTTTTTGAAAGATTTATTTATTTACAAGATTTACCAGGAAGGCATACTGAGCAATGAGCTCGATTCCAGATGCGACCTGGGGGCCGAGACCCAAATACATACATGAAATATATACATATGCAGTACATTATGGGAAAGCCAAGGCTTACCTATAAACATTTGGATGATAGTTTACAGACAGGGTAGATACATACAGTGTAAAGAATGAGAGGGTAGTGTACATTTCATATACATTTACAGAACAAAAATAGTAAATTGTTAGTTTTAACAGGAGCAGCTGGAGGAAAAAATGCGCTCCAAGTAGAAGGTTGCGATGGTGGGGGTTCAGTGCGTGCCTTATGGGGTCCAGTAGGGCATTCCAAATCTGTGGGATTTGGTAGATTAAAGCTGGCCTGGCCTTTGGTTGTGCACATAAACAGGACGTGTAGTAGTCTGGGGTCCATGCTCCTGAGGGAGTACGCAGGTGGGGACTGTTGGGATAGAGTAAAGGCCAGATAAGGGGGAAGAGAGAGGGACCAGTATTTGGTAGCGAACCTAGCGCAGTTTATTTGTCTGCGATCATGGAGGGACGGCAGGGTTAGGGAGCTGTATAGGTTGTAATGGTGTGTGGATTGCGGGCAGTTAAAAATGAAATGGCAGAAGGAGTAGAACAGGGTGTCAAGGCTAGCCAGGGCGGACACAGGGGCGATGGAGTAAACTGTCACCGTAGTAGAGTACAGGAAGAATCATTTTTTGGACAGTGGTGTGCCTAGTTTGTGTGGGGAGGCAGCTTTTGTTTTCGGAATAGTGCACCAAGTTTGGGGAGCAGCCTCTTGTGTAAGGAGTCGATGTGGGAGGTGAAATCTAGGGGCTGGTCTAGCCAGACTCCTAGATATGAAGCTAGTGCAATTGTCCAGGGGAGTCCTGTCCGAGGTTTTGAAAGGAGGGCTGGGGGCTTGGGTGGGAGTGTCTTTGTTGGGAGCCAAATGTTAGTGCTACCCTCTTAGCCATTAAATACCAGTGAGTGTGTTTAAACCATTTAAGGAAACAAAGGGAGTGCGACGGTGAGATTTGCTGCAGCCTAGGCAAAAGGGCAGTTGTGTTTTTTTCCCCCCAATCTAATATAACATAGTAAGCATCAAAGCAAAGAACTTAACTGTCTGCTCTGTCTGTTAAACAACTTCTGTGGTTTTACTCAACAACCAGTGCAAGTAACTTCTGCTGCCACGTGCACCTTGGTGCAGGTACTGAAAAGAGTTTATTTCTATCCCTGTGTATAGTACCTGAGGATTCTATACTCGTCTGAAGTATGGAGCAATGCTTTCTCCGGATTAGCATGCTCCGGGAAATAGACAGGCATGTGGACCGATTTAAAGTAAACTCAGGCACCACACATTAGGGATACCTGAGGTTACTGCACAAAGGCACAGTGTCTGTGAAGAAATAAAACAGGCAAGACTGCTCGCATACAAGAGCCTGTAGCTCCGAAATTCTTTGGAACAAAGTAATAGCAACCATAAATAACGCCTTCCACAACAGAAAGTGTAGCTCGCATGACGCAGTTGGTTCAGAAGGGGGCAGTGTCAATTTTTCTAGTACAAAATTTAGGTTACAAGCTGGGACTGGGTTGCAAACTGGAGGCTTCAGATGAAGAACGCCTCGCAAAAAGTATAGGTCACATCCAGCTGGGCCAAGGAGTACCTTAATATAGGAGTGTCGAAGGGTGTGGGATTTCAAGAACGTCAGACACAGGCAGACAACTTTTAGGTGCATAAAAAACACGAGACTGTCATTTTAATTTCTGAATAACACACAATGAAATGAACAGAAAGTCTAAAGTAAACTGGTTAGTCAAAACAAATCTAACAATTGCTTATTACCGTTTCTGCATCTCTGCCATTCTTTAAAACGAACCGTGTGCAAGCACACACCATCAGGAGGTCTTACTCCCACCTCAGACAGCCTCCAACTGACCACCCTATCCGATTCAATGTCTCTAGTGGCAAGCTTTTACAGTTTGGTGAAGTCACCTGACCCTTAACTCAAAATACAGAAATAAACTCTCTGGGTTAGTCTAGCTTCATTTTGTAACCCACCATTGTATTGTACTGTTCAGAAAAATACCCGTGAGCAAAAGCTCATTTACAAAGGTTCCACGTCAAGAAACACATTACAGACATTTGAAACAAGCAAGGTACATCACGCTTTGTACAAAACAATGGAACTAATCCTATACTAACGGCCAGTAAATTAGCATGAACTAATCAACAGGGTGATTGGTGTAACAGGTAGCAGCCAAGTGGATTGCCTTGTCAAAAGGGGGACTGGATAGTCAGTGGGCAGAGCACCAGAGATGAGAGGGCTTGCAAGAAGGGGCAGCAAGGCACAGAATCAACCATGACCCAGGGAGTCTATCTCAAGGTTGGTGCAACTATGAAGCAGTGGGGGAGATAAGGTACCGGACCAGTGGAGGAGTCGGGGTGGGGGTAGGTAGTAGGAGGAGCAGACTGAGTGGAGGAGAAGAGAAGGAAGGGGCTGGGTGATCCTTCAGGGTTCAATTGATTCTTGCAGTCCATGGATAAGACTAACACATGTCAGGCAAGTGCTGCAGCAAAAAAGGAGCTTGAGGTCAGCTCTGGACAAGGGGTTTTTGCCGACACTCAAGTGCTTTTGCCAACTAGGAACGGTTTCAATTCTGATTTGAATGCCAGCAGGCTTGAAGAATTGGGTGGGACCTCGTTAAGCCATAACGGGGCTCTATAGGAGAAAGAACACTGTCCAAGTGCTGTTCTCCGAAATGGGACTGAGCAAGCTCGGAGTGTTGCCTCTGGTGCTGTACTTGTTTTCTGATGGGGATAACATATGTACAATGCAAGGTATCTTGACACCCCACATCCCTCTAAACCTTTTATTTCCTATTAGTTAAACATAAGGCTACTAAAGCCTAAAATAGAGTTAATTACATAGCAACCCAAAACGAACCCTCAGTTATTCTTGATGGACAGGTGGAGCGGTATAAGAAGGGGACAGCAGAGGGCGCTGTTCTCTTAAGAAAATCACATGCATTCCTACAGTCAGGTAAGACACTAAGCCTTTGGTTTCCTTCCTGTGTTAGTGTACACAGAAGGACCCTTGAAACAGAAGGTACTACTCTTACTTGTTTTACTAGGAAGGGCTAGACTGCTTATGTCTATTCCTGCAGCTTTCAGCCCTCTATCTTTATTTGTATAAAACAGCTCTGTTTGCAATAAACTGCCCTCCAAACACTTCTTACAGGGCTTACTGAAAAATGAAGGGCACCTTAGAGACCTAGTATATCTACTTATATTTTTATAACCTCAAAACATGTTTTATTCATTTAGAAACCACACAGCCCAAAGGCGTCATCTCAAATAGAAAGCCCTATTTTCTTGTGTGCTGCTATATAGAAAAGCTCCAGGGCACAACTACTGTATTCTAAAGTGCAGCTTTATCTTGATCCGTCAGCTTCACTTTTTATTTTGGCCCATTTTTCTTTGGGGCTTTTATTAGCCCTACACTTTGTCCTCAAAACCCCAAAACACTATTTTGAAAGGGGACCTGGTCTTTAGGGCTTTCTTATTCTAGAGCACTTCTTTCATTTTTAAAGGACTACAGAGGGCACTTTATTTTACCAATGTATTCAGTTCCACTATCCTCTCGTTGTTGGGAAGCCAGTATCTCAATGTGTGCCCACACACACACACACACACACACACACACACACACACACACACACACACACACACCACACTTTGGTGCTAGACTTGCTCTGGAAAACAGCTCACCTGCTTATTTAAGCAGCCACAGCAGCAGCAAAGGGAATACGAGGCCACCTGGAGCAAGGAGGAGCTTCCTGGATATCTCGAACCAGCGGCAATAACTACCAGGGGCAAGTCGCACAAAGCAGCAACACATTTTAGGACGGCTTCTCTTTACTAACGCAGCCCCAGTCACACCATTCTGGGGCTACAATCCTAACACTGGACACACTTTCATATTTACGGCCACTATGGGGCTCATCTATTCCCTGCCCGTAGTGTCTCACCTGCCGATATTGCTTGTACTCTTAAGCCATATCCTGCAGCAGTCCAGGGGCTTTGGCTCAAACCTGCCTCACAGAAGTCTTTTCTCTAACCCCATAGGGTCTTACAAAGGAGTATCTAGTAAGACACGGAGCAGCTATAATTAACTAAAATGGCTGGACCGCTGCTCCATGCTCTTATCCCACTTTGACTCAGGATTAAAGCCAGATTCCCACTCAGCCGAAAAAGACTGAACACTTCCTCGGCTCCTACACGACTGAATTGGCAAAACTATTTCACACTACCCCACTGCCAGCAGCCAGGACTCTGAAGTGTTACTCTTTACAAAAGATCTGTAAAGGTGGAGGGGTTTGGATTCCTGTACAGAGTGGCGGCAAATTAAGTAGGCAAGGACGCTCAGTACTAAATTCCTGCTTCAATGCAGGCTACAGAGCAGCAGCATGAACAGCTAAATGATGCACAGGCAATTAATGAGCCATTTCTTACTGCAAGAACAGCTTAATCTGGTTCAGGGTCAGTAGATATTCATCTGTATCCCCCTCCCACGGGTTGTGCCTGAAAATAGGCAGGATATGGCTAACACTTACTCTGTCAACAAAAACTAAAATAAAAAATGCCTTATAAAAAGAGTTCTTAAGACTTCCTTTATTATTCTTAAAATGCACATTCTTTGCACCTTAGCACCATTGTTCAGGCTTCTAAGCCTTCAGTAGAATGAGGGTGTGTGGAAATTTACGAGGCATACCTTTGTCTTCTTAGAGTCAATCTCCAGATATGGGGCACCCCGTCACAAGGGGTATTGGAGACCTACCTCTGACAGGGACAGGAGGTACTCCACAACACGTCAACTGGACAAGAAAAAGGGTCAAAATGATGGGAAGTAGCCCAAACAGCAAACCTCTTCCATTTCATCGAGCAAGTGGCCCTAGTGTAGTTTCCTAGCAGCCACCAGGACAATCACTTTCTCGGAGACCCCAAACTGAGCAATGGCAATATCTGGAACCAAGCATGAAACCAGATGGATTTGACATCTGGATGGACTAGGGTTCCCCTATGCCTGTATCAACAGGTCCCAGCAAAGAGGCAGGAGAACTGGAGGTGCCACTGCCAATTGCTGCAGTAACGGAAACCATATTGGATATGGCCAGAATGGTGCTACCAGAATATAGAGTGGCCCCTTCCATCTGGAACTTTATGAGCACACCGAATCAGAGGAAAGGGGAGGGGTAAAGCACAGAGAAACCTTCCTCCCTGGGAAAGGGACAACTCATCTTGTCAGAAAAACACCAGGCCCTAAAGCTATCGAGCATAAATACATCAGTTTCGCATTGAGCAGGGACACGAAAAGGTCCTATTCTGCATTCTGGACGACCCTATCTGCCAAATAGATCTTCCACGACAGAAGAAAGCAGTTACCACTCGTGCATTCGACTGCGACCTGCTGAGGCTGTCCACCAAGGCATTTTGCTCACCTGAAACATGGACAGCTGATAAGTTGTAGACCATGATCCAGAGCCCAGTATCAGGCTCATCAAGATCCCCACACGGGGTATGAACAAGTCCCCCTTTCCTTGAAGTGTAATAGATCACATTGATGTTGTCTGTCTGTGCAACTGGGGACCAAAATTGTTTTGGCAGGCATGAAGGCACTCGGGACTCCCCTAAAATGTTTATATGGGGTGGGCATCCATCATGGACCAAGTCCCCAGGGTCTCGAAAAGGACCCAGGCGCGCTCCCTAACCAAGGCCCGATGAATCCATGGTGAGGATCTGCTGGGGAGATGGAATAAGGAACGGAACCCCTTTTAGGAGATTGCTTGGTTCACTCTGCCACTGAAGCACCTTGCGCACCATGGAAGAGACCATAACTTGCTGATCCAGATCATCTGTGCAATGGTCCCACTGGACCTTCAGTGTCCATTGGGAACCCGCATCTGCATTCAGACCAAAAGGTACAGTCACAAAGGCAGCTACCATCAGGCACAATATTCTCAAATTTCCTGGCTGCAACATACCGGTTCTGGGCGACGTGCCATTAAACATTGCGCCCTGTCCTGAGGGAGGAAGGCCTTTCTCCGAGCAGAATCCATAACCACCACTATGTATTGCAGTTACTGAAGCGGGGTCAGTACAGATTTGGGCAAGCTGACAGTTATCCCTAGGGACTGAAACAACTGAAGGGTATGCTCAAGAGTCAGCAGCATGTCCTGGGACTGAGCTTTCAGCCAGCCAGCCCAGGTACGGAAAAACGTACAGGCCATAGCGTCAGAGCCGCAGCTACTGCCACTAATCATTTGGTAAAGGCCTGAGGCACAAAGGATAAGCCAAAGGGCAAAACTCTGAACTGGTAGTGTTTCCCCCTGGAACAGGAACCCGAGGAAATAGAAATTTAAGTACCTGTAGATTTTCTTTCTCAGATTGCTGGTCTCCGGGCTCATCACTTTGGGGGGTCCTTCCTGGTACCACGTGACAGGCAGGATGCAAACAGACTTCTGCAGGACAGCCATACCCTCCCGCTCGTTTCCTCCAGACGTCAGTATTTCTATAGCAGTTGTGCCCTGAGGAAACACCTTGGAAACAAACAGAAGAAGTTGGTCTAACTTGCGGCCAGCAGACGACTCAACATTCTTGGAGGGATGGAGCCTGGAGACCAGCAGTCGGAGAAAGACAGACAATTTACAGCTATTTCAATTTCTGTTTCTCTCTCCTAAAGCTGGTCTGTGGGCTCATCACTTCTGGGATATACTAAAGCAGTACATCCCCCTCACTTCCTTGGTGGGAAGAATGTCCATAGTCTCTTATGGGTCCACCACAGCCTGGAAGACCCTGCGGCCAAAGGACGCCTCAGCAGAGGCGAACACATCCAACTTGTAGAACACTGCAATGGTATGGATGGATGACAAAGTGGCCGCTCTACACAAGTCTGCCGGAGAGGCTTCTTTGAAGTCCGCCCAGGACGTAGCCATTGGTCAGGTTGAGTGAGCCCTCACTGGTCCTGGCAAGTTGATCCCGGCCTTCTGGTAAGCCATGGCGATGGTGTAACGAATCCACCTAGCAATAGAGTCCTTTGATGCTTTCCTACACATATCCTACATATTCAGGCCTATACATATCCTACATATTCAGGCCTGATGTAAGGACGAATAGACCAAGTCTTACAGACTAACTCAGATCTCAATGTAAATTTTAAGAGCCCTCCTTGGATCAAGAGTGTGAAATTCTTTCCTTCTCATTCTTGGGATGAGGACAGAAGATTCAAGACTTGGTTGCAGTAAAAGGGAGACATCACCTTTGGTAAAAAGGTGGGATCTGTCCCCATAACTACCAAGTCCTAATGAAAGATAGTGTATGGTTCTTTAGATGACAGGGCTCCTATCTCGCTGATGCAGCGGGCTGATGCGATTGCAGTAAGAAAGACTACCTTCATAGTGAGATGAAGCAAGGATACCTCCTTTAAGGTCTCAAAGGGGCCTTGGTGAGTGCTTTAAGTACCAGGTTGAGCCTCCAGGGTGGAACTACAGGCTTTATTGGAGGACGTTTCAATGTTGCTGTTCTTAGGAATCTAACGTGAGGGAGAGCTCCGGTAGATTAGAGTCTACTAAGAGGAACACCTCTAAAGCAGAAACCTGGACTGTTCAGGTAGCCGGTTGGAGGCCCTTGTCGAAACCCTCCTGAAGGAATTGAAGGATAGTACGCAGAGACAGTCATCCAGTAGAGTGGTGGCTCGTAACCAAAACAGGAATTTTCTCCAGACTCTAATAAACCCTGGAGGACGAGGCATATCTGGATTGAAACATCATTTCAATGACAGGTGCAGAAAAACCCAACTCCTTGAGTTTTTCCCGCTCAATCTCCACACCGAGGGGGATAGATTGCGAGGACTGGGGTGCAACACCGGTCCCTGATGTAGCAGGTCTGGGCTTTCTTGGAACACCAGAGCAGAGTGTAGACACATTTGGACTAAGCGAGGAAACCACGGTCTGCGGGACCAGTGTGGGCAGACCAGAATCATCTTTACCTGATCCTGGGCAATCTTGTGCAGTACCCCTTGACAGTATCAGAAATCAGAGGAAAGGCATACAGAAGATCGAACTGACCCCAGTTGAGTGAGAAGGCGTCCTGTGCTATGGCCCTCTTGTCCTTGATGAGAGAGCAGAACTTTGCAATTTTTTTCAGCAGGTGAAAAGATCTACCTGCAGGCAGCCCCACCATGCCGTGATGAGGTGGAAGGCGCAGTCCTTGAGTTACCACCCGGCTGGCAGGATGTCCTTTTGACTTAGCCAATCTGCTGTGACATTTTCCTGGCCTCTGATGTATGCGGCCCTTAGACTATCCAGGATGCCTTCCACCTACTGAAAGAGTACAAGAATCTCTTGCAACATCCAAGAGCTCTTTGTACCTCTTTGGTGATTGATGTAGGCCATTGTTGTCCGAATGTCTGTAAGAATGAGAAAATCCCGGTTGGAGAGCTGTGCCTTGAACTGCTGAAGTGCCTGGCGGACTGCACGCATCTCTAGCACACTGATGCTGCAGCGGAATTCCACTAGTGACCACTTGCCCTGTGCCGAGTGCTGTTCTGAGTGCGCCCCCCCTCCCCCAGCCCCAAAGGCTGGCATCAGTAGTGACTAATCTAGTGCGGATATCCCAGTTTGAGACCCCTCATGATGTTGCAATGCTGAGTCCACCATATAAGGGAATCTTACCTGGCGAGATATCGGAATCCTCTGGCCCACTGCATCCCTTGACTGGGTCCATTGAGGGAGGAGGCCTGACTGGAGAGGGCACATGTGGACTAGTGCCAAGGGGACAGAGTCTGCCAGGGAGACCATCATCTCTAAGAGCTGCATGAAGAAGCAAACCAGCAGGGATTGGGCCACTTGAAATTTGCTGTTGAGTACCCTCAGTACCTTGAATTTTGACACTGTGGGGAAAAACTGTTCTGGATCGTGTTGATATTCACCCCTAGATGACTCAGACTTACGGTCGCAGGCAGCTGCTTTTCCAGTTGATTACGAACCCCAGGGAGGAGAAGCACTAGATGACCTTTGTAACTGCCTGAACTGCATGATCGTACTGTGGGGCTTTGATGAGAATGTCATCCAGGTATGGGAAGAGCTGGATCCCTTGCATTCCAAGTCGAGCAACCACTGTCACAAGGACTTTGGCAAAGACCCTGGGGGCTGTGGACAGTCTGAAGGGCAGTGTTGTGAACTGAAAGTGGTGTTCACACTTTGAACCAGAGGAATTGCCCGGTGTACCCTCCAGATTGGGATATGCAGATAAGCATCTTGAAAATCTACTGAGGCCCAAAAAATCCCCCTGGTGGATTTCTCTGATGATGGAGACCCTGTTCTCCATCTTGAATTTCCTGTGGCGAACAAAACCATTTAGAAACTTGAGGTCCAACGCTGGCCGGAAATCTCTTGAGCGTTTTTGGCACTATGAAGGAGAGTACACTCCTCCGTTCCTTTCTTGAATGAGAACTTGTTTGATTGCTGCTGCCTATATAAGATCTGTGATCGCTTGCATTGTCACCGCTTTTATTACTGGGTTGTTTGAGACTGGCGAGGGCACTATGTGGGGCAACAGGGGCCTGGACTCTAACTCGAAGTAACCCTTGTGAATTACATCTAGAACCCACTTGTCCGTGGTGGTGTGGACCCATGCCTCCAAAAAGCTGGAAAGCCTACCCCCTAGGAAGGGTCCAAGAGTCCTCATTGTGATTTTTTGGAGTTACTCCTGGCATCTCAGGAGCCACCACGGAAGCTGCGTTAGTTGCGAGAGGTGAACCAGGATACTCTGCCTGCAAATGACTTATTCTGACCCCGGGAATGATTTTGGGCATGAAAATCATGTCTGGATCCCGAAGTCCAGGGCCTGTTCCTTCCCTGGGATTGTGGCATTTGTACTTTTGCCATTTCCCCGGATTCCTTGACCGGCTCTTTTAGGGACGATCCAAAAAGCAGGCCTCCTTCGTAAGGGGCATTCACAAAATGCATCTTCGAGGAGGCATCTGCCTGCAATGCCCATAGCCATAAGTTGGGTCAAGCTGGGGTCTGGTAAAACATAGCTCTTGCTGCACACCTGACTGCCTCCTCCAATACATCAGCCAAGTAGGCCGAAGCTAGTCCCATTAGCTGCAGGTGCTGTAAAATGGATTTATTCTTCTCTGGCTCATCAACTAGCTGGAATGCCAGATCAGTGACCCAGGAGAGAGCAGCCCGATCTGAGAAGAGGTTAGCTGTAGCTCCCTTGAGAGGCTGCGGTGGACTGAAAGGCTTTCTTTAGGGAGGTGTCCACTTTCCTATCCACTGGGTCCCTCAGGAAGGCTCCACCTTGTGCTGGGATAACAGTCTTTAGTGAGGTTGGAGATTAGTGGGTCAAATCCTGGGACAGTCTAGCCATCTCTCCAAAGGTTTGTCGAATTTCAGTAACTTGGTGAGGCGGCGTGAGACTGGATAGGAACACACTGGCCCCTGCCATTCTTCCTTTAATATGTCCACTATGCTCTGCCCCCTTTCCCGCTCTGAATAGTCTGCCTCTCTGCCTGCAAAAGAGCACGCATGCTCAGAGGATAGTCTCACAGCGCCAGAGGGCCCGAGAAGACCATGCAGCTCTCCAGCTGGCAGGCAAGTCGACGGCCTAAGTCTTCAGTAGCCGTCGACAGCGGAGAAAAGCTCCGGGCGTCTGGCAGTCAACGAGACGGAATTCCTCTGTGGCTCGTCGACGAGGAAGGTTCTGATCCCTTTCCGCTCAGTGAAGAACTCCTAGGAGCCTTGAGAGACCCTCCAAATAGCCCTGGGCTGAATCAGCACTGATCCACTGGCCCCAGCCCCCAGATTAATGTTGCTCCGTTTGCTTTTGTGGGGGGCGGGGCGCAACCCTAGCGCAGGAGAGGGAGCTTGCCTGTACAGCTCGCAAGGCTGAGACAGGAGTACCTGCTTAAGCGCTGATGAGCGCTGAGCTGCAAATGCAATCCAGTCCAAAAATAAGAAGTGTGCACACTTACAGTCTGGTCTTCGGCTCGGTCACTCCTGTGACGAGGTCCTGCAGAGATCCTACCTCTTGACAGGCAGGAAGTAAACTGATGTCTGAAGGAAACGTGCAGGAGGACATGGCTGTCCTGCAGAAGTCTGTCTGCATCCTGCCAGTCACGTGATACCAGGAAGGACCTCCCAGAAGTGATGAGCCTGGAGACCAGCTTTAGGAGAGAGACCTGCCCGAACAGGGTTGGGGTGGGGGCATTCTGCTGTTAGGTGACCTCAACCTCAGAGATGTGGACTGGGATATTCCATCAGCTAGGTCGGCCATGAGCAGGGAGATCCTAGAGTCCCTCCAGGGAGCTTTCCTGCAGCAGCTGGTTGGGGAGTCAGCTAGGGGTGGCAGCATACTCGACATGGTCCTCAACAATGGGGGTAGTGTGGATGGAGTTGGAGTGGAGGCAGCGTAGGTGCAAGTGACCATAAAACAGCAAGTTTCAGGATTAGGACGGGGAATTAAACAAGCGGAACCATCAGAGGTCGTAGACTTCAAGAGGCAGATTTTCCCAGAATAAGGGAGACTTTGAGGAACAAAATGGAGGTGGAAGGAGAAAATGGGGAAGTGGAAGAATTACAGAACTCAATAAGGGGGGGGTTAATAAAAGCCATGGAAACCTGCATAAGGAAGGTGAGGATGAGCTGGCCCAGTGGGTTGAGGCGCTGGACACCACACCTCGCGCCACACCGGCGACCCGGGTTCGGGAACGGACTCTGGTAGCTCGGGGGTTGGTAAGGATTGAGCGTCTGGAGGACTGTTCCCCTTCCTCAGGGTGGGGAGTTTGTGCTGCGTGCATCAGAACAAGAGGGGGTTCGGCCCATGCCCAGGCTGTTCTGCTGCCTCCACAGAGGTGGAGACGGCCACTGTGCCCAATGCATGGGCGCGTGGGAAAAAATGAAAATAACGGACCCAGCAGGGACCCATGGTGGCCCCTAATGGCCAGAGACATACTGGGGTGTCTTGCCAGGTCCAATCAAGTGATGACAAATAATGTTGATATATTAAAAAAAGGAAGGTGAGGAAGGGCAGAAGAAAAAAAAAGTCCGCTTTGGTTCACCATGAAAGTGAGGGAGGCAACAGTAGAGAGGAAAGGGGCATTTAGAGAATCTAAGAGGACACAGGTGAAGGAAGACGGGGAAACCTACAAGGAGAAGCTGAGGTTAGCAGGGCGGAGGATTAGGAAGGCAGAAGCAGAAAGTGAGGAGAAAATAGCTAAGGAGGCCAAAAGGGGAGATGAGACTTTGGTATATAGGAGAGAAGAGATGGGCAAGGCAGGAGATAGTTAGGGTGAAGGGGGAGGAGCACTAATTGAAGGAGACTTAGAGAAGGTGGAGGTACTAAATCGTTACTTCGGCTCAGTCTACATGGTGGAAGGGGAAGGAAGGGGACCGGTGCTAAGGAAGAGGGGAAGAGATGACAAGGGTGAATCCTAGCCTGATCAGGGAGGACAGGGTCAGAGGAATGAGGCAGCCAGCCCAGTGGCGTCGAGGGTTGAGGCACTGGGCATCACACCTCACACCATACTGGTGACCGGGTTCAGGAACGATCCCAGGTCATCGGAGGCCAGCCAGGAGGGAGAGAATCAAGCATCTGACTGCTCTCCTCTTCATGGGTGAGTTCAGAGGCTAGCACTGCTCTGCAGTGGCCCCAGCCGGGAATCAGGAGCACTACAGGTGCAGTGCATTGGGTGGGTGGGTGGGTGGGGGGAGAAGAGTGACACTGGCATATAGTTCCTTGGCGTCATTGCACGTCCATACTCCCAAAGAGGAAAATCTGGAGAAAATGGTTGTCGGTCGTAGCAAGCTCGATGGCTGTGCCTTCACACCCTTGGAGCCAAAGGAATCGTGCTCCGGTATTATATCTAGGCCCGGTGGTAGGGGGCATGGGGGAGCCCCGTTGCGGGTACTGTGTGCTCTAGCCCGAGCGAGTGAGACGGAGGGCACACAGGATGTGGAGGACGGCGGCCGGATATGCAGACTGAGCCAAGGGAGTAGAAACAAACAAACAAAAAAAAGGGAATTAGGCAGGTTGAGGGTAGACAAGGTTATGGGTCCAGATGCCCTGCACCCTAGAGTACTCCGGGAACTAAGTAGGGCTGGTGGCACCACTAGCAAAGTTGTTTAACTTGTCCCTGGATACAGGTAGGTGCCAGAAGATGAAGAGGGAAGGCATGGTGCCACTTCAGAGTGGCAGCAGGGAGAAGGCGGGAAATCACCCAGACAGCCCCACCTCTGGTGTGGGTAAGGGGATGGAGGCGATATTAAAAGAAAGGGTGGTCAACTACTTGGTGAACAGTGGGTTGCTGGACATCAGTCAGCATGGCTTCACACAAGGAAGGTCATGTCAGATGAACCTGAGAGTTTTTCGATTGGGTGACGAGGGTGGTCGATCAGGTAGGGGCAGTGGACTTGGCCTGTCTGGACTTCGGGAAGGCCTTAGACACTTCCCCACAGAAGGCTAATAAATAAGCTGGAGAGCTTGGGGGTGGGACAGAAAATAAGGTGGGTAAAGAATTGGCAGATTTATTTAAGCGTTTTACCAGGAGGGCATACCGAGCAGAGTACTGCTCAATTACAGATACGTCCTGGGGAAGGGGGAACATAGGAAGACAGTTGAACAGTATAGACAAGAGAATACATTGTGGGAGAAACACTAACATTTGGATCTCATTACAGGTCAGTAGTTGCTTGAGAGACACCACTGGTAACCACAGTAAGTACAGTATGAGGTAAACAGCTGAAGTCAGAATAGACAACTGACCACACTGTGGAAGATCGCCAACATTTGGTTCTGAAACCACGTTCATAGAGGATTGAGAGAGTCAGTTGGTAAACAGTTATATACAGCAAGTGTACAATTAACTTTTGAGCCATATGAGAGACAGTATAAGGAGAGAGGACAATAGCTAGACACTGAATTGCAAATTTGCTAAGTGCAGACATACCCAGAGCTTTGCCTAGTAACTGGTAGACGCCTAGACAAGCACAGGTAGGGACGAAATGATCTTGGAGCATGAAGTTTAGGCGAGAAAGGGAGGTGAAGTGACTGTTAGCTGGGAGGGAGTTCCACAGCAAGGGAATGCAGTCGCTGAACCCTGACTGCCCTGTGGAGGTAGACTGGTATGGGACAGCTAGGGACCTGGAGTCCGAGTTTCTGAGTGTGTATGCTTGTGCACTAGGGTTTGTTAAGATGTGGGACAGGTAGGAAGGGAGCCGCTGCATCCAATACTTGGCTGTGACTTTTGCGCAGTGGGTTAGCCTACAAAAGAGTGAGGTGAGGTTCATTGCTTGATATAGGGCACAGTGGTGTGTGGAGTAGGGGCTGTTCAGGACGAAGCGGCAAAGAGAGTGGAAGAGAGGGTCCAGCCTAGCTAATGTGGTCTTCAGGCCAGTGCCATAGACTACATCCCCACAGTCAAGGACTGGGAGGAATTTGTTTTTTTAAAAAAAAAAAAAAAAATGTCCTTCCTGGTTAGGAGGGGGATGCTGTCACGATTCCAGTAAAGTGCACCAAGCCCAGGATGCAGCTTCTTGAGTAGGGAGTCAATGTGTGTGGAAAAGTTGAGGTGCTGGTCAAGCCAGACAGAGGTATCTGAAGGTGGTGCAGTACTCCAGAGGGGAACCTTCCAGGGTGTGGAATACTAATGGTGAAGGGAGCCTAGAAATTTTCTGCCTCGTGCCAAAGGTTGAGGAGACTTGTTAGCATATAGGAAAAGGTTATTTGAGCAGAGCCAATGCTGGACTGAGATGAAGTCTTGCTGAAGTCGGGACGCAACTTCCGAGGATGAGGGGCCTGATGCGTATAGCACCATGTCGTCTGCGTACATGTGGACGGCGGAGTGTGTGCGGGCAGATGGCAGGTCATTTAGAAAGACTGAGAATAGGAGGGGGCCTAGGACAGATCCTTGTGGCACTCCTGATGTGACTGGGAAGGGATCAGACATGGACGATCTGATACGGACAGCTTGGGATCTGCCAGTGAGGTGGAAGTGGAACCAAGATGTGGCTCAGTCAGACAGACCAGTATTGGCTAGTTTGGTCAGGAGAAGAGAGTGAGTCACAGTATCTAAAGCCTTTGCCAGGTAGATAAAGATGGCAGCAGTGACGTGGCCAACATCCATCCCTGTGAGGATGGAGTCTTATCCTGAGAAGGGAGGTGGTAGTGGAGTGGGATTTCCTAAAGCCAGACTGGTAGGAGGAGAAGAAGAAAGAGGAGTCCAGATAGGTGGTTAGGCGAGAGAAAACCTGGCGTTCTTGTATCTTGGCAAGGGTCAGTAAGAGGGAGATGGTCCGGCAGTTGCTTGGGTTTGAGGCATCACCACACTTGGGAAGTGGGATTACGGTGGCATGTTTCCACTCAGTGGGGACTTCTGCTAGGACGAATAATAAGTTAAAAAAGGGAGTCAAGGGGTTGAGCTATGGCAGGGGCTGACAGGTGGAGCATTTTGGAGTCCAACTCAGTGGGGCATTTTCCCTTTTCAGGGTTAAGGGCAACCAGAGCATTGTATACCTCATTGGGGTGACTTGCAGGAAGGAGAAGGGATGAGCTGCAGTGCCCCAAGATGGGGTGACAGTGGGGGCATGCTGAGCAGGGTGAAGGGTGGCCCTGGGAGTAGCATGGCTGGTAGTGAAAGTGTTAAACAAGGCGGCAACTGCTGATAGGTCAGTGAAGGAGAGACCACCAACCTGCAGGGAAGGGGTGGGTGGCTGTGATGGTGGGCAGAGAAGCGATTTGATCACCTTCCAGAAACTAGACAGGATATGGGAGGAGGAATTGAATGCGCCTAAGAAATAGTTGGCCTTTGCTTGGCGGATTTTTTTTGGCACTAAAACTGCAGAGCGCTCTGTAGGTCTGGAGGTCGGCCCGAGATTTGGAAGTCTTAAAGGTTTTCCAGGCCTTCTCAGATTCGGAGGTAGGCTATGATATCGGGAGAGATCCACGGGAAGATGAGCACCTCGAACTCTGGACCGTCTGAGGGTGTGTAGAGGTCCCAGATGATGATGAACTTGGACTTAAAAGAACGACAGTGCCTAGTCTGTCGAAGTGAAGTGACTAATACACGACCAGTCAGTTGTCCAAATCATTTAATAATGGGGGAGGTCCAGGGATTTGGAGGATCTCGACAGTAGGCTGATGGGTAGAAGCCAGAGAGTGGTGGTAAATGGGGTGTATTCCAGGGAGGTTGGGGTGACTAGCTGGATACCACAGGGGTCTGTGCTGGGGCCCAGCCTATTTTAACATCTCTATCAGTGACATAGCTGAGGGGCTACAGGAGATGATCTGCCTATTTGCAGTGAATACAAAGATCTGCAATAGGGCGGACATCCCAGAGGGAATGGAGGCTATGAGGGAAGATGCAAGGTTACTGGAGGGGTGGTCAGAAACATGGCAGCTGAAATCCAGTGCCAAAAAATGCACAGTAATGCACATGGGGCGGAATAACCCACAAGCAAAGTACACATTGGCGGGCGGGGGGGGGAAGAGATGAAATGGAGACAACTGAGCAGGAAAGGTATTTGGGGATCATGATTTCAGACAACCTTAAGGTAGGGATCTAATGCAGCAAGCTGGTGTACAAAGTGACTAGAATGCTGGCATGTACAGGGGGAGGTATAATGAGCAGTAAGGAGGGAAGTGCTGATGCCACTTTACAAATCCATGGTGAGTCCTCACCTGAAATAAGGAGTTCAGTTCTGGATACCTCACCTACGCAAGGACATAGATGAGATGGAAAGGGTTCAGAGAAGGGCCACGTAAATGGTGCATGGGTTGAATGGGAAGTCCTACGAGGAGAGGTTGAGGGAGTTTGGATTTGTACCGCTGGAGACCAGAAAAGGGGGGGGACAGACACAAACATTTAAGTACATGAAAGGGATTAATAAAATAGGGGGAAGCTTATTCACAGGGACGGTACAGGCTAGAAGAACTAGGAGTCATGGACCAAGAGTGGGGGGGGGGGGAGAAGAGGTTTGGGGAAATGTGAGAGGCGTTACTTCAGTGAGAGGGTGGTGGAGCCCTGGAACAGGCTACTGGAAGTGGGGAGGGCTGAAACAATGGAGTGCGTCTTCAAAGCACAGGTCAGGAAGCACAGGAAAACCAGGAGCAGTTGTAAAATTCGCAACAAGAGTTTTATTATTAACAGTAAAATAAAAAATGTAAAACTGTTCAGTATAACTATTTACAAAGGCAGTATAAACAAAGTCTATCTGGATTCTCTCAGTTTCCAATCTCTGTTCCCTTGTAAGAAAACTGCAGCTTTGCGACCCCCACTTGTTAAGAAAACAGCATACAAAAACGCTGTGAGAAGTAAGTTTCAATAAGTGCAGCAAAAAGTACATTGCGACTCAGAACTGACCTCTTGCTTACAGCTGCTCAGAGTCTGCAAACTAGTTTCTCAGGTTAACCCCTTGAGTTCCAAACAGCTTTCTGCAAGCATTTCAACAGTAAAACTATATACACATTTCGAAACAAAGTGATCCCAACATTAGTTATATTTTCACGTAATGATTCACATATATTTTTATACTTGCAGATATGCCAAGGGGAAGAAACGGCAGAAGAGCAAGTGAGGGTAGAGAGACAGGAAGAGAACTGCAAGGCCACCGTGGTGATCAAGTCCTAAGTCTCAAGAAAATTTGGTTGCGCAACCAGACAAGGAACAGACAGAAAAGGAGAGAATAGAAAAGATCCTTGTATTTAAAAACTTTCGCCAGAACAACTGGGACAGGGCCCTATTAAACCCTGTCAGAGAGATTCAAGAGGGAATGGGACAGACATAAGGGACTGTCCAGGGGGCGTAGATCTCTGGGACAGGGGGACCAAGTAGGGATGGGGAGAACGGGCAGACTCAATGGGCCAAGAGGGTCCTTTTCTGCCATCAAACTTCCATGCTTCTGTAACCAGTCTCCCTGTTTCAGAGGAAGAAGGCCCAGTATGGTGACCATCCAGCATGTTTTGTAATGGATATAACAATTTGGCTCTTTAAGGTCTAGAATAGGCCTCAAATCCCCGGTGCGCTTGGAAACCAGGAAGAACCTGGAATAGAACCCTTTGTTCCTTGGGAACTGGTTCCATATCCTTTTTCCTCAGCAAAGAGGTGACCTCTGCCAGGAACACTGAAAGGTGATTTGGAGCAGGGGTGAAAAGAACAGGAGGAACAACCAGAGGCTGTTCCAGAAGTTCCAGAGTGCAACCTTGTTTGAGCAGGATCCAAGAATCTGTAGTAATGGCCCTCCACTGGTTTAAAATGAAGGGAAAAATGACCCAGACCATCACCTCCTGGCTAGAAAGGGGGAGAGAATCGTGACAGGAGTCGGGCTGAAGTGGGACCCATGGCATGGGCCGCATCTCCACCGTGAGTGGTTTGACTGGAACACTGGTTGCGGGGGGGGGGCAGGACAGAGCAAGCCCTGCATTTGTCCTGTGGTCTGGTCCCCGATCCAGACTTCTGAGAGACCTTGCAAAAGGTGGATCTTTGATGACTCCTGGACAGAGTGATACAGCGAGTGGACAGACCCAACTGCCACGCCCGAGGCCTGCAGGTCATTCATAATATCCTGCACATCAGAACCAAGAGGCATTCAAAACTTTCTGCTGGACATCAGCAGCAAAGCTCAAGACTCTCAGAAGCGCCATCTAAGGCAAATTCCAATGGCAGCCACCCTGGCAGTGGCATCCATCATGTCATAAATGGCTCAGAGGAGGCATTTGCCAACATCCTCAGCGGCCTGGAGAGACTTTAGGAGCTCCTGCCTCTGGGGACCCTCTGGAACAGCTTGTGCCACAGCTTTATTTATTTGCTTTTGGTAACCAGGTAAGTGCACTAGACAGAACTGCCTATTTTCAGGCACGACCCTTCTTCCAGAGGTTATTCTGGTACTTGATCATGTGGGACTGGTAGTTGCTTCAGCCACTCTAGGCATTGGAATTGCCAAAGGTCCCCTTACTCCAAATGTCAATCCTCTGTGATTCCCTGTCAGGGTAGAGGGAACCGATATAACCACTGAGTCGGTGTCTGGTTGGGCAGCATAGAAGAGGTGCCCCTGAGGGGCGGGCCTGATAAAGCTTGTAAACCTGCCTTGGCATGGCTGGAATCATGTAGGGGCTGTGCCAGGCAGCAGTGGCAGCATCCTCTAAGTCTAGGACAAGTGGAGGGATGACTTTAGGTGGAGATTCAGGACTCTCCAGAAAGTCTACTAGGTTTCTTCTGGTGATGTACTCCTCAGCCTGGAACCCCTGGTGGTCTGGAACCATTTCATGATACTGTTGGGGGTGGACCTATCTGCGGAAAGGGCCTCCACAGCAGGAAAGACAAGGTCAGGGTGGTACTAAAATTTCCACCTGTTCTGGAACAGAGAGACAGCAAAGCCTCATACACCCGTGAGAGCGTCAAGCGGGAGGGACGAACTGGCATCGACAGAGGCAGTAGCCAAAGGCCCTGGCCACGCAACAAGCTGTTAAATAAGGGCCATGCTAATGGAGAGAAGTACTGTGTTTATGTTGATGAGAGGTACAGGAAGCTATCACCAGCTGCATCAGAGGGGGCATGGAGCCCTGATAAGGCACAGCCAAAGGAGCCCAGCGCCTGAGGACCCTGCTGTGCAGGTGGTCACTGCGGTGGGGGAGGCACAAACCACCAGGGGGGCATCATTGGGCCTTCACCAGCCAACTGAGGAATGGGAGAACTCTCTGCCGGGGAAAGCCTGGAGGAAGGCAAGGCCTGGGCAGCAGGAGAGGTAGTCACCAAACTTGGTGGCAATGCCAACCCGAATAAGGAAGAGAAAACTAGCAGGGACCAGGAGTGCCGTAGGTTTTTTTTTTGGGGGGGGTGACTATCCTTGGAGCGTTTTGTCGAGGTAAGAATGTTTCCCCGAAAACTTCTCAGGATTTGGTAGACAGAGCCCAACGAAGAAGTCTGTCTTCGGGGGGGGAGCCCCCAACGATCCCTGCTATGACCTGGCTGCTTGCTACTCCATCAGGAAGTTCTGAATGGCTTTCTTTCCAGCATCACCAGGTAGTAAGGTTAAAATTCAGGCAGAGCTTGCAGGTAGGCACTGTGGCTAGGCCTGAGGCAGCAGACAGACTGCTGCTGTGGAAAGACTGCTTCAACAGTTGACTGCAGTGACAGAAGAGGGCAGAAGAAACAGTAGTTCATCATACAAAAGGAAAGGAGGAGAACAAGCAGAAGATTAGGGAGATAAACCAGTGGCTTGGAGTGGTGTGAGGCAAGGGGTATGGCCTTGTGGGGGACAACCTGGGAGGATAAGGGCTGTATGCTAGGGACAGGCTCCACCTTAATTTGGAGGAGATGCATCCTAAAGCTGAAACTAGCTGGATTCATCAGTGAATGGTGGGGTTTAAACTTGTGAAGGGGTGGGGGGGAACGAGGAAAGGGGCTGTTCCAGTGGGGTACGAGAGGGACACGGTCTCCACTCCCCTAAGGTGCTGGAGGGATACGGAAAAAGGCCAACAGGTAGGCTGCAGGTGGAGGGGGGGGCCCGAACTGGAGCACAAGGGGTGGAAATGAGGGAAAAGGGGTAGAAGGTGGTCCTGATAAATGCCAGGAGCTTAGGAAATAAGATGCCAGAGCTCCAAGCAATGCTAGTTGAGGGGGCAGTATATGTGGCAGCAGTCACTGAGTCCTGGGCCACCCAAGGGCACAAATGGGACTAAACCTGGAGGGCTACATTATGTTCAGAAAGGATAGGGGGGGCGAGGGGGGTAAGCACTGTTAGTCAAAATGGTATAAGTATTGGAGTGGCAGAGGAGGTGGGGAAGATTGAGGCGATTTGGGTCACCCTGCTGATGGGGTGAGAGAGTAAAGGTCGGGGTGGTATACAGACCCCCCCACGCTGGCAGAGACTCTGCACGAGAGTATGGTGGCAAATGTGGGTCACAGAACATTGGGGAAGAGTAGTGGTGCTGGGGGACCTAAACATGCTAGGAACACAGACTGGGGGACTATGACGTACCCAGTGGCCAAGGAGCAGAGGTTGCTGGATGTCTTCCAGGAAGCGTTCATGACCCAGCAGGTGGGGGAGCCAACTAGGGAGGCCAGGACACTGGATGTAGTCCAGGCAGACAGTGACCAGATTAGGGGATTGGAGGAGACTGCCCCATTGGCGGGCAATAAGAAAAAAATTCCTCACCTTAGTAATTGTGTTTCTTCTAATCGAGTCTTGCTATATTCTGACAATATGCAGTTAGCCCCAGCACTTGAACTGCTCCGGAGAGGAAAGTCAGCCATGCCAGTGCACAGAATGTTGAGCTTGAGCTTGGTTCAAACCTCTGTCTGCTGCACTTCCCAGTGTAACCATCAGATTCTTACGAGCCAATACTAACTAGCTACACCTACAGTGTGGAAATTGCAAAAAATTACTAGCCCAAAGGGCAGCCAAATATTCTGGATCCCAAAAGAAGAACTAGGTAGTGAACAACTGTAACTATCAAAAAACATAACTCACTACCCCGCTCTAAAAAGGGCGAGTGCCAAGTGCATCACTGAAGTGCAACACTGCACCTGCCAGCCCACTTCCCAAAAAACAGGTTCGGGGGGGGGGGTCAGAATACAGCAAGACTCCATTAGAAGAAACAATTACTAAGGTGAGTCTTTTTTTTCTCCTTCAAACATGAAGTCTTGCTGTCTTCTGACAATATGCTGACTACCAAGCAGTACCTCCATGGAGGAGGGACAGAACCTATTTTGGGAATAGGCTCTGCAGTACCAAACCTAGCATCACTCCTAGCCAAGATATCCAGAGAGTAATGCTTGGTGAATGTATAGACTTTTCCAGGTGGCTGCTTTGCATCTCTAATAAGGGTACATATCTAGCAGCAGCCAGAGAAGTAGTTTTACCTCTAGTCGAATGAGCCCTCAGGCCTGAGGGGGGTACTTTGTCAAGCTTTTCATAGCAGAGTTGTATACAAGAGACAATCCACCTGGCAATAATTCTCTTAGTAGCAGGTTTACCCTTCCCCACTTCACCATAAACAAGGAACAACTGGAGGGAGTCAAACCTAAGTGGCCTTAGTACGCACAATGTAATAGCCAAGAGCCCTTTTGACATCCAAACTGTAATCTCTCTCCTGAAGTATGATCAGTGAAGAACACAGGAAGAGACAGAGTGGTTCAGATGAAAATCTGAAAGCACTTTGGGTAAGAACTCCCTGTTGGTTCCAAGTACCACCTTCTCTCGATGGAATGAGATACAAAAAAAAAAAAAAAAAAATCAGGCTCCACTGACAGAACTTGTAATTTACTAATAACGCCTGGCAGAAGTAATAGCTACCAGGAACACAGTTTTCCAAGTCAAGTACTTAAGTTCTGCTGAGCCCGAAGGCTCAAAGGGGGGTTACACAAGCTGAGCAAAGCAAACATTAAGATCCCAAGCAGGAGTAGGATCCCTAAAGGAAAGAGTGGTATGAAGCAATCCCTTCAAGAATTTATAGAAAACAGGGCAAGATGCCAGTGAGGAGGACTTTCCCACCGACAGAAAAGCATAAACAGTTGACAAATGTACTTTGAGGGTAGCTGGTCTGAGGCATAAGCCATTAAGGTAAACCACATAATCCAAGCCAAGTCGGCAGAATCTGGGGATATGTGCTTATTGGAACACCAAATGCTGAACCTTTTCCATTTGAAATTGTAAGTTTTTCTGGTGGTAGGTTTTTGAGAAGCCTTGAGAATGTCGAGAACCCCTTGAGACAAATTGAGACTTGCATATTCTAGCTCTTCAAGAGCCATGTCTTGAGGTTGAGACTGACGGTTGAGGTACCAAATTCTGCCCCGAGAGGCGATTAGCAGATTGTGATTCTTGGGAAGAGCTAAGGGAAGATGGACTGCCAGGGTGAGTAAGAGAGGATACCAAGGCTGTCTGGCCTAGTCTGGAGCAATCAGATGACTGCAAGATTGTGACCTTATCTTGACCAGAACTTTGAACAAGAGAGGAAAGGCATACAGAAATTTCCCCTGCCATTCTAGAATTAGAGCATCCAGGGGGACTGAGCCCAATACTGGGGGTCTGCAACAGAAGAGGAAGTTGGCGATTATCTGGAGCTGCAAAGAGGTCTATTTCTAGAGTGCCCCACCTTGAAAACATCACCTTCAGCATTAAGGGGTCCAGAGACCACTTGTGATGATCCTGAGAAATCCTGCTCGAAGCATCTGCTAGCACATTGTCCTTCCCTGGAAGGTGGACTGCTACCAGAGAAGTCTGTAGAGAATAAGCCAGGGACCATAATTTCATGGCTTCCATGCACAAGGCCGTAGACAGAGTGCCTCCCTGCTTGCTGATTTACCACATGGTGGTCTTTCCTGACCTGAAACACCTTGTTCTGTACAGATTCTGAGAAAGCCTGTACAGCCAGGTACACTGCCCTGAGCTCCAGACTGAAATGAAGTAGACTCCTGAGGGGACCACACTCCCTGTGCTGTGAGTGCCCCCAAGTGAGCACCCCATCCTAGGAGAGGGGCATCTGTGGTGAGAACCACAGAATGAGACTAGGTGATGAATGCGGCTCCTTGTCTGAGGTTGTTCTGGTTCAGCCACCACTGGAGATCTTAGATCAAGAAAATATACATTATTATTATTATTATTATTATTATTATTAATGCATGCAGGAGCCATATACTGGGAATAATGCACTGGGTATGGGTCATGCTGGGACAACATTAATTCTAGGTGCTGGATGTATGAGCCCAACCACCAAATGTTGGACGTTATCCCAGTACAACACACCCCATCGTACATTATTCCTTTAACATATCTAAATATCTTAGAGCATTAATTATTTGTATATACTTCATTTTTTTTTTGTGACAGTCATCTTGGGTATAGATCACCAGGGATAAACTGGCAAGACTGATCTGTTTTTGGAGAAACAGGTCACAACGTTACCATACTAAAGGCAAAGCATTCTCAGCTGTGAAAGAATGGGTGGGTTGTTTGCCCTTTAGTAAGGAACATGGTATTGAGTGTGCGCTGGCTCTGGTGGGGTTCGCACCTTGAGATACCCCCAGTGAGGCTGTGGCTTAATGGTGGCAGCATACCAAAGTAACCTTTTCAGGTGTCTGAAGGGTTAAGAAAACTGGCAGCAAGGCAGACCGACCTGGGAGAGAACAGTTGTAATACCTGTGCCCATAATTTGTTGGATGTGCTACTCAAGACCTCCCATGCCGAGGCACCAACATCGCGCCCCCCCCCCAAAGCTTTGCATTCCAGCCTGTGGTCAGTAATTAAGATCACTTTGATTTTTTTTTGGAGGAATTTACTGTACTCATACCCACTTACACCAACCAGCCCCCGACAGTTCCACCCAGTCCTGTCACTTGCCATATCCAGAACATACCCTGACCCCATGTTCCCCTGGATGACCCCTCAAGGTAGGACCATTCTAACTCAGACAATGGAGTTTAGCTCCAGCTCTGGAGCAAGCCCCATCAGCAGTGCAGGACCTGCAGTGGGCAGCACCCTACAGTCGGGGGTGTCCCCACCCCCCCGGGCAATGCATGGGCCCTTGTGCTGATGCAGTGTGCATCAGGGCAGCAAAGCCCCCCTTCCTGGATCTGCCGACTCCGGCTGTACTACAGCCTGTAGTCACCCAGGTGGCAATAGAGCAGCAGAGTTTAGACACCCATCCTCCGCAAGGAGACAAGCGTCCACTGGGATGCTCCACCACCCTCTTCCGGTCGGCCCTCCAACACCACCAGCTCAGTTACAGCATTATGAGCAGAATGGCTATCGCTGCGCCGACAGGCCTGCCAAGCTCAATTACTTCTATAACTTTGCAAAAAAAACAACAAACTGCAATTAATATGCAGTGTGCGATATACCACACTATACAATGTATTTTAAAACTCATGAAACCAGATTGTTGGAGGGTAATCTTCGCCAGTGCTGTTCTCAGCACAACAGCACAGGATAAAGATTCAGCAGCCTCTTCACAATAAAATCAGTACTACCACACTTCCCTGACTGCCATCACAGAAATGACAGTCACCTTTGCTCACCAAAAAACTTCAACTAGGCCTCAAAAATAAAACTGCCTTAAATTTAAAAAAACATTAAATGTTACTTGGCCACATAATCATCATCTTACACACAAACATAACTTAAAACAAATGTAGTACAACAGCACTTACAATTTTAATTGCTGGTGTTTCTTTGCTGACCATGAAAAAAACCCTCCTATCCTCACCTGCTCACTAGGGGAAATCAGTGTGGTTTAATCTGTAACAGATGAAACAAAGGTTCTGGTTCCATCTGAGGCCTTCTATTGTGTAACAGTGGGTGTAAACATTCTGCCAATAGAATTGAGCAGAGATCTGAATTCTTGTAGTCCATCCATGTTAAGCAGTCCTTCTCTTGAATGTAGGCAAGACAGAACAAGATAGGGAAAAAGAGAGAATAATAAAAGCAAGCAATACTACTAGACAGGGTGGGTGGTATTGGGCAATACCACACTGCCCAGGGGTGCAATAAGGCCAGCATGACGGCTGAAGACATATAGCCCTGGAAGGTCAGTACCGACCATACCTGTTACTGCCCTTAGAAAATGGGACAGTGTGCTACATTTGTTTAAAAAAATTATATTTTCTGTTTGAATATCAACAGTCCTTGGTATTTAATTTTTTTTAATGTATCCAATTGTTCCTCTGCTTTTGAGCTAAGGACTTTTGTCCTAGTGGAGCTCCTATTCCAGCTTTGGAGCTCACTGTCTTGGTAACCACCACCACCACCACCTACACATGGCCTGCAATTCGTGAGCTACCCTTAACGAGTGCAAGTACCCGTTTTTAAACAGGCATATTTAGGTTTTGTTTCTTGGTTTGAATTGGGGAGTGCAGCGCCCTGGACAGAGGTCAACAGGCGGTGGTTGGAGCAAGGTGGCACGAGATCACAGTCTCCAGACCAGACTGGCAATGTCCAACATGACCATGGTTTGAAGAAATGCTGATGTTCTCTTCCCAACTGCATAAAAATATATGTTTTTTTTTTATGTACTTTCTAATGGTTAATTTCTGCAGTCAGGCTTCTTATGAGGGAACACTGGTTGGAGCCGAGCGGTGCATGGCATCTCCAACGGATGGAAACATGCTGCGTGTTTGTCAGAGCAGTCTGCAGTGTGCTGGCAGCAGCATTTCTTTCCATATGTGACAGCACAGTTCTGAATTTTTTTCTTCATTTACAACTGCAAAGGCATTGTGAAAATGGGGAAGGGGGTGGGTAACTTGGTCTGTTACCATGCTTGAATCGAGAGTCGGGAGGGAGGTCTCAATCACTGAGAGTCGTGCAGTCTGGTATCAGGGCAGCACCAGGCATGGGATACTAAGAGGAAAAAACGTTGCCAAGAAATTAGCAGATTTGTAGTGGATGTACATTTCGTCAGGACAGGCAGGTATCACTAAAGAAGGGAGCACTGGGTGGCCAGCATCTCTCGCTAAGCGAGAGAAAAACATGGTGGTGAACTCAAATTCCCTGTGGTGCTTTGAGCCAATTAGGAAACAGGGTAGGCACAAGAATGCCAGAGGGTGTGAAGGGGCACTTGGACTGGCACTTTTTATTTCCCGATTATCTACTGCAAGTTAATGTACCCCCTTAGAAAGGGTACCATCCAATCAGACACCAGGAAATAAAAAGCCAATTTTCTAAACAAGAAGGTAGGTAAGAAAATGTGTAAATGGGGGTAGATTGGGGAAAACAGATGGCTTAAGAACCTATTAAAAATACAAGTATTTTGCAGTGCATAATATTTGAACCCAAGATGGCACGTCAGTGCTGGAACATTTTTCTGCAGATTTTTTTTTTTTTTTTTTTTTTTTAAAAACAAGTAATTTTCATTTTGGTGCATTCCCCCCAAAAAATAATCTTGGACACATCTCATAATCGTATTACAACACTCCAGGGTGTGCGCTGTGGTGGGATAACAGCATTTCTGTGGTGGAAGGCACCCGGCGATGCCTCATGCCTCACAACACACCCGAGGTGTGTAGTTAACCAACCACAACGCACACCCAGTCAAATCTTACCACTTAAATATACTGTGATAAATCCTCTTGACTTTTCCATCCCCAATGCTCTGGCAGTGTCGTCACTCCAGGTGTGAACGAGATTCCCAATTCTCCAGTTTCTATCATATTTTTTACTAAAATTAGTAACCCTGCAAATTATCCAGACAATCAATGTATCACTTTCTTCTCCCCCCAAAAATACTGCAATACTGAAAATTTGAAATTACGACACTTGTACCAAAGTGTGCTATCGACAGTCAATCAACAGCATTGTAATTTTCCCCACTTGCTCTCCAGCCACCCTGTGGCACTCCAGATGACGGATGTCCAATATGTACACACCCAGCTTTCCCTTGATAAGATAGATAGGTATTTTATTTATATAAAGCGCCCATTTCCAGAGACTCTGGCGCTGTACAAACTAACAGCAGTGCAATTAATTAAAATCCTACACAGAATATATATGTATATAACAATACCACTGGGAGCATAATATTAATCTATCCAATTAACACACAGAATTGCTAAACGCTTGCTGGAATAAATGTCTCACTTCAGGCCTTTCTTAAAGGCTTCTATTGAGGGAACCTCCTTTCAATAAACAGGTAAGGAGTTCCACAGGGTAGGCACAGCCATCAAGAACACTCCATCCCCAGAATGCCTCAGCCTAGCCCTGGTAATTCCAAGAAGGCCTCCCCTGGCAGAAGAGTGTGCCCGGGGCGGGCGGAAGGGGACAAGGAGATCTTACAGATAGACAGGCCCCCTTTCGTGCAGGATCTTGTAGCTCAGGAGCCCTACCTTGAAGGCAATCCTCCACCTGACCGGTAGCCAGTGCAGTTCACAGAGGATCAGGGTGATATGCTCACATCTTCTCACCCCCATCAGTAATCTTGCCACTGCGTTCTGCACCAGCTGCAGCCTGTGGAAGTTGCCTCTAGATAACCCTAGGTACAAAGCATTATAGTAGTCTAACCTGGCAGGCACGTACCGGTGTGGTCAGGGCGATATTCCCAAGATAAAATCCGCTTATGACCACAGCAGACACCTGAGCATCAAGCGTCAGACCATCTTCCAGAATCTCGTCCAAATCCTTCACCTGTCTAAATGCGCCCCCAACACTAGGCCAGGGGTAACCCCCTCTGCCCAGCGACCCAGATCCACAACCAGCACCTCAGTCTTGTCTGGGTTAAACTTAACAGTTTTGAGTCATCCATGTCTGGATCTCCTCGAGGCAGCTGTTACATACAGAGGCTAATACCTGGGTATCGGGTGCAAAGGACAAGTACAGCTGGGCATCATCTGGATAGCAGTGAAAACCTAGCCCTACCGCCTGATAATGTCCAATAGCATCAGATATACTGTTAACAGTAAGGGCGACAAGACCGAACCCTGAGGAACCTCACAGCACAGAGGCTTCGGGTTAGATGAGACTAATCCCATTGTCACCCTTTGTACTCTGTTAGGTATGACCTGAACCAGTTGATATCATCAGAAAGGCCACACTAGAACCACAGGCGGTCAAGTAGCACCTCATGATCCACGGTGTCAAACACCACAAAGAGGTCCAGGAAGACCAAGATGGTACGGTCTCTGCTATCCCTCGCCATCAGGAGATCATTTAGCACCATCACCAGGGCAGTCTCCGTACTATGCCCTGCATGGGACCCAGACTGGAAAGACTCATAGGTGGAGGAAGAGGCAAGATGTCTCAAGCTGAACAGCCACCTCCTTTTCAATAACCTTCCCTAAGAATGGGAGATTAGAGACCAGCCTGTAAATGCTGAGGCAGTCTGGGTCCAAAGAGGGCTTCTTCAAAAGGGGTCTAACCAAGGCCTCTTTCAAGGACAATGGGAAGACTCACTCCTCAAGGAACTTCAGACAACCTCAGCAATCACAGGTCCAATCACGTCGAGACCTCCAACCAAAGTCTGGTCGGGCCTGGGTCTAGATCACATTGTGTTGGCCACAGCTTAGAGATCATTGCCACCACCTCCTCCACCACAACCAATTCAAACTCATTCCAGACAGGAATGTTCCTGCACAACTCAGGCCAGACCCTGCAGCCCTTTAGAGAGATACTCTGAGACCTCGGCCCTGACAAAGGAAATCTTGTCTGCGAACAGAGCCAGCTCCTTACACCTAGTGCTACAATCCACACAACCCCAGCCCAACACGGAGACAGGCAGGATATAAAAGCCCGTCCACCATGCGAAAGAGCCAAGTTGGTCTGTTCACTGCCACAGTAATCTCCCTAAACAAAAATTCAGCCTTCTTTCTGGAGATTGCCTCCTGATAGTCAACATAATGTGACTTCAGGGCCAATTTGTCCCCCACCAGGCCAGATCTCCTCCGGCACCTCTCTAAGCTCTGCCCCTTATGCTTTAAACTCCAGAGATCCTCATCATACCAAGGAGGTCTCCAGCGAGTAGACAGGGGGTGGACACAAATTGGTGTGATGGAATCGAAGGCCGCAACAGTCCCATTATAGGCTGCCACTGCTTCCTCAGTCCCAACCGCATAAGCTGCTCCAACACTCGATAGGTCCAGGACCGCCAGCAGTCCCTCAGAGGAAACTCCTTAATGGGCGGTACCAGACCATCTCCACAGGGGCAAGACCATCTTGGGGGGGGGGCCCCAAACATAAACCCCATGGTGCTACGATCCGACCAAATCACCAGATCTACTCTTAGGTTGCTTATATCTAACACAGAAACATACTAACATACTAAAATGCCAGCAGAATAGGCCTAATGGTCTTTCGTGTCTGCTCGTTTGGTCAGCCCCCACCCTGGGAGCTGGCCTTGCTGCCCCCCTCGCCCTCTCTGGCTTCTCCCTTCCCAGTTCCGGATATTCTTGCTGCACTGGATTTTGCTTCCAGAACCCTTCCACGTACCACCCCCTCTTGAACCCCTCCACCGTCTCTGCCTCCATCAGCCCCCTGGGAAGCACATTCCATGGCTCCACCACCCTCTCAGTGAAGTAGCACCTCCTCCTTTCTCCCCTGAATCTCCCTCACTCCAGCTTCCACCCATGTCCTCTAGCTGCCCCCTCTCCTTCCTTCTAAGCACCCCGACTGCTCCTCCCCTATTTACCGCCTTCATGTACCTGAATACGTCTATCATGTCCCCCCCCCGGTCCCTTCTCTCTTCCGATGTGTACATATTTAGCTCTTCGAGCCTCTCCCATAGGTCCTGTCCCCAAGCCCCAGATCATTTTGGTTGCCCCCTCTGGACCCTTTCCAGGAGTTCAATGTCCCTCTAAGTGGCCTCCAAAACTGCATGCAGTACTCTAGAGTGCGGCCTCACCAAGCAGTTATACAGAGGAAGTATCACTTCCCTCCTTCTGGAGGTGATCCCCCTAGCGATGCATCCCAGCATCCTGTTGGCCTTGGCTGCTGCCCTCCTACAAGTCTCCCGAGTTGTTCATCTTGACATCCACCACCAGGTCCCTCTCAGCCATCGAGACTTGAAGCATCCCCGGGGGTACACTTGGCCCAGGTTTCTGGCCCCAGGTGCAGTACCTTGCATTTCCCTGCATTGAACCTCAGCTTCCACTTTCTAGACCATCTTTCCAGAGCCTCCAGGTCCCCCTGCAGGGCCACCCTCCCCATCCACCACCAGTTTTGAGTCATCCACAAAGAGACTCGTATCACTCCTGATACCTGTCCTTATGTCAGACGTAGGCGTTGAATAGGAGGGGCCCCAAGGACTGATCCCTGCAGGACCCCACTAATGACCCTCCTTGGGGATGAGACTATTCCACTAACTATGACCCTCTGGGTCCAGTCCTGTAGCCAATTGCCTATCCATCTGATCATCTGGTTCCCAACCCCCATTTCTCCCAGTTTATCAAACAGGCCCCATGAGGAAGAGAGTCAAATGCCTTGCTGAAGTCTAGAAAGAGGACTTCCACTGGTCTATCCACGTCCAAGGCACTCGTCACCCAGTCATAGAATTCCACAAGGTTTATCTGACATGATTTCCCTGGGACGAATCCATGCTGTCTATCGTCCAGGAACCCTGACTTTTCCAGGTCTCCCCAGCCTCTTCTTGACAATGCCCTCCATCACACTTGCCCACCACGATGTCAGCCTGACAGGCCTGTAGTTCCTGCCACCTCCCTTGATCCCCCCGTGGATAGGCACTATAGGCCACCTTCCAGTCCTGGGGCACCCACCCTGTCCTCAGAGATGGTGAAAAGCTCCGCCAGGGGTCCCGCCAGGACATCCGCCAGTTCCTTCAGCACTATAGGATGCAATTTATCACGACCCAGTGCTTTCTCAGTCTTAAGGGACCAGAGGACTTACCCCTCTCTCACGTGATTTCCACCAACTGCCTCATCTCCTTAGCCTCCTCTCCCCCAGACCCGCCAATTGGTAGGGTCCCCTCCTCAGTATCACTGTCTCCTCCCATGTATGATGCAGCACCCCATTTTCCTTGGTGAAAACTGAGGTGAAGTACTCATTTAGTACCTCAGCCTGCTCCCCTGGGCCTTGTGCCCATCTCTCCCCTGTTTTAATCCTGTCAATCTGCCCCTTCACCCTTCGTTTTTCCCCAATGTATCTAAAGAACCCCTTGTTATCTCTCCTAATTTCCATGGCCAGGTTCTGCTCCTTTCTTGCCTTAGCCACCCTCACCACCCTAGTGGCCCTTCTAGCCATCAGCTCGTACTCCCCTCGATCCCTTTCACTCCTTGAGCACTTGAATTGCCTATAGGCTGCCTTCTTTCCCCTCACCACCACCTGGACCTCCCTGTTCCACTAGCAGGGTTTTCAGGCCCTACCACATTTTTGCCTTACTCTTGCACAGGTGCTGGTAACATCCTGCACCCCTCTCCCGATGATTTCCCACCTACCGTCAGCATCCATGTCTGGCCCAATCCCATCCAAATGCTCCTTAAAGACTCTTCCTATTTCTTTAAAATCCAACCCCCTGAAGTCAGTTACCTCCATCTTTGTGCAGCCTTCAACCCCTCCTAGGCCCATATCTAAACCTAAAGAAAAGACCAGGTCCAGTGTGTGGCCACCCAAGTGCATCGCTGTTACAGTCCGTCAGATCCACGACCTCCATACTCTTAAGGAGATCATTTCCAAAAACAGGCACTGAAGTCCCCTAGGATTAACCACCTGGGGACTCCAACACCAGGCCAGCAATGAGCTCTTAGACTTCCCTTAAAAAGTCCCCTTCTATTCCTGGATGACGATATAGCAGGAGGACCCCGAAGCCCACACCAATGCCCCCTCGGGCAGCCACACACTCGACCACATATGATCTACAGATAGCACTGTGAGGTTCAAGCCAGGTTTAAAACAAATGCAACCCCCCCCCCCGGGCTGTGTATTCCAGAGTACCCAGCCAGCACAACTGCCTCTAAAATAGGGAGGGCATTCTAGTCCAGCCAAGTCTCCATGATGCAAGCCAGGTCAAAGGAGTATATCAAGTCCGCCATTATGGCAGTCTTGTTCCTCATCAACCTGGCATTGCACAACACAGCCACAGTAGGATGAGGTGAGACTGCCAAACCAACTAACTGCCCACAATCTATCATGGAGATCTTGGGTATGAGAACTAAACATGGCAACCCCCTCAAGTTCCTATTTTGCCCCAGGGAGTCTCCTTGGCCTCACCACCCAAATCCCAGACACCCCAGCAGCCACTCAGGAACAACCCCCCAATCCCATTTCTCCAAGCAATTCTCAGGGCTCTTCACCTCAGACAGGCCTCAGCTGGGAGTGCTGAAAGCTCAAAGGGATGGGGCGGGGTCCTGGAGGAGCACCACCCCCATCCCCACCACCACCATCCAACAGTAGCTACACCTTAAGGGCCTCTGTCCCAGACACGTTATCCAGTACTTAATAATCTGTGTGAGTTTCCCAACATTGTGCGATTATAAATTGTGGTACTACGTGGGCAACTTGACTTTGGGGGGAAACTGGGGGTCCCTGCTGTCTGGTGGCCCTCAACTCACAGGGGTTGCTCCGGCAGCAGAACTTGCTGTCCGTCCCACTTTACTACAGTACTGTGGATTGCTTTTTCACCTTTTTTTGTTCTCTTCCTCCACCCACTGTCGCCACACCAACCCTGTGGAGGCAGGGATCCATGCATCCCAATCAATTCAAGGCCTACAGAGATCAATGGTACAGGAATAGAACAGCACCTCATCCTCGGGCAGGATTCACTGCTATCATGAATACCCCCCACCCCATGGGCCATCAGACAGCAGGAACCCCCACTCTCCCCCCAAAGTCAAGTTGCCCACATGGTACCACTATTCATAATCACACAATATAGGGAAGTTCACATGGAGTAAGTACTGGCATCCTTTATTACAACCATACACCATTAAGCAGCACAAACATTGCGAGACTAAATATTTCATGGATTCCAACATACAACACTGCTAGTTTTCAAATGTCAGAAAAACAGCTCATCTGGTAGACTTTCATAGATCTGTCAAGTCAGGACATTTTTTTGCCTCCATGCCTCCAATTGTTGCTCAATGGAGTTTGTTTTCTCAACAGTTTAGTACTCCAACTCTTTGCCACCATGGTTCACCACTCAAGTGAAAATTTGAACAAAAAATGTTGGCTGGGTGACGGGTGTCTTACATGGCAGATCTGCTGTGCACCCACTTTACGTCAGTGTTTGGACATACATATCCAGAGATGAAAGCACACATGCACAATGATCCTAGAGTACACAGAGATAAGAAGGGGCTCTCGCCTGCATGAATCAAATTTACAATTTGGACGCTTGCTTTACAGGAGTGCTAGTAAACAGGACATGAAATGTTCCCATCAGGAACATTCTGCACTTTAGATGGCTTGAAACTCATGCTCCTGCTCGGATTAGAACCCAGGTCGCTTGCTTCATCGGTTTTGATTACTATCTATTCAACACTGCCTGCCATTGAAGTTATTTTACAGTAGCCAAGAAAACATTTCCAAGTATAATATTTAGACAATACAGCTCATATTTTCATAATGTTTTGTACAGCCCTCTCATTGCTTGTTACTGAGGACATTTGCAAGAAACCACGATCCAAGTCCACCAGATGTCATCTCACCATATTTCTGCTTTTCCCTCATAATGCCTTGTTTGTGACACTGCAATCTGTCAGAAACATAGAAACGGACAATGGCAGCAGAAAAAGACCAATGGTCCATCTAGTCTGCCTGTAACACCCCATCATACCCAAAGACCTTCTGTAAATAAGAGGTCTGTCTACGCTATCCAACCCCTTTGCTCCCCGTTTTACTAGTACACCCCCCCCCCCCCACTACTAAGACTTTAACTCTGCCCCATCAAGGTTTAAAACGATTAACAGTTTTGGAGTGCACCACCTCTGCTGGCAGACTCTTGCATAGCTCAACCACTGTGCAAGATAAAACTCAACTCCTAACCCACCACACCACACACACACACACACACACACACACACACACACACACACACACACACACACACACACACACACACACACACACACACACACACCTTCCACTCAATACCTTGGGTCCTAGATTCACTCCTCTTGTTTAGTTCCTTGCAGTTCATCTTGTTCATTCCTTTCAGGAACTTGAAGGTCTCCATCACATCACCCCCTCTCACCTAGCCTTGAACAAATACATGCTCCTTGACAACAGAGGCAACACCCTATCTATGCCAGGGTAAGGGTAAAAAGAGAATTAAAGAAGCAAAATGGGGAAACTTAAAAACACCCCGTCTAGGGTCAATAAACAAAATGATTCCGCAAAACAAAAGGGGAAATTAGAAATACCATCTGGGAATAAGGGTACAGAGTTCTTTCCAGCATCAGCGACTATAGGAATGAAACTGCAGCATTAGCGAGTGTAGGAATGGTAATGTCTGGAGTAGTGGTGGTGGTGGTGCATTGCAGTGGCTGCGCAGTGGCAGTTTTCAGAGACCGAGGTGCTACCCCATCTGCATGCACCTCTCTCTGGGCTAAGGAAGTCGCTAGACTCTGGGCCAAGTTGGCTAGGACTCAGGGGACCTCTTCCCCCAGCCACAAGCCACTAAAACTACCTTCGATACCATACAGGGTATCAAGGAGGAGAGCCGACTGCACTGTGGTGGGCCCCAGAAGGGTGGGGTTGAGGGTCAGGAGCATATTCCTCAGCTGGTGCAACTATGAAACTCATTCGCTGTTCTGGAAGAAGGCACCCATGGCAATGGCCACAGAGGATGTGGGGGTCCTCCTCAGAGGAAGCCCCAGTGTGGGAGACTACACAAGCAAAGGACCAAGTAATTTCTGGTGGGGGGGGGGGGTTTAAATCTAGGAACCAGAATGAAGGTAAAGATGGGGATGAGTTGCCTACCCCGGTACCCTCGGCTCAGAAGGATGGAAAGCAGATCCCAAGGGTGGTGGGTCAGAAGTGGGAGCCGATGTCACTGTCCACCTGGGGACAAATGACCTGGCTAGGGATGGGGCAGGGATTAAGCAGACTGATTTTAGGGAGCTGGTGGGGGGGGGGTGGTCTCAGGCAGGTAGTGCATTCTGACTTTTTAGAGGTGCCGCCTGTCGACAGCAGGAGGGAAGACCGGTATCTCCGCACTAGGAGCTTCAACTCATGGTTAAAGGAATGGTGAAGGAGGTATTCGGCTACATTGGGGACTGGGGACACAATTGGGGAGTTAAGGAACTGTACAGGGGTGATGGCCTGTATCCATCTAGGAGGGAAATTACAGTCCTTAGTGCACAGTTTAAATGTTACTTTGGTAAACATTTAAACTAGCCAAGGAGGATCCCAGATGAAAAATCAGGGAAGCATCCCCCCCCCCCAAAAAAAAAAACAGACTAAAGCAGAGAGAAGGGAGGACTGGAGGGTAAGTAAATCCCCCAGGGTACAAAATAAAGCGGAAGAAAAAAAAAAAGTGGTCAAAATGAAAGGGGATAGAACATGAACTGTAAAAAGAAAAGGGAAGTAAGGACAAAAAGGAAACTGAAGGGGTAGCAGCAGAGTGGTAAAATTCAGAAGGCCATGTGTGCAAACACAAGAAGTCTAGGAAATAAAATTCCGAAGCTAGATGCCATCATGGTGGAGGCAGACTTGGACAGCGTGGCCATTACAGAGTCGTGGTGCACAGGAAACCACGACTGGGACATGGTCATAACAGGCTATACTCTGTTCAGGAAAGAAAGAAAAGGAGGGGTGGTGCTGTGTTTAATAGAGGGCATCAAAGCAACACACAGGGAATGGGGGGGTCTGAAGATAATGTGGGTCACCATGGAGACTGGAAATGGAGCTACTGTTCCCACTGGCGTGATCTGCAGACCTCCAACACAGGGGAAGAATTCAGATAAGGCAGTGGTGAAAGCCACTGGCACAATGGCAGGTAAAGGGGAAGTGCTGCTTGTGGGGGTCTCCAATCTGCCAGATGTAGACTGAAGCCTACCAGCTACAAGCTGGGGCATCCTGGACTCCCTGCAGGATGCATTTCTCAGGCAACTAGTCAAGGAGCCCAGTCATGACAGGGCAATAATGGACCTGATGCTCACTAATGGGGACAGTGCTGCAGACATCAAGGTGGGAGGCCACCTCGGAACTAGTGATCACTGAACAATGTGGTTCAACATAAAGCTGGTTGTGCAATCTAACCACACAAGGGTGACAGTCCTGGACTTCAGGAGGGCAGATTAAAAAAAAAAAAAAAATTGGTGAATGCCTCAGAGACAAGCTAGTGCAGGAGAGGACCTGGGTGGGGCAGAACAGCAGACTAAGCTGTAGGAAGGCATTAGTGAAGGCAACTTCCTCTGGGCAAAGGAAGCGAGCAAAACGAGGAAATAGACCACCATGTTTCTCAAAAGGAGGTGACTGAAAAGGCAGAAGCTTAAAAAAAAAAAAAAAATAGCTGTCAGGAGATAGAAAGACAGCAGGAACAGGACAGGGAGGTGCATCAGGAGAAGTAGAGAGGAAAGAAAAGTGGCAAGGAGCACACTGATGCAAACTGAGGATAGAATATCCAAGGGGTAGTGAAAGGGGGCAAGAATTTTAGGTACATAAGAGGAAGACTAGGGCAGGGATTGTGAGGTTAAACAAGGGCAGGTAAGGACTGTGCAGAGGAGAGTCAGGCACAAGTAGATATGAACAAATACTTTTACTTTATGTGATCCATCCCCTTCCTTTTCCTCTGAAATACTGAAAAGAGGCACTGCTGGGGGGGGGGGGCAGACAAGTCCCTTATAAAGGAGAGTCCTGAAGGGACTCTCAAATCTGACAGTAGACAAAGCTATGAAGCCATACAGGATACACCCAGATATTGAGTGAGCTCTGAGAGGTACTGGCTGCACTTGACAGTCATTGTTAACTCATTGGAAACAGGAATAGTTACAGAGGACTGGTGCAGTGTACATGTAGTCCCATTTCAAACAAAAGCGGTAGCAGGCAACCAAAGGCCAGTCAGCCAGACACTGGTGGTGGGAAAGCCAACGAGTCGCTGCTAAAGGAAAGCTTGATTGTGCAGTATCTGGAATACAGCGAGTTACAAGATCTGAGGCAACATGGATTCCAGCGAGGGGTTGTGATGCCATACAAACATGCGAAGATTCAGAAAAGAAGGTAATTTGATCTAGGCGTCTGCTCATATTGCAGGGTTCCTAGCCACACACACACACACACACACACACACACACACACACACACACACACACACACACACACACACACACACACACCGATGAACCTCTCCTGAATTTCCGCCATCCTCTCCTTATAATAGGAGAGAGCACATCTCAGGTCCAGAGTATGCAGCCTGTACTCGGCGTCCGAGGTGTAGTTAGGGCAGTATACTGGCAGAGTCAACACCTGGTTAAGGTGAAACTCAAACCACCTTAGGAAGGAATTTTGGGTGGGGCGCAGGACAACTTTGTCCCTGTGAAAGACCAGATAAGGGGAGTCCACCGAAAACCCCTGGAGTTCCCCTGTCCTTCTGGCTGACGTGATAGCCACCAGGAATGCAGTCTTCCACGACACGTGTGAGAGCTCACACTTCTGCATGGGTTCGAATGGCTTGCCCATGAGCTGTGCCAAAACCAGCAAGAGATCCCAGAAGTGGAGGTTCACGCACCGGAGGGGATATGTGATCCAGGCCTTTGTAAAAGCACCCAACCACTGTCTTCTGTGCCAATGTCGGCTGACCAGCCTGCACCCGGTAAACAGAAATGGCTGCCAGGTGCACCCTAAGGGTCGATGACTGTAGACCCCCTTTGGAGAGAGACCAAAGGTAGTCTAAAATATTAGGCACAGAGCAGGACAAGGGGTCCAGACTCTTACCCTGACAACAAATGGAAAACCTTTTCCATTTGAAGGCATAACATTTCCTGGCAGATTCCTTACAAGATGCCTCCACCATAGTGTAGACATCCTCAGAAAGACCCAGAGCCTGGAACTCTAGCCGCTCAGGTACCAGGCTGTGAGGTGCAGGGATTGAAGGTCTGCATGGAATACCTTCCCCTGGTTCAATGATATCAGGTCCAGGCATGTACAAAGCCGCTACGGGGTCCTGCAGCTGAGGCGATCTGGATACCAGAACTGGCGGGGCAATCGGGGGCTACCAGAATCACCTTCGCCTTGTCCCTCCTCACCTTGGGTAGCACCTTGTGGAAAGGAAAATGGAGGGAAGGCGTAGAGGAGGCCTGGGGTCCATGGCCTCGAGAAAGCATCCCCCTGCAGCAAGCCCTGCTGAGAGGGGCGGGCATGGTACAGCCTCAGCTTGGTGTTCTCCCTGGAGCCACACAGGTCCACCAACAGTTTGACCCAACAGGAGAACAGATTGTAAGCTACCTCTGGATGGAGAAACCACTCGTGGGGTGTCTGGCTTATGCGGCTGAGAGCATCCACCAGTTGGCTCGAGACTCCTGCCACACTGATGGCAAGGAGATCCGCCTCTAACCGGCTGACAAGGGTCCAGATTCGGAGCGCCTCCTTGCATAGCAGACGAGAGTACGTGCTGCCCAGTTTGTTGAGGCAGTACATGGTTGTGGTATTGTCCATCTGGACTTGAACCACTTTATCCCGGAGCTGAGGAGCGAAAGCAGACAGGGCCAGTCTGACTGCTGAGCTTCAACAGGGTGATGTGGTATCGGGACTCCTCGGGGGTCCAGAACCCATGGGCCCCGTTGTCCCCCATGTGGGCTCCCCAACCCTTGAAAGAGGTATCGGTCGTCAGGACGACCGTCGGCTCGGGGCGGACAAATGGGATTCCTTTCTGCAATCAGTCTGGGATAGTCCACCATTGGAGAGCATCCCATATCTTCTGGGTTACAGTGATCAGCTGGTCGAAGTGACCATATCGCCAAGTCCACTGGGCGGCCAGCTCCCATTTGAGGGGGCGCATGTGCCACCTGGCCCAACGGACCACCGAGGTGCACACTGCCATGTAGTCCAGAAGGCGCAGAACGTCCCGGGCAGGGTGCAAGTGCCCAACCAGAAATGACTGGGCAAAGGAGGCGAGAACCTCCGCCCTGTCCACCGGGAGACAAGCTCTGCCCCAATAAAGCCCATCACCTGGGAGGGCACAGGTTCCAACATGGCCTCGTTGATCAGGAGGCCTAGTTGGGAGCAGGTTCAGAGGGCCAGATCCCCGAACCTCTCCACCTCCTGAAGAGAGGAACCTGCCAGGAGCCAGTCTTCGAGATAGGGTTATATCCGAACCCAGACGCCGAAGATGGGCTGCCACCACTGCAATGCAACTGGTGAAGACCCAAGGGGCCGATGACAGGCCGAACGGCATGACTTGGAACTCTAACAGGTTCCCTTCGACCCTGAAGCGGAGGAACCGCCGGTGGGACGGATGAATTGGGAAGTGAAAGAATGCATCCTGTAGATCCAGTGAACAGAACCACATGTTTCGCTCCAGAGATGGTATGATCTGGTTCAGAGTTACCATCCGGAAAGTGCAAGACCCGAGATATTGATTCAGGTCATGGAGATCTAGGATGGGGCGCCAACCCCCTGTCCGCTTGGGCACCAGGAAGGACCTGGACACGAAGCCTGGGTCTGTAGGAGGATCCAGCACTGGAGCTACCACCTCTGTGTGGAGGAGCTGAGCAATGTAGTCCCGAAGGGCCGACTGAGTGAGAGCCAAGATCCTTTCCTCCCAAGGGGCACAGGCTCGGCTGGGAGGGTACTGATCGAATTCTAGAGGCAGTCCCTGGCCGACCACTTCCAGAAGCCACCTGTCCGAAGTGATACCGAACCAGGCAGAAAGAAAGTGATTGAGCCAGCCCCCCATGGGAGGACCCAGAGCTGGCGTGACGGGTGTAGGGGTGGTAACCCCTGACCAGTCACTGAGAAGGCTTAGAGGAGGAGGCTCCTGGACTGGCACCTCAACCTCTTTACAGGGCTGTTGAGGACCCTGCTTGGGCCAGGGGTGCTAAGCTTGAACCTGCTGTTGCTGCTGACCTTGATGGAGGGCTGTCTAACCGCAGGGGAAGAGTGCCGAAAGGGCTTCTTCTTGCACTTCTGATGGTTCTTGCCCTAAGAACCCTTTGCAGAGGTAGCATCCAAGGTGGCACTGGACTGCTCTATTCACTGGAGGTGACCTGCCACTTCCAGACCGAAGAGGTTGGTTCCAATGAAGGGCACGTCAGCTAACTTGGGCAGAGTATCCACAGGAAAGGAGGATAATCTCAGCCAGGCCCTGCGGTGAGTGGCCACTGAGGTGGATAAGGAGCAGGCACAGGAATCTCCAATGTCCAGGGCTATCTGGAGCTGCTGTTTCACAACAGCACGGCCCTGGTCACGGACCTGCTTCACCATGGTCTGCATGTCCGTTGGGAGATGAGGGAGGACTTCATCTAGTGACCCCAACAGGGCATGAGAGAAGTGTGCCATGATCACAGCCGAGCTGGCCTGATGAAGGCCCAAGGATGAGGCCGCATAAACCTTCCGGGCAGAATGGTCCATATTCTTGGACTCTTTGTCCAGAGGGCAGTCAGTGTCAGCCGAGCTACCCGTGCGTCTAAACACAGAAGCAGTCACAAGGCTCTCGGCCGAGGAATGCTCTGTGAAACCCGCCAGGGACCCCACGGGTACCTTATACTTGCAGGCCATCTTGGGCTGATGGAGCTGGGCAGGAGGCAGGGTGTTGCCATAGCTCAAGGGCCCGGCCAACAATGGCTTCGGCCACCAGAAAAGCCTCAGTCGGGGTATCCCCCCTCTTGAGGATATCTGTGAGGGGGTATTCTGCCTTCTTTTGGCTAGGCTCCAAGGGCATTCCGGTTGATTCGGAAATCAGGCAGAGGATGCCCTGAAGAGGAAGGACCTTCCTCCAAGCCTGCCACTGATGACTCGTCATCCCCCGGATGAGAGTGCAGACCAGTGGCATCAGAGTCTGATGAGTCGGGATATAAAGTTCTCCCGCCTATGTCTCCCTTGATACGCCGAAGGCGATCGGGGAACAGTAATGGACAGACAACGGGGGAGGCCGCTGCCTGTTCGATCCTCTTTCGAGGGAGCCCCTCCCTGAGGCTGCTTAGGTGGTGGTTCCACCAAAATCTGTGGGGAGACCAAAACAGGCAGAGCTGGAATGCGTGCCGTCCCTACGGGTGGAGGAACCGAGATCTTTGGTTCCGGAGGGGGTCAGCGTCTGCCTAAAAGGCTGGGGCCAAGTAATGGCCTGTGTTGCTGGCGGAGCTGGCTTCTGACTGGTCAGAATCAGCTGTTGTCACATGAGATCTTCATAACTTCAACGGAGCTTCTGTCAAAGTTTCTCCTCGTCCGAGGAGGATGAGGATTGATGGCGATGCCTCTTCCTGGAGGGCTTGTAACCTTCTTCGGTTTTTCGACCAAAGGGGTCCTGGTCCTCAAATCGAAACCGACGGGGTCAGCTCGTTCGATCGGGAGAAGCCAGAGTCTGGGAGAACTGAGGTTCCGGCACCTTTTCCTCGATCAGGATACCCGAGGACTGGGTCTCCTCATCAGGGAAGGAAAGCATAGGTGTCCTTTCCATGGAGTTGTCGACCGGAGTCAGCGAGAACGGCTCAATTGGGTCGAGAGAAATCTCGGCCAGTTCAGCCATTTCCTTGGCCTCAGTACCTTGGCCTGACGGAAGGTCCGAGAAGCCGGTGGCCAAGGAAGCGATCTTGACCAAGGTAGAGAACGCAAGTTCCCGAGAATCAGACCTCTCTCGGTCCAAGGAACGTCTTCGGGATGAAGACTTAGAGTCATTGTCCCTTTTCCTAGGGCGGGAGGAGTGCGAGCCCGAGGGTGCCTCACCCCTGGTGGGGAGAGACTGGCACAGCTCCCGAAAGGACCTAGTGAAGGTAGAGCCAAGGTTAAGAGGCATGAAAAAACTTTGGCTGGCCGAAGCTTGAGCAGCTTCCTCTTCGAAAGAAGTCATCTGATAGAGCTGCTCGGTGGATCCTGTAATACGGAAACCGCCCACCTTGCCTCCTTCAATTTCACCGGTGGACTATGAAGCTCGGGTCTCCCCAGTTTTAGGCGCACCTTGTGGTTATCCAGAACGTTGGGATGGAAGGCCAGACAGATGGTGCAAGAGGTAGTGTCATGCACGACACCCAAGCAGTAGACACATAAGAGGTGGGGATCGGTGTGCGACAATTTCTGTCCACAGGGACACCGGCAAAATCCAGGAGAATTGTCCTCCATGTCTGATGCGCTCAGATCGGTATCGTAAACTCTGATGAGTTTTAAAGAAAGCGATTGCAGTGAAAAGTCGTTGAGAATCCAGGGCCTATGAACTGCAGAAGTAGCACGAGGGAACCTGAATCTTCCAGCGGAAAGTAAGATCTGGCGTCATGGGGCGGAGCCGAGGTATTTACCACCCGGGTGGGTGGGCGGAGCCAGTTTGAAGACTTTCTGGACAGATTTAAAGGGGAAAGAGACATGCCAGAGTGTGGATGAACATATCCATGCTCCTAGAACTGCATTTTATGGCACTGAAGCAAAGTTGCTAGATACCTGACCATCTCTCAAGTTTTCTGAGGTCTTCCTACAGGTCTTGCATCCCCTCCACTGCATCCACCCTCCCACAGAGTTCAGTGTCAAGCATGAACAGGCACTCTGCCCTAAATACCCTCCCCAGTGTCACTGATGACATACAATACTGGCACGACCCTGAGGAACCCTGCTGGTGACTTCCCTTGTGCTGGAAAACTCTTCCCCTACCATCACCCTCTGGGTCCTGTCAGCCAGCTTTCTACCCACCTGGTTATTTTCTCTCCAACTCAGAGATCTACCAGTTTCCTAATCAACCTCTTATGAGGCACTAAGTCAAAAGCCTTACTTAAGTTCAGGTTAAGTAGGTCCATCGCTTCACCCCTGTCGACTACCCTGGTGACCCAGTCTTGGCCCCTGTCGACTGCCTTGGTAACCCAGTCAAAGAAGTCAATCAGGTTCATTTGGCATGATCTTCCTCCCACAAAGCCATGATGCCTCATTGTGGAGATCATTCTCTTCCATGTACCCTACCAGCCTTTCCTTAAGAATCTTCTCCAAACTTTGCAGGGCCTGCCTCCACCTCTTTCCCAAAGAGCATGGGAAGCAGAGTCAGGGAAATAAACTCACTCCTGGACACAGATCTGGGAGGGCGCTTATGCACACATCCGTACCAAACACCTGGAGAAAGTGTCGTTGGAAACTACTACGCAGATTCTTCCTCACTCCTAACAGAACTAAACACTATGCTATCATATTTTCTGGAGCTGCCCAGTTTTGCGAAACTTCTGGCTAAATGTAGCGGGAAAATATAGACAAATGATAGGTTCTAAAGAAAAGCTGGACTTTAGACATATGGCTTTGGGTCAGCTACCCTAGGGCAGGAGATCTAAAACCAAAAGGTAATTTACTGGGATACTGGTAGCAGCTACAAACAGAGATTACCAAGAAATGGTTAAACCCAGAGCCCCCGACAATACAGGACTGTCAATTATAAGACGAATATACAGAATGGAAGAGATTACTTCGGATTTAAGGTTCAAACAGAAAAATTCATGGGAACATGGCTCCCCTTTATGCATTTTATGGAGGAGTGGGAGGGTTGATCTGCATTGTCACAATAAGCACTTGAGCAATGAAATCCTTCCGGTATAATATCCTGGTTGAACAACCTAATGAAATAAAACAAGTCTGGATCGAATAATGCATCTGAGCCTTACAGGTTACGCACAGTAAATTAAATTTGGAACAGACATTATACACACACACACACACACACACACACACACACACACGTGGATTGTTAGAGTTTGATTTTATTAAGAATCGTATTAAGTATAAGAATATTATGGATAGTTGGACTAATGTAATGTGGATAAATCATTAGAAGAAAGAACTCCATTAATATTTTGGATCATTCTGTAAACAGATGAAGCAAATGTACCAAATGTCTTTATAAGTGACATTGCAGAGGGACTGGAAGGAAAAGTATGCCTCTGCAGGCGGCACAAAGATCTGCAACAGGGCTGATACACAAGGGGGGGTAGAAAGGATGAGAAGGGACTTGGCAAGGTTGGAAGAATGGTCAAAAGTATGGTAGCTTAGATTCAATGCAAAGAAGTGCAAAGTAATGCACATGGGAAACAAAACCCCAGGGGAAACATGGAAACAGACTGACGGCAGATGAGGACCACTTGGCCCACCCAGTCTGCCCATTTCCTTACCTAGTGGATAAGCTGCAGATCCTAATTAACCAACAGCCTACTTCCTGCAACCCCCACTATAATTGCCTTATATCTGTCCCATGCATGTTTGAATTCCCCCACTGTTTTAGACCCCACAACCTCTCCAGGAAGGCGGTTCCATGCGTCCACCACTCTCCGTGAAAAAGAATTTCCTCACATTATCCCTGAGCCAGTCCCCCTCTAACTTTAAATTGTGTCCCCTTGTTCTTACACATTTTCTGAAAGATGCTACCCTTATGTGGTGCCTATCCACAAAGGGGGTCCACAGAGGAGATGGGGAAATTTAGGCCCGTTAGCCCGTCTGTGGTAGGTAAGGTTATGGAGGGCATTATCAAGGAGAGACTGAGGGGCAGCTGGAAAGGTTGGGGCACCTGGATGACTGGCAGTACGGTTTTATTCCAGGGAGGTCGTGCCAGACCAGCCTGATGGAGTTTTATGACTGGGTGATGGGTGCTCTGGATCGACATAGGCTGGTGGATATCCTCTATCTGGATTTCAGCAAGGCGTTCAATTCGGTACCCCATAATGGCCTAACAAAACTAGGGGATGGGAGGGCAGTTGCTCAGGTGGGTGGAAAAATTGGCTTATGCAGCGAATACAGAGTTGTGGTTGGAGGGATAGTCTTCTCCCCCAGAAGGGGGATCAGCGGGGTCCCCCAGGGTTTGGTCCTGGGGCCACTCCTGTTCAATTCCTGTGTCTCTGACATAGGGAGAGGTGTTAGGAGTAGACCGAGTATTTGCGGATGACTCAAAACTGGGAAGGCAGACAGGGAGGAGGGGAGAGGTGCCCTCCAGGGGGATCTGTATACCCTGGGGGGTGGTCAAGGAAGTGGGGGATTGAAGTTCAATGCAGGGAAATGTAGGGTGCTGCATCTAGGGGTCAGAAACCCGGGCCATGCATACACCTGGGGGAAGGGGGGGGTCACACTGCACGCCACATCGGGCATGAGGGACCCAGGGGTAGTGGTGAACAACAAAAAACACTGAGAACTGTTGAAGAGCTGCAGCAAAATCCAACAGGATGCTGGGCAGCATAACCAGGGGGATTACCTCCAGGAGGAGGGAGGTGATCCTCCCTCTGTATAGTGCCCTGGTTAGGCCGCATCTTGACTACTGTGTGCAGTTCTGGAGACCCCACCTTAAGAAAGATAGCAATGCTGGAGAGAGCCCAGAGGAGGGCAACCAGGATGATTCAGGGCATGGAGGGTAGGCCCTATAGGAAGAGACTAGAAGAACTCTGGCTGTACGCACTGGAAGAGAAGAGGGGCGGGGGGACATGAGGTCAAGTATGTAAAGGGGGATAAATAGGCGGAGCCAAGAAGTATTCAGAGCTTAAGAGGGGACTATCAGGGGCATGGTGGGAAACTGGAAGAAGTACAGGGGAGGCGCAGGAGACACTTCAAGAGTACACAATTGGGGGGGGGGGTATTAACAAAAATGGAAAGGGACCTGGGGTAGTCATATCAGATGACCTAAAGGTAAGCAGGAAATGTGAGAAGATAGTAAGGATGGCTGGGGGGATACTGGTACTGGGATGTATACGGAGAGGCATCACCAGTAGAAAAACAGGAAGTTGTTATCCCTCTATACAGACAGTTGCAGAGACCCCATCTGGAGTACTGCGTGCAGTTCTGGAGACCCCATCTTCGCAAGGACAGACAGGATGGAGGCAGTCCAGAGGAGGGCAACTAAAATGGTGCAGGGTGTCTGCGACAGAAGCCATATGAAGAGAGACTAAAGAAACTTTATATATACACCCTTGAGAAAAAGAGGGAGGGGGGGACATGATAGAAAATTTCAAGTACCTCAAGGGAATCAAAGTCCAAGAGGGTAGCATCTTTCAGAAAAAGATGTGCAAGAACAAGGCGATACAATTTGAAGATAGAGGAGGGGATGGCTCAGGGGCAATGTGAGGAAGTATTTTCAGAGACAGAGACAGAGACAGAGACAGAGACAGAGACAGAGACAGAGACAGAGACAGAGACAGAGACAGAGACAGAGACAGAGACAGAGACAGAGACAGAGACAGAGACAGAGACAGAGACAGAGACAGAGACAGAGACAGAGACAGAGACAGAGACAGAGACAGAGACAGAGACAGAGACAGAGACAGAGACAGAGACAGAGACAGAGACAGAGACAGAGACAGAGAGACACATGGAATGGCCTTCCTGAGGAGGCCGTGGGGTCAAAAACAGTGGAGGAATTCAAGAATACATGGGACAGACAGATGGCAATTCTGGTGGGGGGTAGGAAGAAGTAGGCTGTTGGTTAACTAGGATCTGTAGCTTATCCAATAGCTAGGGAAATGGGCAGACTAGGTGGGCCAAGTGGTCCTTATCTGCCGTCAAAGTATGTTTCTAAGTTCATTTTAACTTGCTATGACCTATACAACATAGAAATTTAAAAAAAAAGAAGAGTCCATTAGTTTGCACATGATCGAGGTCAGATTGACTGGCCTATAGTTCCACGGGTCATCCCTGGGTCTTGTGAAGAGGCACCACATGTGCCATTCTCCAGTCCTGCGGCACCATACCAACTCCAGGCAAGAGGCTGGCCAGTCTTGTAAGTTACTCTGCCAGCTCTGCTTTTCCCTTTGGTGTGTGCCGTGAGCCCTGGAGACTTGTCTACCTTCAGTGCCAGCAGTCCCTCCCTCACTCTGTCCAGTTCCACCACCAAGACTGTGCTCCCCTTTTCCCCTAGTTGAGACTGAGGGAAATAATTGTTCAATACCTCCACCTTGCTCCCTTCCTCCACCCAATCCTCCCCTTTCCCAAGCTTAACTATCCCTTCCCTCTTGTTCTTTCTCTCATTTATGTCACAAAAGGCAGCCTTCTCCCCCTCTTAATCCCTTTGGCTATTTGAAGTTCCATTTGTGCCTTAGCTTGCTGCGCTACCTTGCCTGCAACCTTGGCCAGCTTCAGGTAGTTTTCCTTATCCACCTCATTCAGTCCTCCTGTAAGCCCATCCTTTTGTCCCTCACCACTCTGGCAACTGGAGCTGAATCATCCAGATGGGTGATTTGCACCCCCAAGCATAACACTCCCCAGCTTCCCCTAAGCCTACACATTCCACTGTGGCACCCAGTATATGTAAGCATTAGCATGGTTCTACTGTGGAACTCATCCATGCCGGGGAGAAGAGAGAGACAAGGCCGCAAGCAAAGTGCCTCCAACCACCCAGGCATGAACCAATTCCATAGAACAACAATGCTGTTGAGTGGATTAATGTGCTTGTAACATGGCAAGAGCATTAATAATTGCTATACTACTTAAAGAATAGGCATGTCAAGTCATAAAAGTGACATTTTACAAAGCCTCCTGGAGGATGGTCCAGTTCCAGTTCTGTTCCACCCCCATGACTGCTCAGACGCCCTCTAGGTATATCCTCATCACTTCTCCCATCCTCCGGAAGTCCGCCCCCCAAAATGTTGGTCTTGGTAGGGATGCTTTCCCTGCCCATATCCAACTTGAATCACACTGTTGTGGCAGCTAACTCTCAGGGGTTCCTGACCGTTCTCTCTCATATGTGCTCCCAATTTGTGAGCACTAACTCAAGTATTGCCCTTCCCTGGTGGGCTCAGTGACACCCTGAGTCAGAAACTCACTCTGTATTGCATCCAGCATCACTCAACTTCTGAGCACAGAATGTGGCTGCTGTACCCAAGTCCACACTGGGCAGATTAAAATCTGCCACCACTACCACCTCCCCCTTTTTTGCAGCTTCAGCAACTGAACTCAGCTCCCAGTCTTTCCTTCTCCTGGCTGGGCAACCTGTAGACCACCCCAACCTCACCTTCTTCCCTCTATTATATTTGTTTGGAGCTGAAGCCCCAATGTTTCCTTCCTATACTGTCTCCTCCCTCATGCTTGTTCTCCCCTCCCTGATATAAACTGCCTCCCCCCTTTTTTCCTATCACTCCGTCTCTCTATATACAACTTGTAGACGGGGATCAAGAAGTCCCAGTCATGGTATGGTGTAACACTGGTCTTGATAATTGCCAGTCAAACAAATCGGATTTCTTTGACTGGGTAACCAGGACAACAGATCAGGGTGACGCGGTGGATGTGGCCTACTTATATTTCAGTAAGGCCTAGAACACCGTTTCACATAGGAGGCTCAGAAAGAAACCGAGCAGCTATGGGGTCGATCCAAAGGTGGCAAACTGGGCAACAAATTGGTTAAATGATAGAGGACAGTGGTAAATGCAGTTCACTCCAGGGAATGGAGAATGACCAGCAGGGTGCCACAGGGCTCAGTACTGGGACTAGTCCTCTTTAATGTCTTATAAGTGGCACTGTAGATGAGCTGGGAGGAAGGTCTGCCTCTCTGTGGAGGACACCAAATCTGCAATAGGGTGGACTCTCCAGAAGGGGTGGAAAGAATGTGCAGAGACCCAAGAAAAGGGCAGTGGAGTTTCAATACAAATAAAGGGGTAAATCGTGAACTTACAGCACAGAAACCCAGACTGGGAATACAAAACCAGAGAAGAGGTAATGACAGTCACCAAACAGACTGGGAGCAATCGTATCAGACGACCCGAGTCACTGGAAATTTATGAAAAATGACACACACACACACACACACACACACACACACACACACACACACACACACACACACACACACACACACACACAGACTTTCCGAAAACTGGGGATTCACTATACAGCCCCAGTGCACACCAATAAATCTTTGTTTGCTGGAGCATGTAATGATCACTTAAATTAACAGGGGACGAGATTTTGTTTTTTTTTACCTATGTTGCCACTTGTATATGCTTTCAACACAATGAAAAGGTCTGTGTTCTTGAAATGAAAAAGCAACCTAAACATTATGTGGCATATTTTTCTAAACTCTAAAAGCACCTACCTTTTTCAGTGCCAACTAGATTTGGTAGTTCTCAAGTAATTAAGTAAGCATTAATCCACATCACAACATGCTTCTACTGTGGAATTAATCCATGCCTAGGAGGGTTGGGGCACGAGGCTGCAGGCCGAGTCAATCAAAATCTTTATTCAACCAGGTGAAACACCACTGAAAGTGCCTCCAACCACCTAGGCATGGATTAATTCCACATTATAAAAAGGGTCTGAGAAATGGAGCTTTCTGATTGGCTGCAAACATTCTAACAGCCTTATGTTAATCTTTTATTAACATACATGTACAGTTTAGCCATATGCTGAGTTAGGTTTAACACTGTTTAAAAACATTTTTTTATTATAATAGCAATAAGGCACTCCCAGGGATTATGTTAATGGTCAGTTAATCACCCTCTAGGGGCATGTGGCACTCTGCTGCACCTCGTGCCACAGTACACCCCTAGAAGGTGATTAACAGACCATTAACATAACCCTTGGTCATGCCTTATTGCTTAAGTAGAACCATGCTGTGTAGTAGATTAATGTGCTTGTAACATAGATGCATTAACTGGTACAGTGTGCTACTTAACAATAGGCATGTCAAGTCATAATTAAAATATTGACTCGTATGTTTCAATATTTGTACTGTGTACTTTTACTGACAAGAGTTTTGTACAGTTTTAGAACCTTAACAGTGAGTTCTGTAATATTCAATACATTAATACATTTCTTTTGCATTCTAAGTAAAAAATTTTTTTTTTTTTTTTTTTTACACTTACATCTGTAAGACACTTGCAGAAGTCAGTTTTCCAGCACACACGGTCGCTATGCCTTATGGGACATGCATTACGCATAGTTTACTTCTGGCATGCAAACAAAATTGCCTGAACGGAGGGAGGGTGCGCGGACTATGTAGTACTACACTTTAATGACAAAATATACTTACAGTCCTTTCCTCTAGCATTACTATAACTTTACCTGCAGAGGAATAAGTCTACATGTGTCTGCGAGGATGGAAAATTAACTGTCATAGGTAGGCTACAAAGCCAACTGGAGCACAGAAATTATATTGTTACAAACAACTGTGCACACCTATTCTGTTACTTAATGGCACCCTATTTAACATCTTTAACTGAGCGTTGGGTATTTCACAGAACATAACATTTACCAACACATTAGTATATTACGGTGCGACTACATAGGCAGCTCCTGTTTAGCAGTAACAATTAAAGTGCACAGGACAACTGATAGTAATAGCCCATTCAACATGCATAATTTCACTGTTTCTTTTTAGGCAACAGTCTTTTACTGCTGATGCTGCATTTCAAAGTAGTAGCCTGTTCAGAGTTTAATCCACGAGGTGCTTGGAAGGTCACTGTTTAGCGGTATTGGTGATGTGCAAGTCCATACATCTGTGGGACTGGTGCATTTCGGTCACTAGCAGGAATCGGGAGCTCTGTGTTTGTCACTGTGAGGATCAGAAATACTTGGCATTTCAGATGCGGATGTAATCTCTGTTGCTGAATCTGAGTCTATGGGAGGATGAGAGATGGTGTGTTCTGGTGCTTTTTCAGACCTGCACTGTCCGCTAGATAATATGGAAGATCACTTTTTCCAGATCACCTGAAGAGGGAGACCAATAATTTCTCAAGCTGGTCTCACATCTAGTCCATGTCCAGTGATGCTCATCTCTCTCAGTGTAAGACCAGCTTCCAATAGCAAGTGAACTGCTGCTGTACTCCTTATGCAGTGGTTCGTGTAGCAGCAGCTCAGCTCTGCATTGGAGGAGATTTGAGCCATCATCTCGTAGATAACAGACTCCCATCACCCAATTCCTATACCAGACTTTTAGAATTGACAGAGGGTTTCTTTTGGGGTGCAAATAAAACAATGGAGTATTTTCGGGGCATCTGTACATATTCTTTGTAAAGAGCTATAGGACAGTTTGGATTGTCAGGCTGAGAAAAAAAAAAAGTATACCTCTTAAGGACATCAAGATTAGATTCATACATTTGCTTACAATTTTTTGTGTATTCGTTGAATGCCAGACTGATATAGACCCTACCATTTCCATCTTGGTGCAGAGAGAAAGGTTCCTATTAGTTTATTCAGTCCCTCCCGTCCCTGTCTTGCAAGACAGTTTTAACTCGAACCAGAGTCTGCGTACAAGGTCATACACAGACTCCGTACTCAATTTGGGACATGTACAAATTCGATGCAAGTCAGCGTCAGTTATCCTACAGTGGTGTACTTATTTGAAATATTGAATTTACAGACTTGAGTCAAAGACTCATTTACAAAGGCACCTTGTCAGAGAACAAAGACAGACAATGTTACATAGGCAGAAGAATTAAGGGCGATTCCCCCAGAGCAGAGAGCAGCAAGTCCTTCCTGGCCGCTAGGAAGCAGGCCAGGGCTGAGGGAGCGGTGATCGAAGGATCCAGGGACTGGCTGTAACAAGGGCACTAGAGAAGCTGCAGTCAATGGTTGATTTTTCTGCCGTCGCCATCCACCCCAGCCCTGTATCTATTATATAGGCACTGGAGGTGGAGCCAACTAAAGGGCTTGGGCCAAGGCACGGGGAGAAGGAGGTGGCCTGGACTCAAGGTGGGGTTGCTGCTGTGGCACAGCCTGTGTGGGGGAGGGGGTACCCGGTTTGGTATTGCCCATATTACATGTGGCGTTTCTCATTGTATTTGGGAGGGATATTCTTGCTCTGTACAGCTCGAGTTGAGGGAGGCCACTCTGCTTGGGTCTTGTTGGGATTGTTTTTGTATCCAATGGGGAGCTTTTCTTTGCCTTTAAACCTACTAGAATGATGCTTGGATAGTGCTGGCTACTGCAAGTTGTTTACTGTCAGAGTGCTTGGGTATATGCTGGCTACTGCTGGGAAGGGGGTAGATTGACTATACCAATTGGTGGGTACTTTTATTGCAGATGGGAGCCCATATTATTCACACTCAAAAAATGAGGATGGGTTCAAATGATGCAAGAGCGGGCATCTTTGGGAGTATGATTGGGTGTATGGGGTGCAGGGTGTCCATAATATTGAATTGGGCATGGCGGTTTGGAGGATTCCCAGTGTGTTACCAGTGGGCAGGTCTCAGGCAGGAGGTAGAGGCTATCAGCTGGCAGGAAGGGGGAGGGTTGGAGACGGGAAGGGAGGCAGAAACCACATGATACTCAATATGGCATACCGGGAGAGACCAGGACCACATGGTCGCTCAGGCAGGGTGGGACTTGAAAATACCAACATACGGACTTCACTCCGAAGTGAGGGGCTGTCCAGAGACAGCCAAGGAAGGGGAGAGAGATAGGAATGGGCAAACAGTGAAGGCATCATACTTACAAATTGCTTCACCCTGCTGTATCTGGATGATGAGGTGGAAGAGGCTGGAGAGCAGGGGGAGCAGGCCAACGGGAAGGGAATGGTCAGGATTCAGAGGGGGGCAGAGGACAGGAGAGGAGAGGGGTCTAGAACCAAAGGAGGGGAGGGCATGGGGAACGTGAGACCAGGGCACCAGATGGGCAGGAGCCTGGGTCTGAGGAAGTAAGGCAGAGGGGGACGCATGGAGTGGAGGCAGGGTTGATGAGGCCAGGACCCAGGACAGGGCAGTGTCGAGGACGGGAAAATTAGCCAAGGAGGGGGGGTGAGGCAGGGAGCACTCCTAGTAGGCCAGTTCTGAGACTGGAAATATCAGAGGAGAGGGGCAGGGAAGATGAGGGGGGGTGCAAGGAGCATTAGGGCACAAGGGTTTGTTAGTGCAGAACCGGAGGGGGAGGGCGGAGAGAAGGAAAGCAGTAAAAGGAGGCCTGGGTAGTGGAGTCATTGGCAACAGTTCAAACTGAGGGGGGAGACTAGTGATACCCAGGCTGTTGGGGGTGCGAGGAGCAAGCTGGGAGTAAAGACAGAAGTGGGAGCCAAGGAAGGCACAAAAACTAGCAATGCCCAGACTGTGGGAGGGGCGAGGAGCAAGCTGGGGGTGGCAGACAGGAGAAGGAGCCTGAAGGGCATGCACAAATTAAGGACACCCAGGCTGTGGGGGGTGCGAAGAGCAAGCTGGGTGACGTTGACAGAAGGAGCATGGAAGGGCACAAACAGGCTAGTAACTTGGTGGGGGGTGGGGGGGGAGAGATGAAGATGCTCCTGCTGGGTCACTCATGATTAGGAGTATCCAGTAGGAGAGGGTTGGGGAGGGAAACTGCAGCACAGTCAAGGTTAAGTGTATCCCAGGACTATCCTTACATGGGGCCAAATTCCAGCTATACTCAATGGCAAGAGAATGCAAGGGATCCCCAGACTCTCGTTCACCTGGGAACAAATGATTTAAAAGGGAACAGTGAACTGGAGATATAGGCAAGATTTAGGGAATTGGCCAGGGTTTGCCACTCTATACAATGCTCAGTCTCATCAGAGATACTGCCAGTACCAAGGGCAAGCGGGGAGAATAAGCAGAAACTTAAGATGGGTGAACCAGTGGCTCAGGGAGTGCTGCAAGTCAGAAGGGTATGGGCTGATGGGGGACTGAGGTAATACATGGGAAAACAAGGGGCTATATGCCAGGGATAGGCTACACCTCAACCTGGAGGGGAAGGAGGTCCTTAAACTGAAGGATTCAGAATTCATAGGCGATAGGTGGGGTTTAAACTTGTAAAGGGGGAGGGATAGAAATATTGAAAGCCCAAGGGGGGGGAGCTCGGGGGTTCAGGACTGGGTCATGCAAAGGGCGCTGTGGGCAGCATTAAAGAACCAGGGGGAACTGAGCAGGGAAGAGACAGGGTCTGCGCTCGGCTGAGAAGATTGGGGAGGGGTGAGGAGGTTGGGTGGAGGATGGCCCTGATCAATGCCAGAAGCATGAGCAATAAACTGCCAGAGCTCCAGGCAATGCTAGTTGAAGGAGGAGCAGACGTGGTGGCAATTACTGAGACATGGACCACCCAAAGGCATGACTGGTACCCAAATTCAGAGGGCTACACAATGTTTAGGAAGGATAGGGAAGTGGGAAGAAAGGGGGTGTTGACAGTCACAAATGACTGTTTGTGGAATCGAGGTGGGGGGGATGTGGAGGCGACTTGGGCAACCCTGCAAACGAGGGGGAAAAAAAAAAGATTAAAAATAAGGGTTGTCTATAGACCCTCTGCAATGGAGGCGGAACTGGAGGATAATCTGGCAGAGAACATCAGGGGTCACACTGTGGCCTCGGAAAGGGCAAGGTGGTGGTCATGGGCGCCTTGAATGCGCCAGGGGCTGACTGCGGCACTATGACATCCTCGGTGGCCAGGGAGCAAAGGTTGATGGATGTCTTCCAGAATGCCTTCCTGGTCCAACATGTGGGGGAGCCTACTAGGGAGAACTGGATACTGTCCTAGCAGACAATGACCACATAAAGGGCCTGGAGGTGAACAGCCCACTGGTAGGCAGTGACCATGCCACAGTCTGGTTTCTTCTGCGGAGGGATTTGCACCAACACAGTAGTAACTGATTTCAGGGGGGTGTACTTAGAGGGCATGGCAAGGATTCTCGGAGGGTGCTTGGATGAGATAAGGCCAGACGTGGATGCTGGTAGCTTGTGGGAGACCATTAAGAAGGGGGTGCCGGAGACTACGAGGGCATGCACAAAGGTAAGGCACAAGCAATGCAGGGCCAGAAAGCAGTGTTGGACCAGAGAGGTGCAGGAGGCGGGCAGGGAAAAAAAGGCTGCCTACTTGCGCTCAAGGGGAGTAAGGGAGAGGGGAGAGTATGAGTTACTGGCTAGAAGGGTCACCAGGATGGTAAAGGGGGCCAAGGTGAGAAAGGAGCTAAACCTGGCCAGGGATATCCATGGGGAGGTAAGGGGTTCTATAGATAGATACACAGGGGAAAAAAGAAAAGCAAGGGCACAGATCAGCAGGATTAGGACTGGGAAGGGATGGGCGCAGGAAACTGGTGAACAAACAGAGGTACTAAACAAGTACTTTGCCTCCGTCTTTACCCAGGGCAGCAGGGGATCCTTCCATCCAGATGGGAGGGAAGGGAAGCCCAATAAACCGGGAGGTAAGTCAGAGACTGAAGAACTAGAAGAGGCTAGAGCAGGAGATGACTCTAATCTGGAGGGGGGGTGTGTGTGCGCGCGCACGCGCATGAGGAGGTGGGATGGAAGGGCGAAATCACAGAGGATAGGGTGAGAGAGGCCCTCCGGTCGCTAAAGACTGAGAAGGCGCCAGGGCCAGATGGGCTACATCCCAGGATACTGAAGGAACTTGCAGATGTGCTGGCAGCTCCACTGGCCTCACTCTTCAACATCTCTCTGATGACAGGGTGGGTGCCTCAAGATTGGAAGGTGGCTCATGTAGTGCCTATCCACAAAGGGGGGTCCAGAGAGGAGATGGGGAATTATAGGCCTGTTAGCCCAACGTCTGTGGTAGGCAAGGTTATGGAGGGCATTATTCAAGGAGAGAGACTGGGGGGCAGCTGGAAAGGTTGGGGCACCTGGATGACTGGCAGTACAGTTTTATTCCAGGGAGGTCGTGCCAGACCAACCTGATGGAGTTTTATGACTGGGTGATGGGTGCCCTGGATAGACATAGGCTGGTGGACATCCGCTATCTGGATTTCAGTAAGGCATTCGATTTGGTACCCCATAATGGCATGCTAACAAAGCTGGGGAGATGGGAGTTGTGGGGCAGTTGCTCAGGTGGGTGGAAAATTAGCTTATGGGGCGAATACAGAGTTGTGGTTGGAGGGATAGTCTCCTCCCCAGAAGAGGGTCATCATGAGGGTCCCCCAAGGTTCGGGTCCTGGGGCCACTCCTATTCAATTCTGTATTCGGACATAGGAAGAGGTGTCTAGTAGGCAGAGTATTTGTGGAGGACTCAAAACTGGGAAGACAGATGGGGAGGAGGGAGGCATCCTACAGGGGATCTGTATACCCTGGGGGTGGTGGTCAAGGAAGTGGGGACTGAAGTTCAATGCAGGAAATGTAGGGTGCTGCATCGGAGGCCAGAAACCCGGGCCCTGCATACACCGAGGGGGTCGTCACACTGCACCATATCAGGCATGAGGGACCCGGGGTAGTGGTGAACAAAAAAACAAAAAAAAAAAACAATTCAAGAGCTGCAGCAAAAGCAAACAGGATACTGGGCAGCATAACCTGGAGGACTGCCTCCAGGAGGAGGGAGGTGATCCTCCCACTGTATAGTGCCCTGGTTAGGCCGCATCTTGACTACTGTGTGCAGTTCTGGAGACCCCACCTTAAGAAAGACATAGCAATGCTGAAGAGGGTCCAGAGGAGGGCAACCAGGATGATTCAGGGCATGGAGGGTAGGCCCTATAGGGAGAGACTAGAAGAACTCTGGCTGTACGCACTGGAAGAGAGGAGGGGCAGGGGGGACACACTAGAGGTCAAGTATGTAAAGGGAATAAATAAGGGCGGAGCCACGGAAGTGTTCAGGCTTAAGAAGGGGGGGGACTATCAGGGCACCAGTGGAAACTGGGGAGTACAGGGGAGCGAGGAGACACCTTCACTGAGAGGGTGGTGGAACCATGGAATGCACTACCCAGGAGTCTGGTGGAAGAGAACACAGTGGAGGGATTCAAGAAGGGTTGGGACAGGTACAGGGGGGATACTGAAACTGGGGAAGACCACCTCTGGGGGTGGAGGAACAAGCTCCCAGTAGGGGGCTGGCTTCCAAGCAGACACGATAGACCATGGGGCCTATTCTGTTGGCTTTTACTATGATACTATGAATACAACACAATAGTTACAGGTTTCAAACAGTTACAAGGTTTAATAGGTGTTACCGGAGGACAACGCCTCAGTGATACAAGAGTTGCAAACAGTTTGGCAGCGTACGGAGACTCTGGTGCCTGGTCAGCAGTGCTGTGAAATACTGAGCAAGCATATTGCGGAGCTCTGTGTCAGACGATATGGGATGCAAGCAAATGGGCTCTGTGCGGGACAGTAGCATTGTGGCAGGATGGAGGAACAGACTTGTGGAGAGGCACTGGGTAGAGAAAAGCAGTCAAAGGGACAATGTCATGATCCGCAGTGGATTGGCCATTGGGCTTGGCAGATTAGGCCCCATGGGGGGGTCCAGAGTGGAGAGGAGCCTGAAGTTAGCTACACTTACAGCAGCATGTGGCGAATAGGTGGTTCCTGAGGGCCGCCTTGAAGGGATCAATTTTAGTGGTGTTGGTGATGTTGGCTGGGAGGGAGTTGAATCAAGAGGGTGCTCTGTAGCAGAAGGATCTCAGGGCTAGGGACGTCCTGGTTCCGAGTATAAGTAGAGTGGTCTTACAGGTCCTACGGGTGGAGACCATGGGTGTGGTCCGGCGGAGGGAGGTGGTTATCCCGGGGGGAGAGCCTGTGAATTTTTTTTTTTAAGCTAGCAAGCAGGTCTGGTAGCAGAGCTGTTCCTCTAGGTTGAGCAGGTCGGCAGTGGCATACAGCAGACAGGTGTGAGTGAGCCTGGTGGCACTGGTCAGGAGCCTGCAGGCCTCGTTAATGGAGAGCTGGATTTTGTCGAGAGCAGTATTGTCAGTCGCTACATAGATAGGCAGGCCGTAGTCCACTAGGGACAGGACCAATGAGGTGATGGCCAGACAGAGCTTCAGAGGGAAGGCAGTCCCTGTGGCGGTATAGAAGCCTGATCCCAGAGTTGGTGGCAGCAGAAAGGGCGCTGATGTGGGAGTGGAAGATGAAGGCAGAGTCGAAGGTGGTACCCAGGTGTTTATAGGCGGACACTTGTTCGAGGGGTACAGAGTGCCAAGTAGTATCAGGAGGGTGGCATTTCTGCCCTTGCTTTGGTGGTATATGAAGAGCATTGCCCTAGTCTTTTTTAGATTTACTACCAACCCATGATCGGTGAACCACTGTTCTGCTTGGTGAAAGGCATACTGGAGGGAGGTCTGTAGTGATGCAGGGTTAGGGTGTGAGGAGAATAGCACGGCGTCATCCACATAGGAGTATTTTACTAACGCAGGCTGTGGGGAGTGTGTTAAGAGAGGATGAAGATAAGGTATCCCTGGATGGAGTCCTGGGGTACTCAGGAGCAGACTGGTTGGGTGTTGGACAAGGCGGTTTTTTTTGTTTTGTTTTTTTTTAAAAACACACTGGGCTCTGGATGAGAGGTAGCTGGTGAACCATGCGAGAGGACCAGCGGAGAAACCAATGTGAGGGAGGGGATCAAGTAAGAGGGGATGGCAGACCGTGTCAAAGGCCTTGGAGAGATAATAAACACTGCTCCGGCGAGGCTGCCAGAGTCTAGGGCAGAGTGCAGAAAGCTGGAGAATTCTAGGAGAGCAGTTGTAGTGCTATGACCTGAGCGAAAGCCGTGCTGCTGAGGGCACATAATCTCATACTTGGTCAGGTACTCTGTGAGTTGGTCTGCTACCACTTTTGAGAGCTTTAGGCCCTGTCCACACTACGCCTCTAATGTTACTGAGTGCCCAAATCGTTACCACAACGGTTTGCGTTTACACCTGTAACGTTACAGGAGGCGTTTTCGTAACCGTTGTTGAAACCACATATGAGATGGTTTCAACAACTGTTATGAAACCGGTCCCGCCGTGGTAACGTTACTGGCGGTAGTGTGGACGGGTGGTAACGGTCCCCTGCATGGACGGAAGCGCAGCATAAGCTGCATTGTGGGATCGGGCACCGCTGTAACGGTCGCCTGGCTCCCGATGTGTGGACCGGCAGTGCCGGTCCCGTAGCGTCACCACGGTGTGGACGCACCACCTCCTGGCCGGAAGACTGCATCTGTTACCGCCAGAGTGGTGTAGTGTGGACGGGGCCTTTGGCGCGAAGGATAGAGATCAGCCAGTGGTTACTGGGAGAGGACCGATCACCACTCTTGTGTATGGGCGTGATGACAGTAGTTTTCCGGGCATTGGGGAACTGACCCAGACACAGCGATTGGTTTAGTAGGTCAGTAAGGAAGACCAAAATAGCATCCAAGACCCGTCATAGGATCCAAGTGTCCAGGGAGTCATTACTGGGGCTATTGCTATTGACTTTTTTTTTTTTTTTTTTAAATTGGGGATATTGTGCAAAAGTAGAATGGTGGGCGAGGAAGGGTGGGAGGCTGAGAGGCTGGGACAGTGTCAAAGAAGTTGGTGGGGAGGACAGAGCTAAGGTCAGAGAATGCAATATTAAGGCAGTCCGCAATGCCAATGGGATCTGTGCAGACAGTGCCGTTAAGAGTTGGGAAGAGAGGGAGCGAGACTTCCCATTCAATTCTTTCATGTTATTCCAGAAGTTCCTGGCTGACCCACAGGAGGCGGAAAGGGTAGTGCTCGGCCTTAGCCCGTCGGATGGCCCAGGTGCACTTATTGCGCTCTGCGCTGTATGCTTGCCTGTCCGCTGGCTTTCCAGATTCAGCCGCCATGTGCCAGAGGTTATCCCTCGTTTTAAGTTTCTGGATGAGGGATGTGGTGACCCATGGCACATTTTGTTTTTTGGTGTGAGTCCTGGCAATGGGAGCAAAGAGGTTACATGCCTTGTTAAAGAAGTGTGCGAAGAGAGAGGGCTGGGTCAATGGTTGGAGCATGGCTAATGGGTGATCAGTCCATCTGGGCAAGATATAGTTTGAGCTTTCCGAGGCTGCCTAGGCGAAAGTGCCAGCGCAGAATTGTTCTTGGTGGTAGAGGACCACGGGAATAACTCTGGGAAGTGGTCACTTAACGAATTGGAGAGGATGTCGATATCCTGAAATTTTTGGGTGGCAGTTGATTACAACATCCAGGAGGGTGCTGGTTCCAGTAGAGGGGTTCTATCTGGTGGGCTGGGAGACTAACTGGGTCATATCGAGGGCGGCGAAGATTTGTTTGGGACGCAGAACTAGCAAGCCAATTAATATTGAGGTCTCCAGTAACTACTTGCTCTGCTTTGTGAGGTAGGTTTGCAAGGTAGTCGGGTAAGTGACAAAATAACAGGGTTCAGGTTCCCTGGAGGAATGTAGGCGACTGAGGAAGAGCGGACCCCTGGCGGGGTCTGGGATGATTTTAAGTGAGCTTCGCTCCATTATCAAGCTTGGTAGCTGGCGGCATGGCCAGGAAGGCACCAAGCATGTGGCAGCACATCCACCTCCGCGCTTGCCCACCCTGGTCTTCCCTGAAGAGGGTGTTCACGGGGAGGGAGAAGAGGCAGTCAGGGGTGGATTTGGAGAGCCAGGTCTCCACTACAGTAATAATGTCCGGTTGGTGTTGTATGACCAGCACTGGAGCGCAGCAGACTTTTTCAGGAGGCTACAAATGTTGAAGGAGGCAATGCGGAGCCCAGGTGTAGTATGAGGCTTGTTTTGGCTGGTGGACATGGGGCCTGTGTTTGGGTGAATGTTCCCAGAAAGTAACAGTGGCAGCGTGATTACTCTGACCAGTGGACGGTAGTGACTGGCACAACTCAGAGCACCAGGATGAGGGTCTGGTCGCTGGTATGCAGGAGACAGGTAAGGCATGGAGCGTGGGAATGGCGATGAAGAGTGGGGTCCAGGGGGTGTGTGGGACGAAGAGATGGTAGGAGTGTTGGCAGGAGTGGTGCAGCGGGGCCAAGGGTGTGTCCAGGGTGGGGGCGGGGTCAGGGTACCATAGTGCGGATAAGTTGTGCAACACCGGGTGTGAGGGGTACATGCCCTGGTTGGGGAAAGGATGGTACCAGGAGGATCAGTGTGGCCAGTCTTAGTAAGTGGGTATAAGCACCCATCACACCTGCTGTGTGGTACAATTTGGAGAACAACTATATATAACCTTTCTTGAGCAAGACTGCCACAGTGGAGTGGTGGTAGAGCTGCGGACTTTGGAACCAAAAGGTACCAGGTTCAAATCCCAGGCAGGGGATATCCTAATAGCCTGGTGAAAGTAGTCCCGGAGGCAGCTGGAGGTCTGTGGGGTGTAGGTCCAGAGGCAAAAAGGGGTACAGTAGAGACTCCTAGTGGCCAAGCATGGAGTGTGCAGTGACCGGAGAGATGGGCAGGGAGAAGGCCGACAGGCAGGAGGTAGGAAATATAGGCAGCCGAGAGGAAGATCAGGAGAGAGGGTCTGCGGGGACATAGAGTGCAGTGAGGAGATTAGAGAGGCTAGTACAGTCGAGTGTATAGGTAGGCAAGCTCCCTCTGATGGACAGCCAATATAAGCTGCAAATGGAAGAGTGGGACTCCGTAAATTCAGTGCCAGGGAGGGACAATAAATTGAGGTGTAGGTGGATGGGGCGGAGGAGGCCGAATTACCTCTTGCAGCTCCATGGAGTGCCCCTGCCCCAGGTGTAGTGTTGCAGAGGTCAGTCTGGCTTGCAAGTTGGGAGAGGGGATTCCGTAGGTCTATATGTGGAGAAGAAAACAAAGCCCGGATTTCGTATGCAACGGGAGGCTGTACAGATGCTACTGCGCATCTGCCAACTGTTGGGCTCTGTATCGGGACAGGGACCCTACTGCGTATGCGCAGGAATCCTGGCGAGATTGAGATAGAATGCCAGAAACACAGCAGGCAGTATTACAGGTATGTGCACCAAAACACATTCCCCACAACTGCTGGCTAAATAACCCCAGGAACAGGCTAGAGAGCAGAGTTAAAGCAGTGCGCAGCAGCTATGAAAATGAGGAGATAGGTCCTTAAAGTAACACTGTAAATCCCCTCTAAACCCAGCTGAACACATCCTAGAATCATGCAGTTCAAACACAAATCAGTAGGTGTTAGGGACATAAAATCAAGTCCAAGAACCCCCAACAAAAAAAAGCTTGCTAGGAGGGAGGCTGAATTACCACTTACGGCCCCACGGAGTGCTCCTGCCCCAGGTGTAGTGTTGCGGAGGTCAGTCTGGCTTGCAAGTGTACTGCTATATCTGTCCCTGCTCTGCGATATTCTTTTACCACGGCAACAAAAACACCATTTACAGCCTGAAACTCTGCATCAGTAGTTGTGTTTATATTGCATTTCAGCTCCACACTACTGAAATAACGATTTAGTCCAGCACGCAGCCCTATGTATGAACCAATACTGTATTTCCATCTCCTGTGCGGAGAGATCCATAAAAATGACGCAGTACATTAGCTAGTTGACAAACGGGGATAGTTTTGAGATCAATATCCAAGTGTACAGACTCGAGCCAATCAGAAAACACTAATTGACAAAGTGGTATTTTTGTGAGTATTATGCTCACTTTTCTTTCTAAATTATCGAAATCAGCAGCTGAGAAAGCATGACGTTTACTACGGTCATCTTTCAAATACTTCTTTGGACTAGTGTAATCAGGCTGTTTGAAGAAAGAAGTCGGGGCACTCACCAGAGCATAACAATCCACAAAATGAAGGTCCACAAGTTACTGCTTGCAAGGGACCCTCCTGGGTCCGGGAAACCACACAAGGTACTTCCAAAGATTCATAAAACCCTGATCAAACCCCCTAGCAGACACATTATCTCACATACAGAGCCACTTGGCTAGGTTTGTAGATGATAATCTTCAAGACCTTGTACCCAAACTGATGTCACATATTTGGGACACTGGTGATGTTCTAAACAAGCTAAAATATGTTAAACTGGATAAGGACTCTGTTAGTGGCCCCTGCCAGAGTCCTTATATACCATTAGGCAAGAAAAATAAATCTAGAAATCTCATTCGCCAAGAGACATCAGCTGACTGTACATTAAATCTCTACATACACAAATCTCTACATACAGTCATCCTGGTCCTAAACCACATCACACAATGGGCAAATCAGTCCTCCTACAACCAGAACAATCTTCCATCAGTCCCTCTGCAACCAGAGCTGATCTTCCATCACAAACATGGCTGCTACCTTTATGCTGTAAAAGCCTTCAACTGGGCCCTAAAAATGAAACTACCTTAAATAAAAAATAAAACTAATTAAACATTGTTTCCCTGATCACCACACTTCTTACACACAAATCAGAAACATTAAGTATTGTTTATAGTTTTCATTACAACTGTTTCTTTACTAACAGTGAAACATCCCCCTTCTATCTTTACCTGCTCAAATCAGGGAAATCTCTTCTGCTTGCCCCGACAGTGAGATAATTGAGTCACTGGCTCTAAAACAGGCCTTCATTGTCTGTGTGTACAGTATGTTAGAAAAGTAACATTCTACCAGCGGAACTGAGCAGAATTTTGAATCCCTGTATTCCATTGTAAATATTCCATGATAAACATTCTAAGTCTTGAATGAGGGGAAAAACAGAAAAAAAAAAAAGGACACAGGAAGAAAGTAGGCAACAGTAATACTTTAAACAAAGAGAAAAGGTGGGAAAACAGTTACATAGGCGGACCCAAACTCCTCAAATGATACATTGCTGTCCCTCCAATTCACTAGTTTAGCATTTTTCAGTGAGTTGCTATTCAATTTTACCACTCCTCTACAAGTCTGGGGACTATTTTTTCACCATATTTAAATTAAACATTTAATAATAGTATGTTATTTTATGTGTCCAGAGTTTTGTTTGTTATAGAAATAGTTGTTACCCATTTTATAAGATCAATAAGACCACGACAGGGTGTGGGTTGTTGATTGATGAAAACACTAACCAGCTGCTGTGGTCATAGGCATAAAGCTTTCAGCGCCTAACGGCAGCACCTGAGGCGTGCTCTCATCAACAACAACCCACACCTGTCATGTCTTATTGCTTTCATATCCCCTCATGACCGGAGGTGTTTACAGGCAGTACGTTACTATCTAAACAAGAGACCTGAGGGTAGCAGACCAGACACACAGCTCCTACTGGATATGACCAGTATAGTCTTAGAAAATAATATCTTTTATTTTGGCAATAGATGTTTTAGCCAGAAGGTACAGCAATGTGGGTCCAGTCTAGCACCAAACTATGCAAACCGATACCTGGGATTCTGGGAGGAAAATCAATACGGAACAAGTATGCAAACCCTTATTCTGACCAAATTCAGATCCAGAAACATTTTTATCAATTATGTTCTCATGGCGTGGTGGGGGAATAATCAAGAACTGCATGATTTTATCAAATACTTGCAGGAAACCAATTCAAATTTGAGATTTACATGCAGTTTTGACAAAAATGAAATTTCTTTTTCGGATCTAAAAATATTGATCAAGGAAGACGGCACCTTAACCACCACCGTTTTCCATAAACCAGACCAACTCATTATTGGCAAGTAGCTACTACCCCCGCCACACAATTTAGAATATCCCGAAGAGCCAGTTTTCCATACAAAGAAAAACTGAGTGAGCCGGATAGGCTAAGAGATGAGACGTTCATCCAGAGGACAGGTTCAGAAATAGAGGCTATGCAGAAGCCACTATTCAAAAAGCAAGAGAGGCAGCAGAAGCAATGGCTACATAAACATTAAAATGGAAAATCAACAGAAGCAGTTGCAGGCAGAAATGAGGTATGTATGAATTTTGTGACAGCATATAGCACTAGAGAGAGAGAGAGAGAGAGAGAGAGAGAGAGAGAGAAAGAATTTGATCCACAAAAACTGGCATGTCCTAGAGGCAGACTATAGACTTAGGGACACTGCTACCAATACACCAAGAGTGTCTACAGAAGAGGAAAGAATATTAGGGACAGGCTGATAGCACTCTTGTTCTGAAAAGAAGTGTAACAAGAATTGGATGTCACCTCTGCCAACCAGTTGTAAAAAGTGCAGAAGCTGCAAGTACTGCTGTGTCATTAAAGAATGTGATCTGGTGCCAGCCCGGTGATGCTGAGGGTTGAGGCGCTGGACGCCACACCGGCGACCTGGGTTCGGGAACTATCCCGGGCTGTCGGGGGTCGGCAGGGAGGAGAGGATTGAGCGTCCGGAGGACAGCTCTCCTCTCCAGGAGGAGTGGGAAGGTGTAGACTCTGCACTTGTCTGGCCTGTGGCGGAAGCCAGAGGCCAGAAATGCTCTAAGAGCACACACAGAGGTTGGGAGTGAGGGAAGTCAGCGGGGGACGCCTCGGCAGCCACTCCCTAGAGCGAGGGAGACACACCTGAGCACTGAGAGGGAAGGAGCCGGGTACAGGCCCTAATGACTGCTGCCTGCCTGACCGCCAGAGGGACAGGCAACAGATTGATTGGGGTGTATGGGCCCACCTTGGCCTACCCGCCTGGGAGACTACATAGCCACGGCTCCATGGGGGGTCTATAGGGCTCCAGGTACGCAGCAAGCGGGGTAATACCCATAGCGACTCCCGACAGAGCAGGGCTCCGATGTAGAGAGGAGAAAGATGAACTACAATTTCAAAAAAAAAAAAAAAGAATGATCTGTTCAAATGCCTTATAGATGACAAAAAGTATAACATCAGTTTATAAACTGCGACACCACACATTGTATATCTGTCATCATGCACCTGTGGTGCATACTATGTTGCTAAAACAAAACTGAAAATGAGAGGGTTGTTGAACATCTGAGGGCAATAAAGAACAGACACTTGGAATATGCTTGGGCTCAGCACATGCAAAATGCACAGGATCAGGATAGACATGAACTACAGTTTATTGGCATCAAAAAGGGACATTTGGGACCTAGAGGCGGTGATAGAGAAACTCTGCTTGGCCAAAGATGTTCTGGATACATACTTTGGGATCACACAAAGGCAAAGGACTGAATGAACAAACAGAATTAAAAAACTGTTCTTGAAAAACTGGCACTAATTTTGAGCATGTATATTTTCCATTCACATATTGAGAAACATCTAGAATGGATCGTCTCCTGATCACTTTATAACATACTCTTCTTCTGTAAGACACTACATTAACTGATACTTGTGTAATGATTTTATACTTCTGAGGTAATATTGAGATTGCTGATTCCATCTAGTAAGCCTTTTTTTCTTCATTTCTCCCCTCCCTTGTTTTTTCTTAATATTTATATCAACCCTTACTGTACAACATAAAAATGCTACTCTTGCCCATCTTTCTTACAACTTAGTATGTCCATCGTGCCACTGTTCTCCCTTTGGACCCCTATACATAATTTGAAAACATCTCTTTTTTGCAGACTTCATTTCTGCACCCCTGCTGGAGGAACTCTCCGGCATCCTCCTTACCTGCTCTCTACCTCCCGCTGCGTCGACCACAGCTACTCCCCTCACTCAGACCAGTGACACCTCTGGATCTGAACCCCCCGGGGAAGGGCCACCCTATCCTCCCAGGGTGCTCCATCTATATACTATAGAGTGCCAGTCGGAGTGTCGGCCAAGGGGAGTGGGGAGGTGCCCAGCATTGGGGCTGTGGTGCAGGCGGTGGTGCCTTCACCTATCCGCCAAGAGTCCCCCCCCCCTGTTTTTTGTTTCCTCTGGAGCTTGGTCGCGCAATGGCATCCGGGCACCAATACCAATGCCTGCCGGAGCTCCGCACCCTCGCTATGCGTTGCAACGCAATCTTGACTTCCTCCAGCCACTGTCAGAGGTCACACTTGTGCGAAGCAGCCTCTAGAGCCCATGCCGTGAAGACAGCAGTCCTCCGGATGCTCAATCTTCCCTCCCCTGCAGACCCCCAGCGGCCAGAGTCAGTTCCCGAACCCTGGTCACCGGCGTGGCGCGAGGTGTGGCGTCCAGCGCCTCAACCCTCAGCGCCGAGTCTGCTTGAAAACATTCCTTAATGTAGGAAAAGTACATAAATGAACTGTCTCACCCTCAGAAAACCTATATAACATAACATTAAGTTTTAAATTTGATATATAATAAACATATGTATTTGGAAAAGAAAATTACAGAGTAAGTGAAGATGAATTAGAGGAGAGTTTTTAGTTATGACTCCATGGTGGTGTTTTCACTAAAAAAGTTTTAATAAAGTTTTTTCACTTGAAATGTTTAAGCACCAAGCACTTCATACTACACATTTTTGGGCTGAACAGCCATCCAGGGCATTTTAGAGAAATTGTCTTGAATATGTATTGGTGACGGTCTCTTTAAATTATATTAATTAATGTATATATCATTTGACACTCAATACTATTTAAGTGTTTGAACACTAAGAGGCTATATTTTACAAAGACTCATTAAGAGTTAAAATGTCGGATGTTTGTGTAGTTCTTATTTGGCTGAATAAATGAAGACCAAAATCACTGTAAACAGTCACTTGTGGACCTTCATTTTGTGGATCGTTACGCTCTGGTGAGTGCCCCGACTTCTTTCTTCTTCTGCCAATGGCTGTCAGAACACTTCAGGTCACCTTGATGCAGCTCTTTTGTTTAGTAGTAAATCGGGCTCTTTCTTTGGTTTTATTTTTTTGCATCTCAGCTCCCCCATCTTTTTTTTCACTGTTCATCTTTGCTATAGTGTGTATTTACCCAGGTAGTGATGCCCACTACTCCACAGAGGAAAAAGTTGATACTGAAATTATCCATTGCTGCTCTTCTGAGTTTCACTGTTGAATGGTGATCCACTGGACGGGTGGGAAAACGAGGAATTCTGCTATGTTACTGTGGTTCATAATGGTATTACACAAGCAACCATGGAGTATTGGAGAATTATACAACGGCTTCAAAAATCCTCTCATCTGATTGGCTGACTGGCACGATTTACTCATAAATCCTGGCATTACCAACAGGTAAAGTGCAAGTCAGCCGAAAGTGCCAAAAATCAATGAGACCCCCTAATAAAAAAAAAGCCACCATCTTGCATTGCCGTTAAATGGCAACTCCCGCTATAACCGAACACACAATAGCGGCGCTTAAGTCACCGATCGCACAGCACATCTCTCCTCCATTACCATACTGCTGCTCCATCCACATGTAAAATTTGCAGTCACACATCGCTAGTTGGTCAGTTTTGCGGTGAATCTCTCCCGTGTGCGCATGCCACCAACCTGCCACAGCGTGGTCACCCACACATTCATAAGGAGGATTTTTCACTGTTAGTAAAGAAACAGTTGTAATGAAAACTATAAACAGTACTTACTGTTTCTAATTTGTGTGTGTAACGAGAGTGTGATCAGGAAAACAATTTGTATTATTTTTTATTTAGGGTAGTTTTATTTTTAGGGCCCAGTTGAAGGTTTTTTCAGTGTAAAGGTAGCAGCCATGGTTGTGATGGAAGATCAGTTCTGGTTGCAGAGGGAATGATGGAAGATATCAGTTGCTCAATGATATTCCTGCCCTTTCACCTATGGAGGTTAAGGTATTAGGAAAGTAGTGCCACCTTTCAGTTTGTTGACAGGTAAGGACACCTTTTGACCAATCAGGGTGAAGGATTTCTTTTACCCATTTTATAATACTGAATAAATCCTGAAACAACTTACTTTGCCAGTTTCTAGAAGGAAAATAATGAAGCTGGATAAATTACATCCCAGAGTGTTGAAGGAACGTGCGGATGTCCTGGCGAAACCCCTGGAGGAGCTTTTCACCATATCTCTGAGGATAGGGTGGGTGCCCCAGGACTGGAAGGTGGTGCATGTAGTGCCTATCCATGGGGGGGAGGGGTCAAGGGAGGTGGCAGGGAACTACAGGCCTGTCAGCCTGACATCAGTGGTGGGCAAAGTGATGGAGTGCATTGTCAAGGGAGGCTGTGGGGGAAGAAGAACCTGGAAGGCAGGGTGCCTGGACGATACACAGCATGGATTCGTCCCGGGGAACTCGTGTCAGATAAACCTTGTGGAGTTCTATGACTGGGTGATGAGTGCCTTGGACCTGGGTAGACCAGTGGACATAGTAATTCTAGACTTCAGCAAGGCATTTGACTGTTCCTCACGAAGGCCTGTTGGATAAGCTGGGAGAAATGGGGTACCAGATCAGATGGATAGGCAATTTGCTCCCAGAGGGTCATAGTTGGTGGGATAGTCTCATCCCCAAGGAGGGTCTTTAGTGGGGTTCCTCAGGGATCAGTCTTTAGGCCCCTCCTGTTCAACACCTACGTCTGACATAAGGACATGTATCAGGAGTGAGAGGAGTCTCTCTGCAGATGACTCAAAACTGGGGGGTGGTGGTGGATGGGAAGGAGGGAAGGGTGGCCCTACAGGGGGACCTGGAGGCTCTGGAAAGATGGTCTAGAAAGTGGAAGCTGAGGGTCAGTGCAGGGAAATGCAAGGTACTGCACGTGGGGGCCAGAAACCCGGGCCAAGTGTACACCCTGGGGAGTGAAATGCTACAAGTCTCGATGGCTGAGAGGGACCGAGGGGGGGTGGTGGTGGTGGTGGATGTCAAGATGAACTTGGAGACTTGTAGGAGGGCAGCAGCCAAGACCAACAGGATGCTGGAATGCATCGTTAGGGGGAATCACCTCCAGAAGGAGGGAAGTGATACTCCCCCTGTATAACTGCTTGGTGAGGCCGCTTTCCTCGGTACTGCTGGCGCAGTTTTGGAAGCCACACTTGAAGAGAGACATTAAACTCCTGGAGAGGGTCCAGGGAAGGGCAACCAAGATTATTTGGGGCTGGGGGACAGGACCTATGGGGAGAGGCTTGAAGAGCTAAATATGTACACATTGGAAGAGAAAGGATGGGGAGACATGATAAAGGTCTTCAGGTACATGAAGGGGTAAATAGGGGAGGAGCAGTCAGGGTGCTTGAAGGTAGAAGGAGGGGGGAAATTAGAGGGCATGGGTGGAAGCTGAAGGGGGGGAAGATTCAGGGGAGAAAGGAGGTACTACTTCACAGAGAGGGTGGTGCAGCCATAGAATGCGCTGCCCAGGGGGCTGGTGGAGGGGTTCAAAAGGGGGTGGGACAGGTACAGGGGAAGGGTTCTGGAAGCAAAATCCAGTGTAGTGAGAATATCCAGAACTAGGAAGGGAGAAGCCAGAGAAGGTGAGGGGGGCAGCAAGGTCAGCTCATAGGGTGGGGGCTGACCAAACGAGCAGAAGCAAAAAACAGTTAGGCCTATTCTGCTGGCATGTTAGTATGTTAAGCCTGTTTAACTACTTGCCTTGGTGCAAGAAAAACAGATAAGAGAACTGGGTGCCTAAGTTCTAATTAAAAAAAATATTTTGTTAAAATGATCGCCGTAAGTAAATCACCCCCCCCCCCCAGTTAAAAGCATTAAATCATACCAGTCTCTTCACTACATCATACAATGGTTTCTAATGCAAGACACCCTTGTTTTACACTGGATGCAATGTTTTATTTATTTGAACCCAACTGTTTAAATACACTTCATTTGTTTTATCAGTCTTTTTTTTTATTTTATTTTATTAAAGGATATCAGTTTTTAGCAGGCTTGGCATGTGACTGTGTAGGTGGTAGATAATCAAGTGAGAGATCACGGTCATCAATACCCTCCGATTCATTCAAGTTTATATATCAGCAGGACCAGATATTTGAATCAAAATCCACTCAAACTATAAATTTTGAACTGGTCCTGCCAAGAAAATAGCACCAATTCAATTTGGACTGGCCCCCACGAGTTCATTGCTACTAACATGGTATTAAATAGCTGGTATAGCACAGCAAGGCAAACAAACATACGAATGTGCCAGCAGAAACAGACCACCCGGTCTATCCAAGTCTGCTCGAGTGTGCAGCTAGCACCCCTAGTTTGCAGCTGCCCGGCCCCCTCCCCTTTGTTAAACTGCCACGCCCACCTCCCCCACCCTCACTCTCCCCTGTTGCCTGTCCCATGCCCTTTTGAAGTTGTTCAGATTTACATGATATCACCCATTCTGGTAGTGTTCCATTTTGCTACCACCCTCTGTGAAATAGTGTCTCATTTCCTTCCTAAATCTTCCCCCATCAATTCTTAGCCAATGCCCCCTGATGACCCTCCCCCTCCTTAACTTAAAGACCCCATCTGCCCCATCCTTACTGATTCCCCTCAGATACCTGAATGTCTATCATGCCCCCCTGTCCCTTCTATCCTCCAGGGTGTACATATTCAGGTCTCCCAGCCTGCTGTCAGTCTCTCCCCTCCATTCAACATATCTTTGTTGCCCTCCTTTTCACCCCCTCCAGTAGCCCGATTATCACGCTTTAGGTCTGGCCTACAAAACTGCACACAATACTGTAAGTGCAGCCTTACCAGTAACCTGCAGAGGGGCAAGATCACCTCTTCGCCTGGATGAAACCCCCCTCGCTATGCACCCCAGCATTTTGTTCACTTTTGCAGCCACTCTCCTACACTGGGCAGTGTTGTTCATGGTCCCTGTTATTACCCCAGGTCCTTCTCCTACATAGATGCATAGATTTTGACGGCAGATAAGGCCCGCTTGGCCCACCCAGTCTGCCCATTTCCCTACCTAATGGATAAGCTGCAGATCCTAGTTAACCAGCAGCCTACTCCTTCCTACCCCCACCCCCTAGAATTGCCTTATGACTGTCCCATGCATGCTTGAATTCCACCACTGTTTTTGACTCCACAACCTCCTCCAGAAGGCCGTTCCATGCATCCTCCTCAGTGATCCCCAGCTTAACCCACCCCAGCCAGTATTTTCTCCTTCTGTTCTTCACCCCACAGTGCATAACCTTACACTTCTTCACTGAACCCCAGCTGCCACCTCTGACCATTCCTCTAGCTTGCTTAAGTCCCCCTGCAGCTGCTCACATCCCTCCCCTCCATCCACCACTGCTCTGATTTTGATGTCGTCAGCGAACAGACTTGCCTTGCTCACGGCCCCGTCTGCAATGTCTGATATGAAGAACCCAAATACTGGCACTAACACAAAGCCCTGTGGCACCCCACTCGTCACTGGCTTTGGGAGTTGAGCTCCCCTCTCACCACCACCTGCTGCAGCCTCCCACTCAGCCAGCTTGCGATCCAGTTCATTTTGGCCCCTACCACTACACCAGTTAGTTTCCCCCTAAGCCACCCATGAGGCACAGAATCGAAGGCCTTGCTGAAGTCCAAGTAAAGAACCTCCAACGCATGACCCTTATCCAGCTCACCCGTCACCCAGTCAATACTGTATCAGGCTGGTTTGACAAGACTTCCCTGAAACGAACCCATGCTGCCTCACATCCTGGAGGCCATTGTCCTCCAGGTACTACACCAGTCTTTCCTTTAGTATCGTTTCCATGAGTTTGCACACTATGGAGGAGAGACTTACCGGACAGTAATTACCTGGCTCATCCCTTGGTCCACTCTTGTGTAATGGTACTACATGTGCCATCCTCCACTCCAGTGAGGTGCTGAACAGATCTGCCAGCGGCTCCGCCATATCCCTCAGCACCCTGGGGTGGATACCATCCGGCCCTGGTGCCTTGTCTACCTTCAGTGCCCTCAGTCCATCTAAGGCTCTACTTGCCTCAATTCTTCCATCTGTCGCCTCCTCTCCCCTGTCCCCACCCTCCCAGCCCATGCTGGTAGCAGTCCCCTTTCTTCCCTGAACATGGAGGAAAAGTATTCATTCAGTGCTTCTGCCTGCTCCTCCCTTTCCATCCACTCCCCACACCTTTTATCCTCACTATTGTCTCCTTGCACTTCCTTCTCTCCCTGATATATCTGAAAAGTCCATGTCCTCCCCCAGGCCTTGGCTTCTCACTTTTCTGGTCATCTCCCTGGACCATCTTGCATACTCCTCCCTGTCCACTTCCTTCCCCATCCTCCTATACCTCTGGTGCGCCTCTTGTTTTACTCCCACTACCTCGCTGTTCAGCCAGCATGATTTTCTTGCTCTGCTCCTCTTACTCTCTCTTGGTGCAGGCTTCTGCCGCCTCTGTAACCCTCATTTAATATCCCATTTCTGCTCCACATCCATCTCCTGCCTTATGCCCTCCAGTTTCCATTTCAATACTTCCTGCATCCTCCCAAAGTCTGCCCCCCTCAAGTTTACCACCCGAGTAACTGATTTCTCTGGCTCACCGCACTTCGTGATTAAACCACACAGTTTGGTGATCGCTGTCAGCTAGTGGGTCCTCCACCTTTATTTCGCTTACTGTCTCCCCATTCGACAATACCAGATCTAAAGTGTTCTTTAGCCTAGTAGGTACACTAACCAACTGTGTCAGGAGACTCTCCTGGATCGCGTCCAGGAGCACTTGCTCCCTGGCACTGGAGGTGACCGGAATGCTCCAGTCAACCCCCGGCAAATTGATATCCTCCACGATGACCACCTTCCCTTTTCTACATGTCTTTCTGATTTGCCCTGCTAATTCCCTGTCAAGCTCCTCAGACTGGGATGGTGGCCTGTATACCACCCCAAACCACAGTTTCCTACCCCTTGAGTCTAGGAGCTGCAGCCAGATTGCCTCTGTTCTCCTTTCTTCCCCTCGTCCCTTGTGCATTTGACTGCCACCCCACTGCCCCTCCCCTCCTTATGGTCCTTCCTGTATAATTTGTATCCTGGGATTGCCAGATCCCAGTCCCGGTACTCAGTTGCCCAAGTTTGTGACAGCTGCAATATCCACCCTCCACACTGCCTGTAGCTGAGCTGATTTGTTGCCCAAGCTTCTTGCATTCAGCGAGACCACCCTCCATCCTGCCCCCTTCCTTTCACTGGCCTCAATTTCCTCCCTTCTACCCCCTCCTTTTGCGGCCGCCTAAAGTCCTTCCCTGCTAGTACGGGGTGCTAAACATGTTTGACATTTTTATTCAGATTTACCCAGTCAGACAATCAAAATCAATCACTTAATTTTGTTAATTTGCACCAAGTGCTATGCATTTTCAGAGTGGATTAGCACTATCATGCAAACTACTGATCAATTTTTTCAGCTCATTTAATACACTGTCCCAAACTATAACTGAGGCTATGGGGTCCTTCTTCTAGTCCCTTTCAAATTACTTGCTGGTCTCCAGTGGCAATTTGTCTCTCCCCATCCTGTTTGCGTCTCCCTCATGTCCAGTGGCACCCCCCCCCTTTTCCCCCATCCCCAAACATTTCCTATGGTGTCCAGTATTACCTCCTACCCACCAGAGCAGAGTGCGGAAAATTCAGGGGGGACTTCGCATTTTGCACTATTTTTAAAGTCCTCCCACTAATTTGGTCAGCCCCAGGTAGAACAGCAGTCTCACGCAAAACGCTGTGCTGCTTCCCAATTACTTTTATGAACTGTATGCAAAACAAGTACACTGAAAGGCAGAACCGAACTGTAGCAATATGCCCTTTTGGTTTGAGTGGCAGAGCGTCTGGGTCCCCCAATGTCGGGTTCACATAACTCATACCCTAGAGACCATCACCACGTGACTGGAAGACAGTTGGCACCTCCAAATAAACAGAGACAACAAGACAGGGTCAGGAAGGGAGTCCAGAAAAGAAAAGCCTTTTTTTTTCTATTTTATTTCCAACTAAATTACAAGTTAGTTAAACTATGAGTTTTAAAGCCACAGCACTTGCAATCACAATGGGGGGGGGGAGACTTCAGAAAGTATGGCCTGAATAAAATGGGGAAAATTTACTGAGATATAGAAATCTATTTCTGGTGAGCAACACTAAAAATAGCAAAACGTGACATCCACTGTTTTAAGCAGATGGCTCCATGGGAGGGTGGGTGGGCAGGGCTGGAACACAAGGTGACAAAGATTTAAAAAAAAAAAAAAAAACACCACATACAGAGGGCCCACGGTCCGTTACTAAGTCACCCAGTTAAAACCTGCTATGCTTGTAATCATTTTTAGGAATCCCCTCAAAAAGGTACTGATCCACCCATCAATAAGACCCTACTGGAGAATCCCTCCCCAGGACACACAAGTGAATTATAAGTCCTGAGAGAACCCACACCCCTGCTCCCTGATGAAGACCGGCACAAACCCATAGATCAAATAAATGTCTGCAGCAGAAAATGAAGGTAAAAAGAATATGGGTAGACTGGGTAGACCCAGCGGTCCTTATCTGACAGTGCATTCTATGTAACCCTCTGCTCACCTCCTCAGCCGCTCACCATTTCACTAACTGCAATACAGCAAAACACACCCACAGTAATTAAATACCCTTGCCCCACCACCCTCCCCACCTGTGTCCCATCAAAAACTCACCCACAAGGTGACAAGTGTCAGTATGAGAAAAAATCCTGAAGCACCACACTACTGACCCTCTCAGTCTCATCATCGGGTCTGAATGCTAGCAGTCTCTCACAGTACTGCTTTTGGGATATAGCACGAGGGAGAGATTGCTGGCATTTGAGCCTGGCGGTGAGACTTAAGACTGGATAGATGTGTGCTGTTTTTCTTTTCCACCACTTGTCAAGTTGGATGAGTTTTCTGACTAAGCGGACACGAGTAGTGAGGTGGTAGACCGAGGAGAAGTGGGGGGTACACTAGCAAACAGTAAAGTCAGGAGGAAGTCGCACTGGCCCCAGGCATTTTGCACTACAGGGCCAGTAAATTTATGCTAAAACTGACCCAATAAGTGTAGGAAAAACATACCCAACTACTCAAAAACCACTGTAGTTAGCGCTCCAGTTAGGCAATTGGGACAATATTACCTTTACTCCCACCCATCATTTCAGTCTCTGTGGCAACAAAGAACACTGTATGGGCAGCTATGCACAACCCGTGTGTTCTGCCACAAAGGGGTTCAGATTCCCTGTGACTGACAGCAAAGCTCAAGAGGTCCATGGAAAATTAGAACCCTAAGGTGGTAGATCATACTGGTTGGGCATAGAGTTGCCCATCCAGAACTTTTAATAGTGTATGGTATGCCACACCGGTAATTTAAATACTTTTTTATACAAAACAATTGTCCTCTGCTGCATCTTTCAGGAGTATGGGCTGGTTGCTAGGGTGAGTTGTGTGGTTACTAGGGGCCAGACATCCCTATATTTGTACCATACACTCATCGGTTGTCAGTCTGGTTTGGGAGGGGTTTTAAAACCAAAAACAAATGGTAGCTGTACGTCTCACTTAGCGAGAGGACATGGGAGGAACAGAGCCTTTTTTTCATAAGTTATTTAAAATATCTGGCTCACCCTGCATTTAATTTTTTATATTTTATATAGAATATATCCAGTTGATCCAGCATATTTTTATCATATCCGGCTGATCCTCATCTGCAGTATTACGCGAGTGTCTGTTCGTGCCGTTGCCGCATCTTAATCTGGTTGATCCTGCGGTTTCCATTAGTATGGCTCCTGCGCTCTTCAGCTCAGTTGGAACGTTTTACCAGAGAAAGGTTGAAATGACCTTTGAACTGTGTTACAACAGCATTTCAGCAGAGATGAAAATCAGGTTGGAACAAAGTTCCACCATACACTATAAAAAGTGCGTCTGCTTCAGATTTAAAGTAGTACTACAGTAAAAATTTGCAAAAAACGTGTGTGTCCATGTCCTTCTCTGCAATATTAACCTACTGCTTACAGGGTAGCTATGGTCCCTAGGGCTCTCCATGTTACCAAGGATTATTGCTCTTTTTCCTACAGTGCCTCCTGTCCCTTGTTAACAGGGATGCATCCGGGACCACTGATTCGCAAGTACTAGAGATAGAAGCCTGATGTTCTGGCCGCCACTACATAAATATTTTTGGTTTGTGTAGCAGAAGTATAGGTTTTTTTCCTAAACTTCATTTTATCAAACTATGCATAGCCGATGCAAAAAAAAAAAATTAAAAAAAAAATTACCCCAGATCATCAATGCTGTAATTAGTGAAGACTAGCAATTTTCTTACAGAATACCCATTCAGTCCTCATTTGCTAAACTGTAAATGTAGCAGTTAGTGCTCGCTGGATTAGGAAAGTTGCACTCCAAATCAGTACGACACTCTGGCCCTGGATACATCACTGTGACATGGGACAGGAGGCATTGTAGGAACAGGAAGAGTGACAAACCATGCTAAGATGGAAATCCCCATGGGGCCATAAAACTACCAGGCTAATTTCGAATAGCTGACAAAGGTAAGGATACACTTGGACTACACATGCAAATTTTGACTGCGGTACTCCTTTCAGTGTACGTATGCATGGCCAAGGGATTTTGAAAGCAAACCAGGGAAGTGAATCAGATGAGTCACTGGACCCCAACTTGTCCCACACGGTAATGTTTTGGCCAAATCCAAGTCTGCATACAAAATTCTAAGACTGTTTCAGGATCTTTCCTTGAGAATTTGTATATTTATACAATTTCAGTCAAAAATTCAAGAATTTGCCTTTTTTTGGAGAATGGTGCAAATTATGGATTTTGCAGTAAAACTGCAGCCCTGCTGTAAAATGGCCCTGCTAAGGACCTCAAGGTGGCGGAGGCAGTGTGACAGGGCAATGGGTAGGGCTAGTGGGATGTTTGAGTGCATAGGGAGGGGTGTCACCAGCAAAGAAGGCAGGTGGGGTTGCCTCTGTATAGATCACTGGTAAGACCCTACACCCTACATAGAGCACTGCGTCCAGTTCTGGAGACCACATCTCCAGAAGGACATAGAGTGAAGGCAGTCCAGGAGAGCAAACTCAAATGGTACATGGTCTGCACCAGAATCCAAATGAGGAAAGACTGAAGGACCTCAACTTGTAAACCCTGAAACAAAAGAGGAAGGGGGATGTGAAAGAGACCTGTAAGTATCTCAAGAGAGTAAATAAGATAGAGATAAGGAGTATTTTTCAGAGGAAAAAGATGCACGAGAACAAAGGGATATGCAATGAAGCTGGAAGAGGGTAAATTCAGGAGTGAGATGAGGAAGTACTTCTAAGAGTGGTGGATGCCTAGAACAGTCTTCCAGCGGAAGTGGTAGCAACAAAAACAGTGGTTGGTTTCAAGCACACCTGGGATGGGCACAAAGACATCTTATTGGGAAGCTTGGGGGGGGGGGCCCCCGAGACCAAGTAGGGTCTGAGGTGACAACAGGCAGGGGGGGGGAAAAATGGACCGACAGAGTGGGCAAAGTGGTCCTTATTTGCCTTCAAATGCTGTGTTTCGATATGCGCTAAACCGATCCACGTAGTCTGCCCTGCTGGCCCTGAATCATTCTGGTTACCCTACACTGCACCATCTCCAGCCAGTCCTCATCTTTCCTTAAAGACTCTAGAACTGGGACAGTACTCTAGGTGTGGTCTCACCACTGATCCACACAGAGGCAGTAATACCGCCTTTCTTCCTGCTGTCAAAAGTCCTCCCAGTACACCCCTGCATCCTGTTTGCCTTAGTGGGGGCCTTGTTACATGTTTTGGTTAAAGAAGGAGGAGGAAGAGTCACTCATAAGGACTCCTAGGTCCCATTTCTCAGAAGTGGTGCCCAGTTTAACCCCTCCCATCCATTACTCCGTCTGGGGTTCTTGTTCCCTATGTGCATCACCTTGCTCTTTTTTGGTATTGAATTTCAGCTGCCAAAACCTGGACCACCTCTCCAGCCTTTGCAGATCCCTCTGCATCTCTCTCACGTGCTCCGGTCTACCCTACTACAGAGCATAGAGTCATCTAAGGAGAGACGCATCTTGCTCTCTATTTCTTCTAAGTCACTGATGAACATACTGAAAAAGGACTGGACCCAGGACTGATCCCTGTAGCACTGTACTGCTGATCTCCTTGGATCTGACCCTCTATCTCCCTTTCAACCAACTTCCCACCCATCTAACTAAGTCCTTTGCTACACCTAGATCCTCCAACCTCTTCAGCAACCGTCTGTGTCAGGCACAGAGTCAAATGACCCACTGAAGTCGAAGTAGAGTAAACCCACTGCATGACCATTATCCGCTATCCTAGCTACAGTTAACACTATCAGGTTGGTCTGACAAGACCTCCCTGCCACAAACCTGTGTTGCTTACCATCCTGCAGCCCATCTTTTTCTCCAGGTAGTCCACTAGGTCCTCTTTGATTAGTATCTCCATCAGATTACCCTCAACATAGGAAAGAATTACAGGTCTGTAGTTACCCTGTTGCCCTCTATCCACACCCCTGTGTAGCAGAACTAAGTTCACTGCCCCCCGGACTTTCAGAACCACCCCTGTCTGAACAGATCTACCGAAAAGGCATATCAGGTCTTCAGCCAATTCCAGTACCAGTTCCCTGAGCACCACTGGGTGCATCCCATCTGGCTTGTAGCCTTCTTTATAATTCAGAGCTCCTAGTACTTTTCTAGACCTTTTCAATAGAAAAGACCTGCAGTCTAAATTTCCAGAACCACCCTTATAGCAGCCTTTAAGCCTCTGTCCTCCCTAGTGAATAAACAGTTCAGAACAGCTGCTTTCTGCTCACCCACCTCCATTACCATGCTAGCCTCCGTTAGCCTAACAATTCCCTTCCCGGCCCCCCACATACCTGAAAAAAAAATATTCATAACCTTGATCCCCTCCGCAATACAAAGTTCAGTGTCTGATTTTTCATCCCTGGCTGCCCTCTTCGGCTTACTTGGTACACCCCCAATTCTTCACCACCTGCTTCTCCTTATACTTCATGGCTCTCACTGCATCCCCGACCTTTGAGAACCATACTGGCCTTTGTTTAAATTTACTGTTTTATCTCCCTCGCCACGGCTTCGCCCCTGGATCGTCCCAAACGCCTGTGCACTCTCTAACTGCAGGACATCAAACCCATGATATTTCCCGGTCATGGTGGGGCCGTGCCAAGGGATGATTCAGTCCACCAGTGTGCCCATGGCGGCCATTCCAGGGGTCGGGGTGACCACCGATCCAGGAGGTCCTAACATACGGGAGGGCGGCACTTCTGCCTCCCCAATGCAATCCCACCTCAGAGGGAGGTAGCGTGCAAGAGCGTCCAAGGACGCAAGCTCACGCAACTGTCGCCAGCTGATGCCCTCTCCTCCCACATGGTATCCCTCACTGTACTGCCACCCGAGGTCACCAGGTGGCAGTATTGCAACGAATATGGCAAACTTCCCTCTCCAGAGAGTATCCCTTAAGTTGTTCCATCCTCCTCCTCCCCCAGCCAATCCTCCGGAAACCCAGGCTCGTTCCCAAACCCAAGTCATCGCGAGTGGTAGCTCTACCACTGTGCTGGAGGGCCAGCCATACTGGCTTCTTTTACCAGTTTCTCTTGGTAACGGTTCTCATACATGTCTGTCACCTAGAGAATGTCCCCTTTTATTTCTCCCCAGCTTTCCTCCACTCCGATACTATCCACTCTAGTTAACCTATCCCACACTAATTCACTCATCTGGTTGAAGTCTACCTTTCTCAAATCCAGAACTTCAGCCTTTCACGAGGGCTTACTAGTAAAAAGGGCCAGCTCGAACCATGGTGTTATGGCCACTGGACCCCAGAGGTTCCCCAAACTGCAGTCTACTACCCTTTCTGAGTTGGAGAGCATCATGTCAAGAATGGCAGCCTATCTTATGGGTTCCTTGACTAGCATGTAGTCCATGCAGTCTTGTATCTAGCGGGGTCCTGTTACTAGTGCTCTCAGCTGCCATGTCTGGCAGGATGAGATCCTCCACCACCACCACCACCTCCCCCTTTGCTGCCCCCTTCTCTTATTTCTGTCCCTAGTTCCCCATTACTCTTGTCCCCCTGCCCTGGTGATCTGTAGACTAACCCCATGTGCAATTTCTTATCTGATGCATCTATGAGCTGAACCCACAGCACAGAAGCATAGATTGAAAGCAAATCAGGACCGCTTGGCCCACCCAGTCTGCTCATTTTTTCCCCTACCTATAGCATCACCGCAGATCCTACTTGATCTCTGGTGTCTTCTTCCTCCTCCCCTCCTTCCTTTACACCAAGATTACCTTATGCCCATCCCACACATTCTTGAATCCCCCTCCACTGCTTTCATTCTCACCACCTCTGCTGGAAGTTCTTCCAGGAATCCACCACTCTGTCTCTGAAAAGTACTCCCGAACATCTCTCCTGAATCTACCCTTTCATAGCATGTTCCCTTGTTCTTGACCATCTTTTTTCTCAAATATTCCTACCCCTGTGAGGCATTTAAAGGTCCATCATATTCCCCCTTCCCTTCTCTTTTCCAGGGTGTACATACTCTGGTCATTTCATTTATATTTTTTGTACTTGTAAATCTGATGAGCAAAATTGCCTGTTTTCACAGATGACAAGTTACAATAATACAAACAAATACAAGACATAAAATAACTTGTACAGTACAAAATACAAATAATTTTTACAGTAACAAAATTTGTGGTCAACAGGTACATTTAGAGTTACTGAAAAGCCATTGCTTAAGGCGAGATTTATAACAAACAGTCTTAGACAGGTCAACCGGCACAGTATTAAAAAAATGGAGGTGCTTGGAACAGAAGTGACTTTAGGCCCATTTAAAAAAAAAAAAAAAAAAAGGTCCTTCAGTCTCTCCTCGTAGAGCTCGCCTCCTCTCTGTGCCCTTCCAGAAATGTGGTCTCCAGATATGGACACAGTAAAATGGGTCTTACCAGCACTCTGTACAGAGGAAACACCACCATTCTTCTTTCTGCAGTCGATACCCCTCCCTATGTACACCCCAGCATCCCACTAGCCCTCCCAACTGCCTTGTCACATTGCCTGGCCAACTTTAGGTAATCATATGATCACCCCCAGGTCTCTTTCCTGCTTGGTGGTGGTCAATATCACTCCACCCATTCTGTACTCTATCCCTGGGTTTCATAGAAACATAGAATTTGACGGCAGATAAGGACCGCTTGGCCCACCCAGTCTGCCCATTTCCCTACCTGATGGATAAGCTGCAGGTCCTAGGTTTCTGTACTCCTAGTGCATTATTTGCACTTTTTTGCAGTGAAACCCATCAGCCATACCCTTGACCAGTCCGAGTTCTCAGGTCTGTTCATCCTTCACGGACAGACACACACCGTCCACCCTACTGAAGATTTTCATGTCACCTACACAGGCAGACCTCTTCCAGCTCCTCTGCAATGTCACTTACAAAGACACTGAAGAAGCCTGGTCCCAGCACTGATCCCTGTGGCACAATCGTATTCCTTCCTTTGATGGCTCCATCCTCCACTATCTCGATTCCTTGACTGACATAGGTGGTTACACCTCCTCCTTTACCTTCCCCCCATCACGCCTACACATGGTGGTCAGATCCCAGTCATTTATCTCAGAGGCCCAGGTTTCCATAATTACTACGAGGTCCAGCCCAGAGTCTACCACCACCTCACAGCTCACCAATTTTGCTTCCCAGGCTTCTAGCATTAAGGCAGACTATCTTCCATCTTGTACCCATAGTCTTTTTTTTTGTAATTACCATTTATCTCGCCCCTCTTCCCCGCCAGCTACGCATCCTCGAAAGCGCCAATGGAGTGCACCCCTGCTATCCGTCTTACCTGCACTGGACGGTTCCCACATCCTGCCACGGTTTAACCCCCCAGGCAGAGATGAGGTGGGCAGGAAGAAAACAATTACTCACCATAGTAATGTTTCTTCTAATGGAGTCTTGCTGTATTCTGACAATATGCAGTTAGCCCCAGCACTTTAACTGCCCCAGAGAGGAAAGAGTTAACGATATGCAGACGCTAGAACGTTGAGCTCGAGCTCGGTTTTCAAACCTCTGTCTTTGGTACTTACCAGTGTAATAGTCAGATTCTTATGAGCAAACTAACTAGTACTAAACATGGAAATTGTTTACTTAAAGCCAACGGCAACAATTTGGGTCCCAAAAGACAAGTTGAGAACCCAAGAAAAAAGGTAATGACAATATACTATGTAAACAGAACAACCAGAACTACCACTCCACCCTTAAGGGGGTGGGGTTACAAGGTACATCCCTGAGGTGAAACACTACCTGCCAGCCCACTTCCCAAAAACTAGGTTCTGAGAGGGGAGGTAGGGAGGGAGGTCAGGATACAGCAAGACTCCATTAGAACAAACATAACTATTGTGATCATTTCTTTCTTCAAACAAAGACTTGCTGTATTCTGACAATATGCAGACTACCAAGATGTTGCCCCAGGAGGAGGGAATACAGAACCTACTTTGAGAAGAGGCACTGCAGTACTGCTGTGCCAAACCTAGCATCACTCCTAGCCTGGATGTCCAGAGAGTAATGCTTGGTGAATGTATGGACCGTTTTCCAGGTGTCTGCTTTACATATTTCTAGCAAAGGTATATCCCTGGCTGCAGCCAGAGTGGCAGCTGTACCCCTAGTCGAGTGAGCCCTCAGGCCTGGAGAGGGTGTTTTGCCCAATTTGTCAGAGCAGAATTGTACACGAGACAATCCACCTGGCAATAGTCCTTTTAGTAGCAGGGTTACCTTTTCCCACTTCACCATAAATGAGAAACAATTGAAGACAGTTATGCCTGTGTGTCTTATGTAGTAGCTAAGAGCCCTTTTAAACATCTAAACTGTGTAACCTTTTCCCTGAAGAATGGTCAGTGAAAAAAAACACAGGAAGAGAGACTGGTTCAGATGAAAATCTGACACCACTTTGGGCAAGAACCTCCTATTGGTTCTTAGGACCACTCTATGGAAGAAGATGAAGTCAGGTTTAACTGACAGGGCATGTAATTCACTAATCTGCTTGGCAGAAGTAATAGCTACCAGGAACAGTTTTCCAGGTCAAGTACTTAAGCTCGGCCAAAGCCAGAGGTTCGACGGGTGGCTGCATAAGCCGAGCAATGCAGACATTAAGATACCAAGCTGTAGTACACTCTCAAAAGGGAGGGTTAATATGAACCAGACCTCTGAAGAACTTACTGAAAACAGGAGGAGATGCAAGGGAAATAGAAAATTTAAATACCTGTAAATTCTCTTTCTCAGACTGCTGGTCTCAGAGTTCATAACTAGTGGGAGGTCCTTCCTGGTACCACGTGACAGGCAGGAAAAAGATCTCTGCAGGGGAACCAGATCCTCCCCTCTGCATCCTGTAGCCCTCAGTTTGTTCCAAAGTACGTGTCCCCTGAAGTAATACATCACTCAGAAATAAAGAGGAAATGTTAATCTGCACCAACAACCTGGAAGAGCAGACTCCAAACAAACACTCAGGCCAGATGGCCAACGTCCAACATTCTGGGAGGGGAGGAGCCTGGAGACCGGCAGTCTGAGAACGAAAATTTACAGATATTTACATTTCTATTTCTCTCTCCTAAGCTGGTCTTCGGGCTCTTAACTAGTGGGATATACTAAAGCAGTACATCCCGTTGCTTCCCGGGTGGGAACAACGTTAGACATTTATGGGTCCCCCGCTGATGGAGGGTACAGTTAACCAAAGGATGCCTCATCGGAGACAAACACATCCAATCTGTAGAACTTTGCCAAGGAATGGATGGATGCCCAAGTGGCCACTCTGAAAGACTGCTGGAATGGCTTTTCTGAATTCCACCCAGGAGGTAGCCACTGCTCGAGCTGAAGGTGTCCTCAATGGGCCCGGCAGAGAAAACCCCTACCTTTTGGAAGGTGATGGAGAAGAGAACAAATTAATTTGGTCCAAGAGACTTAAGGCTTTTTTGCCCAAATTCAGCCCTGAAGGTGAGAACGAACTGACTTGAAGAGTCTTATAAGGACTTCCACTCTCCTGATGTAAAGCTCGAGTGCTGTCCTCAGTCTTAGGGCTAGGTCATAGGGCAGGGAGATTCAGTTCCTGGTTGCCGAGGAAGGGAGAGAACACCTTCAGCAGAAAAGATGGATATGTTCGTACAATCACTGAGTTCTGGAGGAACACGGTGTGTGGTGCCTTGGAAAACAGAGCTCCTATCTGCTGATACAGCAGGCTGAAATGAGTGCTGCAAGAAGACTACCTTCATCGTGAGGACGACAGACGTTTCCTTAATGAGCTCCAATGGGGTCTTGGTGAGGGTTCTGAGGACCAGGTCGATTTTCCAATGCCAGATGATGGGCTTTATTGTACGACGCTTCAGCGCTCTACTCTCAGAAACAGAATGACAGGAGGGTGAGCCTCCAAAGGCTCCTCTGAGTCCGCCCTTGGGAGAGTACCCAGAGCTAAGATGATGTAGGGACATCTGGGCCCACCACAGGAACCATGGCTGGTGTGGCCAATGAGGACATATTAGGACTAGCTCCACCTAATCCAGGGTGATCTTGTGCAGGAGTCTTGGGATTAGAAGAATTGGATTCTTGACATTAGCGGAACTAGAGGAAAGTCATATAGGAGATTGCAGGGTCCCCAGTCTAAGGAGAACACATCCTGTGCTATGGTCAGCTCGACACCGATTAGAGAGCAGGACTGGGAAACTTTTCGGCTTCACCAACCGGGGAAGAACTACCAGCAGGAGGACACATCATGCAGTGAGAAGGAGGAAGGCGCGGACCTTTAGATTCCATTCTCCTGGAGGACATCCTGATTTAGCCAATCCTCCTCTGATGATCTCCTGACCTAGTTATGTATACGACCACCATGCTCACCAGGCGATGTTCTGCCCACTGGAAGAGCAGTAGGGTTTTCTTGTACCATCCGAGATCACATATATCTCCTTGGTGATATGTGCAGGCCATTGTGGTTCGATTGAGGATGAGGACATCCTGGTTGGAGATCTGTACTTCGAATCTTTGAAATGTCAGGAGGTATCTCCAGTATGTTGGATGTTGTAGTGGGTCTCTACCCTCGACCATTTGCCCTGTACCGAGAGCTGATCCAGAGGAGCTCCCCAGTCACAAAGACGTATTGGTAGTAATTCTCCCCTGGTGAGGATGCCCCCAATTGAGACCCTTCATGAAGTTGGAGCAACGAGTCCCCTAATGTAGGGATGCTTCCACCTGACAATAGCCTTGAATCTGTTGGCTCTGACTGACCCTTGGCTGGTCCCCTGATGGAGTAGGTTTGACTAGCCATATCCTTGAATCTGCTGGCCCAGACAGACCTTTGACTGGGACCCTTGATGTAGTAGGTTCAGCTGCAGGGGGATGCATAAGAACCAGAGCCCAAGGAACTGCAAGGTACTGTACCCGAGAGCCAGAAACCCAGGCCAAGTGTACACCTGGGGGAGACCCTGCCAAGTCCTAGGGCTGAGAGGGACCAGGGGTGGTGGTGATGTCAAGATGAACAACTCGGACTTGTAGGAGGGCAGCGGCCAAGGCCAACAGGATGCTGGGGTGCATCACTAGGGGGATCACCTCCAGAAGGAGGGAGGTGATACTGCCTCTGTATAACTGCTTAGTGAGGCCGCACCTCGAGTACTGCATGCAGTTCTGGAGGCCACACTTAGAGGAACACTGAACTCCTGGAGAGGGTCCAGAGGGGGGGCAACCAAAATGATCTGGGACTTGGGGGACAGGACCTATGGGGAGAGGCTCGAGGAGCTAAATATGTACACATTGGAAGAGAGAGAGAGAGCCGGGGACAGGCTAGAGGTCTTCAAGTACATGAGGGTGAACAAGGAAGGAGGTCAGGGTGCTTCAAGGAAGGGGGGCAAATTAGAGGGCATGAGTGGAAGCTGGGGGAGAGAGAGATTCATGGGATTAAGGAGGAGGTACTACTTCACTGAGAGGGTGGTGGAACCATGGAATGCGCTGCCCGGGGAGCTGGTACAGGTACGTGGGAAGGGTTCTGGAAGCAAAGTCCAGTGCAGAGAGAATATCCGGGACTGGGAAGGGACAAGCCCGAGAGAGCAAGGGAGGCAGCAAGGTCAGTTCCCAGGGTGGGGGCTAACCAAACTAACAGACGCAAAAGACCAGTAGGTCTATTCTGCTGGCAATTTAGTATGTTAGTAACTGAGACCGCCAGGGAGACTGTCATCCCCATAAGCTGCGTTAGGGTGTGGTCTGAAAAGCAATGGGCCACTTGGCCTTTGCTGAAAAGAACCCCGAGGTCCCTGAACTTAGAATCCGTAGGGAAACTAATTTGGGATGTTTAGAAGATTACTCCTCAATGACTCAGATTCTTGGAAGGTGGAAGAGAGCTCTTTTGATGATCAGGAATCCTACAGGGGAGAGGCACTGGGTGACCTCAGTCACTGCCAGAGTTATTTGCTTGTACTGCGGGGCATTGACCAGTGTGACACCCAGATAGGATATGCAAAAATGCACCTGCAAATCTATGGAGACCAACTAATCTCCCTGATGGAATTCCCCCGAAGATGGATGCAAAGGTTCTCACCTAGAATGTCCTGTGGTGGATGAATTTGATCAGACATTTTAGGACCCATACAGGCCTGAAAACTCCACAGCAATTTGGGACTAAGAACAGACAGTAAATGTCCAAGTACCTGTCTGCACTGGGCACTCCCCGCTTGCTCAAGCCTGTATGCAGTCTGTGAGTGCTTGGAGAGTCGACTATGTGCAGATAAGGGTGAGGGTACCACATGAAGTGGGAGGACCCTGCTTTACTCTCTAGGGGGTAAACCTTGCGCACTATGTCTGGCACCCCCTTGATCGCGGAGGTGCAAACCCTTTCCCTTCGAGAAAACTGGAAAGCTGGCCCCCCCCCCTTACTAGAGGATGGGTCTGGGGCCTTTACTGTGACCTTTCTGGCATCCGACGCTGCTTCTTCCTCCACTGAATCCACGCTGCATGCGAGAGATGACCCAGGATCGTCCGCCTTAGGCAGATTTAGTTTGTCCTCCGAGTAGTTATGGACTCTAACATTCTGTCTGGATCCCGAAGACCAGGGTCTGTACCTGCTCCTGGATTGTGGCACTTAAGTTTTTGTCATGTCCCTGGATTCTTTTACTGCCTCCTTTAGAGCCGATCCGAACAGGAGATCTCCATCGTAGGGGACATTCACCAAGTGTGCCTTGGTGACCTGTCCACCTGCCATGCCTGCAGCCTTAGGTATGTTGAGGCGAGGTGAGTTAAAGCATGGCCCTTGCTGCACATCTGGCAGCCTCCTTCATGACGTCCGCTGGGAATGCAGATATTAGTCCCATGAGCTGTAGTTGCTGCGAGGTGGGCTCGTTCATATCTGGCTCGTCAGCACGCTGGAATGCCAGGTCAGTGGTCCATGGTAGTGCAGCTCATGCCGAGAACAAGTTGGCTGTAGCTGCTTTGAGGGAGGTTGCGGAGGACTAAAGCACCTTTTTTGAGAGATGCATCCCCCGGGTCCCACAGAGAAGCCCCACCCCGATGGGATATAGAGAAAAATACACACACACACACACACACACACTCTTCTCCATCTCCTTTCTCTCTTCTGCTTGCCAGCCAATGCAAGTCTGAGCGCTGGTTTTGGGGGTTTAGGAACTAACAAAGGAGACCCCAAGTGAAATTCCTCAATCACCTGTATAATGAAGAAATCCAGGTCATCCAAGACCAAGTACCTGGATGGAGAGCCATCCGAGACAGAATTGTCACCCAGTAGCACCTCTTCGTTTGGGGGAAAACTAACAGACCTCTGACGGACTTGGTGGCCTGTCTGTTGGAAGTTTTCCAATGTGGACATCTTTGAATCTGCTCCTAGTTCATGACCTTTTCCTGTCCTATGGTGCCGAGAGGTGGTATGTCCCTCCGGTCCGAATATGGGGAGGAGGCATTAGGGTGGGCTTCCTGTGGACACTGATCTATATAGTAAATCATGGCCTGATGGTCAAAGCATGAGGGCGGAGGCCCCGTTAGCCTTGCCTATTATGTCAGGGGCCAAGTCTGATGGCAAAACAACACTGCCCCGAGGAGGAGGAGAAGGGCTGATCTGTCTCCGCTGCCCGGGATTGGTGCTCCTGTGAGAGCATGGTGGATGTCTCCGGACCTCCTCCAACCTCGAGGCTGCATCACCTGGGCATAGCGAGCAGGAGAAAGTGACCCAAAGAGGGAATCTACGTCTGTGGCACTTTCTGCCCCGTGAGGATTTGTACTAAGCTCCAGAAAGGCCCTTGCAGCCCCTTTGTACAGGATTGTGGCACGAGACTAATGTTACAGTCCTGCTAGCACTGCCACCTGGAGCCAGGACCTTTTGAACCAAGTGCACTTTAAGAGTCTGAGCCAAAATTAGTAGGCACTCATTGACGCATTGTGCGCATCGCCCTTCCCCCTCCCTCGATCGCCCTTGGTGGGAATTGCTGGGGGCAGCCGCCAACAATGAGCTGGATTGTTAGAGAAGCTCGATCGCTCTGACTGGCTTCCCCTGTTAGATGACGAGCCTGTGGATCAGGAGACTCGTCAATAGGCCGCAGCGTTGTGCACCAATGGCCATAGACGAGGGAATGAAGCACGGCTCTTCCGGAGCCAAAATAAAATCCTGCTGCTGTGGAGCATGATCGCTCTGAGAAAGCACACCTCTCCCAGAAGCGGTCCCATTGCTCATTAACGAGCCTGAAGGCCAGGGGGCTCATTGGTGGTGAGCAGCGTCGACGGCCTGTACAGTAGAGATCGATGAGGAGGTGTTGCCGTTTACATATCCCCGGTTCCAATGTATGACTTCTTTCTGCCCCTTCCCCTTCCTCCCATGAGATGATCCTCTTTCCAATTACCCCTCCCCCCAGGACACATCTGGAAACTAGCAGATATCTGCCCAGTATGTCTCTCCCGGTGAAACTACTAAAATAAACCCTCCCTTCCCTATTCCCCTCTTTATTGCCGATTTTTACTGCAACCCTGGTGTATCCTCTGCTTCAGTTACTGAGCTTCTTTCCTCTCTGTTCCAACTCCTTGAGTGGTGAACTACTTGGTGACTAATTTAAATTGGCTCTCCCCTGATGCAAATAAATTCTCATAAAATGTAAAGTCACTGCAGCTGACCCAATTGATTTCTGAACTAACTCATTTAAACTTGAAATCCTTAAACCACTGTTAGACTAGGTCCTCGCTTCTCATCCACACTGTGTAGTGAATGCAGGCATCCTTCCTGACACTCCGTGATCATATGGTTTACTGTGTGTGTAAGCTACATCGCCCTAAAGCCCCACCCCCAAAAAATTCTTACATCTTAGTCTTAAGATGTCTTGGCCTCCTCCTAGCTGATCTTTGGTCAGTTGATTGGTACCCCAGCTCTACAGCCAGTAATATAAATTCTGCCCTACATTACCTTCGGTCTAAATTCTTGGCTGTATGGTTTTTCTCTGAGGTGCATGACTATCCCAGAGTGTGAGGGTCACATCTTCCCTGGATATTGGCTGAGGAAAGTACAGTTACGCAAGAACTTACCGTAACAGTAGATCTTCGAGAGGCGCTCTTGCAGTAGGTAATTACATATCGGACTGACGCTGGCGGGCGGCAGGACCCCATGGAAAAATTTCTAGCTAGCAGTCCCTGGCGAGGGACCGCCCCCACGTCAGGTGACCGGCGTCAGGAGACTTCTGTATAAAGGGGAGGTCCCCAGCACCCGCCTTCCAGTTCTTTCCCGCCACAGGCCAGAAAGGCCCGGACGAGAGAGGAGCGGATGTTTCCATTCCTGGAAAAGGAGCTGAAAAAAGCCTAGGGGGATGGAGGGCGGGAAGGTATTACCTACTGCAAGAGCCTCTCTCGAAGATCTACTGTTAGGATAAGTTCTTACGCAACTGTACTATCTTACTTCGAGAGGGCTCTTGCGGTAGGTAATTACATATAGGACTGAATCCCCAAGCAGTCTAGAACAAAGAGGCACCGGGAGGAGGACAACTACTCTGAAAAGCAGTTCTGACTGAGCAAGCCTCAAGAAAGGAGGCCTTGCAACACAGCCAACCGAAGCCTGCTCTCGCGAGAGCAATATCAAACTTTGTAGTGTTTAGTAAAGGTGTAGATCGAAGTCCAGGTGGTGGCAGCCAAATGTCCGCTGCAGACACATTCTTGAAACAAGCCGCAAAAGCAGCTACTCCTCTTGTGGAGTGGCCTTTGACTTGACCCAGGAGGGTCTTGTTGTATTTGTCATAACAGAAAGTAATGCAATGAGCCAACCACTTAGATAGGCATTGCTTGGAAACAGCATTGCCTTCCCTTTTATGAGCAAAAGAGACAAACAATTGATCAGTCTTTCTGAGATCTTTCGTCCTGTTAGTGTAGTATCTCAGAAATTGGTGAACATCCATAGTATGGAGTAAATACTCCCCTTGATTAGAGTACTGCGTGAAAAAGGCAGGTAACTATGGACTGATTCAGAGTAGACTCTGCCGCTGCTTCAGGAAGAAACTTAGGATTCGTGCGAAGAGCTACCCGTTCCTTGTGAAAAATCAAGTATGGGGTTTTACACATCAGGGCCTGGAGCTCAGAAATTCTCCGAGCAGAAGTAATGGCCACCAGGAAGAGAGTCTTCCACGAAAGGAACTTCAAATCCGCAGAAGCTGCAGGTTCGAAGGGAGGGAGAGTAAGTTTCTCGAGAACAAAGTTCAAGTCCCAAGGAGCACGAGGATGGATGGGGGGCCTCAGATGGAGGACCCCTCTGAGAAAAGTCTTGGTGACCTCCAATTGAGCAAAGGTTTTGTCTGCAAAGGGAATATGGTAGGCCGAGATGGCCGCCATATGTACCTTCAGCGAAGAATGACAGACAAACAGATGACGTAGATACTTCAGCAGACGTGCCGCTGAGCAGGAAAAGGGTTCCACGTTCTTGGAAGCAGCCCAGATAGTGAATCTTTTCCATTTCATGGCTCAAGTGGATCTGGTGGAGGGTTTTCTGGCCTCCACCAAAATTTCCGCCACTTGGGGGGACACCCCAAAACGGGATTTGGCCAAGTCTGCAGGAGCCATGCATGCAGCTGAAGGGATTTGAGGCCTGGATGGACCAGGGTCCCCTGATCCTGAGTCAGTAAGCCTCAAGATAGAGGAAGAGAGAAAGAGATGGATCCTCTGAGTACTGTTGTAGAAGAGAGAACCAAGTTTGCCTGGGCCAGAAAGGAGCAATCAGAATCATTCGTGCTCCTTCTGAAGCTAGTTTCTGTAAGATTCGTGGGTAAGTGGAAATGGGGGAAAGGCATAGACGAATCTGTCCTTCCAATCTAGAGACAGAGCATCGTTCCAAAAAGCGCCTCGTTCTGGAATGAGCGAGCAGAAGACGGGAAGTTTTGCGTTTAGAGGGGATGCGAACAGGTCGACCTGTGGTGTTCCCCAAAGTTGGAAGACATTGTCTAGAACCCCTTGGTCCAGTTCCCACTCTTGAGTCAGAGCGGGAAGAACGACTTAGCTGGTCTGCCAGGGTGTTGAAGACCCCCAGAACATGAACTGCCCTAAGGTAAAGGTCGTGTTGTGTTGCCCAATCCCAAACCCTCATTGCCTCCCTGCAAAGAGGGTAGGACAGACTCCCTCCCTGTTTGTTGATGTACCAGACCACGCACATGTTGTCCGTCTGGACAGCTAGGTGGCCGGGAAGGATGTATTGTTGAAGGGCTTGGAGAGTGTACAACGCTGCTCGAAGCTCGAGCACATTGATGTGAAGAGCTTGCTCCAGCTTGGACCAGGAGCCCTGGGTCTGATGAGGGCCAAGACGGGATCCCCAGCCTTCGCCAGAGGAGTCTGTAGTTAGAGTCTGGGGGGGGGGGGTGAAAGAAAGGAACTCCCCAAAACAGGTTCTCTCGAACCATCCACCATTGCAAGTCTCGAAACATCGGCGAGGAGACCAGAACTGGGTGATCTAGAGCGTCCACTAACTGATCCCATTGGGAGCGTAGAGTCCACTGAGAAATTCTCATGTGGAGTCGAGCGCGAGGAACTGTCGGGATAGCAGCCGCCATGAACCCAAGAAGGCGAAGGACCAACCTTGCAGAGACCCTCCTGCAATCGGACAACAGACCTATTTGGGTCTGGAGGGTGGACGCCCTTTCCGGAGGCAGGAAGGCCTTGCCCGTGGTCGTATCGAGAATCGCCCCAATAAACTGTAGTCTCTGGGATGGGACCAGATGAGACTTGGAATGGTTGATGGTAATACCCAGGCAGGCAAAAACCTGCTAGGTAAGGGACAGGCAGCGCAGGAGTTCCTCCCTGGACGAGGCCGCCAGGAGCCAATCGTCCAGGTACAGGAAAACCTGCACTCCCTGGGTACGCAGGTGGGCCGCAACCACTGCCAGGCATTTGGTAAATACCCGGGGAGCCGAGGATAGACCAAACGGGAGTGCCTTGAATTGGTAGTGGTCCCCCTGGAACGCAAAATTAAGGTATTTGCGGTGGGACGGGTGAATGGAAATGTGCAGGTAAGCATCCTGCATATCTAGAGCACACAGCCATTGACCCAGCCGGAGGAGGGGCAGAAGGCTCTGCAACGAGAGCATCCTGAACCTTTTGTATTCTACGAAAAGATTCAGGGAAATGAGATCCAAAATTGGTCTTAGATCTCCTGTCTTCTTTGGGACCAGGAAGAAATGGGAATAGTAACCCGTCCCTTGCAGATGAAGGGGGACGGGTTCTATTGCTGGTTTCAGCAGGAGAGCTGAGATTTCCTCCTGGACCAAGAGAATATGTTCCCTTGAATAAGACTACTTCAGAGGGAGGTGGTGAGGTGGTTTCTGCAGAAACTCTATCAAGTGTCCTTCTGCTATGAGCTGGAGCACCCAAGAATCTGTGGTTATCCTCTCCCAGCCCGGATGGTGGAGGGAAAACCTCCCTCCTACCGGTTCCTCCGGGGAGTCCTGAGGCTGTGGGAGGGAGGTCAGGTGGTGTGGGGCAGCGCCGCAGCTGAAGCACCCGCTGCCTTTTTGGTGAGGGCTTAGCAGCTGTGGGGGCCCGACGTTTTGTGGCCCGCCTTCCCTGGGGTTTCGCCTTGGGCCGATTCAGTCTGCGAAAGGGACGGTGCTGCTGCTGATGGGGACGGTACATGGAATCAGACTTCAGTGCTGTCCCCTTCTCTTGCAAAAATCGGTGATGTCCTTGACATCACCCCTGAAAAGCACCGACCCCCGGAAGGGTGCTTCCTGAATAGCAGATTGCACCTCCGGGACCAACCCTGACCGCAGGACCAAGCATGCCGCCAGAAACCTACAGCGAAGCTGAGCTCCGTCCCAGCAGTGTCCACTGCATCGTCACGTGCCTGCACGCATGCGACTGGCCAAACGAGCAGAGCGGACCAGATCAGCCAACTCCTGCTTGACTTGAGAGTCACGTAGGGAGTCCAATTTGGCTTCCACTGGGTCAGAATGGCCTTCTGGTAGTCCCCCATATGGCCGACATAATTCAGGGCCCTGATCCCAAACGTGGAGGAAGTGTAGATCTTCCTCCCGTACTGGTCCAGAAGACGGGATTCCTTATCAGGTGGTGACGAGCTAAGGTGTCTTGGGTTGGCCGACCAGCCGTGAGCGGCGCTGATCACGACAGTCGGCCCGAGGGTGAGAATCCAGGAAAATCAACACCCTCTGGAGCCTGATCTAGCCTGTTAGACTTCCTAGGAAGTGGGGCTAAAGCAGACGGCTGTTTCCATATGGTGGTAACTAGGTCGGCGTAAGGCTCTAACCAGGGTGGCACCAAGCTAGGAGCTGTCATGGGCAGATCCAGATGTTCAGAGAGTTTCAGATGCTGAGGATCTGGTTCCAAGGAGTGCCACAAATGAACCTCCTGGATTTTCCTTAGCAACTCTGTTAAGGAAGGATCCTCTGGAGGAGTCCTTGGCCTGGGCTTCGACGGAGAGCGTGGCTCATAGTCTCTCTCGGAACAACCGTCGGAAGAGTCTGAGGAATCCGAGGGCGAAGAGGAGGAGGAGGAAGAGGAAAAAGACTCCCTTTCACGACCCGGGGGGGAGGAACGGACCCCTTGGGGAAGCGTGTCCTGCCCCTCTCTGGACCCAGACGGGAGAGCCCTGGAGTCCGGAGGTGGTGAGGGAGTGTGCCGCCTCAGACGTACGGGAACCTGAGACGGCACCGACGTCGGAAGGTGGCTCTCGACCTCTTTGGTGAGCTGAGCCTTGGCCCCGGCCCACCAGGGTCTCCTGCAGATCCACCGGCGGCAGTGGAAGAGGAGGGGGAAAAAGGGTACGGGTTATACCTGTATGGAGAGTATCCAAAACCCGGCGCCGGGTATTGTGGCGTCTGGCACTGCGGCGCCGGATACTGCGGTCCCGGGTACGTCGGCGTTGGATAAGACTGAGGGTACCTGGGAGCCGCCAGAGCAGACGGCCCGGCCAGCGGCCTCACGGGTGGGTCCACATTGGAGGGCCCAGAGGGCGGAGGGCCCGGAGGGCGGGGACATCTGGAAGCGGGATGTCTCCCGGAGCCGGTAGAACCGGCGGAGGTACCGGCGTCGAGCCGGGCGCCTGGGGGCTGACGCCAGATCCGGTTCAGACAGCGGAGGGAGTTCTGACGGAGGAGGAAGATCCCCAGCATCATCCAGGGATGGAGGAGGAAAATCCCGGGGTCATGCGGGGCGCTGGGTCCCGGACTGCAGCGAACTGCGGGAACCGGCACGACTGGCGTGGGGGTCCGCCGTCGGTTCCATCGCCTGCCGAACGGGCGGACAAGTCGACATGCGGCTGAGGGCGAAGCGCCGAGGGCGGCGCCTGGCTCAAGGAGCCATCGCGGAGCGGCGAGTGGAAAGGATCGGCCAGGTCCGTGGAGTGGAGGCGTGCGCCGCGAAGGGTCGGGCGCCTTACCAGCCCTCTCCATGCGGACGGAGGAGCCGACTCCAGACTTACTGGAGTCACCCACGCCAGTAGGCCGCAAGCCTGTGGCCGACCCAGGGCGGAGGCCTCCAATTACCCAGAGGAGCCCGCAAGGCCCAAGCGCGAGCCAGACGGGCGGGCCGACGCTGCCTCAGAAAACTTAGAGGCGGCAGTCGAGGAGCGGTCCCCTGAAGGGGACGTTACCTGTGTCCCGGCGGCTCCCGAGGGAGACGCAGTAGAGGAGGTCTTGTCCCGTTGCCTCTCCTTGTCTTCCCCCCCCATGTCCTTCGGAGGAAGTGGACGCCTGCCTCAGTTTGAGCTCCTTCTCCATAGAACTCATCTTTTTCTTCAGAATATGAGCTTCCAGGGATTGTTGGTGCCTTTTCCGGGTAGTTGCGTTGAAGCTGAGGCAGTGCTGGCACTTCTCGACCGGGTGATCGGGGCCTAGGCAGAACAGGCACAGGGAATGGCCGTCCTTGTGCGGGAGTTGGGCGCCGCACAAGTCGCACTTATTTTTGTGCTCAGAGGTTGTAGGGGACGACATACAGACGATGGAATTGACGTTATATGAAAAGGAAAAAACAACGAATTTCGGTAAAACCGATGAAAGATAGGGCTGACGAAGCATAAACTTTTCCGCGAGGCGCTGCACGAGCTAACAGCGGGAAAGAACTGGAAGGCAGGCATCAGGGACTGCCCCTTTATACCGTTTCCTGACGCCGGTCACCTGATGTGGGACGGTCCCTCGCCAGGGACTGCTAGCTAAAAAGTTTTCCGTGGGGTCCTGCCGCCCGCCAGAGTCAGTCCTATATGTAATTACCTACTGCAAGAGCCCTCTCGAAGTAAGATATGATCTCTGCTCCAGAGACGTTGCTTGGCATATTTTAAATCACTGGCCTCCAATCTTGTTTGGCTGACTACAGACACCTTCGCAACGCCTGTACTAAAGCAGTCAGACTGAAAGTCTTAGTCTTTTGGTTCCACGTTCCAAACATTGGATAACCTTCCAAAACTTGAAGGGGTTATTCACTTTTCTCCCCTCAGACCCAGTCTCCCCCACCAAGTCTGAAGGTTGGCGACTTCCTGATCTGACCCTTTTGCTGTTGCCAAGTCTTTTAACTCCTACTTGACTACCTGTGCCCTCATCCCTTCCTCCCCCTCACTCTGCCTTTCTCTCCCCCCTTTCATTTTCTTTCTTTCATATTACTCTGTTTCCCTAAAGTCTCTACTTGCCCTTAAAATCCAAAGGGAGGTAGTCCTGTTGCTAGCCTTGCTTGTAGAGCAGAAAGCAGCTAACTAAAAGAAGCTACATTTTCTTGTTAATTTAAAACTTATATCTCAGGAGTCAGTGTCAGTTAAGATTAAGTAGACAGATAACTTTATTAGAAGTAGAAGGGGTCTTATTTAGGGTTAAAAAAGAAAAGATAGAAAGACAGTACCTTTCCCTGCACAGAACACACACACACTGCATCAGGTGACTTTGCTAAACCAGTAGGAGGAAAGACAGCTTACCTGGGGGTGTGGTTTAGACACTAGAAAAGCAGGTGAGTCAAATTACAACTTCCTGTTGCTAGCCTTTTTTTCTTACTAATTGCCCTCCATCCCACCCACCCAAAGCCAGTTCTACTTTTATAGCCACTGGATTTGACTGTCAACAGGAACTTTGTCTGGCAGTAGGAAGGAAAGGATCATAGAGAAACATTGGTTTTGTCAACCCTAAAGTAAAAGAAAAGTAGCTCACTCTCCCCCCCAGCTGCTGGTGGTCTGATATTGAGCAAGGAAGGAGGAGGCTACTGAAGAAAATAGGAAGTTGCTGTCCCAGAACAGGAAGGGTCAGAGTTGTAAGGAGAGGAGAGGAGAGTAAGCATCCAGAGAAACAGTAGAGAGGACACAAAATAAGACATGATAGGAGTGGTGCAGTGCAATGGCTGTGGGGCGGCAGTGTTCCGGGAGACATTCTGGAGGCTGCGATGCTGCCCTATTTGCAGGCACCTCTCTGATCTGAGAGAGGTTGCCCGTCTCCAGGCTGACCTGGCTAGGATTCGTGAAACCTCCTCCCCCACCCAGGGAGCACCAGGGCCAATGCCACTACCTCAGAGGTTGCCAAGAAAGAGGAGAGGCTGGTGGAACAGAGTTGCATCCCTCCAGCTGTACCTCTCCACAATTCATTTGCTCTTCTGGTGGATAGTGGTTCCTCTATGGAGGCACCTGCAGTGGAGATCAAGGAGGATGCTGGGAACCTTAACAAAGGAGACCCACAGGAGGGTGGCATGGGACCCCACAGGGGAAGGAAACAACTCCTGGTGGGGGACTCAATCATTAGAGGGTAGAAATGGGGGAGGAAGGGGAGAGGGAGGTAAGGTGCCTTCCTGGCGCCACGGCTTGGAGGGACAGGAAGCGAATCCTCAGGATCGTGGGAGGAGCTGCACGAGGGAGGGAGCTGGATGTCATTGTCCACCTAGGGACAAATGACCTGGCTAGGAATGGGATCAGAGCAGTGCAAGAGGAGTTTATAACAAACATAGAATTTGACGGCAGATAAGGACCGCTTGGCCCACCTAGTCTGCCCATTTTCCTACCCAACAGATAAGCTGCAGATCTTAGTTAACCAACAGCTTAATTCCTCCTACCCCCCCCACTAGGACTGCCCTATGCCTGTCCCATGCATTATTGAAGTCCCCCACTGTTCTTGACCCCACGACCTCTTCAGGGAGGCTGTTCCATGCATCCACAACCCTCAGTTAAAAAATACTTCCTCACATTACCTCTGAGCCATCCCCCTTCTATCTTCAAATTGTGCCCCCTTGTTCTTGCACATCTCTTTCTGGAAGATGCTACCCTCTTGGACTTTGTTAATTCCCTTGAGGTACTTCACTTGGGAACTCAAAGCAGCAGGTTGGTTGGACTGAGGTCTGGGTTTATATTCTGTTTAAACTGAAATATTTGAATAGTTTGTAAGTGAAATTAGCTCTATGTGGTAAAAATTATTACCATGAATTAGAACTGTTACTTGGGCTGTGATATTATAACTTTGGAGGTTTGGGGACAGTTGTTTGTCAGGGTTAATTAGAGGGAAATTTAAATGTGGTGAAAAACCACTGGGGGTTTGGATTGAAAGACTGAGTATTTCTGTTTTAGGACTGAAATTCGAAGCAACAGCAGCTGGTGGGCATGTGACATCATACAGTACCTGATGTCTGCTTACACACACTGTTAGTGGGACTGAACACACACTGGACTGTATGTGTTTGTGAGACTTTGGAACTTTATTGGTGGGGCTGAAATTGGATTTGTAAATAACTACAGTCAGTATAGAGAGAAACTGTATTCCAGAGGAAAGGGACTGAGAAAAGGGGGGTGTGCCATTATAAACAGAGGGGGATAAACAGGGTGACCATGTTCCACCATAGCAGGCATCTTCGGAAGGGTTGTAGGCTGTACAGGCTGTGGGATGGCAATAATTTTAAATTGGGCCTGGAGAGAGGGAGGCTGCCCACTCTGTAGACAGCTATCTTGTATCAGGAGTGAGGTATATTGGTTAAGGAGTAAGCTGTGTGGGGGGTGTCCAAGGATCAGGGGTGTGGATATGGGCAGCAGAAGGGTGGGGCTGAAGGGAGGCTGGGGCAACGCTCTGAAATTACAGGACGTTATGTTACAGCAAGCAGGAGGGGGGATATTAGGGACAGAGGACCCTTAGATAGGGATGTTGACACTAAGGGGAAAGTGTACGGGGTGAACATTCTGAATACAAAGAGACTGGAGGGGGAAGAGTCAGGAGGGGCGGTTGTGCGGAAGCCTAAAACAGCAGACTGTGGGAAGGGAGCTCCTAAGGTGAACAGAGCAAGAGGGGAAGAAGAGGGGCAGTTTAGAGGTGCAGTCAGGGGAAACTCTGGTTACTTGATGGAGGCTGACAGAGTGTCACAATAAATTTGAGCTACTAAGCAACCTAGAGGGGGAGGAAGGGGTTGGTGGAAATGAGAACACTTATACAGAGACCGGGGGGAGGGAGTCTGATACCCATAGGGCATCACAGACCGGCTATGGAAAGGACAGAAATAGTCCCAGAGGGAGAAGGGGAAACATATGTTAAGCAAATGGGGGAGATGCAACATATTGCAGACATGAGAGAGGAGAGCATGATTGGAGAGAAACTGGGAGACAAGGAGGTGGGAGAGGAGCCCCCCTTCAGCAGGGGGGTCAGTACCAAGGATGGGGCCCTAGCTAAAGGGGACCCACAGAGAGCCTCTGGAGGCAGGGGTACTATTACAAGGGTGGGAGATGGCAGTGTGGGGGAAGGAGAAACCATCAGGGCCAGGATAAATGGTTCGGATAAGAGAGGGTTAAAGGGGACACCTATTCAGAGGGAGTTTGAGTTAAGTGGGCAAAATAGTAAGGGAGGCAGAAAGGGAAGGGTGACAAGGGTCCTCTAATAAGGCAGGAAGACTCCCAAGAAATTGAGATCATGAATAAGGGGGGGGCTGAGAAGGCATAGTGAGGTAACCATAAGGATGATGGCGGTGTTAAGGTTCTGATATTGGGAGACTCGATGATTAGGGTTATCCAGTGGGAGGGACAGGGGGGTGGATGCCATAGCCAGGTGAAGGTAGTGAGTATCTCTGGGCTGACAGTGCACAGAGCAAAGTTCATGGTGTATGAAATGGTTAGGGATTGTGGAGGAAACCGATTTCCTGGTGCATTTGGGAACCAATGATCTAGAGGAAATAGTAATTTGGAAATCCAAGCAAGGTTCCAAGAACTTGCCAGAGTCTGTCGGGATAATGGATGCAACATTTCTTTCGAGATATTGCAGTACCAAAAGGCCTCCGTGGAGAAAAAAAAATGAAACTCACAGAGGTTAATGACTGGCTCAGGAAGGGGTGAAGAGAGTGGGTTAGGTGTTAGGGAACTGGAATGGAGTTTGGGAGGATAAGGGACTATATGCCAAGGACAGGTTTCATCTTGCCCCATTAGGGAAGGAAGTCCTTAAACAGGGGATGGCTGACTACATACAAGAAAGGTGGGGTTTAAACTTGTGAGGGGGGGAAGGGATAAGGGAGGGGCTGACCAGAAGCCCTCTCCTCCAGATGAGGGGAGTAGCCTTCACGCCCAAGGGGGGAAGGGAAAACAGATTGGGAATGGAGGTTTCAGGAGGAGCAGAGGGAGGATGGAAGTATAAGGACTCTGGGTGGGGTTCAACAAAGAGAATCAGGGATAAGAGGTGGGGTTGGTGGTAAATGCCGGGGCTTGGGAAACAGTTGCCCAGGTTCAGGCCATGTGCTGTTCGGGGGTGGATGTGGCGAGGAGGTCACGGAAGCGTGGGCAACAAAACCATGACTGGGACCTAAACGTACGGGGTACTAGTCATGATCAGGAAGGATAGAAAGGATGGCAGAGGGGTGGAGTGGCTATGTTCATTGGAGATGACATAGAAATTGCTAGGGTAGTAGAGGCAGAGGGAAACGTGGAGGCCTTTATGGGTCACCTTACGATCCTCAGCAGAAGGTCAAGCTGGGTGTAGTATATGTACCCCGGGTGAGCGAGAGTTCTAGAGGATGGTTTGCTGGACAACATCATTGCCTCAGTGGACCAAAAGGGAAGGAGTGGTGTTGATGGGGGACCTTAATATGCCAGGTACAAACTGGGGAACCATGTCCTCTTAAGGTGGCCAAGGAGCAGAGGCTGCTGGATGGCTTCCAGGATGTGTTAACACAGCATGTGATGGAGCCCACAAAGGGAGGCATGTCCTGGATGTGGTTCTGGCAGATGGGGATCTGGTAGGGACATGGTTGTACAAGACCCCTGACTGAGGCGACCACAATACTGTCTGGTTTCAAATAAGCATGGGGAGGGGGTGAGATCTAGGACACTGGCAGTGGACTTCAGGGGCATGGGAATATTCTCAAGAGGATCACTGAAGGGATTACCTCAATGTCAAGGTGGAAAGGAGATGGGAGGTCATAAACGGGACTTTCATGAGGCAGTCAGGATCTGCGCTAAGTTGAAGCGTAAGGGAGCAAGTCACACAAACCATGCTGGTGGTCCAGTGAGGTACAGGTAGCAGTCAGAGAAAAGAAGGCGGCCTACAAAAATATATAAAACAACAAGAGGGATAGGGATAAGGAAATGTACCAGCTACATCTAGAAAAGTCACCCAGATGGTGAGGGAGCAAAGTCCAGTAAAGAGCAGCAGCTGGCTCAGGGGATACATGGAGGAGAAAAGGGGTTCTTCCAGTACATTGGGGAGCGGAGAAAAACTAAGGGCCATCTCAGCAGATTGAGATCAGAATGAGGGTGGGTGGAAGAGGCGAGGGACCAGGCAGAGGCATTTAACGAGTACTTTGCCTCTGTGTTCACTAGGAAGGGGGATGGGATATCTACAAAGCAAGGCACGAAAGGGATAGAAACATCAGTAAGTGGGATCAGGGGAGCAACAAAATTGGAGCAAGAGGGGGAGAGAGATACCCCAGGGGTGTCACATCTGGGTAAAGATAAAAAGGCCAGTAAGGTGGAGGGGACAGATAATGCTATCTCCACCAAAAGGGTGTGGTTAGCCCTCAAGGCCCTAAAGACAGACAAATCTCCTGGGCCGGATGGCATTCATCCGAGAGTACTATGGGAATTGGCGGAGCTTTTCAGCAGGTCACTTGAGACAGGGAGGGTACCTAGGGATTAGCGAGAGGCACATGTGGTACCAATCCATAAAGGGGGGGGGTGTCGAGGGAAGTACCAGGTAACTATAGACCCATCAGTTTGACCTCGGTGGTGGGAAAATTAATGGAGAGTATACTAAAGGAACGATTGGGGGTGTACTTGGAGGAGGTGGGAGGTCTGGATAGTCTGCAACATGGGTTTGTGCCAGGTAGATCATGTCAAACCAACCTTGTGGAGTTCTATGAATGGGTAACTTCAGAAATGGACAGGGGTAAGCCTGTGGATGTATTATTCTTGGACTTCAGCAAGGCGTTTGACTCTGTCCCCCACAATGGTCTGGTTGAGAAACTGATGGGGTTAGGAGTAGGCCCTTTGATGGTCAGATGGATTGAAAACTGGCTAGCTGGACGCACTCAGAGAGTAGTGGTCTGTGGGGAGCTCTCAAACCCTAGAGAGGTTGGTAGTGGGGTACCGCAGGGCTCGGTCCTGGGTCCAATCCTGTTTAATGCATACATATCGGACATCAGGGAGGGTATAGGGTGTGAAATGAGTCTCTTCACAGATGATTCCAAGATGGGAGCAGTAGTTGAGGGAGAAGAGGAGAGGTTGACCCTGCAAGGGGACCTGGACACCCTGGAAAGCTGGGCTCACACATGGAAATTAAATTTCAATATCACCAAGTGAAAGGTGTTGCATCTTGGTCGGGGAAACCCTAAATACAGGTACACCCTGGGAGGGGAGGCGCTGGAGGCTTCAATAGGGGAAAAAGACCTAGGGGTCATGGTGGATGCATGTATGAATAACTGAGCAGTGCAGGAGAGCGGCTAGCAAGGCAAACAGGATGTTGGGATGCATCATAAGGATCACCTCTAGGAGCAAGGAAGTGATTCTGCCACTGTACAATGGACTGGTTAGACCACATCTTGAGTACTGTGTACAGTACTGGAGACCACACTTGAAAAGGGACATACAGCTTCTAGAGAGGGTACAGAGGAGGGCAACAAAGATGATACGAGGGCTAGGGGATTTGACGTATGAGGACAGACTTAAGGAGCTCTGCCTGTTTTCATTGGAGGAGGAGAGGAGAGACAGGGGGGACATGATTGAGGTCTTCAAGTACCTCAAGGGAATAAATAGGGTAGACATGGACGGGATCTTTAGACTAAAGCAGGGAGGTATCACCAGAGGGCATGGTTTGAAGGTGGAAGGGTGAGAGGGGAAAGAGGAGGAGGTTTTTCACTGAGAGGGTGGTGGACCCTTGGAATGCACTGCCTGGTGAGCTAGTTCAGAGATCCACAGTGGAGGGCTTCAAGAGAGGATGGGACAGACACAGAAAGTGGATGTATCAGATGATGGCCTGTCCCAGGGGGGTGGGGATGATGCATTTCTGGAGCACAAGGGATGGGAGGGTCTTGGCACCCAACTAAGGATCTAAAGTTTGAGCAGACTCTATAGACTGTAAGACCTAATCTGCTGGCAAATAGTACGTTACTTGAAAGTTTCCATCATGTCCCCTCTCTCCCTTCTTTCCTCAAGGGTATACATATTAAGCTCCTTTAGTCTTTCTTCATATGTCTTCTGGTGCAGACCCTGCACCATTTTGGTTGCCCTCCTCTGGACAGCCTCCACTCTGTCTATGTCTTTGCGGAGATGGGGTCTCCAGAACTGCACACAGTACTCCAGATGGGGTCTCACCAACTGTCTGTACAGAGGGATAACAACTTCCTGCTTTCTACTATTGATGCCTCTTCCTATACATCCCAGTATCCCCCCAGCCTTCCTTACTGCCTTCTCACATTGCTTGCCCACCTTTAGGTCATCTGATATAATTACCCCCAGGTCCCTTTCTATTTTTACTGTTGTCAGTATCTCACCCCCCATTGTGTACGCTTCCCCAGGGTTTTTGTTCCCCATGTGCATTACCTTGCACTTCTTTGCATTGAATCTGAGCTGCCATACATTTGACCATTCCTCCAACCTTGCCAAGTCCCTTCTCATCCTTTCCACTCCATCTTGTGTATCAACCCTGTTGCAGATCTTTGTGTCATCTGCAAAGAGACATACCTTTCCTTCAGTTCCTCTGCAATGTCACTTATAAAGACATTAAAAAGGACCGGTCCCAGTACTAAACCCTGCGGTACCCCGCTAGTAACCCTCCTTTCGTCACTGTGTACTCCATTTACTACTACCACTTGAGTCCTGTTGTCTAGCCAATTTTTTATCCAGGCTACCACCTTGGGACCCACTCCAAGGCTGGCTATCTTGTGTGGGACTGTATCAAATGCCTTACTAAAATCTAGGTAGGCCATGTCCACAGCCCCTCCCTGGTCTACTACTTTGGTAACCCAGTCAAAGAAATCTATTAGATTCGTCTGACACCCACCTTCCCATCGTGAATCCATGCTGCCTTGGGTCCTGTGCCCCACTGGCCTCTAGGTACTCAATTCTTCCTTCAGAAGTGATTCCATCATTTTCCCTACCACTGAGGTCAAACTAACTGGTCTGTAGTTTCCTGCCTCTGTCTTGCTCCACTTTTGTGAAGAGGAATCACATCTGCCCTCCTCCAGTCCTCGGGTACCACCCCATCCTCCCATGATTTGTTAAACAGAGTAGTCAGCGGTATCACTAGTTCTACCCTTAGTTCTTTTAGAATTCTTGAGTGAACCCCATCAGGCCCATTGCTTTGTCCACCTTCAATTTATTAGTTCTTTCAGAACCCTTTCTTCTGTAAATGGACTGTTATCGAGCCCGTCTTCAGAGTGTTTCTCTTGTTTGGTTTAGGTAACTCCCCCTCCTCTTCCTTTGTGAATACTGAGCAGAAATATTCGTTCAGTATCCCTGCTTTTTCACTGTCACCCTCTACCCACATTCCCTCCCCTTTATTAAGCTTCAGTATCCCTCCTTTGGTCTTTCTTCGCTCCCTAATGTACCTATAAAAGGTCTTATCCCCCTTCTTAACAGAATTGGCTATCCTTTCCTCGGTTTGGGCCTTTGCTATTCTGACTGCCTTCCAGCCTCTTTCTGCTTTAACTGATAAAGTTCTCTGTCCTGCTCCTTCATGCTTTCCTTATATTTCCTGAATGCTGTCCTTTTCTCCTTAACCTTCCCTGCCACCTCTTTTGAGAACCATAACAGTTTTTCCTTAGTTGTGTTTTATTGATTTGTTTTACACAAAGGCTTGTTGCTTCTGTGATGGCTGTTTTGATCCTCCCATTGTTCCTCCACCCTCCTTCTTGCCTGTTTGCTAGTGCTTTTCTGAGGCACTCTCATTTTCCCAAAGTCAGCCCTCCTAAAGTCCAGTACTCTTGCTTTTGTATGGCTTTGATTGTATGGCTGTGTTTATCGTGAACCACACTGTTTGGTGGTCACTTGTTCCCAGATGGCTACCCACTTCTAAATCTGAGATTCTTTCACCATCCCATTTGAGAGTACCAGGTCTAAGATTGCTCCCTCCTGAGTGGGTTCCAATACTAGCTGTCTGAGGCATGCCCCCTGTAGGGCATCAAGAATGACCTGCTCTTTGGATGTGCCTGCAGCAAAGGTGATCCAGTTAACATCTGGCATATTCAGGTCCCCCATCAACAATATCTCCCCTTTTTCTGCCATTCTAAGAAAGCCTATCATTTCCTTATGCCTGTCCCATGCATTCTTGAAGTCCCCCACTGTTCTTGACTCCACGACCTCCTCAGGGAGGCTGTTGCATGCATCCACAACCCTCAGTGAAAAAACACTTCCTCACATTACCCCTGAGCCGTCCCCCCTCTATCTTCAAATTGTGCCCCCTTGTTCTTGGACATCTCTTTTTCTGGAAGATACTACCCTCTTGGACTTTGTTAATTCCCTTGAGGTACTTGAAAGTTTCTATCATGTCCCCGCTCTCCCTTCTTTCCTCAAGGGTATACATATTAAGCTCCTTTAGTCTTGCCTTTAATCCATCGAATGGAGGTAGTCCTGATGACCTTGACCCTAAACAACTTCTCTCTGCCCCTGCCATCACTCTGCCCAGTACTTCTAAATAATTCCTTTTCTTCTGCTACTGTTCCTGATGTGTGGAAACAGGCTATTGTCATACCTATACACAAAGGTGGTGGATCCCACTTCTCCTGGTAATTTCCGTTCACTCTCTCTCCTCCTTACCCTGGCTAAGTTACAGGAACACATTGTTTTATCTCAGCTCACTTCCTTTCTCAACTCCTTTTTCACTCGCTTCCAGTCTGGTTTTAGGATTTATCCCACTACTTCCACATCCCTCCTTCAGCATTTTTACTGATTATCTTATTGCTTTCAACACTGTGGCTTATCCCCTTCTTCTGGACAATGGTCTACCCACTGTCCATCTGCATCCATTCAAATGCACGTTGATTATCTTTTACATCTGACTCGCCTCTCCCCATGACATACTTCCAGGGTACAGTTGGAGTTTTACAACATTCAACGAAGGTTCAAGTCTAATAAACTGTTCCTTAATGCCAAGAAAAAACGTCTCTATGACTTTTGGCACCTGTCAGAGGCTTGCCAAACCTACTCCCCCCACCCCACCCCATTATTTAATGCCCATGATGGTGCCAAGATTGAAGATGCTTCCTCCTTTAAGTACCTCGGGGTCCGCCTTGACCAGCATCTTGATCTCTCTGTGCATACTGATGCAGTTCACCGTAAACTTCATCAGCTAGGTGCTTTGTACAGAAATAACCAGAGTATTCCACTCCCTGCCCATTGAGAAATATTAAAAATTATCTTTCCTATCTTTGACTATGGTGACAGTCTACAGTAGTACCCCAAATCCTCCCTTGCCAGACTGGACCCACCTTTTTCATTCTTTGTCATTTTGCTTTAGAATGCTTATCACATACTCATCACGGTTCTCTTTACTTAGCCCTTTCTCTCCCCTCTCTGGACGCTAAGCATCTTTCCCACTGTGTGTGTGTGTGTGTGTGTGTGTGTGTGTGTGTGTGTGTGTGTGTGTGTGTGTGTGTGTCTTTATCCAAATTCTGGTTCGGCACCCTTCCCTCATCTCACATTCCTCCTATTCCCTCCTTTCTCCTACCCCCTCCGCAACACTACTTTCCCCATTCTCCCCCTCTTCCTCCTATAAAAACCTACTGTTGGTCAATCTGCCTTTTCTTACCGTTTTCGTAAACATTCTGCCTCTTTTCCTTCCTCCCAAAAGTCTCTTCTTTATGAGTTCTGTTATCCTTCCTGCAACTGTCTAGGACCCTCCTCTCTTACTACCGCATTACTTTGCTACTGGTTGTCCCATTCTTACTCCCCTTCTCTAGTTTTGCCCTGCTCATGCTGTTTCACTACTTTTCCCCTTCTGATATACACACACACACACACACACACACACACACACACACACACACACACACACACACACACACACACACACTTTAAATTGCATTTCATTAGTAAATTGCCTCCAATATTTACGATTCTGCTTCAATTTTAGATCGCTGCATTTGACTGTATTTTTAGTAATTCTATTGTTCAGCTATCTCCTTCTCACCTCTCCCCAGTACACATCTGGAAACAACTGTTATAAGCGCAGTATGCATTTCCTGGTTAAACCTTTTAAATACATTTCACCATTTATCCCATCCATGGAGGGACAGCGCTAACATGCACCAAGAGGGCAAAAGTTGCATCCTGACCAAAACTGACCCCTCTTTCCTTTGCCAGTGGGTCCAAACTGATGCACCTACCTCGATGACAATATGTAAAGGAAGGGAACGTGAACTGTTTAAAAACTGCCACGGGGGGCAGAGCTAGCAGCCTAGCTAGAAACAGCATTTTTTAGAGCTCCTACTTTATGGATTAAAAACGCTCATTAAAAGCAGTATTTTATCCGGAAACACTCAGCCAAAGGTCCAATTTGACAGAGGGAGGTCTCAACTCGACAAAGAAACTATACTCCAACGAAGATGGGTCAAAATAAAACCGCTAAGCAAGACTTTCACACCACAAGGTTCCAGTGCAAAGCCTCCGGAGGCTATGGCAGGGCCTCAACAATCCACTAGTGCAGACTCAGAAGGGGCTACTTTAAAAACCCTACAAATAGCAGTACAAGCCTCAACAAAAATCGTCCAACAGATGGACCAAAAGTTTGATGACTTTACTGAAAAATTCCTGAACATGGAACATAGTTTAGATGCCATGGGTGAATCCACGAAATTTGCCGAAGCCACAGCCGGGAAGGCCCTGGCCGCCACGGCTTACTCCCCAGAAAGAACAGGCAGCTTTGCGTACCAGAGTTGAACTAGAGAATACTGTTCGGGCAGCCAACATTAGAATCCTAGGGTCTTCTGGAGGAGTCAGAGGGTGAATCCTTCATACAATATCTGCAGGCTTGGTGGACAGACTTGACGGGGATATCAGATTTTCAAGTTAAGGCATACTGAATAACCCCCAGAGGACCCCAGCACAACATGGACAATCCTCGGAATGTGCTCTTTTCGAGGAGATCCCCAGGAAAATGCGATGAGTACTGGGAGTGTCTGAGAAGGAAGGCTCGATCTACATACGGCAGGCCCGAATTTTGTTCTTCCCAGATCTTGCATATACAACTCGCATGTGACGAAAAGCATTTGATGGAGTTAAGAACCATCTCAGGGAGCTTGATATCTTTCACCTTGGCATGTCCTGCCTGATTATGCTCTCGGATGGCAGCCGACAATAGTTTCACAGATGTGAAGGAAGCTGGAGCTTGCATGGCAAGAATAGCAGCTAAGAGACTCAGAGTGAGGTGTTCTTCTGAAGACAATTTAGACGAAGACTGAAGTATTGGGTTCCCTAATTCAGCAGTTTACTTTACCATATTTTGAAACCGATGTACTTACTTGGGACTTTCAAACAGCACCTTTGGGTGGTCACTTCTACTTGACTTACAGTGAATACTAATCAAAATGTCTGCCCCCCTCAAATGGCTGTCAATATAATTATAAGGCTGAAAATCCTTACCTTCCAAGTATCAGTTTTAAAAGCTAGTGAACAATAACCTGAAAAAGTTTACTTACTATCTTTAATGCTATTACTAAAATAAGTAATTGTTTTCCCATCTATATGGATGTTTCTAATAGAAATACTGTACTACTGCTAGCAGTTGTATTAAATGGGATAAGTTATGGTTTCAATGGAGCTAAATAGACTCCTTTGTGTTATTGCTGTTCAGCAGTTCACTGGGATCCCTGGAGACACAGTCTTTCATATGGTGCCTTTGGGTCATTTACAGGACCAAGCTGGTCTTGGTACGGTTTTACTGGTAGAGCACTATTAAGGCACAAGACACCCCATACCTGTATGATCTGGTGGGCTATTTCCCAGGGAACACTTATAACACCACTGCACTTACTCCCACTAAGCCTAACGGAGCTCTGGGAAGGAGACTTTCTTTATGACTGCTGTTTAGTTTATTCACTAGACCTTAAGGGTCGGCATGTTATAAGTTTTTACTATTAAGCTTTCTGTTTGTCAAATCAGGCATTGGTTGCTATACGACTCCTGAATAGATAAGAATGGTTAATTATGTTTAACATGTTTGGAGGATAACCCCTAAAGCTGTACCATTTCAATTGATATTCTGCATCCTATGCAATGTCTTTCTTGCTTACTACACGGTTATACCAATTCAGTTTGTAAGTATTGGTATGTTTATATACAAAATGTTATAAATAAAAAGTTTAAAAAAAATGCCACCGATTATGTTTTGACCAGCAGGTTCCTCTTTAGACCCACATTTGTTTACAACAGTGGGTCCAATCCGACCCATGTTTTAAACCCGCCAGCGCTGTCACTGCATCCATGATGTCTCTTATGAAGATGTTAACACCGGACCAAGCACCATGTCCTAAGGGACACCCCCCACTTCACCCCTGTCAGAGGCCTCTCTTCCGAGAATTCCCCAACTACCACACTCTGGCTTCCATCCTACAACCAGCTTATGACCCAAGTCAATTAGGTTAGTTTGGCAGGACCTCCCCAAAATAAACCCATGCTGCCTCTCGTCCTGGAGCCCATTTTCCTCAAAAAAAAAAAAAAAAAGTCTTTCTGGATCAGTTCTATCAGCTTACCCACTACCGAGGTCACACTGACTGATCTGAAGTTTCCTGGTTCATTCCTTGGCCCACTTTTATGGAGAGGCACCACGTGCACTGTCCTCCAGTCCTGGGGCATGTTTCCAGATTCCAGAGAGGTGTTAAACAGGTCTGCCAAAGGACCTGCCAGAACCTCCACCAGTTCTCCAAGGACCCACGGGGTGCATGCCATCCGACCCTGGTGATCCGTTTACCTTTAGGGCACTTATGTCCTTGAGTACCCAATCAGCTTGAATTGTGCCATCCCATCACCCCCCATCCCCCTCCTCCCTTGTGGTACTGGTCCGTCCTTCTCCTGAGAAGACTGAACAGAAGTACAAGTCGAGCACCTGCACCTTGTCTTCACTACCCCCTGCCCATCCACCCTGTTTTCAACCAGACAATCTTGTCCATTTGGTTTTCTCCCTTACATACCTGAAAAAGGCCTTCTCACCTGCTTTTAACCCCTGGGCTAGCTGTACATCTCTCGTGGCCTTTGCCTCCCTTACTGCCCTGCTCACCTCTCAACTTAGCAGCATTGTCCACCCTATCCTCCTCCTGAATAGGCTTGTTCTTTCTAAAAGCTGCCCTCTTGTCCCCCACCGCATCTGCCACCTCCTTGCCGACCCAGCTAGGTTTTTGTTCTTAGCTTTCTTACTTTTGATTTTGGCACACTCTTTATTGGCCTCCATCAATCCCTTCTTTATTATGGCCCATTTCTGTTCTGTATCTATCCCCACTCTGATCACAGCACAAAGTCAGCCCTCTGAAACGCCCAAGACCCCAATTTTGGTCCTGACCATCCCTCCGGCCATGTCCAGGTGAAATCACAGAGTGTAGTGGTCACGTCCTGCAAGCAGAACATCCAACTTCACATCCTGAACATGTGCACAGTTGGACAGGACCAGATCCATGATGGCCCTTTCCTTAGTGGGCTCCATGACACCTTAGATCAGGAAAGCACTCTGGAAAGCATCCCACAGTACTTGTTCCCTAGTGCAGAAGGTAGCAGGGATTTTCCAGTCCACCCCAGGTAGACCGAAACCCCCTTACTACTACTTCCCCCAGTTGGACATACATATGATCTGGGACCCAAATACCCTATCCATTCCTCATCCTCAAAAGACGATCTGCAGACCACCCCATACTTAGGTTTCTTCCCTTTAATGGACTGATCTGCATCCATAAAGCTTCAGGCTTGGCCTCTGCATCTCCCTCTCTGGTGCAAATTATTCCCTCCATGTACAGTGCCAATCCTCCCACTTCCCATACCCCTGTCCTTTCTGTACATTTTATACCCGGGAACTGCAAAGTCCCATGTGTGGTTTAATGTGGTCAAAGTCTCTGTGATGGCTGCTATGTACACACCTTAGCCAACAATGACTGTTCTGTTTTGTTCCCCAGGCTTCTGCAATATAGAGACACCACCCTCTATCGTGACTCTGGACCTCCCCCCCCCCCCAAACTCCTAACATACTAAAATGCCAGCAGAATAGGCCTAATAGTCTCTAGAGTCTGCTCGATTCTCAGCACCCACACTGAGGGCCGATTTTAGTGTCCCCCCTCCCAGATGTTCCACCTGTACTGGGCCTGGTCAAATTTACCCTCCCCTCTTAAACCTGTCCACAGTCTCCACCTCTACCAGCTACCTGGGCAGTGCATTCCATGGCTCCACCACCCTTTCAGTGAAACAACATCTCCTCCAAGCCTGCCCCTTCCAGCTTACACTCGTGACCTCTCGTTTCTCCACCCTCCTTCCTCTGGAGCACCCCGACTGTTCCTCCTTTATTGATCCCTTTCATGTACTTAAAGGCCTCTATCATGTCTCTCCCCCCCCCCCCGGGTGTACATGTAGAGCTCCTTGAGCCTCTCCTCATAGGTCCTCTCCCCCAGATCATTTTGGTTGCCCTCCTTTGGAGCCTCTTTAGGAGTGTAATGTCCCTTTTTAAATGTGGTCTCCAAAACGGCACACAATACTAGAGGTGTGGCCTAACCAAGCAGTTGTACAGTGGAAGGATCACTTCCGCCTTTCTAACATACTAAAAGCCAGCAGCATAGGCCAAACGGTCTGTCTTGTCTGCTCGAAAGCCAGCAACTTAGTTGTTGCTCACCTTACCACCCAGCTCCCAAGAGGTCTTCAATTCCCTTGTGCCTGTCCACCTTCTTGAAGCCCTCCACTGTGCCATACCAGCCTCCTGAAGCGCATTCCACGGCTCCACCACCCTCTCAGTGAAAAAAATATTCCTATGTTCCCTAATTTCCCTCCAACTTCCACTCATAGCCCTGGTCACGCCCCCTTCAGCCCAAATAATTTCCTGGTTCCACTCCAAATTATTCCATTTACATACTTGCAAACCTCCATCATGTCCACCCCCCCATCCCTCCTCTCCTCCAGTGAGTAAAGCCCAAGCTCGTCCAGTCTCCTCATAAGGCCTCCCCTCCACGCCCCAAATCTTCCTGGTCGCTCTCCTCTGGACCCTTTCCAGCAGCACTACATCGTCCTTCAGATGAGGTCTCCAGAACTGCACACAGTACTCAAACTGCGGCCTGACCAAGGTATTATATAGAGGGAGGATCACCTCCCTGCGTCTGGATGCAATTCCCCTGGCTATGCATCCCAATATCCTGTTTGCCTTTGCTGTAATTCTTCTACAATTTTCCAGAGTTACTCATTTTGACATCCACCACCCCTAAATCCCTTTCACCTAATGTGGCTTGCAATGTGACACCCCCCCCCCAGGTATATATACACATGGCCGGTTTTGACCCCCAAATGAAGAACCTTACATTTCCTGGCATTAAATTTCAGTCCCCACCTCCTTGACCACCTCTCCAGGGTATCCAGATCCCCTGGACAGTCTCCCTCGCTTCCTCACTATTGACCAGTGCTCCCAATTTTGAATCATCTGCAAAAAAAGACTCCACCTATTTCTAACCCCCCTCCCTATATCAGAGACGCAGGCATTGAACAAGAGTGGCCCCAATACTGAACCCTGAGGGACTCCACTGATTACAGATGGTAATGGTGGGTGGGATAATATCCTCCCCCAGGAAGGTAAACGCCACGAAAGCCAATTTTCAACCCAATTTAGCTCCTGTCCTCCCACCTCCATCTCTCCCATTTTTGCTATCAGTCCACTATGAGGTACTGAATCAAACGCTTTGCTGAAATCCAGGTATGGTATATCCACCGGCCTATGTCTATCCAGGGCCCCAATCACAGAACTCTACAAGGTTGTTCTGACACGATCTCCCTGGGACAAAGCCATGGTGTTTATTATCCTGGTGCCCTAATCTTTCCAACTGCCTCCCAAGCCTCTCCTTGATAAAGCCCTCCATTACTTTGCCCACTACAGACGTCAGACTGACTGGCCTATAATTCCCCATCTCCTCCCTAGACCCCCCTTTATGTATAGGTACCACATAAGCCACCTTCCAGTCCTGTGGCACCCACCCCATCCGCAGGAGAGATGTTAAACAGTGCAGCCAATGGGCTGCCAGCCATCCACCAATTCCTTCATAACCCTCAGATGTATTCCATCTGGTCCCGCGCCTATCAGTTTTAGATTCCAAGGGCCTCCCTCACCCTATCCACTGTGATTTCTCCCCCCACCAAACCACACCCTGTAACCTTCCTACTCTTTCTTGGTCTGGTCTAGCCTGTACCCCAATCTCTTGCCATCCTATGGACTCAAACCGAGACTGACCTCTCACTTTTACTGGCTCCTCATCTCTCCCATCAAGCTGTAGGGATCCCTTATCACCCTCCGCAAATATTGAGGCAAAGTACTCATTTAGCACCTCTGCCTGTTCCCCTGCCTCCTGAGCCCATCCCTCCACAATCTTAATCCTATTTATCCGTGTCCTCTTCTCTTCTCTCTTATCTATAGAATCCCACCCCCCCCTCGTATATCCCTAGCCAGATTTTTCTCCATCCCTCGTTAGCGCCCTCACCACTCTGGTGACTTTCCTGGCCAATAGTACATACTCTCCCTCTCCTATCCCCCAGAGCGTTTAAAAAACGTGTCGTAGAAGCAGCCTTTTATCCTCACCGCCTCCTGCACCGCCCTGGTCCACCAACATGGCTTTGTGGTTCTACCATGCTTGTGCCTTATTTTAGTACAGGACTTAGTAGCCTCTTGTACCCCTTCTTTAATGGTCTCCCACAATCTGCCAGTTCCCTCAGCACCCTGGGATGCATCTCATCTGGCCCAGGTGCTTTCTCCGTCCGAAGGGACCCGAGGGCTTCTCTTACTCTCTACCGGGATTTCAGCCTCCATGTCCTCCCCTTTTCACCCTGCACTGCTGGCCCCCCACCCGTCTGTGGTGGCCACTCCCTTTTCCCATACCTGTCAGGGCCCCTGGTCTCCACCGGTCCCACCCCTTCCTCCGGTTTGCCCCCGCTCCCCTCGCAAGACATAGCCCCTCCATCCCCCCGGTAAAAACTGAGGCAAAGTACTCATTTAGGACTTCTGCCTGTTCCCCCGCCTCCTGTGCCCAACCATCCCCTATCCTTATCTTGCTGATGTGCCCCCTTACTTTCCTTCTCCCACCCCATGTATCTAAAGAACCCCTTGTCCCCCCCATCCGGATCCTACTGGCCAAGGACTGCTCCTTTTTTGCCTTAGCTGCTCTCACCACCCTGGTGACTCTTGGCTGTCAGCTCATATCCCGCCTGATCCCCTTCACTCCTTGAGCACTTGGAAGTGCGTATAGGCCGCCTTCTTTTCCCCTCACTACCTCCAGAGTCCACCAGCAGGATATTCTGGCCTTACTAAACTTGCACCTTTCCCTTGCGCAGGATCTGGTAACCTCCTGTATTCTTCTCCTCCTAGTGATCTCCCACCTGCTGTCATCATCCATATCCTGTCCAGATGATCTTTAAGGATCCTTCCCATCTCCCTAAAGTCAGTTACTACCGTCCTTGTTCAGCTTTCCTCCCCCCCACAGGTCCAGGAAGAACCAAACTGCGGCGTGATCACTCCCCGCCAACAGGTCCCTCACCTCTAGGCCCCTAATCTGATCACTGTCTGCCAGGACCACATCCAGTGTCCAGGCCTCCCTAGTTGGCTCACCCACCTGTTGTGTCAGAAATGCATCCTGGAAGACATCCTGCAGCCTCTGCTCTCTGGCGACGTCATAGTCCCCCAGTCTGTTCCTGGCATGTTGAGGTCCCCAATTACCACTACCCTACCCTCCTGACCTGCCCCCTTCTACCCTCCTCTTTCCTTTGTTCCCTCACTTGTTCTTCCCCACCCCTCCCATCCCTTTTCTCCTGCTGTCCTTGGTGGGGGCTCCCCACATCTGTCTTCACCAAGTGACCAAGGGTGTTGCCCGTCCCCTGTCAGTCTAAATTTAGATTTTTATTTTTTTATTTATTTATTTATTTTTTAAATCACAAAGTCCTCTAGCTTTCCCTTCAGGGCCCTTGTGCCCTTTCTACTTGGGGTTAACCTGCCCAATGCATTCAGGTCCTTGTTATTGCATGCCCCCTCCCAACCATTAACGCACCCATACATTTCTGCCTCACACCACCCTCTAAGCCATTTTTTCACTTTGGCAATCCTTACCTTTCTTGCTGTACTAGCCCTCGGAACCAGAAGCACCTCTGAGAAGGCTACCAACTTCCACTCCCACTGCAGATTCTCCCTACCTCCTTGAACCTCTCTTGCACTATCCCTACCTCACACCCTGCAAAGTCATTCGTACCCAGGTACACTAATGTGGGGCACAACGCTATACTCTGAGGTTATGGCAGGAGGCAATACCACCCCAGCTGTCTCCCTCCCTCTCCGCAGTACATTTAGGTCCGATTGTGCAATGTGCAGTATCAACATTTGTGTCCCTCGCTGGTTGACCCTGATGTCCAGTGACCCCAAAACCCCTCTCAGATTTAAGCTATACCTGGTGTCCAGTGGAACTCCCAAACCTACTTTAAATGAAAGCAATCCCACTACCCAGTGGAACCCCCCCCCCCCGCATCGGTGGATGGTCTCAGCCACCTGATGGCTCCAGCAAGCAGGGTATCATGACCCTGTGACAGAAATCAAAGTTCAGGAGTGAACGCTGGAGCTGGGTCTGGCAGCCAAGGTGGTGTCAGGCGGCACTACTGCCAGCCAGGCAGGGATGGTATTTTGTTTCTGCAGCAATCACTACAGTGAATCAAGAGTTCTTGCCTCCTCCGCCAGGACTTTGCTGCATGTGTGCCAGGCCCGGTGGAGGCACTGCCCAGCATCCGAGATGTTGGAGGGCTTATGTGGAATGGGGAGAAATTGAGAAAAAGCATGTCTCCCGGGCTGCCTGTGCAACACCCCCTAGTACACTTAGGCCCCATATCATGTGGATTCCCACTGGCTCAGACGGGGTGCCTGCAGATGGAGCCACGAGATTGTAAGCTTGAGGCCTGATGGAAGGCACAGATGTTGGTCCCACAAAAAAAAAAAAAAAAGTTATTGAGGGGAATAGTCCCTCAATCTGTCCCCCATCAATCTTTAAAGGTCCCTTTGCAACTGACTCATGGGCATGCCATCAGGCTGTATGGTGGGGCAGCAAACACTGGAGCATAGCACAGTGCATCACTAGCATGCTGCCCTCTTCCCTTTTCCTGTGCTGCCACAATGACCACTGCGTCAGCAAAAGGGAAAGACTTGTAATCCCTTTGTATAGGCCAATAAAGGGGTGCAACTGGGAACAGTGGAACAAGGTGATCATTTCACCCACTATACCACAAAACTGCGACAGTCTTTGGGCCCCTGTGCAGAGGGGCACAAACTGTCTAGCATGGTGGACATTTGCCAGTAACAAAATTGGTCTGGCAGATTTTGAAAGTTACCAGTCAACTGGTTACCAGTTCACAAAGTGATTTTTGAGCTCTTCAAAAGGATAGCCACTAAAAATATTGATTTGGCTACCAGATTTTGAAAGTTAGTGGCCAAACGGAACACCAACTCAAAACTGGTTTGACCCACCCTGCTCCCATGTTCAAAGCCAACCAGACTCCAAACAACTGCACTTTAAGCAAGAGATGAGAATATGAATCTTTAAATGCAACTACCATTTGTCAAACTGTTTTAGTCTCCCCCTTCAGAATTGTCTCCACCTGGAGGGGGATATTAGCCATGAGGAGGTGGGTGGACTCCAGGAAAAGGACAGTTTGGGCCAGAATAAGCATGAACTGCAGAGGTAAGAGGGTGCTACAGGGAAGGGGTTGAGGGGTGCCTGTGGGAGAAATGCGAGCAGAAAGAAAAAACTGAATAGTGAGCACCAGACTTTCCTTTGTCTGATTCAATATGCAAATTACAATTAGCAGCACTGAGATGGCATCTGTCAGTATGTAACTACAACAGTGGTAACAAGAGGCAACACTATGGAGGGCAGAATACTCTGAGGTCACAAATGCTACACTGGTCCACAAGTCTTCAAAACAACTTCACAATGCAAGCTAATTTGTGTTAATTCTCATAATAAACTCCTTCCACTAACCCCATAAGAGGAGTCTCAAGAGGAACCCAGAATGTTGCTCGAGATCCCTGATCCAAACAGCTGGGCAAATCCATAAATGGGGTCCCAGACGCCGTATAAATCATCTACCAGAAACTTTTGAGCATATATGACCCATGTTAAGCAAACTGGAAACTGGAAAAATGTCTTAATTCAATACTGCATACTTGGAGCCAACAGAAGCATTAGCCAGACATCGTAAGTTATCAGTTGCACACAGCATCAAATATGATTGAGGGGCACTATACCTTCCACCGGAACAAATTATATGCCAGAAAGCAAATCCAAACAGCTTTGTATTTTACAGCCACAAAGTCCTTTTTAGACCCCAAAAAAGCTTTTGCTAGTAAAAGCTCAGAAAAAAATAAGCATAACATGTTCAGTTTGTTCTGCTTATCAAACCAAAGATCTGTATTTAAACAATACAGTTCACCCAAGAACTGAATTTTAGGCTCGTCACACCAATACAGTGCATTGTTCATATTCACCTCTGGAAATCTGTATGAAAATTAATGTGTGCACTTGATGGGGATTCCAATCCATGTTTTAGTTGTGCGTTTTAAGGACCTAGAGGAACCAAAAGCAGCCCTTTAGAATACAACCTGTTAAAGGAGAGAAGGCATGGCGGAGCCGAACAATAAACACACAGAAGCAGTGCGCACAGAGCAGGGAACAAGAGGCAACATACGCCAAAGGCAGTTAGGCTCTGCAGCTGGCCTCCAAGCTCCTCTATTCAATCAGCCAGAGCTTGTTAGGACGTTAGGACAGCAGCTCTTGTGCCCCTTCCCCCACAAGCAGGCCTAAAAACAAAACAAAAAAGCAGCTATCTGTACATTTTTAAAAACACGCACACTAACCTTTCCACCTCTGTTGCTTGATTTGAAATCGCAGACGTCAGTAAGACAGTACCCTTTCCTCCCCCTTTCTTTTCGTCAGAAGTCCCTTTATTTTCCCAGAATCTCCGTTATGGAGCCACAGCGTACAGCCTTTTGTTCAAAGGAAACTCTACAAACAAAACATCAGCCTCTGTGATCCCTCAACGACCACAGCTCGTAAGCTGGTCTGCAGGATTCACAGGCCCCTCAGCGTACTTCCACAACAGTCTTTAAAGGCCACAAAAGGGAAATGCAGGGGTGGGACATCCTGGCAGACACAGCTTGACAAGAGCCAATAGTATGGGCAACTCTGGTCGGCACAGCAACGGGAGGAGGTGTGAGGCTAAGCCTTTGTCAATCAGTTGCTTTCTCAACACTCCAACAAGCCACCAGGTGCAAGTAATCAAAAGGGGAAAACTATGCTTCATTTAATGTGACCATTAGACCAACTAAAGACTACAGAATAGAAACAGAGGCCAAACCGAATCAAACTACTACCAGGAAGAAGCTAATATTTTTCAACTAAGCATCCAGAGGCACCCCTCCCCAAAACAAAGCAAAATCGAAAAAAAAAATAAATAAATGCTTACTGCATTCTGGAGAGGAATGTCATATCCATAATTTTACTGAAGCACATGGAAGCTTGTATTACAGGCTACAAATTATTGGTTGTGCTGTAGCAGCAAAGCAGAAAACCATACAAACTGTGCAACTGTAAGCACTGTACAATGCGTATAACACTGCCACAATTTCCTCCTCAAGTTCCTTTCAAGATTCTGTTTTTTTTGTCACAGATTTTATTAGGATTTAAAACAAGTATGTCAATTCACAAACAAAGCAACATTACAGAGAACATAGGAAACACTGAACTACAGGATGCTCAACCTTTGCAAAAACAAACCATTTCTCAAAGACTGAACATATATATACACACACACACACACGTTCAGAATCTATATACGTTCACACATTCAGTTCTCAAAGTTAAGGGTATAGGAAATTTGTGCTAACTGGGGGCAGTTAGTAATGTTCCTATTAAAGATGTAATCCACACCGCCAATCTACCTACATTTAACTGCACTTGAATAAACACTGATGTGAGAAACAGTGGGCAGGATTCACTAAACAAAAAAAAAAAAAAAAACACACACAAAGTGCTGCGCAAAAGTTTGCACTGCACCACACAGTTGCACTGCTGGGCAATCCTGCTATTCACAGTCAGATAGCATGCTGCGCTATCAGCTTGTGATTAGGGGCAGGCGGGGGCAGCGCTAACCCAGGAAAACTACAAGGAACCCCAGCCAGAAGAATGGGCCGGCAACAACAGCACACACATGCCAAGTCCCCATTCACTAAATTAACCATGCAAATGATCCCACTGGGCATGCAAGGCGTGTTGCCGTTAGCATGCCATTCTGGTCATTTGCATAATATAGGACAACTTGGCGTAGGCCCCACTACTAGCCCATGCCACGCAGCAGCTGCATACCATGGTGGTCTAGTGTCCCTGCTCCTGTCCTCCGATCGCCGACCAAATATGTCATCATATATGTTTTTATGGTGTAGTGGTGCCCTCCCCACCTCACCAACCCAACATGTGAATGAATAGTTTTCCATACTGTAGTGGTGCCCTCCCCCCCCTCATTCGCCAGTCCCAAATTGAAAAACATTCCCTGGTAGTCTAGTGTCCCTCCCTCTTCCCTAGTCACCAATCGCTGTCCCCTTGTCAAAAAAAAAAAATAATTTCCTTGTAGTCTAGTGGTCCCTCCATTGATGTCCAATCACAGTCACCTTATGAAGCAAATTCCCTGGCAGTCTAGTGGTCCCTCCCGGTTCCCAATTCCCATCCACTAAAAACACCCTGTAATCCCTGGTGGTCTAGTACCCCACCCCCCTAGGTAAATCAACCACCATCCCACTCTCCCCCCCATCCAGACTCCTGTTCAACGAGCAGCACAGCCCTCCTCTCACCTCCATGGCTGCCCACCGACTGAACTATGAATGAGCGTGCATTCTGTAGACCAGTGACCGGGGGAGGGGAGAGAATGACACTATACTACCAGGGCATGTTTTTTGTCTTTTTTTTTCCAATTTGGGGATGGCAATCGGTGACCGGGCACCCCTACATTATGGAAAACTATTTTCACATATCAGGTCAGCGATCGGGGAGAGGGGAGGGACCCTAGACTACCGGGATATGTTTCTTTGGGGATGGCGATCGGAAAACGGGGAGGTGGTGGGGGCAAAAGGACCTCTGCCAAATACCGAGGTTGTGCAGATTACCACCAGGTTTTTTGTCAGTGGTATTTCCTCCAAGCAAAACCTTCACAAAGGGCCCTTGTGTGGAGCAAAATCTTTGTGAACTGCACTCGTGGGATATGCAGGTCACCTCCCAACTTTGGCTGGGCACAAATCCAGTTTCCATGGACAAACTGGGCTTTCTGAACACCAACTCTGGGCAGAACCTAGTTTGTGTTTGCAACTGGGCAAAGTTTTGTGACTCTGGCCCCGTGTATTAGATTGGAAAAAAAAAAAAAAAAAAAAAAAAAAGAACAATTCTGCACAGTTCTCGTCATGGAATCAGCAATTTGGAGATTTGACTATGTCACAATTTGTGTACAGAATACTAAGCATGAGCTGTTCACCTATCAGAATCATGCTCAGAGTTCTGCACACAAGCCGTGACAGTTACAACTACAGACCACGGATTCCATGAAGAGAACAGAATGCTGCCCATAACAAAAATTAAAAATAATGCAAACTCCAGTTTTTCACATCACTTTTTATTCAGGTAGTTACATATGAATCGTTCTGAAAACATTAAGAGTTGCAAATTAAAAATTTCCTATCCTCCTTAAGAGGTGAGCGCAACCACATAGAAAATGTACTTTGCTGACAAAAACAGAAACTGTACTAGAGATCATCCTCCTAGTGTCCCAGGAGGAACGTGACCAGGGGTATTTCACCCCCCACACCCTGCTGCAGAAAATATAATTTGGTTTGCAATTAAAAGGAACTGTCAGCATTAAGAGCCCCACACCCAAGTGTGTGGCTGGTCGTACCTTGCACTTTGTAATAATATTTTACCGTTTACCGCAGTATAGTAGTTTGTAGCACACTACTTCTGTTGACTTGCAAGCTGACATTTTCTGCAACAAAAAAAAAATCCTGAAATCCCCTGCTGCTGACAGAGGAGGGCTGCATCAGTGGGAGATTCGATAGCCTGTAGTACATGTTAAGAGGTTGATAAGCTCTGATCTTTCTTTCGCTGTTCCTGCTGTCCTCCTTGGGCCAAGTACAGTCACAGATGACTGTGCCTAGCCCTGGGAGAACAGTTGAACCAGCAAACGCGTGATCGACGCTTATACAAGCTCTAAAATAAACTGCAAGCTATTTATTGAGTCTAACTGCTGCAGCCCTCCTCTGATGTCAGCTTCAGGGGTTTCTGGGATTTGTAGTTACAGAAAATGTCAACTTGCAGGTCAACAGAATTAAGTAAACAAAATGTTGTTGCTAACAGGGTGCAAATTAAGACCAGCCCCATACTTGGGTGTGAAATTTGTAGTGCCGACAGTTCCCCTTTAAGCAGTCTGGTCAAAAGGGACTGGCAGTACAGAAGAGAGGTTAGATAAACAATCTGATGGCAGATGAGAACCGCTAGGCCCACTCAGTCTGCCCATTTTCCTGTACCTACAGATCATAGCAGACCTTACTTGATCTCCAACATTTGCACCCCCCACCCCACCCCAACTTCCTTTCCACTTAGTTACATTATGCCTATCCCATGGATTCTTGAACCCTACCACCTCTGCTGGCAGGCTGTTCCAGGAATCCACCACTTTTTCTGTGAAGTACTTCCTCAGATCTCTCCTGAATCTCCCCACCCAGCTTCATTACATGTCCCCTTGTTCTTGAGCACCTTTTTTCCCCTGAAACCCATTTCCCTCCTGTACCTCCTCATTTACCCTTCTGAGATACTTAAAGGTCTTCATCATATCAATAAAATCATATAAAAATGATTACAGGCCAGCAGGGCAGATCCTATGAGGAGCGGCTCAAGGCACTAGATATGTACTCACTGGAGACCAGAAGGGAGAGGGGAAGATACGATAGAGGCCTTCAAGTGCCTTAAAGAATTAAAGTGAACTGCAGGGAACTATTTAGCCAGAGTACCAATTTGCGGTCAAGTGGACGCGAATGGACATTAAGGAAACTGACAAGAAAATGATAGAGGCCATTCTCAAAATGGCTGAAAAAGGGGAGATACTGTTGATGGGGGACCTGAATATGCCAGATGTTAACTGGATGACATATACTGCAGCCAGATCCAAGAACAGGGTCATTCTCGAGGCCCTGCAAGGGGCAGGCCTTAGCTAGTGCTGGAACCTACTCGAGAAGGAGCAATACTAGACCTGGTATTCTCAAATGGAGAGAGGATCACAAATTTAGAAGTCAGTAGACATCTGAGAACAAGTGACCACTGCACAGTATGCTTCACAATAAGCATAACCATGGAGGCAAGCCATACAAAAACAAGGATACTGGACTTTAGAAGGGCAGACTTTGGCAAAATGGGTGAATACCTGAGGAATGCACTACCAAATGGCCAAAAAGGAGGGGTGGAAGAACAATGGAGAAAAATAAAAACTGCTATCATAGAGGCAACAAGCCTTTGTGTGGGACAAAAAAAAAGTGGAGTAAAAAACCACTATGGTTCTCAAAAGAGGTGGCAGGGAAGATTAAAGGAAAACTACACCCAAAACTTGAAAAAATACATGTTGTGCAGAGCGTTTTAATTTGTCTGTGAAGTTCTTGCGTTTCCTTCCCTCTGACTAGTATTAGGAGTTTTTCCCAAATTAGTCTGCTAGCTTTATGCTAGTTTTACGACCCTTGGGTATCTTCATACCTGATAGCTTAATTGTATTTCTTGTTCCCACAGTGCATCTTGTCTCATGTGACTGTGATGTAAGAGAGACCCAACATTCAGCACACACATGCCAAACAAACTAAATATCTTGGAAGCTTTACAAGCTGCACAAAAATTACCAGCAGCAAAGTTTTTCAGGACAGTAAAACCTTTAGGATGAGGGTGGTCACCAAGCTGAATTCTACAGATTTTAAAATATAGCCATCTCTATTGTGAACTGATTGTAATGCAATGCTTTCTGCTGGATTTATGGTCTCTGCTACATCACCATCACATGAAACAAGGTGCATTGTAGAACAAAGAAATACAATAAAGCTATTTGATACGGAGATCTCCAGGAGTCGTAAAAACTACCCTAAAGCTAGCAGGCTAATTTAGGAAAAACTAATACCAGTCAGAGGGAAGGAAACACTAGAACTTCACATACAAATTAAAACACTCTGCACAACATATATTTTTTCAAGTTTTAGGTGTAGTTTTCATTTAAGGAGAAAAATGCTGCATCAGAAAGTATAAGGAATCACAGAAGGAGCACGAAGGAACTGTATCAATTAAAGCAGAAAGAAGTAGGGAAGGCAGTCAGAATAGCAAAGGTCCAAACCGAGGAAAAATAGCCAGCTCAGTTAAGAAGGGGATAAAACCTTTAAAGGTACATTAGGGAGCATAGAAAGGATAAGGGAGGAATAGTGAAGATTAATAAAGGAGAGGGGAGACAGTGAAAAGGCAGAGATACTGAATGAATACTTTTGCTCAGTATTCACAAGATTTTTTTTTTTTTTTTTTTTTTTTTTTTAGTTGTTTAGCCAGGTATAGCACACTAAGCTGAAAGCCTTTTTTACAGGAGCGACCTGGGAGCACAAGGAGGTTAAGTGACTTACTCAGGGTCACACAGTTTGCAAGTGGAAGCTGTGGGATTCAAACCCAGGTCCGGTCTGCTGGATGTCACCAGATTTGCAGCTCAGAGCCTTAGACTACTGCACTATACTGCCTCCTCAATATGAGGAAGAGTTACCTAAACCAGACAATATGAGCACTCTGGGTGGGTGGGGGAGAATTGACAGTCCATTTACAGAAGAAAGAGTCCTGAAAGAACTCCTAAAACTCAAGATGAGCAAAGCAATGGGGCCTGACGGGATTCACCCCAGAATCCTAAAAGAACTAAGGGAGGACCTAGTGACACCACTGACCACACTAACAAATCATGGGAGGATGGGGTGGTACCCGAAGACTTTGGGAGCAAGGCAGAAGCAGGAAACTACAGACCTGTAAGTTTGACCTCAGTGGTAGGGAAAATGATGGAATCACTTCTGAAAAGAAAAATTGTTTAGTACCTAGAGGCCAGCGGTGCACAGGACCCAAAGCAGCATGGATTTACAGCAGGAAGGTCATGTCAGACTAATCTAATTGATTTCTTTGACTGGGTGACCAAAGTAATAGACCAGGGAGGGGCTGTGGATATGGCCTACCTAGACTTTAGCAAGGCATTTGACGCAGTCCCGCACAAAAGACTAATAAATTAGCCAGCCTGGGAGTGGGTTTCAGGGTGGTAGCCTGGGTAGCAAACTGGCTGCACAACAGGACACAGAAGGTAATAGTGAATGGAACACATTCCAAAGAAAGGGGGGTTACTAGTGGAGTACCTCAGGGCTCAGTACTGGGTCCACTCCTCTAACATCTTTATAAGTGACATTGCAGAGGGTCTGAAGGGAACGGTATGCCTCTTTGCAGATGACACAAAGATCTGTAACAGAGTTGATACACAAGGAGGGGTAGAAAGGATGAGAAGGGACTTGTCAAGGTTGGAAGAATGGTCAGACATATGGCAACTTAGATTCATGCAAAGAAGTGCAACGTAATGCACCTGGGAAACAAAAACCCAGAGAGAAGAGTACAATAGCAGGGAGGTACTAACAAAAAATGGAAAGGACTTGGGGATAGTCGATCAAGTGACTTAAAGGTGGGTAAGCAATGTGAGAAGTCAGTAAGGAGAGCCAGGGGGATACTGGGATGCATAGGAAGGGGCATCACAAATAGAAAAAGGGAAGTGGTTATCCCTCTGTACAGACAGTTGGTGAGACCCCATCATCTGGAATACTGTGTGCAGTTTTGGAGACCCCATCTATGCAAGGACATACAGGATGGAAGCAGTCCAGAGGAGGGCAACTAAAATGGTGCATGGTCTGCATCAGAAACCATATGAAGAGACACGAGACAGCTCAATATGTATACCCTTGAAAGAAGGGACGGGGAGACACATGATAGAAACGTTCAAGTACCTCAAGGGAATCAAAGTCCAGGAGGGTAGCATCTTTCAGAAAGAGATTTACAAGAACAAGGGGTCACAATTTAAGGGGAGACGGCTCAGGGGTAATGTGGAGGAAATTTTTTTTCATGGAGATTGGTGGATGCATGGAACCACCTTCCTGGGGAGGTTGTTGGGTCTAAAACAGTGCGGGAATTCAAACATGCATGGTACAGACATAAGGCAATTGTAGTGGGGGGTTGCAGGAAGTAAGCTGTTGGTTAACTAGAATCTGCAGCTTATCCAATAGGAAGGGAAATGGGCAGACTGGGTGGGCCAAGTGATCCTTATCTGTCGTCAAAGTCTATGTTTCTATGTTAACAGGGGGTAGGTTCAGGAGAGATGCGAGGAAGTACTGCTTTACAGAAAGGGGGTGGAACCTTGGAACAGTCTGTCAGCTGAGGTGGCAAATGCAAAAACAGCCAGGGGATTCTAGCAGGGCTGGGACATAATGAAGGGAATAGAGGTTACCAGAGGTAACAGGACCATGAGGGTTAGTACCCTGGAGGAACAGTAGGTTCCAGGGATTATAGGGAACTTGGGCAGACTGGATGAACCGCTGGTCTTGTTAAGTGTCAGCCATGTTACTGTATCCCCCTCCTCTCCTCTATTCCAGGAAGTACTTCAGTCTTTCCTTGTAGGGTTTTGATGCAGACCCTGCACCATTTTAGTCACCCTCCTCTGGACCACCCACTCTGTGTCTTTCCGAAGTTGTGGTCTCCAGAAGTGGACACAGTACTCTAGGTGCAGTCTTACCAGCAATCTATACAGAGGCAACACCAACACCACTTCCCTCTTTCTGCTGGCAATACACCTCACTATTTTATTTATTTAGCTTTTGTTTACCGGGTAGGTGCACCAGCTAGCAGGTGACTATTTTCAGGCACGACCCGGGAGAGTACAATACAGGATAAACCAAGGAAAATTTCAACAATACAATTTGAAAGGCAGTGCAAAGTACATACATACAGAGAGGCAGTTTCGGCTAGGCTAACTGTGTCAGCTAGACTAGGCAAAAACGTTGGTTAGATAGTACAGGAGGTGTTACAAGGAGTGTAGGTACTGGTACGAAGTCAAACTATGCAGGCAGGGATACTATGCATCCCACCAGCCCTCCAACTGTCTTACCACAGTGCCTGGCCACCTTTAGGTCATCATACACGATTTTCCCCAGGTACCTCTCTTTCCTGCATGGTGGTCATCAAATATTACTCCACTCATTTTGTACTCTCTCTCTCTCTCCGCTCTGCATTTCTGTGTCCTATGAGCATTATTTTGCACTTTTTTGCACTGAAACCCAGTTGCCATATCCTTGACCAGTCCTCGAGTTATCAGGTCTCTGCTCATCCTTTCCACCACCCTCTTGGAGTATCAACCCTACTACAGATTTTGGTATCATCTGCAAAGAGGCAGACCTTCCCTCCCAGCTCCTCTGCAGTGTCACTTATAAAGCCATTAAAGAGAACCGGTCCCAGTACTGAGCCCTGTGGCACCGAACTGGTCACTTCACAGAAGTGCAGAATCTTGACGGTAGAAAAGGACCGCATCGGCCCATCCAGTCTGCCCCTTGCCCCCCCAACTCATCCCTCCTCCCACTGGCCCCAGCTACTCAGCCCCATGTCTGTCTTATGCCCTCTTGAATCCCTCCACCTCCTCTGGTAGTTTGTTCCAGACCAAGGTGGGACAAATCAGGTAGCCAGGTGGCCAAGGGCTACTTAAAAATTGGTTTGGCTACCAGGTTTTTAAGTTAATGGACAACTTAGCTACCTGTCTACAAAGTGATTTTTGATCCCTTAAAAAAGGATAGCCACTACAAATATTGGTTTGGCTACCAGATTTTAAAAGCTAGTGGCCAAATTGACTACCAGCTCAAAACTGATTTGTTCCACCCTATTCCAGGCCTCCACCACCCTGTCCGAAGGATCTCCCCTCACACTGCCTCTGTATCTTCCCCCCCCCCTGCAGTCTTAGTCTATGCCCTCTAGTTATAGTTCCCCCTTTCCTTTTAAGTAAACAACCTTCCTTCACTCTGTTGATCCCCTTCACATACTTAAATTTCAGTCATGTCCCCTCTCTCCCTTCCAGTCTTCAACATGTACAGATCCAATTCCTTACACTTGTGCTCGTATGTCTTCCCTTGCATACCCTGCACCATCCTGGTTGCCCTTCACTGAACTCTTTCTATCCTGTCTATGTCCTTTTGAAGGTGTGGTCTCCAGAAATGGACTCCTTACTCCAAGTGCGACCTCACCATGGCTTCGTAGAGGGGCATCAGTACCTCCCTCTTTCTGCTAGTAATACCCCTGCTGATGCATGCCAACATTCCATTGGCCTTCCCCATCACCCTGCTACATTAGTTACCTACCTTAAGGTTGCTCGATACTGTAATCCCTTCATACCTCTCCTGCTCCTTTACTTTAATAACCTCACCTCCTAGGGTGTATCCTGCTTGCGGGTTTCTACACCCCACGCACATTACAGCGCACTTTTTTGGTATTGAACTTCAGTTACCAAGTCTGACCATCCTTCAAGAATCTTCAGGTCCTACCTCATGTCCTCCACACCTCATCCCCGGGGGGTGTCCACCCTATTGCAGATTTTCATATCAGCAAATAGGCACACCCTCCCCCTTAGCCCCTCTGCTATATCACGGATGCAAATATTAAAAAGTAGTGGTCCCAGTACTGACCCCAGTGCACCACTAGTCACCCCCTGCCCAACCTGGAGTACACTCCGTTTACCACCACTTTGGCTTCAACCCGCCAACCAGTTCTCCACCCACCTGGTTATTTTCCCCACACACCCCTATACTTTCCAGCTAACTTACCAACCTTCTGTGAGGGATGGTGTTGAAGGCCCTGCTGATGTCCAGAAAGGCGATGTCCACCGCACCTCCCCCCCCCGTCAACCACCTACGTCACTCAAGTTAATCTGGCACGACTTTCCTTTCGTGAAGCCATGATGCCCGTCGTCCTGCAATTCACTATCCTCCAGGTAGTTCACCACCCTCCTTTATTAGTGCCTCCATGACCTTTTCCACCACCGAGTTGGTGATAGTTCTCCATCACCTCCCTGCTACCTCCCTTGTGCAACAGCACCACATCCACCCTCTTCCAGTCCCCGGCACCCTCCCAGAGTCCAGAGACAAGTTGAATAGTCTCGTCAGAGGGGCAGCCAGCTCCTCCCTTAGTTCTCAATCACCCAAGGGTGCAAACTGTCCAGCCCCATTGACTTATTCACCTTCAACCTGCCTAATTCCTCCCTAACTGTGCTGAACACGCTCGGGTCCACCCTTTTGTCCTCACTGTCCCTTCCCCTGAGCCTAGGTCTCCTGCCCTCTTCCTTCTCCGTAAATACCAAGCAAAAGTACTTCCTCATCACCCTATAAGCCTCCCTGTCCTCTTCCCTTGGTGTCCTCTTATATTTTCTGAAAGCATTTCTTGTGCCCCTGACCACTCCTACCACCTCCTTTGTGAACCAAAGTGGTCTCTTTCTGTTCTTCCTTACCTTCTTTATGCACATTTCTGCAACTTTCAGCACCCCTCGTTTAATGGTTTCCCATAACTCCTCCACTTCTCCTATATTCTCTGTACCCTCAATTTCTTCACTCACTATTCTCATCCTGTTAAAGTCTGTGCTCCTGAAGTACATAACTGTTGTGCTGGTCTGGTTGACCTCCCTCCCTGATCTTACCCTGAACCTTGCCATCCTCTGATCACTGGTGTCCAGTCAGTCTTCCTCCTCTACCTCCTCCACACTCTTCCCATTTGTCAGGACATCTAGCAGGTGGTTTCCTCTTGTAGGTTCCCTAACCAGCTGCTGTAAGAATACACCCTGCAGCGCCTCTAGTTTTCCCCCCGGCTCAGTCAAAACTGTATCCAGGATGTCTCAGTCCACATCTGGGAGGTTTAGGTCCCCCACCAGGAGCAGTTCCCCTTTGTGGGCAATCCATGTAACTGCCTGCATCAGCTGCCTATCCCCTTCCTCCCCCTGCATAGGTGGTCTGTATGCCACCCCCAGCAATTCCCCAGTCCTTCTGACCAGTGTTACCAATAGGAGCTCCATCTCCCAGTCTTTCTCCGGACCCTCGGTTACTCCTATGTTGTCCTTGATGTATAAAGCAACTCCCACCCCCCCCCTTCCTTCCTGCTCCGTCCCTTCTAAACAATCTGTAGCCCGGGATGGTCATCTCCCAGGTATGATGTTCTATCCACCAAGTCTCTCTTATCGCTGCTATGTCCAGTTCTTAGTCCTCCATGACGGCCTCCAAGTCCACCATTTTGTTCCCCAAGCTCCTACCATCAGCTGCTAATCCCTTCCAAATCCCCCACTTCTACCCTTCCCTTTAACAAGCTTTTGTGTAACATACTATCCCTATCCTGAAGGGGAGGCTGGCAGCCGCACCAGTGTCTCCTGACTTTTGGTGTGGATAGTTTCCTAACCCCCCCCCCCGATGGATAATTTCCACCACCACCCCCAATCTAGTTTACATTATACGTCCTCTCCATGAACTCTCCTAATTTCACAGCACTGCCGCTCCCTCCCTGTTCAGGTGCAGTCTGTCTGGGGCAAACAGGCTCTCGTCCTCCCACACTGAACCCCAGTCCCCATTAACCCATATCCCACCTGCCTGCACCATCCCACTAGCCAGTGACTAAACTCCTTAATCCTCCGATTCCATGCAGTACTCACTTTTGGCATGGCCAACACCTCTGAAAAAGGCAAAGATTAAAACCCCAGACTGCTACAGTACCTTGCAAGCTCCCTTCCTTTCTTCGAGTGAACTCTGCTTACCATAACCCTCCGTCACCTATCCCTAACCAATTTCTTACAATTTATCATCTTTGGATCCACTCCTAAGCTACCCATCTTGCTTACTAGTCTATGTAGAACAGTGTTGAAAGCCTTACTGAAATCTAGGTAGACCACATCCACTGCTCCACCCTGATCCAATTTCTTGGTCACCAACATCTGATTCATTCAACATGACCCCCCAAATCCATACTGCCTTGGGTCTTGTAACCCACTGGATTCAAGACATTCCACAATCCTTTTCTTTAGCAGTGATCATGTCAGGCTGACTGGCCTATAATTGCAGGCCTCTTCTGCTACCACTTTTGTGAAATGGGACTACACCTGCTCTCCTCCAGAGCCACTCTTGTTTCCAGTGATCTGTTAAATGATTGTCAGAGGTGCAGTCATTGGGACTTCCGGTCCCACCTTCGGTTGATGAATACGTGAGTCAGCTCACTTCCAAACCCTTGGGGACAGAACTTGCATAAAAGTATATTTTTCCACACAAGGAAGCTCCCAGACAGTTAGCGATTACCTGTGGCAAGTCACGGGGCATTGTTCGGAGTGATTGAGTTAGAAAGCAAAAGAAGTAAAAAACTCAATGACCATGGAGAAATGGCGCCAGATGAGAGGGGACACTGCTCTAGCCATTCACGATCAGAGAGATCAGACTCTACCAGTGGTTTAAGCAAGGAAGAGATGGCAAAGGGTCCATTCACCATAACATCCAAGACCCTCTTCATGCAGCTAGAGAAAAATCAGTGCCACAACTGAGTGCACTGAGGCCAGGCTAGCGGAGACTAGCCAACACCTTCAAGACCTGTAACAGCACACCGGAGACCTCAAGGAAGGCCTCACAGAGCTTCCAGTGACGTCAGCAGGCTAGATGGCAGCATAATTCGAGGAGTCTACCAGCCTGAAGATAAATCAATCGGCATCCCCTGCAAACAAATATGCAATCGCCGGCTAAAAGCACTAGATCACGAGCAGGGACTACAAGAATAATCAAACACCAACCGCAATTGCAGTTGTTATTACAAGAGAAAAACCCTCAAAGATGTCAGGGCCTACTGAAAACGATAGCGCTATCAGAATGGAATCGCCCCAAGAAGACTATCCCCAGTTAATAGCTTCAATCCTCAAACTGCGACAACGGTCCAAAAGATAGACCTTACATTATCTGAATTAAAAACCGATATTGGAAAAATCGAACACAGAACAGACAAACTAGAGTTGGGGCTTACAACAACAATGGAGCAAACGGACCGCCATGATACGCCTGTTGCTTTACCTGATAGCCGGAAAGAGCTACAGGCCAAACTGGAGGGATATCGAGAGACGAAGCAGAACAGAATTTGAGAATCTATGGCATTCCCAAAGGTACAGAAGAGGGAACTTCGGATCTGATTGCCTTTATACAAAAACTTAATTGACCTGCTAAAATTGCCCCCGGAGATGGATCTCTCTATGGATAGGGCCCACCGTTCTCTCGCTCCGAGACCATCAAGTCCAAACTCGAGGCCCCGTTCATTTGTTGTGCGGATGTCCAATTATACCTCCAAGGAAGAGATCCTCAAGCGAGCGTGGAAAACAAAGAAATTAATGTTTGGGGCCCACAGAATAGTAAATCGATAATGACTACACTACAGGGTACAGGAGGCGAGGCAGAACATGTGGCCCTTTGTGAAACAACTTAAGGCACGAAACCTGAAGGTGCAAATGCTATTTCCGGCCAGATTGAGAGTGGAGACGAGACAAGGAACAAGAACTTTTGAAGACTTACTTGCGGCTAAATCCTTCCTAGAGGAGAATGGAATACCAGTCCCGGGGCTAGAAAAGGAGAGGCTGGAAAAAGAGTTACGGAGATCGGCCTGGTCGGTGGCGCATAGAGGGTCAACAAGTCATTCGCGGCCACATTCCACGAGCCTCAGATCGGATGTTGCAGCACTCCTCAGACCGTATGCTTCAAGGGTACAGCTTACCGGACTTACTACAGACGACGATGCTTCAGAAGATGTGCAGACAAACACAGCTATCTCAATGGATAAATGGATAAAATTCTAGCGGACCAAGCGACAACATACAAAGCTCGGAAAAAACCTAGGCGGTAAAGCAGGACCTTGGGGTGAAGTGTAAAATGGGACATTACAGGGACATGAAGTGTGGGAAAGGAAGTAAGACAAATAGTCCTGGAAAGCTTACTGTTGCCAGGGATGGGGTTGAAGTAGAACTGAAATATATATATATATATATATATATATATATATATATATATATATATATATATATATATATATATATATATATATATATATATATATATATATATATATATATATATATATATATATATATATATATATATATATATATATATATATATATATATATATATATATATATATATATATATATATATATATATATATATATATGTTCTATATGTATAGGAATATGGTCACACAAGGGAGTCTTGAATGAGGAGGGGTTATGAGGCGGGGGCCATCCCTGTCTCTATCAGTCTTTAAGTCAAAATTAGGGTTCAGAGGAATCTGAGGCTGGGGTATGTAGTAGCCTTCCTCTTCCCTCCACCGAAGGCTTGTCACTGGTTGATGGAAGAGACATGAAAAGGCCTTCTTGCACTACCGCGATGTGTTTGGGGGGTGTGCAGTTGATGGCCCACGAAGGTTGAGGAGGTGGTTGAGGGAGGGCAGGAGAGGCCCTGATCGGCTTCTTGAGTCCTGTGCCTCGATTTGGACCTCGGTGACCCGTGGCGGACTGGCGACACTCGCTGTTTCTGATGCGGTGTCTCGAGAGGTGCAGAGGAACAATTTAACAGGAAAGCCCATTAACGGAAGGGGGGGGGGGACAATTTCCCTTCCCTGATATAAAAAGGGGCTGGAGGGACTGTAAGGGGAATGTGGATCTAAAAGGAATTGATACCTGCCATTTGGTCCTGCTGATGCCGATTCTACCGCAGGGCAAGGGGCCAAGACCCCAAAACAAAGCCCTGAAAGGGTTTAGCCCGGAACATCGTACAGGGCGTAGTGCCACAATGGAGGCACGATCCAGGCCGCCTACAAAAAGGTGGACTGACCTAGGAAGTTGGACTTTTCAAAGTTCATTATTAGAACTCCGCGTCTCAGAATAGAAAAGCTTCTGAATACGGGAATGCAGAGGGGAAGTTACATACGCATTGGATAACGTTCAGAACTTGGAGACTACTAGTTTGGAATTTAGTTAATGTAGAGGTTCATGTTGTTAGAATGTTAGAAGCCTCATTTAAAGGCACAGCCGTTTGGAGAGTTGTCAAAGATAAACAGGATGGCTGGCAGTTTTGGGTCAGCAACTCTGTTCTTAGTACTTTACAGACAATATGAAAGGCACAAGGTTCATAATAAATCAAGGCACATTTTAAGTGAAGGGAAAAAACTGAAGTGGAAGGCGACCTGGGGAGTCGGGGAGGTAGAGATAAGGCAGCTACTCTGAGACTATTCAAGAATACAGATTAGAACAGACCAGAGATTATGATCATGGATAAGATAAAGACCAAAATAGTTTCACTGAATATAAATGGGATAAAGAACCCCATAAAGAGAAAACGTCTCCAGAAATTCTTAAAGAGACAGGCATGTGAAATACAATTTCTACAGGAGACGCATCTCGCCCCTAAAGAAATTCTCAAACTTAAAAGTCGAGATTTCCCGACTATATATCATGCACCTCTGCCCACTGGGAGGAAGAGGGGTGTAGCCATTATGCTCTCGGCCACGCTTCCATTCGTGGAAGAGGAGGTAATAAGGGATGAGGGGGCTAGAAACGTGTTGGTGGTAGGCCACGTCCAAGACCTCCAGATATCCTTGCTAAATGTATACGCCCCTCCAGGGACGCATATAAACTTCTTTGAATAAATCTGCAAACTAGTGGCCGAAAAGGCAAAGGGGATGCTGATTGCTGGGGTTGGAATATAGTACTGGACAGAGCCCTTAATACTCACATCCTGCCCCAACCAAAAAGTCTCTGGGCTTTTGAAGAGACTTATGAAAGACACGGGTATAACGGATGTCTGAAGGGGAAAGTACCCTAGGGCAAGAGATTATACATACTACTCCTCTAGATACATCTTTGAGATTAGATATGTTTTTCACATATGGCAGATATGTCAACCTTTGACTCAATTTGGGTAGGTACTGAAACCATATCAGACCATAAACCACTGTACGCTAGGCTGGACCTCCAACTCCCAAAAAAGCCTACACACTGGAGGCTTAATATAAGCCTCCTTAGGGACGAGAAGATCAGGGAGGAAATACGGGAAATAAAAAACACTACACAGTCAAACGAGGCTTCAGGAGTCGCTTCTCAAATCCTCTGGGATACGGTTAAGACCCTGATAAGGGGGAGACTGATTTCAATAGCCACCTATAAAAAAAAAAGGGAGAGGGAAAAACAAAGAACAAATTAAATTAAACAGGAACTGCAAGATTTAGAAAGACAACAGAAAATAAAGTTCAATGAAGAAAGGAGGGGGGAGATACGAGATCTTACACAAAGACTTCAAAGGATACAGTTTTTAGAAACTGAAAAGGCGTTACTATGCACAAAACAGGCTACTACGAGGTGCCCAAGAGCCACGCCTATTGGCATATCGACTTAAACAACAGATGGCCAGGCAAATGTCACAGGAATCAGACACCCAGCCACGGCACTGCTCTTCATGGTGGGAGCAAATAGTCGATAGGTTTGTCGATACTATAAAAACCTATACCACCTCAGCAGAATACAAGGCCTGAGGAGGCAGTGCACTTTCTAGAGGCCCCACAATTACTCGAACTTACTGAGGCTCAATAGACAGACTCTGGAGCATCCAATCACACAAAGAGAAATTTCAGACACAATAGGGAGGCTAAAGGAGGGCAAATGTCCGGGCCCGGATGGATTTGGGGGAGAATTCTATAAAGCATTTCAGGTAGACTTGAACCCCATTTTGAACACAGTTTACAACCAGGTGTGGCTGGAGGGGCTGTAGTCCCCCATCATGGAATTATACCTCCATCACGGTGATCCCGAAGGAGGGCAAGGATCCGAGGGAATGTGGGTCATATAGACAGATCTCCCTACTTAATGTAGATTATAAAATCTTCACAGCAATTATAGCAAGGCGCCTACAATCTTTTCTGAAGGACTTTATACACTCAGATCAAATGGGATTTGTGGAGGGTAGACAGGCCCCAGAGGGAGTGAGAAGAACCATTAACATTATTGATATAATTAATAAAAGAAATATACCAGCCTGTCTTATGAGCCTGGCCGCAGAAAAGGCGTTTGATAAGGCTGATCGGAACTTCCTTTTTCTAGTTCTTAAGAGGATGGGATTCCCATAGACATTCCTGGAGGCGATTAAAGCCCTGTATGCCTTTCCACAGGCTTATGTAAAGGTTAATGGGGGCATCTCAGAGATTCTCTGGGGCGGGGCACGAGGCAAGGCTGCCCTCTGTCTCCTCTCCTATTTGACATATATAGAGCCTCTCGCCCAAGCAATAAGGGAATCAAGAGAGATCAAAGGGGTAGAAATGGGTGGGGAAGAACATAAAATATCCTTATACGCGGATGACGTCCTTCTCTATATAACCAATCCGAACGGATCTATCCCTAAAATTTGGGACCTCATTGATAAATTCAGTCAATACTCGGGATACACACTTAATAAAAATAAAACAGAAGTCTTAAAATTTCATTATTGCCCCTCAGACGATGTTCTTCAGTCCCTTGATACGCATTGGAATGGGGGAAAAATTAAATATCTGGGCATTCAAATTCCCCAAAACTTAACGATGCTGTATGCAAGCAATTTTGAACCCATAACAAACCAAACTAAACAGGATATTAAAAGGTGGGAGGCTCTCAACTTGCCCCTGTACTCAAGGATACAGTCAGTTTCCATGAATATACTCCCCAAATATCTTTATATGTTCCAATGTCTCCCCATAAAAATACATAAGAACCAATTTCAGGTATGGCAGAGGATGCTCACAAGATATATCTGGAACAATAGAAGACCAAGACTTAAAATCTTGGCCATGCAGGCCAATAAAAAGCTGGGAGGTCAAAATGTTCCTAATTTGGAAGATTATTTTTTGGTCACTCAGCTAAAATGGGCCTTGTTATGGTCAGCTAGCTCATGTAGGGAGAGACGGAAAACAATTGAGATAGCCCTAACAGATAGAATGCCACTAGAAGCCAGAGTCATGAGATCAGGGATTCAAAACAGAGATCAGGACATTGTTTTAATGGCAGTCAGAAATACACTGGGTTCCCTTAGAAGACTATGGAACAAACATAAAGTGGAGGGGGAGACTTGGGTGTTGAGATGGTTTGCTTGGGAACCGGACTTCCCCCATCTAGGCAAGATCTTACTTTTAAAAACTGGGGCAGATTGGGGTTATATTCCCTAAATCAGTTCCTCCAGGGAAATTTCCCAGAATTTGCCCGAATCAGAGAGGAGTTTTCACTAAGACAAGCAGACTATTTTAGATGCCTTCAAATAAGATCCTACACACACACACACACACACACACACACACACACACACACACACACACACACACACACACACACACACACACACACACAAAATACTTACAAATACCCAACCGCACCAACAAGGCTAAAAGACACCATAGTCGATATAATAAATTCAACAAGGACCAAAGGTCTAATTTCAGCCCTATATGGAGCCCTGAGAGATAGAAGGGGGAGACAAAACTACACACATTAGGAGCAGCTGGGAAAGGGAAACAGGGGAACACCTGGAAGAGGAAGCCTGGACCTCCACGTTGGCCATGGCTCTCCAGACCACGTCCTCTCCATATTGGAGGGAGTACGAATGGAAAGTACGGGTGAGGTTCTTCTATACCCCAGAAACAGAGTAAATGGGACAAGAAATGCTCGGGGACATGCTGACGGGAGTGCGGAGCAAATAAAGCAAACTACTTACATGTGTTCTGGTCTTGTAAGGCATTCACACAATATTGGGCAGACATACGACAAAATAAAAAGGGTACTCTCCATACAATCTAACTTAAGTTCAAGGAATCTGATACTGGGGTTAGCACCAGAAGAGATTAGGGGAGCAAATAAAATAGACTTGTGGAACATCCTGCTCGTGGCTTCCCACAAGGCTCTGACCAGGAAATGGTTCACCCCAAACCTGCCAACAAATCAAGACTGGGAGACAATTGTAAACAAAATCAAGGATATGGAGGAAGTAACATATAGAATAAATGAGAACACAGATATGGGTGGAGAGATGGACTGCTTGGCTAATGTCAACAGATACTAAGGAGGAGGTATAGAAAGGATGAAAGGGAAGGAAGGGGAATAAGAAGTGGTGAATTATATAAATAAATGGATTACAGATCTTCCAGGTCGCCCTCTACATAATGATTTACATGAAGACCTACAAAATGATAAACAAAATGAAATACAATACTAGGGATAAAATTATAGTAGACAAACTGAAGTGGGGAAAGTAAGTAATTGTAAATCTGTATTACCTTTATAATGTGCATATGCTGGAAAATGAACTGTGATGAATGTTTACATGTGCCAAGTATGCAATAAACTTGAATATATAAAAAAAAAAAAAAAAGGAAGGCCTCACCACCACAGCGGAGGTTGTGAATCAATACAGGGCCGCACTCAGCTATCTACATCAACTGGAGAGGGAGCTCACGGAAAAGATGGACGACCTCAAGCTCCATTCCAGTTGCAACAATATCCGGATTCACAACCTTCCTGAAGGGACTGAATCAGAAGGCATGGAACAGTTTATGGAATAGTTTCTACGTGAAATCCTGGACTGGCCTAAAGAGGTACCCATGCAGACAGAGCAGGCGCACCGTGCCTTACCCTGACCTACCGACCCCAAATCTTGGCCACAGTATATTGTTCTACAACTCCCGGACTACCAAGTCAAAGCCAAACTCCAGTATACAGCCTGGGGGAAAAACGAGATACCCTTTGGGGATACCAAGATCTACTTTAAGCACAATTTTACCCCACTAACCCTGCTGACACGTAAAACCCTCGTGGCAATCCGGAAACACCTGGCAGGAAAAAATATAAACATGAAACTCTTGGCCCCAGCTCAATTTAAAATCCACACTTCAGGAGGGCAGAAAATTTTCAGAACCCTGGCAGAGGCACGACCGCTCCTGCAGCAGCTTGGGGTGCCATCGGAACTCGCCTCATCACCGGAGCCAGCCCTCCCAGGCATCTCAAGACTGGGAATCATGGCAGCAGGCAAACCGAAAACAGGGGAAGCAGCAGACATCCACGTTGTCCAAGGAGAGTCCAGGCCGCAGATTGTGGTACTTTAGTCCCCCCCCAAACTTGTGGAATCACATTAGGACATCCTTATCATCTATCCCCATCTTTATAGTCTACTGCAGTACAGCCTTCTTCTTAAGGTCCCTCTTGACCGTTCCTTCACCCTTCTACTCTGAGTGGGTGGCCACCCCATAAGATTATCTGTCTATTCTGCGCCGCTATGTTTCTTTTCCTGTCCATGGTGATATGGTGGAGGTTAGGATATGCCTCCTATCTTAAAGAAACTATGGTCCTAGGACTGGTGGGCCAGATAAAGAAATATGGTGAAACCCCCACTTTGTTCTAGTAAAAAGGCTATTGTGAATATAAATGGTCTGTTCTAGAAACCCAGAGACTAAGGACTTGACCAGGTAGTAAAGAGTAAAATGTTACAGGGACACCTGTAAAATGTTTTAAAAATATTACTCAGTAATAAAGGCAAAGTGCCCTTTTCTTAAATTATGGGAAGTGCCTTACAGATAAGATTCCTCACGTCTCCGAGGCTAGCCACAAAGGGAGACTGAGGAATAAAACCTCTAGCTATAGGTTTGCTTATTTGCACCACAGAGTACAAAAGTAGTGTTTGGCTTGAGAAATGAAAGCCAAATGTTAAATGGGGGCCCATTCTCCTGTTAAAAGCAGACCATGTAGGAGAATGAGGGCCACAATAACGACACAAGGGAGGCCTAAGGAAAGCTCACATGACAGAACAGGGCCCAAATGAAAAGGCAACCCATCAGCTGGAGATTTCAGCTGATGGGACATTCTTTCCCAAATGAAAGAAAAGTGTTCATGTAAAGAGCTGGGTGGTTACAGAAAAATAAAACTTCCTGTGTGAATGCATGTTTTTATGCTCTGTTGCAGTATCTATAACCCAACCTGTACAGGTACTGCACATAAACACGTTTGCCTGTACTGTCCTGATTAAGAGGGGACTACAGTACTTTTAAAACCCTCTTGAATGTATTTCTGTTTTTCTATGCCTGAACATTTTAAAAACCTTACAAGGAACAGAATTAAGTAGGTTTACATGGATGAGAAAAACCCCAGGCCCTTATCTGTTCCTTTAATATATTCTGGCGCGTTCTTAGGAGCCAGCAGGCCCAAACCAGACAGCCTTTATAGGGCCCTGTCAATCTATGACATCACATAAAGGGAGGGGCTAAACTGTTAAGTGGCCCTTATGTATTACTCTAGTATCTGGGGCAACAAATTATAAAGATGTTTTAGTTGAATGATATTGTTGAGATACCACATAGTTTAAGGGCCATGGCCGTGCTGATCCCCCGAAAATGTATGTACTAGTACAGAATTTTATGTATTAGAGATATGGGCGGATCAGCTGACCTGATGAGCTCATAAGCTGTTGATATAAAAGGCCCTCCTGAACTTACGGAGTCAGTCAAGCCTTGAGTGGTATACCGAGAGGATATACAGGTAGACTCGAACACAGAAGATTGTAGAAAATAGCTGTAATTAGCTTTCTACTCTGTGGTAGCACTAGTTAGGGTAGAACAGTGCTGAAATTCAGATCTGAAGTTGTAAAGATCTGTTTTCTTTATTTTTTCATCTTTATTTGGAGTTGACTATTTTGTTGAATTTTATGAAGAAATAAAATTCACACAATGTCAACTGTGTGTTTTAAATCGTAACCATCTGTGTCAGTGTTGTCAATTCCCACACCCTTCCACACAGATCGCCAGAGCCAAAGAGGAATAAAGACACCGCTGGAATCACAAGAGGAGACGCCCAAGGGAAGAGGAGCTTCAACCAGAAGATGAACTGTAACTTTCTCTCCTCTAAAACCACATCCTTTGCTAAACTGAGGCTCTCTCGTTCGACTGGAGGGTTGCTTGATGGTCAAGAAGGGGGGGCATTTATTTGCTGGTTGGTACGGCCATCAAGCTGCACAGTTGCACCCAGCCATTTTCCTCCTACCGTTTCCCCCAGGAGCATGGACTTGTAATGATGTCCAGGCACTACTTGCCAATGTCCGCCACGCTCCCCCTTCCACTAAATTCACGCCAGTAGTGCCTCCGGGCGTCCCCAGGGGCCAGTACAGCGCGGTGCGTTTCCCCAACCTTCCCCAGGACTAGGAGAGCAGTCATCGGACACTATCCTAGGCCTCCCCTGCCGACCCCCGACGACCAAGCTAGTTCCCGAATCTGGGTCACCGGTGTGGCATCCAGTGCCTCAACCCTCAGCACCACCGGGCCGCTGTTTGCGGAGACTTCTGCTCGTTTATGAGAAAACCCAGGGACTTCAGAGTAGAAGTTGTTAGTGCCAAGGCCTGCTCTGTAAGCTGCAGAGATGGGCCCACTACTACCCAGTCGTCCAGATAGGGAAAGACCGACACCCCCCCTTGTGTTTTCAGAAACCCCACTACCCACGGCCACACACTTTGTGAAAGCCCTTGGGGAAGAAGCTAGGCCAAAAGGAAGTGCTGCAAACTGATAATGGCCTGAGGCCAGTCTGAATCTCAAGTACTTTCTGTAAGAACGTCTGATGGGGATGTGAAAATAAGCATCCCTTAGATGTAGGGAGGCTAGCCAGTCTCCCTTTTGTAAAGTGGGAATGATTATTGCAAGAGTGACCATTTTGAAATTTGCCTTTAGAATGTGTCTGTTTAGAAATCTTAGATCCATACAGGTCGCCAAGCCCCATTTTTCTTTCTTGTGAGGAAGTATCTGGAGTATAAGCCTTTGCCCTCTGGTTTAGGGGCTCCACTGCTTTGACTGCCAGCAGATGTTTTACCTCCGCTTCCAGTTAAATCCTGTCTGCAGATGTAACTGGTGCAAATGTTCTTGCTCTCAGCTTGGGAAGAGATTTGAAGCAGAGTGCCAGACCCTGGCTCACTACCTCCAGGACCCACTTGTCTGTGGTGATGGTATGCCAGTCCTGGAGGTAGTGAGCCAGCTTGCCACCCATTGGTGGATCTACGACAGGGGATGCGACCTGTACCAGCCCATCAGGGGTTCCGAGTGGGCTGTGCCTGAATCAGCAGGGAGGGAGAAGCTCTTCTCATGGTTCTCCTGCCCCTTCCTCGAAAATATCCTCTAGGCTGCTGTTGCAGCATAGAGGCCTGAGCCAGGATCCCCTACCCCTGCCTCGCCTAGTTTGGGCCCTATAGGATGTGGAAGGCCTATCCTTAGAATTACTTCTATAGGTAGCCTTGTATTCTACCTTTTTCATATAGGCCTCCATTTTGTTACTAAATAACGAGTTTCTCGAATGGGAAATCCATCGCCTTGGCCTGGGTGTCCAAGGTTAGGTTTGTGGCCCTGAGCCATGCACATCTAAGGGAGACAGAATGCCATTAATCTGGCTGCAGAATCATTAGTGTCCACAGCCATGTGGAATTGGTATTTTGTGGCATCTAGTGCAGCTCTTGCTGTGTATCTTGTAGGCCAACTGCCACCTCACCTAGCACCCCGTCAGCCAGGGCTAAAACTGTATTCCAGAATGCCTTCTGGTATTGCACTGCATAAGCCATGTAGTTGACTTGTCTATCAGAGAGGCAGCTATGTACCCTTTTTTATCCACTGCATCCATCTTCCGAGAATCCTTGTCAGGAGGATGGGTAGCCAGAGGAATCCTGGCTTTGTTGCAGGCAGCAGCCTGCACCACCCCTCAGGATCAGGGTGGCTGAAAAGAAAATCTGCTGTGGTCCTATCACGCGGATATTTATCAACTTTTTGTCCACTCCTGGAATGGAAGTGGGAGTTTGAAATATCTGTAATGCTGCCTTTTTCAAGGACTTGTGCATAGGCAGTAAACAACGTTTTGTGGGGGCTAGCCCCATCACGTCAAATTTCTGCCTTCTCCACATCCTCCTCTGTCTCTTGCAGAGGGAGGTTGAGTGTGTCCACCATACTTTTCACAAAAGCATAATGTGAGTTATACAATGGGCACAAAAAAAAAAAATGGACAGAATCCTGCATTTTGATTGGCTGGCTGGCACCTTCAGCGTTGCCAATCCTCCAGAGTACCCACTGGAAAAGGTGCCAGCCGCCACTCAGCCACATCAGGAACTCCCTGGCAAATCCCTCCCTTCATCACAAACACACCACTGCCAAGTACACGGACGGACGGCGAGATTACCTAGTCGTTAATCAGACATCCGATACTCAGTCACTACCCTCAAAACTTCACAAAAAGTGCTGCACCATTCCAGAAAAGCGACGCAAAAAAAAAAAATGCAGTTCCTTCTCTTGTTCAGCAAATAAGCTGAAAAAAATCATAACAATGCTTGGTGGCAATCAGCGATCCTCGCTACACCGCAGAACTCAAAAAAATAAAAAAAATCCAAGCAGTGCATCCATGATAAAAACAAACAAGCAGCAACTTTGAAAATGAAGGAAAGTTTAAATATTTTTTGTAAAAGAAACAAACAGGACCTTTGTATAATCGTAATATACCCCTCAAGAGTGGGTATAATGAATGATTACCACTACTGGTTAAGTCCATCGGCTGCATTCAGTGGCCCGAACCACACCAGCCGTGGTAAATCCTCCAGTATCTACACCCTGTCAGGGTATATTGCTTTAAATATAGTCCTACGGGACCTGGGGGAGGGCAAACTACTTCTACTACTCCCCCTCCCCCCAAAAATGTGGCTTGCGGTTCCTGAGGAGCTGGCACAGGAACCTGAGCAGTTGGTGTGGGAACTGGGACTGCAGCCTGCAGTGCTTGCAAGACCTGTAAGGCCTTGGCAATGTCCCAGCAGAGGGCATACCAGGTTTGTCTGCTGGGAGCTCCTTAGCCTTCTCATCCAGAGGTGCAACAACATGCTTTTCCTTGCATTTTTTCTTAACTGGAACATGTTCAGTCCCCGACTCCACTGACCTTTTTGACTTACCCTGCTCAACCTTATCTGGTCCTTTATCAGGATCCTTAGCTTTACCTCCATCCCTTTTTGTTCCAGAGGTGGAGGAACAACTTTCCCCAGTAGTAGCAGAATCAGAGGCCATCTCTTCCAATATTTTGGACCTTTTCCTAAGAGTTTTAGGACAAAATGTTTTGCAAATATTACAATTTGCAAAAATATGGCTAGTACCCAGACCAAAAAAAAAAACAAAAAAAACAAAGGGAATGTCTGTCTGCTTTTGCTATAATCTGACCACAAGACTCAATATTTAAAACCAGTGGGTCCTGTGCGTTTTTTTAGGTTTGACAACAGGGACCTCAGACATTGAGCAGGAATCGCTAAAGTAAACTACATCAAAATTATCAGTTCCTTGGAACAGAATATTTTAAATATAAACAGCCAACGGATCCGGTAACCGAATGCTACTCAGTTTTTGACAGAAAAAAAAGGGAACAGAGAAATTTATCATTTTAGATAAAAATAAAAACGGGTACAAACGGTCAAGGAACCAACCTCAAAACAACAAACATCACTAAATTGAGGTAAAACCTCACTAGAAATAGCAGAGCCCTCGGTTCCAAGGAACAGTGAAGGAACCGCTAATTACCCAATATATTCACACAATTTATAAAATAAACTAAAACTAAGGCAGCAATTTGAAATATAAACTAAACTAAACACTACTTACGATCAGATAAACTGATTCTGAAGAGGTTGAAGGAGAGCTCTCCGGGACATCTTCACTAGGCAGGCGGAGTAAAGAATCTGAAGCACGCAGAGTGCAGCAGTTGCTAGGGCAGCAGTCTGAAATTGGCATGAGCCAATTGAGAGTTCCATCATTTGCATATAATTTTATCTCTCCGGGCAGTCCAACACAGGAGGCTGACTGCATCAGTTTAATCAGTGATTCCTGGGGTTAGAATCACTCGTATGGCAATGGAGCTGGACTAAGGCCTTGTGCTTTCCCCATGCAGGTGCTCGGTGCTCTCATGTCTTCAGCTGGATCCTGACCTCCGAACCCACTGCTGCGTGGGGAAGGGAGAGTCGCCAACACGGCAGTGTAGTGAAAATGCGAGGGAGAGTTCTTTGGGTTTGGGAGGGGACTCACACACTTTCACTGCCCCACTATGTCGTGGTGCTCCGTGATCCCTCCCTGGAGATAATGGGGAAGAAATGGCCCAAGGGCCTGAGACACAATCTAATATGGCAACTGACTGGAGGGAGGGGGCAGAACGAGAGGGGGAGAAAGAGAGGCTGCCACGCTATGCCTTTCTGGTCCTGCTCAGTGAAGCTGGGAAACTTAAGTTGAAGCATCCGAGCTTTGCAGACTGGGGATATTGTATGACCCATCCTGGCCTCAAAAAGGTGGGTTACTGAGTGGCAGGGATGAGTTTCCCAGGAGCCCTCAAATGCCTCTGTCCACTTCCGCGCAGCAAATGCCCCAATGTGAATGTAGGTAGAGCCAGATGGTTCACTGCCACGGGGGTCAGGAGAGGGTATCCTGTCATGGAGCTACATGAACTACCCTTCCAAGGGGTGGCAGTATTTTTTTGGGGGGGGGCACGCCCTGGACGGGCAGCAATGATTAGTTAAACCTGTTGATTGATCTAGAGGATAATGAGGATTCATATTTCATGTGCCGCAAGGTCGTCCCTTGCCTGATCCTAGCTGTGTGTTGGGTTACCCAAGATGGGTCGAGGGGCTTTTGGAACCTGGAAGACAGTGGTGGGGGGCCCCTTGCCCTGGGGTGCCCAGCAGGGTCTCTCTCTCTCTCTCTCTCATTCTAAGATAAAACCCTGCGAAGCCGGGGGATGGGATACAGGAGTGCTTGAGATCAGATAAGCGCACAGGCCAAGTCAAGTCAAATGTCAACGTAGAGCAGATCTGCAGGGTTTTCTGGCGTTCTGAAGGGTGGGGAAGGAGGGCTACAAGTTGGGTCTCACATGTGCAGTCCGATATTGCTTGGTTTCTGTTGGAAGGGTTACAGGAATTGAATGGTTGGTTCAGGAGGATGGGGGAGGGCAGGCAGAGCCATAACAGTGATACCCCTGAGGGGATGAACATCAATTTGGGGGCCGGGGGCCCCAATTCAAGAATGGTTGGGTGGCAGACCTTGGTGAGGCCGGACTCCCCCTGGGGATGGGCGGGAGGGGGGGTGGGAGGTCCAGGATGATGCCGGTCTGCCCCCGCCAATTTAGGATGTGCTCCCTTTCACTAGATTTAAGACCAGTAATGGACGACCTTTCACGGTGTCCCAGATGTCACGCTATGGCATTACTACCCATCGGACGGATAATGTCCCAGGGCCCTCTCTTCAGGCGGGAAGACTAGCAGACAGAAGACTTCAGCTATTAAGAGTCCAAGAATGTTGAGGGATATGGCAAAGTGTTCAGTGCCATGGAGTGCCATACACACCGGCACAGCTCTGTTGGGAACTATAACCTGTCAAGGGACAGGGCACCACACTGCATACCTTGAAGTCCTTCACTTTAAGGGCACAGTTGTTTTGAGTGTCCGTGTGAATTCGGAGTTCTACGTCTAGTTTTCACACTGACAGTTTAGGGTGTGGCATGCGAGCTGTCTGGCCAGGGTGTGGGTGGGGAAATGGTTTAGACAGTATAATGGTGAGTAGGGTAATAACTTACAACGTTAAAGGCATTAACAACCCAGTCAAGAGGATCCGAATATTGCAGGAACTTAAGCGTAAGGGGGCTATGGTTGCTCTCTTAAAAGGAGACTCACTTAACAGACACTGAACTTGCTAAATTGAAACAGTCATGCGTGGGCCAGGTATATGCAGCCTCGTACATGGCACATCCACACAAGTGAGGAGTAGCAATCCTGAGAGACAAGACATGCCCCCTTGAAGTGACCCAGATATAGGCAAATCAGGGGGATGTTTTATTTGCATTAAGGGGACCTGTGGTTCAGTCCCGTGTACCACCCTCAATGTTTACACCCCTAACAAAGGGAGAGAGAATGTCGATTTTCTCAAAGCGACTCTCCTGCCTTACTTGATCAACACAGATTTCAATGGGGTTATTAAGCCCCAGCTGGATAAGTCTGGAGGTGACAAGACTCAACCGGAGTGGGTCAGTGTGTCAAGAGGCTGGCACAGGGGCTGGTGCAGGTATGGCACCTCCTACACCCCAAAACCAGGGACTATACATTCTGATCACACCCACACCAGGTATACTCGCCTACTGACTTGTTCCTGGTGTCTGCATGCAATGGAGTGCTGCAATATAGACCCTATTACCATCTCAGATCACACCCCAGCCTGGCCGGACCAGACTGTACCTAGACCTCTGTCTAGTGGTTGGAAGCTGAATGTCTCCACCCTTAACCAGGAGAAGTTTCGGCAAATGATAAAAACAGAAGTGGGGAGTTATGAAGCCACAAACCCAAGTGGGCAGCTCACTGAGACACTCTGGTGGGATAGCCTAAAAGACAGTCCTTACGGGCCGCATCATGCATCAGTTATGCCTCCACATAAAAGGAGCGACTAAAGGAGCAGCTGGACCTCGAGAACAGACTGTGCAACCTAGATGGGGAAACACAAAATTACCTTGGATGACGGTGTTAGGAGACACTGGGAGGGCTGCCGAGAAAAGCTAAATAGACTGCTGGAGAACCAAATTGAGGGGACTCTCCGGTGCTCTAAACAGAGGTTCTATGAACTGGGCCAGCAGGCTGGACAGCTCCTGACCTGGCAACTCCGCAGGGAGGCAGCCAGTAGAACAGTCCTGCGTGTACACCACCCGACATCGGATCAGCTGGTCACAGACCCCATCCAGATTTCCCAACACTGAGGAATTCTACAAAGAGCTGTATAGGCAAGAGCCTATTACAGACATGGAGGGTAAAAATGGATGAATATTTTCAGAGGGTTCGTCTCCCGAAATTGTCAGAGGAGCGGAAAGAATTGGTTTCCACTCCTCTCTCCCAGTTTGGAATCTCAGGAGCAATAAAGCATAGTAAACAAGGTAAAGCCCCTGGCCCAGACAGAATGGGGGCAGAATTCTACAAACACATTCCAGGATGAGCTGGAACTGAGGCTCTTGTTGGTATGTCAGAGAATCCAAGAGGGAGAGGTTTCCCCATCTTGGAACTATGCGCAAATCACTGTGCTCCCCAAACCAGGAAAAGATGCCACATTGTGTGGTTCTTACCACCCGGTCTCTCTTTTGAACTCAGACCTTGTGATCTTTGACATCAATCCTAGCCCTCCGGTTACAGAACTGTGTGGGATCCCTGGTTCACCCGGACCAGACAGGCTTCATCATTGGAAGATTAATCCACAACAACATTAGACGTCTGCTAAACATCATCTCTAGGACACAACAGGGTGAAGAACTTGCTCTGGCAGTCTTTATGGATGCCGAGAAGGTGTTCAACCAGGTGAACTGGGGCTTTCTATATAGGACTCTGGAGGAGATTGGCCTGGGAGGCTTATTCCTGGTGAGTGTTAGGGAACTGTAAGCCTCCCTGCAGGCCACAGTTAGAATAAGCTGTGACCTCCCAGAGATTTCACCTCACCAGGAGCACCAAGCAGGGCTATCCACTCTCCCCACTGCTTTTTGCACTGTGTATGGAACCACTAGTGCAGGCAGTTAGTGCAAATCTAGGGATTCAGGGAATGACAGGGCTAAGCAGGGTGCACAAGATATCACTTTATGCCAATGACACTTCTCTCACGTAGCCCTCATCACTGCCTCAACTGGTCAGGGAGTTCTCACTATACTGCTCAGTATCGGGTTATAAAATTAACTTCTCAAAAATCAGAGGCCCTCTGGCTACATGGCAGGGCCCCACCTGAACTGGGGCAGAAATTTCTATTCCAGTGGGCGGGGGTGGTGTTACCTAGGAGTCAGTGTCTGCTATACTAGGTGACCTATTTAGCCTAAACTACTGGAAACTAGAGGCCGAGGTGAGGGCAGACACTGACAAATGGGGCCTGCTTCCGATGGGGGTGGCAGGGAGAGTAGCCACAGCCAACATGAACATTCTTCCGCAATATCTCTTCCTGTTCCAGGCACTTCAAGTCCTTATCCCAGAGACATTATGGAGGAAGCTTCAGAAGAGCATCCTTTCCTTTATTTAGGATAGTCAGACAGAGTTTGGAGACACCTGTTCACCCTTCGCAGTGAATGTGGTGGACTGGCACTCCCAAACATGGGCTTATACTATGTGGCAGCCCAGATGGCACCAGTAATCACCTGGATTAGGCAAAATGCAGAGTCCAGCTGGTTGGACCTGGAGGCTGTTCCCTCCCTCCCGGTGCCTCTGTTCGTCCTCCCACACCCCCCAATTAGTGGTCAGTTGTTGTCCTCCATAACAAACCCCTTTACTAAACACACACTATGCACTGTGAGGCAAGCCAGGTGTATATCAGGTACCTCAAATGACATAGGCCCCCAAACGGCCATTATAGGTGAGCCGAGCTTTCTACCTGACAAGGTGGACTCTGGCTTTAGAAAACTGAATCACAAATCATTAGTCCGATTCGGACAATTTGATCGTAACAGGGGTTGTGTATCTTTTGTGGACCTTCAACAGCAATTTGGCCTCCCAAGACAAGATTTCTTTAGGTTTCTATAGGTGCATCACTATCTCCAGACCCCAGGGAGGGTGATGTGGTCTTCTCGCACAACCTTATCAGCCTCAAGCTATTTCTCTATTGGGTAGTCAAGCTGGTGGGATGGTGGGGCAACATTGCCAAGGCCTACAAGATGCTGCAAGGTCCAGCGCACCCAGAGTTCCAGTCAGTCCTCGAGGCCTGGGAGCAGGATGCACAGATTTCAATAAGTTCAGAGGAACGGGACAATATGTGGAGGATGGGATGGCGCACCATATCCTCCCCCACTGGCGGGAATTCTACTGGAAATGTCTAATCAGGTATTTTCACACATCAACAATCACTAAGCAGTTCCGGCCAGGTGGCTCAGAGTTGTGCTGACGGAAGTGTGGGCATGCAGGCTCGCATTACCATATCTTCTTGGGATGCCAGAGTCTGTAGATGTGTATTGTTCAGATACAGGATGCCCCGGAGAATATCTGGGGGCAAACCAATCCGGGCACTTTCCAACACCTATTCCTGGACAAGGGGGTGCCCGGTCTGGGAGGGAATGTGCAGCAGAGAATGTTCAGGACATTCTGCCTAGCAGCCATTAAAGGTATCACTACTCACTGGATGAGGGAGGAGACCCCCACTTTGGGGGCCGGGGGGGGGGAAGGCTGGCTAAGGTGAGGGAGATACATTCCATAGAGCGCATCACAGCATCCCTGCACCTCACCTCAGAAAAATTCAGGAATCTGTGGGAGGCGTGGGAAGCGTATGACTGAGCTCCGGGGTGATGAGTTGGGGGCTTGCCCCTCGCTTTTTGAGGCATAGTGGAGGGAAGGGGAAGGAGAAGTAATGAAGCCCCTCCAGATGAGTTGCGAACATACCCTGGGCAACACCTTTGTTGATTGGGCTGGCCTACATTGCCCCATACAAGAGCCAGTTAGACAGGAGATGCTCTACTAGGTGTCTGGGCAACAAGACAAGGATTGGTCCTTAAACTAGATAGCCCATATACTGTAGTCAGAGACAGCCACAATGTTCACCATTTGCTTCTTGGTTCATGTTATGACTTTTGTTAAAGTTTTAGCTGTAAATAAGAACTCTAGACCAGAAGAGTGACAGAATATTATGGTTTATTACAGGAAACCGTTGAAAGGAAAACCTTGAAGATGTCAATATACATGCTCCACAAATGTCCAGGTTTCGAAGCATCAGTTGACATAGACCTAAAAATGACAAGGGCACTGTCCTAAATAGTCAACTGAATAACACATTGCTATGCTGATGAATGCTTTAACACAGTACCTTGAACAATTTCACTAGGTGTGTTACATAAAATGACGATGTAATGTACATGATAAAGCATTTCAAGAAGGCAGAGTTTAAAAAAAAAAAAAAAGGAGGAGGTGCTGTCATTGCCTCCCTAAGCTCCCTCTCCAGTCAGGCACCAAGGCTTTGTCCACTTTGAGATTAGCAAGTCCCCTCAGGACTCTCCTCCGAAAAAGGACTAGTGTCCACCTCCTTATCTCCAAAGCCTGTTACTGTTTGTGTGGCCCTTCTCCTTCCTCTGTGAACACTGAACAAAAAGTATTTGTTCAGGATGTTTGCCTTTCCTGCTCCCCTGCATGCCCGAGAACCATAGCAGTCTTCTTGCTCACTTGCTTGACAGAAGTTTGTTGCCTTCACTATGCACCAACAAGCTGTCAAGGAGTTTGGTAAATCCAGAAGACCCATGTTCAAGTCCCACCACCTCTACTGTACGACCCTGAGCAAGTAACAACTTCCCCAGTGCTCCCCCTGAAAACTGGCATTTTGCCTAGTGGGCCTCATCCAAATACCAAGGAAGAAACCAAAAGTCAACATAAAATAGAGTGTGGGGGGTGTTGGTTGTTGAACTTTATTCTAGGCCTTAGACTATTGGAGAATCAATATTTCTTACACGGGGGTTGGGTTTAGCAAAAACCTACTACAATAGAAGCCGCTTAATTGGGACGGCCTGGTGGCGGTACTTTCTTCCCATTTAAGCAGGTTTACATAGCCCACATACAATTTTCAATATTCCCTCAATACTGTACCCCTTCCCTGGGCTGTAAGATGGCATTTTCTCCCAGCTGAAGTTTACTTTAGTATTTTGTTTACATTTAGAGCTGGGGTGGGGGACCTGGGGGGGGGGTATAACAGTGCCCCAAGTAGGCACTGATCTCTGAGCAGACTCTACAGACCATAGGGCCTAATCTGCTGGCTTTTTAGTATGTTAAAATAGGAGTGCTCCTTTCATTATGGCTATCCTCAGGTTTTCACCATCATTCTGTGCTTTTGTTATTTAACAGCCATTGTTTAAAGGCGTAGTACACCCTCTTATCTTGGAAATGTTATTTGTTTCATTGTCAGACAACTAACTGTTGGGGATATATGCATTTGCTTCATTTTACTTTCACTGTTCTCATCAGCCCCTGTAACTAACCTGGGGCTCTCCCTGTTATGGCTGTTGAAATCTCATTGTGCCCGAAAGCTGCCTTAGCATATGAGAACACAATGTGCCAGTAAGCCTTTAGACTCCATAGTATGCAGGTCTGCTTAGAGTTCAACAAAACAAGCTGCAGCAAGGTGTGAAACACCAGATTTATCTTCAGTTAGTATTACACCAGATTGAATGTAGTTTAAAGAGGGAAACTTGCATTCTATCTGTGCGTTTGAGTTTTTTCAGCTTGTGTGTTAATTTCAGCATACAGATGCATGGTGTACGTGAGATCTGTGGCAGGTTTTCATATGCTAATGCAGCTCTCGGGAACAAAGATTTCAACAACCAGAAAATAGAGACTCCCAGGCTAGTTACAGGACTGGTGTGAACTGTGAAAACTAAAGCAAACACATACATCCCTAACCGCTATATGAAAAGTTATCCGTTAACAAGAAAATAAACATACAAGACATGAGGGTGTACTACTCCTTTAAAGTGATTTTGTACATGTAAATTTTAACTGCATTACTTACAGCAAACGATAGGTTATGCTGGCAATAGTCCCTGTGCAGAAATCATTCCAATTTTTGTGCAGCCATTAATTCATGGGAAGGGATCGTAGTTTGGCCCCGACAAAGTGACCAGTTGATCCCTTCCACGTCGCCGCATTACGATGTGCAGCAATGAAGAGTGCGGGGACGCCCACTGAAATTCATGGGGGTATTTTTTTTTTTTTTTAGCATTTTGTACATTATGATGGTTAGCTAGAAATTCATGAAGGCCATCTCTTGACTAACATGGACCTTGTTAGAGACTGATGAAGGCCACTGCTCTACTAACTCGCCATCATAACATAAAATGCTAATATAAGAAATACCCCCATTAATTTCAATGGAGCGCGCACCTGCATTCTCCCTTGCTGTACATCATTTATATGTTTTTTAATTTAAATTTTGTTTACCATGTGGACCCAATGAATGTAAGAAGTCCCTTTTTCAGGGGGACCGGGTGTTAACTACATACAGATGAACATAGTGTACATAGGTTAAGCACCTGTAACAGGAGTTCTAGGAATGGTATATGTTGTTCATCCACACTCATTGGCAGGTATCCTTGCCGCTTTAAATCTTGCCGGAAGGTCTTCAAGCTTGCTCCTCCCACCCACCCGGGTGGTATAACTCTCGGCTCCGCCCCATGACGCCAGATCTGGCCCGCTGGAAAGCTCAGGTTGCTTGCGTCAGCCGAGGTCGGTGGGGTCGTAGTGGATGAACAATACATACCATTCCTAGAACTCCTGTTACAGGTGAGTAACCCATTTCTAGGGACATGGATATGTTGTTCATCCACACTCATTGGCAGACTCCTAGCAGTTCTCCGGAGGAGGGAGGCAAGGCACACCCCAATACTTACTTGGAAAGAGAGACTGAGAGACCGAGGCCCCAAAACCAGCATCCCGGCGTGACTCAAGGTCGATGTGGTAATGGGTAATGAAGGTGGTTTGCTGACTCCAGGCAGCAGCCCTGCAGATTTCCTGGATAGGGACGCCCCGGAAGCAGCCACTGCTGCAGCAGTATGGCGGTAGAATGAGCTCTTATCCTCTGGGAGGCTCCATGCCCGCCAACTTATAGCAGAGATCTATGCAGGAAGTGACCCACCTGCTTATCGTCCGCTTGGCTGCAGGTCTGCCAGGTGCGGCTTCAGCGTAGGTGACAAACAGGCTGGCTAACCTCTCCCAATTTCTCAGCCCGTAAGGCCTTATAAGCGCCCTCTAGGGTCCAAAGTGATGGAGCCTGTATTCGCCTCCGAGGTGTGATTGGGGTAGAACACCGGCAGAGTCAACACCTGGTTAAGGTGAAACTCCGACACCACCTTCAGAAGGAATTTCGGTGGGGCGAGGACAACCTTGTCCTTTGGAAGACCAGGTAAGAGACTCGATGGAAAGCGCCTGAGCTCTCCCATCCTTCTGGCTGACGGATAGCCACCAAGAAGGCGGTCTCCACGACAGGCCAGAGAGCACACCTGTGCATAGGTTCGAATGGCTTGCCCATGAGCTTTGCCAGCAATTCAGCAGTAGATCCCACGGAGGTGGGGTTCCAGACTGAGGGGAAATGTGATCAAGGCCTTTGAAAAAGCGCCAGACCACCTTCTCCTTGCCATCGACTGCTTCCTGCCCGCCCGTAAGCAGAGATGGCTGCCAGGTGCACCCTTAGGGTCAGCCGACCTAAGCCCTTTGATTAGAAAGGGACCATAAATAGTCCAAGATGCTTGCCAAGGAACAGGAGGAAGGGTCCAAGCCCTTGCCCTGACACCAAATGGAAAACCTTTTCCATTTGAAGGCATAACATTTTCTGAGTCGACTCCCACAGGACGCCTCAACTACATTAAGGACCTCGGCTGGAAAGACCCAAGGCCTGGAACTCTAGCCGCCAGGAACCAGGCCGGCCAGGGCAGGGATTGAAGGTCCGGATGGAACACCTTCCCTGATTGACTGAGAGCAGGTCCGGCGAGCTGGAAGCTGCCGCGGAGTCCTGGAGCTGAGACTGAGGAGATCTGGGTACCAGAACTGGCGAGGCCAGTCTGGGGCTATCAGAATCACCTGCGCCTTGTCCCTCCTCGCCTTGAGAAGCACCTTGTGGATCAAGGGAAATGGGGGAAAGGCGTAAAAGAGGCCCGGGGTCCACTGCCTCGAGAAGGCATCCCCCTGCAGCGAGCCCTGCTGAGGGGGGCGGGCATGGAACAGTCTCAGCTTCGCGTTCTCCCTGGAGGCGAACAGGTCCACCTGAGGTGTGCCCCAATGGGAGAACAGATGCTGTACTACCTCCGGCAGGAGAGACCACTCGTGGGATGCAGCCCCTATCCGGCTCAGGGCATCGGCCAGGGTGTTGGAGGCTCCTGCCACATGAATGGCTAGGAGATCCGCCTCCAGGCTGCGCACGAGTGACCAAATGCGGAGAGCTTCCTTGCATAAAAGCATGGAGCGCGTCCCGCCCTGGCGGTTTAGATAGAACATGGTCGTGGTATTGTCCGTCTGGACTCGGACCACTTGACCCCGGAGGAACGGAGCAAAGGCTGTGAGAGCTAGGCGGACCGCCCGGAGCTCCAGCAGGTTGATGTGGCATCAGGACTCCCGCGGGGACCAGAGGCCATGAGCCCGGTGTTCCCCCAGATGGGCACCCCAACCCATCAGAGAGGCATCATCGATGAGAGACAGTCGGCTGCGGGCGGATCGAACGGATGCCCTCCTGCAAATGATCTGGAGACGGTCCACCACTGGAGAGCGTTCCACATCCCCTGAGTCAGCGACAAGCTGGTCCAAAGGATCGCAACGTTGTGACCACTGGCTGGCCAGTCCCCATTGAAGGGGATGTTCCAGCGGCCCAACGGACTACGCCTGGTGCAGGCCGCCATAAGACCCAGGAGGCAGGAAGTCCCGGGCAGGGTGCAATTGCCCAACCAGAAATGATCGGGCAAAGGAGGAAAGAACCCGGCCCTGTCCGCTGGGAGCCGCTCTGGCTCGAAAGAGAGTCGAGCTGCGCCCGATGAATAGAATCACCTGCTTTGGCTCGAGTTCGACTTGGCCTCATTGATAAGGAGGCCCAGTTGAGAGCAGACCTGGAGGGCCAGATCTCTGGACCACTCCGCCTCCTTCCTGGAGGAGCTGCTATCAACCAGTCGTCCAGGTAAGGAGACACCGGACCCCTCGGCGCCATAGAATGCTGTCACCACTGCCATGCATTTGGTGAAGACCCTGGGAGCTGGAGACAAGCCGAAGGGCATGGCTTGGAACTCGAAGAGGGATCCTTCCGCTCGGAAGCGAAGGAATCTCTGGTGAGACGGACGGATAGGGATGTGAAAAAACGCGTCCTGCAAGTCCAGAGAGCAGAACCACACGCCGTGTTCCAAGGATGGTATTATCTGAGCCAGAGTGACCATCCTGAAGGTTCGAGACCTTAGGAACTTGTTTAGGTCGTGTAGGTCGAGAATGGGGCGCCAGCCCCCCGTCTGCTTTCAGAACCAGGAAGTACCTGGACACAAACCCTGGGTCTGAAGGAGGGTCCGCCACCTCTTATCACCTCCTTCTGGAGGAGGAGAGCGATGTCAGCTCGACGAGCCGCCAGTGAGGCTGGGGACCCCGAAGCCCCCCGGGGGGGCGACGGCTCTGAAGGGTGGTGCCTGCTCGAATTCCAGAGGCAGGCCTCTTCCCACCACCTCCAAGATCCACCTGTCCGTGGTAACAGCGGACCAGGCGGAACGGAAGTGCCGGAGCCGTCCCCCCACGGGGGGACCCAGGGGTAAGGTGACGGGAATGGGGGAGACACCCCTCAGCCCGTCCACTGGGCAGGCTTGGAGGAAGGACCGGCCGAGGGACCTCCTGGGCCTTTCCTCCCTGCCTCCTGTTAGAGAAAGCCGGCGGCTTGGGTTTGGGATGCCAAGGCCGAGCCTGCTGGCCCTGACGTTGCTGGCCGGGCGCCAACAAGCGCACAGAAGGACAAAGGGCTTAGGCTGTGGCTTATGGCCTTTGTCCTTCTGAGCGAAGAGACCGAGTCCAAGGTAGCATTGGACTTCTCGATCCTCTGCAGGTGACCTTCCACCCCAGGGCCGAAGAGGTCAGTCCCAAAGGGAACATCCGCCAACTTGTGCTGGGTATCCAAGGTAAAGGTGGATATCCTCAGCCAAGCCCGCACGACGCATAGCCACTGCGGCCGCCACCGATCTGGCACATGAGTCCCCTATATCCAAAGCAGTCTGGAGCTGCTGTTTGGCCACTGCCCTGCCCTGGTCCCGCACCTGCTTAACCGTAGTCTGCAGATCGGCGGGAAGATGAGGGATGACCTCATCCAGGGAGCCCAATAGGGCATGAGAAAAATGTGCCATGAGGACTGGCCTGACGAAGGCAGAGAGAGGACGCAGCGTAGACTTTTCGCCCGACATAGTCCAATTTCTTGGACTCCTTGTCAGGAGGTTTGTCCACATCCCTGGCGTTGCCGGCGCGCCGGAAAACGCTGTCGGTAACCAACCCCTCAGCAGAGGGGTGTTCCGAAAAACCGGACAAGGAACCGGTAGGGACCGCATACTTCCTGGCCATCCTGGCCGAAGGCGCAGGGCAGGAAGCAGGGCGCTGCCACAGCTCCAGTGCCGGACCCACTATGGCCTCGGCCACCGGAAAGGCCTCCGTCGGAGAATCCCCTCGGTCCAGAATCTCCGTGAGGGGATACCTGGCCCGTTTGGAAACGGGTTCGAGCTCCATCCCGGTGGACTCCGAGATGAGCCGAAGCAGTCCTAGGAAGGACGACGGGCTATCGTCCATTGACTGACCTCCTGAAGACTCCAAGTCCAGTCGCTTGGAGAAAAAGGAGGAATCATCTTCGGACTCGGAAGAGTCCTCGAAGAGCTGCCTCTGGCCTGAGCCACCCTTCACCTGCCGAGGTCGGTCGGGAGTGAGGGTAACTGACAAGCCGATAGGGTAGACCCCTTGCCGACCGAGAATTCTGGTCGGAGCCCCAATAGGTGGCTGTGGAGGCGGAGGTTCCACGGATCGGTGGAGCAGCTGGTTTGGCGAACAACCGCCTGGGTATAGGCTCTCGGATAAGTCGAGGGTTGTGTCGGCCGCCCGGTGACAGCCATTTAATGGCCGAAGGCACGGGTCGGCTCCCGGCCAGGAGGAGCTGTTGCAACATGAGGTCCTCGTACAGTCGACGTAATTTACGCCAAAGCCTCCCCTCGTCCGAGGAGGAGGGCGAGCGGCGACGCCGCTTACCGCGGTGCCGAGACCGAGACCGCCTATGACGGTGGGATCGGCTGGACCGCGAAGAGGTCCGAGACCGAGACAGAGAGTCCCGGAATTTCCGAGCTCGGTGCGGGGAGGTGTCGGCCGGAACCGGACTCCCTTCGGCTCGGATGGTCCATCCGAGGGCTCCGGAACCGGAGGCACAGGCGAGCCCACGGGATCTCAACTCTCCCGGGGAACCGGGAGGGGAATTTCTGCTGCTAAAGGCGACAGCCCGTCCAACGGGTCGAGAAAATCTCGACTTGCCGGTGGGAGTCTCGGGTCAACTGACCTGATCGGGACACCGTGGAGGCCAGTGGTCGGGCCGAGCGGTCGAATCGGGCGACGGTCGACGACGGGAGAGGGACCTTTCCCGCTCCCAAGAGCCGACTGAGGGACTTACCCTGTCCTTTTGGACCGAGAATAAGGTCCAGCAGACGAGGCCCTTCTCCCTTAGTGGAGAGGGACAGACAAAGCTCCTAAAAGAAGCTGTAGGAAGAACCCAGAGAGCGGGATAAATGCCGCGGCCGAGGAAGATACGGCCCGCGCCGCCTCCTCTTCGAGGGCGACCATCCGCTCGAGCTGATCCGCCGAGCCCGCCGCAGCGGACACCGCCAACCGGGCCTCCTTGGACTTCACCGGAGGGAAACGCTCCTCGGGACGGCCCAGTTGCAATTGGGCAGCACGGTCTTAGAGGACATAGGCCGAGAAAGATGAGCACAGGTCGCAAGGCTGTGGGTCGTGCTCAAGGCCTAAACAGTAGACACACGTGGAGTGTGGATCCGTCCGAGACATCTTCTGCCCGCATGGGCATTTCCGAAATCCGGGAGTCGATTTGTCCATCGCAGCCGCGAGGGATCGAAGACTGAAGTCTTTTTCGCAAAATTTATTTTTTAACCGCGAAACGGAGAAATAGGAACTAATCTCAAACGCAGAGCGTTAAGGAGGGAACCTGAGCTTCCAAGCGGTAAGGAAGATCTGACGTCATGGGGCGGAGCCGAGAGTTATACCACCCGGGTGGGTGGGAGGAGCAAGCTTGAAGACCTTCCGGCAAGATTTAAAGCGGCAAGGATACCTGCCAATGAGTGTGGATGAACAACATATCCATGTCCCTAGAAATACTAGTTTACAAATTATGTAGAGGTGCAATGCAATACATCACATACAGAAAGGCAAAGATTTAAAGTAACATGCATTTAAAATCACATGGTAATTCACATGTCCAGCGGTTAAAGTGCCAGGAAAGTTTGGGAGGAAAGAGTAATTTATTCAGCAGTTACAGGTGCAGATACTTAATTCAAGTTGGTGGGCTTTTAGATCTTTTTTGAAACAGTTTCATCATAGAAACAATAGTGCGGGGGGGCGTGGAAAGCAATCAGGAAGTGGAAGGATCAGTTGGCCACCTTGTCTGGGCTAAACTACAATCCCTTCCCATGAAATAACGGCTGCACAAAAATAAAAATTAATTCTGCACAGGGACTACCACCAGTATAACCTATCATTTCACCCCCCAAGCTCACTGTACTATCACTTTTCTTGTCACAGAGGTAAACTAGGATGAGACACACTGCACCCTGACCTTATGGGACAATGAGTGCTTAATCAGTAAGTCAATTAGAAATAGCTTTGTATTCTATTAAAATTGCTCAGTTTTTTTTTTCCCTTAATTGTCTAATTCTCATGTAACTGCTCTTGATGCCTATGATCTGGCCTCTGTAACCGCTGAATGTGTGTATTGTCTTGTTGTCCACCCTGACGTGGAACCTTTGTAAAAGAGCTCACGCTCAACGGTCTTTCCGATATACTAAATAAACAGACAATACTGAAACCAGAGGTTAACCATATTAAAAAGCAGCAATCCTTTTATTTCCAAAGGGCCAAAAAAGTACTAAAGCAAATCAGGGAAAAAATGGCATCTTCTAAGCCAGGGAAAACAAGGCAGTCTTCAACAGAATAAAAAGATATGCAACATTTTTCACTATAACATGCACTTCATCTCTGTCTTACCAATGAACCCCAGTTCTATGCCCCCTCCTCCAATCCACACCCAATTTCATGCCCCAAATGAGCAGGCAGTCCCACAAATGACTCAATCACCTTCAACTTTCTGCATTGCAAACCACTCTCGTCATTTCTTCCTCCACCAGTATTTGGCTCTATTCTGAGACTCCAACTGCCCGACATCCAATAAATACATAACATTAAACAGACAGGTTCAATTAAATACAAAAAATAGCTCATGTACATTAGTTCAGATGAGCAGAAAAATAAAGGATCTAAAACTGGGAAACAATCTCATATCAGGCCAGGGAAGGCTACACCAAGTAGCACTTTACTAACTCCACTTTGAGGCAAGACAGACCAGTGTACTTATTGTTGCAGGCCAGGAGGGCATTCCGGAGAACAGGGGCAGCCACACCAAATGCTCTTCCCTCCTGCAGATTTTAAACGTGAAGGGAGAGGAGACAGTATAGTGCTTGTTTTCTAAAGCAATGAGCCCTACCTAGGGTGGTGAAGGGTCATGAGACTGCAAAAATGGCCAGTCCACCAGCGCAGCAATAGGGTTACTACTCGCAACGCCATCTACCCAAGTTCAGGAAATGAGCCCAGGCCGGAGGGAGGAGGGCAGAGCATCCTATCGAATGCTCTCCTCTGGGTGGGTGTGGGTGTGGGGGTGTGTGTGGTGCCACGTCCCACTTCTTTACCACTATCTGGGTGCAGGCAAGGGTTTAGCAGCTTACAGAAAGATCCTTGGAACGCAGCTCAGGACTGGTTGCATTGGGATTCCCGGCAGCTAATCCCCTTAAGTGCTCCTGGTAGCAGGACATCACAAACAGAAAAAAAACGGAGGCACAGGATCGAGAGGATGAAGCCTCAGCCAGCCCACCACTTCCACTGCCAGGTTCATACCACCATCCATCAGGGGATGCCACCAGCTTTCACCTCCACCTCAGGTGGCCAGATGTCTGCAGGGGGAGATGCTATGGAGCGGTAGTACAGCGGTCTGTCACGGGTGGACTGGGGGTCCCGATGGATGGCAGACCTTGGCAGAAAAGTAGACGGGCACTGACGCAGTAGATGGAAGTAGGTCCCCAACCTGGCCAGCAGCCCAGAAGCATAAACAAACTTAAAAATCACAAACATAAATAGGACCCACTCAGTTAAGGGTCTTAGTTGTCAGACTAAAAACCCCGTCGTTGGTTCTTTGCCTTAGCCAGCCCAGACCGCACATCACTGGCAAGATCGAATTAACAGGCAGAAACCGAATGTTGGGTTGCTGCATTCTGAATCAGTTGCAGGTGCCAGATCTGGCCACAGGGTAGGCCCCTACAGAGTGCGACAGGGCTGTACAAGACCCCGTCCCATTTGTTATGCAGAGAGTTAAAAGCAAGGATCTATTTTTCTGTCCTCTCCTATTCTATCACATGTCTCTCTCTCTCATCTGTCCGATTGCACAATCAGATTTTCCTGTGGCACCTAATGAAGTGACCACCCTGAAGGTTCCACTCCCTACTACCTCGCCTTCACTTGCCATTTCTTTTCTTTCCCCTCTTACTTCTGTGGTTAAGAAGTATATGTGAACCTGGGATCCCTTGGTTTGCGAATGTATACAGTTATATTGAAATGATTGCTAAAAGCTGTTTGGAACTCAGGGGTGGGGGGGTTAACCTTGAGATGCAGTTTCACCTCAACAAGCTAATTTGCAGAGTTGTCAACAGGAGATTATTTCGACTTCTGGGAGACCATGTTTCATTTTGTTAACCTTGCAGGGGAAAAACTTTCAAAGTTCAGATACATTTTGTGAGAAACTGGAGATTCATCTTAGCAAGCTCAGGATGCAGATGATAATTGCACTCTTTATATATAATGTATTTTCCTGGCAATCTTTTGTTAGAGAGCGTGCTTGAGATTTTGATTTAGAGATGCAATCAGATGAAGGACTTTGTTTTGTCTTAACTGCCTGTATAAGAGCCACCCCTGCACAATTTTTAATGTTTTATTGCTTTTTGAAAATAAAACACTAGCAAATTTTATGACTCCTCCTGGTTTGCCTACGCTTTCTGACCCATGCCTCAGCCACACAAACTGCAATACAGTAATCAAGTCACAAGACCAACACCTGTGCCAGTGTTCTTAAACCTCCAGGATCTGGGAACATAACCTAGAGATATTCCAGAGATGTAAACAACAACAAAAAAAACATCTCCTGGGCAAAGGCCAAGAGGACGCCAGAGAGGGAGCCATGTAACGCTGCATCTCTAAGGCTGCAAAACAAACTGTTGTAAAGCAATATGAAATAGCCTCAAAATCGGCAAAGTAGTCTCAAAAATGCAAAGACGGTCAAGGCTATTCTACCAGGGTGGATACCCCTCGTAAAAAGGCATCTCTAGGTAAATGTGTCTGTCAAAACCAGAGTCAAAGAGCAGACATGCCGAACTGGCAAAGTACATCTCCTTGCATTAAAAGATCCAACCACAGCACCAAGTGGATCCTGTGCAATTACAAAGGCTGTGGCACAAAGGAAAAAAAAGCAACAAAGAAGCTTTTTGGGTGCTGGGGGAGGATTCAGCATCCCACAGGACACTCCATCCCCAAGGAGTTAGGGTCCCATCTACTACTACCTCACTGCCACACAGATGCAAGTGACCTCTGAACCTCTTATGTTTAACCCATCCCACCCATTCTGGTCCCAACCTTGTCTAGGCATATCTCCTCCAGAAACCTCAAGTCTATGTCTTTGAACCTCCTAAAATTCCCCACTGAAAAACTGATGCAAGGTAGAGAGATTCTGCCTACATAGTGCCCCCCCCCAAAAAACAAAAAAAAAATCATAAAAGATTCAGTCTACCGACTCCTTCAGATCAACCTCCAAGTATCATCTCCTCACTTAAATCAAATTTGCATCATAATCATCTCACTCCCCATATTCTGTCCAGAACCCCTCGAACACCCCACTATCTGCCCTACAACCACATCACGCATTCTGTAATTCACTGACTGCAGTTTCTACACCACAACCAAGTACGTCCAATTGTTTCACCAAACCCCCAATTGACCAATAGCATTGGTTATACACCACTTAAATTCAATCCCTCAACAATCAGACCTCATACAGCCCCTGCCTGCGTGCTATATCCAAGTACCGCACTCACCAACATTCTGCACCACTACCATCCCCCATAAAGTACAGTTATGTAAAGACTTACTGTAACAGTAGATCTTGAGGAGCTCTTGCAGTAGGCAACACCATTAGGACTAAACCACCAAGAGCCATGACAGAAAATTTCTAGCTAGCAGTATACGATAGGGGACCACCACCCCCGACGTCGGATGTCCGTTCTGACAAAACGGGCAGTCCCCCACATCCACCTCAGTTCCCCCCCGCCGGAGACCCTGAAGCAAGTTCCAAAAGGAGAAACAGGAGGAGTCCTGAGGCCAGAAAAAGCTGCAACGGAAAGAGACCAAGGAGATGGAGGGAAGGAAAATAAGTGCCAACTGCAAGAGCTCCTTACAAAGATCTACTGTTATGGTAAGTCTTTATGTAACTGTACTATCTTACTTAGAGGGGGCTCTTGCAGTAGGCAACACAGTTATGACAGAGTCCCAAGCAGTACTGGAAGGAAATATATCCGGGAGGACGACAGGAGATTGTACATCCTCAGCCAAAAGGCAGACCTCCAGAAGAAGGCTGTGAAAGGACGTCCTGGAAGATGCAAATAGCGTCCACCTGAAGACCTTGAAGGTATCAACCCCAGCAGGGAAAGTGTCAAAGTCTGAACACATTGTTCTCCTTCACCAAAACGAGCACACGCTCTCAAAATCTCCAGAGAAAAAAAAGGGACCAGCAATCAACTGAACCTGGGTCAGACAAGACAGTCCTACATCAGACCTTATACAGGACTGAAAGGGGGATTAAACAGACTAAAGAGAGTCCTTCACCGACCCCTGTGAAGAGCCAAAGAGAGCCAACCCACTGAAATAGGGGAGCCCAGAATGGAACCCCCCCCCCCAGTCAAGGGGGATGCAAGAAAAACCCTCTGAAAGAAGGCCAACTAGGGGTGACTAAAGGGAAATCCCATACTGGCACAAGCTCTGTCATAACAAAATTAGGACTAGAGAGGGTCAATGAGATCCTAGTCCCTTGTCTTCCTTTGGGAAGAACCAGTACAACACAGTACGTGGTGCCCAAAAGAAATGAGACACCACAGCAATCAGACGAAACTCCGCAAGAGCACAGCAAAAAGAGAGAAAAGAGCAAGAAGGTGACCACCCTTGTATAGTGGAGTACTGTCCAACAGAGACGTCAATGGCCGTCCTTGCCAGGCCCAGAAAACAAGGGAGGGAAGAGAATGAAAAAAGGAGGTCCAGGGAATGGTAGGACCCAAAAAGGTGCGACTAACCCCCTTGGATGAAAAGGGTAGACCCACACCTGAGTGACGATGTTCGACCAGTCAGGGGAAAGAAACCCTGTAGTCACCCAGAAAAGCCTGGGCCAACAGAAAGGACCCCTTTGTAGGGAGAGCTATACACCAACAAATTACTCCTCCCCCACCTGGTGAAGTGGGGCGAAGAGACATCACAAACAGTGGAACAGGGAGCCATACTGCTGCTCTGAAAGAGTCCTACAGGAGGGGTGGTTGACCCAGCTGCCCACCCAGGAAAAAGGTGCATCACACCGGTAAGGAATGCAGGGGTAAACTGCAGAAGCGACCCGATTACCTAGCGATCCAACTACCCCAGATAAGTCACCCTCATAAGTGACTCCAAAGCTCACAGACACCACGGTGAACTGGGGTGTCCTCAAAAAAGGGGATACCAACTCAAACCCCAAAGGTGGAAAAAGTAGTGGACCCTGAGTAAAGGGGTGCAGAGGGGACCTCCTGGAGGAATTGTGGTGAGAACCACTACCGGGGTCCCGGGCCATATTGAGGTTGTTCCTAACATCCAATGTCAGGATGTTATGGACTCATCTGAGGTGCCAGACAGGGAAGGCCTTTCAGCTGAAAAGCTGACGAAGGGCCTGGACCCCAAAGAAGGCCCCTGGATCAGGAGACCCCAAAGGTCATCAAGCAGAACAAAGCCATCTGCGGTACCCCCAGGGAGGCCCGCATGGGGAAAAAAAAAAAAAAAAAACTGCTCCAGCAGAGGTTGAGGATCAGACTATCAAAAAATCCAAGGAACCTAGGGAGAGCCTGGTCCTGGCAGGCAAATGAAAACTGGCCCAGATTCTGGCTGGAGGCTGGTTGCATCTCGAATTTAAAGAAGCCCTGAAGAGAGCTGGGCTACAGCTCCAAGTTTAAAGAGCTCAGGTTCAGTAACTTGAAAAGGACTCCTGTGCTCCAAACCATCAAATGCTGGAAATCTACGCCAGCTCTTGGGATGACTCCCTTGAGAGCGGTGTCACAAACCCACTCAGCAGGTCAGGCCCTCTGCTCCCACAGTGCTAACCTCTAAGCTCAGTCTTAATAGAAACAGGGCAACCCTCCTTTGTTTTGTGGGTTCAAGTCAACCTTTGGTCTCAGTTCTGGAGGGATTCAAACTGTGAACCTCTTGCTAAGCGTACTAATGTATAGGCTAAGATAATTCTGTAACAAAGGCCCAGATATCTTTAAGCCTACTGGCACCTAACCAGGTATACAAAACTCTCTAAGACCTCAGATTACTTTTACCTTTTCCCAATTTGGTATTACCATAAGCGCTCATGCACAGTGTTGTCACTCAACCATCCACGAATCACAGGCAAAAACAGAAGAACTTGGAAGACACAAATACTCTTAAAAAAATAAGAAGTTTACTTAAATAGATAAAAATGTAAAGTGTAAATCCAGAACCATATCACAAAACATAAAATCACTTAAAAACAGGTTTAAAAGTGCAGACCAAATCTACCACGGTACTCTTAGAATTGTCTTTTCTAAGGTATTCTTATCACACAGTGCTGTAGATGTTTCTTTTTCAGAGTCCAAACATTTTTGTCAAAATGGAAAACAGAATACTGTTTAAAAACTGGCTTTGCCAACCTCTTTGCGTGAGGTCACCTAGCTCCTCCCTGTCAGAATATAAAAAAAATAAACACACACACACACACACACACACACACACACACACACACACACACACTTACCTATGCAAAACAGGATGACTTTCAGAAGGTAAATAAAAATTCTGTGACCTCAGCCACACTCATTTTTTTCAAATGACTTTCTTTGATCTATGGGCAGCTTCCCCTATCCAGGGCATCAAAGGATATGTCTCTGCCAGATCTCATGGAGGTGCAACATGTTTTGCATCACCATGTGAATTTTAACTGCGTTTCTTCTGAACGTTATAAAAGTTTATGATCTATCTTGGTAATCTGCAAGCTGCAATTAGTCACATAAAACAGGAGATGCTTCATTTAGTCTCTTCTAGCCTGTAATTATCTCTTGGCCTTCCAGGTAACACCTATTAGCTAAAACCTGGGAGGGGGGTGTCATTCCACAAACTGTCAGCATCTCTCATGAGAGACATTCAATAACACATTTTATATTACAAAAAGCATAGATTAATCAGAACCAGCTGTCTAAGTGTCACAATCAGGGCCGGGGTAAAAGCCCCATTCCCCCCCCAGAGGTACAAAAGTCACACTAACAAGTGCTGACCGAAAGGAGATGATCAGACATTAGAACCTAACTTGCGACCCGAGGGGTAACACCACCAGCGAGTGGCCAGGAAGGGACTGAGGGCACTGCCCCAGAACATACAGAGTCAGTCCCTGTGACAGAGTGGGATGCACAGAATACCTGCCCACTACCAGCAGGTGGACATCCAGCCTAGTTTGAGCAGCTACCAGAGACAGAGCATGGGGGTCTTGGAAGCCCGAGAAAAAGCCCTGGTTCTCCGCCCAAACAGGAGACCAGAAGAAACCAAGCCTGACATTAGGCAACACCCATGGCATCTCATGTGAAAGGGGAGCACTGGGGACAAGAAAAATGAGAAGACCAAGCCCCGAATCCCTTATTGTTCTGAAACAGGAGAGAAAGGGGGGGTAACTTCTGAGTTTAGGAAGATGAGGCTGGCGCTGATGACACAGCACCCTCCACCCTATCTGCTTTAATAGCCGAGGTATCGGTAGTCAAAGAACCCTTGCATTTGCCTCTCATGCTTGAACGTCGGTGAGGATGTCCCCGAAGACTGGCGAATTGAGTGAGCGAACTGCCCTGGTGCACCTGAGGATCGGACCAAAGGGAAACTCCAGAGTCCTGAAGAGAGGACAATATATAGCCTGAACCTCCTCCCCAAACAATATAGGCCCTCAAAAGGGCACATCCAGAATGGAGGCCTAGACTACTGAGGTAAAGTCAGATGAAGCCAAGCATGACATCTGAGGCAGACAGCGGAGGACACACTACGGGCTATCGCATCCACCATATCATAGGAGGCATGTAGAGCATAGAAAACAAACACTAGAGGCTGAGGTCAGGAGTTCCAGTTGAGACCGGGTAGGGGATTAAGGAGTAGCACAGAGTAAATCCCCTATCTGCCCAAAAATAAACTGTTGGTGCATAAGCATGTGGGCCAAGTAGTTTTGAGCCTACAAGGCCAAAGTCGAGGAGGCACAGGCCTTGCGTCCCATAGAATCCAAAAAATTGGATTCCCGGTCTGAAGGACAATCCCAAAGGACAGGGCCTTCATGAGTCTCCAGTGACCCCTCGAGCACGGAGGGGTCAGCCTTAGAATGGGAAACAAAGTGAACCTTACAGTCCAGAGCAGGTGAATGTGACCTCCCTTGGAAGTAGCTGGCTGCTACCAAACTGTGGAGGAATCATCATGTGACACCACCAATGGAGTTGTGCTAGGTGTAGTCTTTGGAGGTCTTGGTCCTCCATACGCCGCGCCTGGGATGCCTGGATGATCTGCATCATTTCTAGGCATGAAGGGTCCTGGGTGTATCCTTAAACCATATGTCCCGGGGGAGGGGGGGGGCGAAGGTGGAGGGAGGCAGGGGATTCTAAGGAATACAGGGCGGGACCTTTCTGAGCCCAAGACTGATTGAGGCAAAGGAGACATACCTGAGGTTGGGACCGCACCTGCCATCAAGCAAAAACCCCTTCCAAAAGGGAATACCTTTGTGTCCGCAGGCTGAGCAACCTTTCTTGGGAGAGAACCTGGCGATAGCCCTGCAGGAGTAAGGCCTAATGGGGCCAAGGAGGCTGACCTCCTGTGGGAGTAAGACCCAGAAGTGAGACAGTTTGTGAGGAGACCGCAACCAGGAAGCAGACCAGGCACGGTCCCAGTGCTTGTGCTCACCACTGGACTTGGCCCGAGACTGTGAGAAAGCAGCAGCCAAGGAGGACTGGGATGGTGAAGAGCTCCTGGCCTGCAGCTCCTGTTCCATCATGACGAGCTCCTGCTTGATGAGATTACTCTCCAGAATTTTCAGATGACTTATTCGTGTGGCCTGGTTAAATTTCTGGCAGATCTGACAAGCTTCAGTGTCGTGGCTGGGGCCTAGGCACAGAATGCAAGCCGAGTTTCAGTCTTTCTAGAATCTGTTTGCCAAAGGCACTCTGTGGAATGGTGGGAAGACTAGGCAGGTTGAGAAGACAAACCAGAGTCCAGTAATACCGAAAACACAACACTAAAGAAAAAGCCGGCCCGGTGGCGCTGAGGGTTGAGGTGCTGGACACCACACCGGTGACCCAAGTTCAGGAGCAAGCTCTGGCGTCAGGGATCAGCAGGGACAGGACGAGGATAGAGTGCCCGCTGGGCTGCTCTCCTCCCCTGGCGGGAGGGCTGGGGCATGTCCAGTGCATCAGCGGCTCCCGGTGGATCAGGGCAATGCAGTGCATCGACTGCACATCAGCATGGCTGACGAGGCAACGCTGCTGCAAGCGCCAAGCATCAGAGTGCACCATGCCTGGGGAGACACCAGAACAAGGAAAACCTGCATCTGCGGGGTAGGAGATGGCACCTGTTCCCCATGCCAGACCCACCTCGTCTGGCCTTCCAGTTCCTCCACCCAGGCCCCCACCTGCAGCCAGAGTCTAAAACCGTAACAGCACTCAAGAGGAGGGGTGGCCCCACCCCGGAGGGATTAAGCTGTTGGGGGGCCTCAGAGTCGAGGGACCTCAGGCAGGCAGGAACAGGCTGGATGCCCGAGAGGCTCCATGGGCCGTAACCAGAGTGACAAAGAATTTGGGGGTTGGGGGTGAGAAACACTACAGAAAAAAAAAAATGAATAGCGCGAAAAACGTGGGAAAAGGTGGTCGACTGTAGCTGTGGCAGTTTGTGATCCGACGTATGGGTCGATGGCAGGAAAGAACTGGGGAGGGTGTGGGGTACCGCATGCCTTTACAGGCTAGGCAGATGTCAGTGGGGCAACGGTAGTGAGCGGTCCCCCGTGGTATGCTGCTAGCTAGAAAGTTTCTGTGTGGTCCTGGCACCTGACTACTTAGCCCTATCGGTGTTAGCCTGCTGCAAAAGCCTCCCTCTAAGTAAGAGGAGTGGTTTCACGCACGTGAAACCACTTATTCAGCAATGAGTGGCTCTAGGGAGACACACACACACACACACACACACACACCAGTTGGGCCAGTGGAAACATCTCTTATGCTAGAGGATCCCTTAAAGGCCTGAGGCTAGTGGCTTCGAACACTGCACTGGCTAAAAAGGAATTAAACTGAGCTGCAGATCGACGCATTGAGGGGAACAAGCCAAATTCCAAGACTTACCTTAGACACCAGACTAAGAAAAAAAATCAGACTAAATATAACCAATATGGCTTAATACATCTTCCTGTTTGCCTGTGTAGTTTGTAGACATGAAAGAGGATTCCCTCTTTAATCTCCCTACTTCCATCCTAATTTAAATTTAAATGAAGCTGCTTCACTCTGTTCTGCCCAGGTGTAAAACAAAACTGTCACTCCACTGCAAAGGAAATGACCCCACTCAAAAGGAAACATAAGGGCTGACAATGTGCATTTGCACCAGCTAAAGGACTGAGTGTAAGAAGACAGCTCCTAGCACAGAAGAATTCATCAGTTGAATAACAGAACGTCACAATCACCAGCATCCTTCCAACTGCATTTTTCCAACTCAGACACTTTTAAAAACAGAAACCATTAGGGAAGTTTGATGGTCAGCACAATACAAGAATGCAGGGACTTCAGAAGAACTACAAATGGAACTGACAGTAGTACTTCTGCAAACTTGTGCATGTAATCAACATCCTCGATGCCTTGCATGAGTGTGGTCATGCCCTTACCAATTAAGTGAAACAGGTTTTCACAGGGCAGAACAGAGTGAAGCAACTTCATTTAAATTAAGATGAAAATTGGTCGGGGGGCGGCGGCAATAGAAGGAATCATTGTTCATGTCTACAAACTACACAGGTATACAGAAAATAGGTTGAGGAGACTTCCCTTTAAGAGCTAGTGGAGCCAAAACAGACAGGAAATTACAAATTTAAAGAAGCAGTCAGTTTTATTTATGAAGTATTTTTCTTTTTCCTTTCGCACATTCGAAAGTCTTCCATGTGATAATATTGTGCTGAATGTGTGGTTCACCTCTTAGCCTGGCAGCCAACACATCTATCTCCATCTCCCCCACTACAGCACTGTGATCTCAGACAGTGACATCACAGGTGGCCGACCTGGCAGCCACTAAGTGGCTGTTCCTAAGCAGCAGTGATATCAGTCAGTGAGGTCACAATGCTGATGTAGTGGAGAAACAGAGACAGGTATGTCAGCTGTCAGGCAAAGTGCTGCTCCACACACTCCTACTAATATCAGTTAATCTTCTTACTAACCAATGGGAAAACGAAAATTACCTTCGTTATAAAAAGGCAATAGCGGATTGCTTTTAAAAACTAATTAGTACTGTATTAGGCAGCACACTAGCTCTTTAAATAGGCTTAGTAGCCCCCATACAGACCTTCACAAATGTGAGGTGTACGCAATGGTTTCTTTGTCATGCCGCTGTGAAGACATGGCTTACAATTTTTGTATGAAATGTTCAGCGTACAAAGGGCTTGTCCTACAGGTGTGCCTTTTGCTGGTTTGGTGAAAAGATATTTTGGTGTGGAGCATACAGGTTTCAAATTTTCCTGCGATTCCTGTAGAACAATACTTCTTAGACTTTGTCACAGTGAGCCTCCCCCAAAAACTAATATTGGGCCTCCCCAAAGAAAAATAACATACTGTACTTTGCACAGTACACCATGAATAAATTGAAACCCCTTTGAGTACTCTGCTCACATACAGTTCTTTCATTCAGTTCTTTGTCTTACACTGAAGTGAAACCTTTGAAAGAACGCTCCTGTGCTCAAAGGTGTTGTCTGAACAACAAATAAAATAAATATTATTCAGCTTATTGTACCCCCCCCCAGACAGCCTACTTGCTCTGCTATTTTCATTCTTGAACCATTGTTACCCCTTGTTGCAGTACCTTCATGGGTCAGACTACTTTTTCTGCTTCCTCTCTATATGAAATAACCTTCCTACATACTTTGCCTCTCTCCCCCCCCCCCTCCTTGCTCCCAAGCAACTTCTCCGGGATGACTGGGCTCCTTCCTACTATGGCTCTTAGCACTTCTATGCTCAACCCTTGTATTTGGGCTGTTCTGCCATCAGTCTACAAATTGATCAATTACCACCAATCATTAGTTTATTGTTCATATTTGTTTGCACCATTGTTCATTGTGCATTTCTTGATTGTTTTGCAGTTACCTTTTGAAATGTATTTCACCAACTACCCTTCCCTGGGTACACCTGAAATGAGCCATGGCTCGTTCACCTTCCCTTGTCACCTATTAGTAAATACATAAAATTCACCTATTATCTTCTTTCAGTTTGCTTCATCTCTTCACACAAAATACATAACTCAAAATTTAAATACAGTACTTTTTCAGACTTGCTCGAGCCTCCTCTGGAACAGGTTGGGGCCTCCCAGGAGGCTAGCCTCACCATTTGAGAACCCCTGCCGTAGAATAAATACTGCAAAGCAAAGGCTTTCTTTGGTGCTGAGCAGCCGGGATGAGAGACTACATTATCTTTAAAATTATGGATGGGAGCGCAGGGCCCAGAGGGCCCTGCATTCCCACAGGGGGATAAGGATACGTTTACTGTATCAAAAATTATGGATGGATACTAGTGTAGGGCCCAGAGGGCCCCACGCTCCCACAGGGAAATAAGGATATAATTACAGTATCTCACAAAATATGCATGGATGGGAGCGTAGGGCCCCCACAGGCAAATAAGGGTACGGATTATACCATCTCAAAAAGTAAGATAATTCTTTGCTAAAAACTTAATGCACTAGCTAGGGTTCCAGCATCAAAAGTAGGGAAATGTCATGTTAGGGTTTCCAACCCCAACACCCCACCCTGTAGGCAGCAATATGCGTGAGGTGTGCCTTGGGGCCGTCAACCCTATTGCTCACCCCATTTTTATACACTGTACCCATCTCAGCATATTTATTCATGGAATGGGATGAGTGCTAGAAAGATGACAACCCCAAGGCACTCCCCACACCTGTTGCTGCCTGCATGGTGGGGGTGGTATTTTAGGGTTGGAAACCCTAACTAATGCATTAGTTTTCTGCAAAGAATTATTTAATACATATAGTATAGAGCAGCCCTCTTAAATGTACAGCAGAAATCCAAGGTAGGAACTGCCGCACACAGGTAAGGGGCAGCAAGACTCTGGCTCAGAACAGAGTCAAGATGTCTGTGCACTCACAAGGCGCAAAAAAGCTCAGTTGAGACCTTGTAAACCAATACAAAAAAATGTTGTTACTTTGCTGAAGAAAATTCACAAAAATGATGAGCTTACAAGAAATATACTGGTGCAGGCTATGCTGTTTTACCATCTGCCCTGGTGCTTCGACCCAGATTAGTCTTCCTCAGGGGCCGCCTTCTAAGCTCTTGATTTTTGTCAATTTCTTCATACTGGCTTACAAGGCCTTGACTATGCTTTGTTTGCTCACTGCGAGTGCCAAAGACATCTGGACTTTGCCCTTAAAATGTAAACCCTTGGGACCGCCAAAAAGTATGCTTTTAAGGAGACTACATTTATCCGATCTTATATTCTCCTGTAGTATGTGCCAGCGGGTTAGGTAGTGAAAAGTAATGCCAGCAGCACTGAAATGCTTTGACTGGAATAGTGATTTGTGACATTCCATGTTATCCTTTGGTTTGGTGTGCTTCTGTGATTCTGGTAAAGTGCTTCTGAGACACGAGTTAGATGGTTAAAAGGTAGAAGTAAATGATTAACACCTCAGTTAAAATTAGGTCAGCCCATTAAAAGACAATTAAGAGCTAATTAATAAGGCAGCTACAGGCAGGGTCAGTAAATCTGGGCCAGTCAGTCCACACTGAGGGAAAAAGTATGCATTTAAAAGAAATCTACGCAACAGGTCTGTTTTACATAGAAAGTACAGGGGAAAAGTCAAAACCTACACGTTTATCAGGTATGCACTATATGTACAAACATGCATGTGTGTACACATATATGTATATTTATAAAATGGCAACTAGAAATTTCATTGGTCGAGAGAAGTCACATGACCATGCATTAAATCTCAAACTCATGGCCAAGGGCCAAAACTCTTTTTGAATTTGCTTTCAATTTCCCACCCACGGCAACCCTTAGCCACCCCCCCCCCGACCTCCAGCTCCCAACCGCGGAGTATCAACCCCATGGAGAGACACACACACACACACACACACACACACACACACACACACACACACACACACAGGTCCTACACTATGGTGTGCCTGCAGCAGTCGCCTAGAAGTTGGGGGGACCCAATGGCCCGGAGGCCCTAATGCACGGGGGTATTTTTACCTTTTACCCCATTACACCCTCCTGAGAGGATGTCGGCAGGCATGGGAGCCCAAGGAGACAAGCGCACGCTGAGGCATGCTGCTGTTCCGGGATGCCAGACTATGTTCTCCCCTCTCCCCTCCATTCCATGGCGCCCATTAACTGCAATGCCATCCATGGTCATCAGATGGTGGTGGTATAGCAAGTGTGGTAACCCTCCATTTCCAAAAAAGGAGAGCAGCCCTTATGGCACTTTCAGCCCCCACAATCCAAACAGCCCCCCCAGTGACCAAGGCCCATTCCCAAACCCTGATCACCTGCGTCGCAAGTGGTAACTATCGATGTGCCGATAGGCCAGTACCAAATCTAATTCTTCCAAAAATAGTACCTAGAGCCATTTTATAAGTGTAAAAAGCCCCTCACGGGTGTTATGCATCACAGGATTTTAATGCACTTCCCAAGGGAGTAAGGATACTCTGGCTTTGGCCTCGTGTCTTACTACACGCCCCTGGGGTGTAAATTAAAATCCTATCAAGTACACCCAGTCATGACTTATGTAACAATATAACTATCACTGGAACTTACCTGGGTCTTTAATAGTTCAACTTTATTTTGAAAAAACATCCAGAGAAATATTGTAGTAGACTCCACAATGAGGACAACATAAGAGAATTGAGAATACAATAAACAGACGGTACATTCAAACGAATGATAAAGTACATTCAAATGAATGATGGTAAAGTACAATCATCCTAAAATTTAATCACAACTCAAAGCATCTTATTTGAGGCAAAATGAAATGGATCCACACACCTGTGGTTTGTAAGACTCCTTTGCCTCAAGGCTGAACAAGGACACAGGTTCCTCCCTGGTAGAACCACTTTAGAGCACATATGATCACTGTATTCCATTACAGACTACCCACTTTTGCCACCTTTCTCGGGACTAACCTGGCTCTGATAGTCCCCCATAGATTCCCCCCCACCATCACCGTGGCAAGGCCAGGGGAGGGAGGTCCGTCTCTCCCCAACCCCCGATTGGGCCATGGCTACAAATCTGGATATGGACAATCAGTGGAGCGAGGCATGCAGCGGGCATCAGGGTTTTATTTAACTCTAAGAATTGATTAGCGTTTTGCTCATAAAAGTTCTAAAACATTGTGAAAATGCATAGCACTTGCCTTGCTGTGTTTAGCAAACATAACACTTCTAGAAAACCTATATAAATGCTTTCTGTACAGTTAGTATTGTCCCAAGGAAAAAAAGTGCTAATCAATTATTTAAAACCCTGGGCATGCACATTATCCAACCATCTGGGTAATTCCTCATTTTCTTCTCTAACCTCGCCCACCTCCACATCGGGCCGAGCCCAGTCAGACCTGGCACACACTAGCATGCCCCTGCAGCAGAGACAACATCCCTAGCCCAACACAGGAGTCGCTAGTGTGGCAGAACAGATGCCATCCCTCCCCTGACTGCAAGCGCAGACCCAGCCACGGGCAGGCCATACGGCTTCTAAAGTTGGTTTCCCAACTCGGGTCACTATCATGGGAGCATGCAGCTCTACTCACTGGGCAACCCCCATAGAGTTACTCTTTCAGGAACAGAGAAATAAATATTGCAAATTAAGTCAAAATTCAGGAACTAATGGAAAGTGCTCCCGTCTCCGACACTGGCTCAGAAGATTGATCAGTTAAAGGTGATGGAACTCTAATGTTCATCAGCAGCATTCCCAGATGATGTCATGGTTTTGTGCTCTTCCAGTGTTCCTTGAAAGACTGCATACAACCCATTTGTTATGACTTCCCAGTAACAGTGTTAAGTACTACAGCAGAAAAAGTATGACATTCCTGAGACGAAAGGTTTAGTTTTGGAGCAGGAAGTCAGGTGATAGTCATTGTAGCACACTGCTGGGGTATAGCGCAGAATTGGGGCCAAGACATAATGCTGCTCACTAAAACCCTGCCTCTGCTGATGTCATACAGTACCCAGCATGCACAGTGGTCATTAAACAAATAGCCATCATGAATACTGTCCGTAGATTCCAAACTGTTAACCACTAATTCTGATGTCTAATGAACAGCAACCCTAAAGTCAGCCTAAATTTTGTCCTCCTTTGAGGACCACGGGGTTACACAAAAAACAAACAGAAGTAAGAGTGAGGTTTCTTGGGTTACCATGGCAGCCCTTTTTAAACATGTTAAGAAAACAAAGAAACCTAATGAAACCATTCTGATCTAGCGTGCACACACAGAAAGAAAACAAACATTCCTAATTGCATAAAATACACTTGCAACGTTTCCACTAAATTATTGAAAGATCAGAGTTACGGACTACCTTTTTTAAAAAAAGCACTTCTGGCCGGAAAATGTCTTCTGCTGTTCCCAGTTAATGAATCTTAGCTGCTGCTGCTGAACTCTGCAAAACACTCCATTCTGGGTTTCCTCTGTTAATCACACGTACGTTAGCTGACAGATAGTCTGCACTTAGTGGTCATCCCTGGTACAGAGAAGGACTCTGGGAAACAGCTGGGACTGCTTCAATAAAACGCTGCAAGCGATTCAACAACAACAAAAAAAAAGATTAAGGCCTACAGACTTACTAAGACTGTTGCGTCTCCTCCCATTGGCTGGGTACCCTGTGACTGCTGCCATGACATACAGGGCAGCCAGCCAATCCAGGGCAAGTAGAAGACTGAAGCAAAACTGTTCTCCCTTTCTCGGAGTACTTGTAACATGCAGACGCTGTCCAAGTCTCCCTTTCTCAGATTAGCACTTCTAACATGCAGACACTATCACTGCTATTGGTTTACCACTTAGTGAAGTTGCCCCAACTGTCTCCTAGGTCCCGAAATACGTGGCATACATTTAGTGGTCTTTAAATAAAAAAAAGAAAAGAAACTGGTCTCATTCCAGTTGGAAAGAATGACAAGAATTGAACAGGTCCTTGGAAACTAGGCCAGTTGGTCAGGATAATACCTTTTACTGCACCAACTAAAACATTTTACAGAATAAACTTCAGGCTGTCTGTTATCCCCATGACAGCAGCAGTTCAGCATGTTGATTCTTGTTTTTATATGCATGCCTTTTCGACCCACTCCCCCAACATTAATCCCTGATAGTCTTCTTTGCTTTTTCTTTCAGTCCTGTACAGAGATATGGGATTTTGATGTTTTAAACATGTCCCCCCCCCCTTTGCCACACTTGCCATGACAAATTAAATATCTTGATATAGTGGTAAGTAGTCTACCATCAGAAATGAGGAAGCACCATCCTAATACATCCACAGTATTAAAAAAGTGTCTACACATTCAAAAGGCAGCTTCAGTGGAAGAGATTGTTAAAAACTGAGCGTCGGTCATCTTTAATGGCTTGAGTCAAATATAAAATTAGGTAGAACAGCCGTTTTAAAAATCTAATAAAATGGGGAAAAAAACAATAGAGAGGATAAATCTAAAGAGGCGTGATGTTATCCCAGAACGACACCCTCCCGAGTGCATTATTGCTTAAACTGATCCCTTGCACGTAAAATACACAACACTTTTTACATTAAGGACCAGATATTCAAAACTTTGCCCCGGGGCTAAATTAGCACTGCCTAGCAGGCAAACATAGCCCGGAGCACAAAGCAAGCTATATTCAAAAGGAATAGCCCAGGGCAAACAGCTTCCGTATATGGCATGGTAATGAGGCCATGCAAACTGGGCTGGGAGTGCAGGGCAAACGTAGCCCTGGAATAAGACAGCACTGAATAAAGCAACCAGAAAGTGCAAACAAACAACAACCACCACCACCCACCACCCCAACAACATAGTGCACAGCAACGTGAGGTCAGGTACAGGACGAACTACGTGGCCAATGTGTGTGCCAGCAAATGCATGGACTCAGTACAGCTGCAGGAAGCAGCAGATGTGAAAGGACAGTGGTCAAAACTGTATGATATTCCCCGTACCGTTAGTGCCGCGCCAACACATTAGCGTGGCATTAGCACGGAGCTAAGCAGTTAGCCCGGTGCAAATACATTTGCCCGGAGCCAAAATGTGCATATTCAAAAGTGACATGCAAATGAGCCTACTTAGGTAGTCTCTGGGCAAACAAACGGATTAGTATCTCATTATGTCCTGATTTGCATGCAGTTTGCCCAGCGTTACTGCAGGGTCCCACAGAGCCACCTGTAGGTCAGTCTGGAAGTACAGGGGGCTGACCAGGTCCAACCGCAGCTCCACCTGTAGGTCAGTCTTGCAGTGCACGATGATAGCTGCAGGCTACATGTAATCAGTACAGCATAGCATATTGTACCCCAGGGGACAAGACAGCATAGGCACAGGTGGTGGTGGTGCTGCATGCAACTGTCACACTGTAGGGCATGCTACAGTGCACAGCAGACACTACAGTAGCAAGGGGGCCAGTAGTGTGAGGGACACAGCACTGCCTATGATGTGTAGGGCAGTGATGCTGACTGCACTGTACACAGTGACAGGCCCAACGTGCAGGTAATTACTGACAGTGGACAGTACTATCACGCTGTTGTGTGATCCAGAGATGCTGCACCTGTGGTATGGGATGCACACAGTGTCATGTACATGGCCGGCAGTGTGTGCTGTGACATCTGTACAGTTGTGTGGTAGGTGGCTAGAGGGCATGTAGGATCCGACTGGCACACAGGTGGTGGCGTAATCCCACTACTGGCCCATGTGCACTGAGCAATATGTCCCAGCCTTGTGGCCACACCTGGGCTGTGGTGAGGTCTGGCCACCCATACACCCTCCCCTCACTGCCACCATACCCACAGTGCTGCATGTGTGTGCGCTGGCATCTGTTACACACCACAGACGTATGGTCTGCGGGTGTGTGCTATATGGCCACACTACCATGCTGTCCCCTGTGGGTCAGATCACCCCTCACTGTTTGTGCTTGGCTCAAACTGGTGGCAGCTGATGGCATCATTGTGGTGCCATCAAGGCAGTTTCCAAGTGTCATACTCATATGTTAGAGCCGCGCAAGCCACGCAAAATGCTAGAGATAGCACTGACAAAGTGCGCAAAGCTGCTCACCCAGGTTAAGACCTCAGCTTTTTCTGGGTGGTAAATTGTACCGCCCTATGTCATGCTAAACACCTTAGCGCGGCACTAGTCGCTGAATATCTCTCATTGCACCTGTATTCATGTTCACTTTGCCCCTTTCATACAATTGTTTGCCTGGCGCTGATGCTGTTTGCCTGCACTATTCAGCCTTTTGAATATAGCAGACCCGCGCTAAACCCACGCAAACGTTTTTTGCCCCGCGCAAAGCTTTGAATATCTGGCCCTAAGAGTTCAATATTGTTAACTGCAATAAAACTTGTTTTTGGAATAAAATTAATGCCTGGTCATTTTCATGCTGGGCTAGTGAAAACCCTCAGGCCAGTAGATTTTTCTAGTCACTAGCCCTGCCAGCAAGTGGGTGAAAAAGTTTCAACCCCTGCATTTAGGTCTCCATCATGTTCCTTCTTGCTCCTTTTTTCTAGGGTGTACATGTCGAGATTCCCCCAGTCTTTCCTCAGTGTTTTTGGTGCAGCAACTGTACCATTTTAGTTGCCCTCCTCTAGACTGTCCACCCTGTATAGGTCTCCTTTCTAAGATCAGACCTTGGAGGGGAGAAAGAAAAGAAACAGCTAGTGCAGAAAGAGATTAACAAGGAGAACTGTGAGACAATCGGAGTGGCAAGTTTCTAAGTGCCACGAGGAAAATTTAATTGAGCAATCTGACGGGCAAGAAAGAAGTGGCAGAATAGGAGAGAGAGAAAAAAAAAAGCCTTACTTTTAACTGTCTGCATAACAAATGGGACAGGATCTTACCCAACCCTGTCACAGGATCTGTGAAAATAAATATTTTCCCTTCCAGCTCATCTGCAATGTCAGAAGAAAACCAGTCACATTACTGAGATACTGAGATCTGCAGCACCCCACTGGTCACTTTTCCATCCTTAGAGTGTCATTAACCATCACCCTCAGTCACTTCTTTAAGACTAATTTATTCACCATTTGATCCCCATACAATATAGTTGGTACAGGAAATGCATACACCTCACAGGTATCTTTCAAAGTCATCCACCATTAGAAAAAGGCAATACAACCAGTTAACTAAATTCTAACACAATTCAACACTTTGGATCCTACGCCCAGGCTACTCAATTTCTTAGTCTCCTGTGTGGCACAGTGTCTCATGTCATGCTAAAGTCTGGATGGGCCATATAAACTGCCTCCCCTGATCCATTTCCCTGGTCAGTCAGTCAAAGAAATAAATCAGATTAGTCCATCATGCCCCAACCCCACTGAATTCATGGTGCCTTTGTTACTGCAGCCCATTTGATTCAAGATACTCTACCAACCTTTCCTTTAACAGTGATTCTATTAATTTCCCCACCACTGAAGTGAGGCTCACCAGCCTAGAGCTGTCCTCTTCTGCAGGAGGACCACATCCACTCTTCCAGTGCTCCGGAACCATGAGATTCCAGTGAACTGCTGATTAAGACCATCAAGCAGGGCAACCAGCACCTCCCCGAGTTTATGGGCATGTATTTTTAAAATATATGCACCAGTGGGCAGGAAATGTAAGAATGTCATACCCTTGCAACCCCCCTCTTTGGATTTTCATGTCTCTTGTCTGCCCAAATGGGTGTGGAAATAGCCCAGATCAACTCCTGTGTCTAAGGGTATATGGATGGTATAGCTTAGTCCCCTTGCAAACACTTTGAGCAATCACATCCTTGAGTTCCTTACTTCAGGTATCAGAAACAGTCATGAAAACACAAATAAGCACCTTTTCATGAGATTGATAGTTCATGCACGGTCCCTTTACTTAGAGGATTAGGGTTCAAAGGTAGATCACAGCAGGTACTCCAACTCATGTCTAGCACATATGGCATCAGCAGCCTACATCACCATTCAGTCGTGTTTTGGCCTCATTTCTTTGTTCCCTTTGTCCTCCCACACAGTCTCCTGGGACTTACCTCAGGAGATGATCCTCCTGGGCTTGCCTCCCAGGGTGGGGCTGCCAAGTGGATGCTCCCCCAGCAGAATTCTGAACCAGGTTCCCGGCAGCCCCCGTTACTGGTATGCCTTTCTGGCTTGGGGCCTCCCCCCCACCAGGAGGAGCCGCAGGGTCAGGCCAGTCCCAATGGAACACTAAACTTGGTTGTCAGCAGAGTGCCACGGGCAGACCAGACCGGTGATGGGGAGTGTCATTAATGGGGCCGGCATTTTCTAATGCTGTTTATCCCCAATGGGAAGAGTGGCATGTAATGACGTGACGGCGCCGAAATGCCAACATCCAGCACACATCCCCACAGCTACGGCTCTGGCAGCTGTTCTCCCCCAGCCTCCACCAGAGGTCGTTATGTGCCAGAAACTCACCCACCCTCCCCTATGGAGTGCTAAGGGCTGCAGGAATAAGGCCATCTAAGTAGTCCACCTGGAGTCAGACATTGGCCAGTCACGC